>OY982582.1:12646149-13853059 GCA_963859945.1 Euplagia quadripunctaria | reverse complement strand
CCCTATTCTCGCGTCACTATTTATTTTGATTAGAAGTATTGATTACGCGCACAGGCACATTTACAAAAAAAGTTGAGATTGTGATTAAATTTGTTGTATACAAAGTGTTTTACACCCTGCGTGTAGTGACATATTATCGTAGTAGAGTAGGTGTGGATAAAATATAAACTTGTCTATTTTGTAATTTATTTCGAAACCTTTGGGTTCCTTTGGTGTATAAACCAAAACCCTACTTTTCAGGAGAGCAAAAAACCGTTTCTTTTTAATAAAAATTTATAACTTTATTGTTTTAGAACTTATAAAAAAATCTAGGTAAAAGTTTCTTGTAATTATTGAATAAAAAGGCTAAATTATCAAAACCTATCCATCATCTTTTGTTTCAAAACTAACTTTTATTTAAGTCTCACAAAAAACAGTTTAACGTGATTACGACCATGTAAATTGGCCTGAAAATAACTCTCATAGTCGTAAATCCATTTTTTGTTAAATTTAACGTTAAGTATTGTATTAAAACCCAGTAGATAAAGATTTTTTGCTTTATAAACCCTTAATATATAATAATCGGATCCTCACTATTAAAAACAATCTTAATTCATTGTTTCTAGAATGTGAAGGAATTAATTAATTTCAATCCAATAATAATTATAATGGGCGATTAATACAATTAAAACGCTTGAATTTATGAAATTAACCTTATTCCATTATTGTTCATAATTATAACTGTAGCAAAACATAATAATTACTTCAAATAACAATAATCAACATTTTTAAACTCAATGTAAGTCAAACATGCATTTCAAAATGTCCATGTCAAAAATCCAAAATCAACACTTAAACAGTAAAGAAACTAACAAAGTTTTTAATTATTTATTAGTCTGATTCATATTTAGTTGCAGTAAATTCACAACTTCAAATTTTATCATTCCTTTTATAAGATAACTATTGATTACAATAATTATGAATTTTATAAGTATGAAACACATGGATGTCTCATATATTGTTTAGGTAAAACTTTGAACATGTTATAGCATAAAAACCATTCTACGCATCGAGTTGTGACAATTATGGTTGTTACACAAAACTACAAAATATATGAATTTGACTTTTACACCAATATTTTATGCTCTGAATGACTCTGGCCAAATATTTTTAGGTCGTACAAACATTTTTTTTGCGAATTTTAATATTTCGAGGATACAGATCGATAGAGAAAAAATCTAAGAAGAATGGTATATATAACTCATTTTGGCCAAAATGGTTTATAGGCCAATTAAACCCAAAGGTATCGATTTATTTTTGTGTAGATGAACTGTAGCAATTGTAAGAAATAGACAATTTTATGATATTAGTAAAACATGATTTTTTAATGACCTATTATCTAAATTTAAATAATTAAATTTCTGTTCAGAAATTTGTTCGAAAGTTTGAAGTTTATGTTCGTTTGTTTGTTTAATTATTTTGATATGACAATCACATTGCTGAAGTAACCGATTGAGATGACACATAGTAACTCGGAACTGAACCACCATGACTACTGGTAGATGTATACGCTCGTTACTGCGCGTTTATTATGTATAAACACTCATATTATAGCATGTTTGTCATTATCTTTACTTATACATATATAGAATATATGCGAATATTTAGAGTTTGTGTATATTTGGAGAGAAATCTCCAAAACCACTGCACGTTATTGAATTTTTTTTTTCACCATTTCAAATTTACATTATTCCAGATGGACAATGTATATAATATACATAATAGTCTAAGTACTTGTATGCCAGGATGCCCTGCTAATTAATTAATAAATCAGTCTAGAAACAGATTTAATTTTATTATTATACAAAATGATTATACTCACAATACAAACATTTCTTCCAATCTGTACTAACAAAAAATATTGGAATTTTCTTTTTTCTGATGTTAAATTTTTTGGTTAAAAGTGATATCACAATGAGTAAACAGAACATTTTACTGAAAAAAAAATCAATAAATATGTACCCTATACATTCAAAAACTGCAATGTAATGTCGGCCGAACGTTTCAGGCCATTCACCATATCGCACAAAAATGGTCCTACCTATGTTGCGTTTACATTGCGCTAGCCAAAAATCAAACTAATGACTGAATTCTTAATTTTGATGAGGATGAGAACTGACTTTTGCATTGTGATAAGTATCCAAAGAAAGCAGTTTTTTAAAGTTCTTCGCGACGCTTATACTAACACGTACAAAATATTATATATTTGAATGCATTTATCTCTGGAACTATCAGTCAGATTTGAATAATTATTTTTGTATTAGATAGAGTATTCATTGAAGAGGTTGTAGGCTATGCAACATCACACTACGACCCTTACGACCGGAGGAGTGATCATAAGCGCAGATGAAACTCCGATAAATGGCTTGTTTTCTGAAATGCCCTCCCACGTGTGTTGCAGCTGTAAGTGACATGTGCAGGTCTCATTGGATGCGTCAATTCCTACAGCCTGTCTATTGGCTTGTCTTGAAACAGCACTGACTTGGCCGGTATAATTATTATAATGCAGTGTTGTCAAGAGTCCACATAGCTCTTTAACAAATGACACTGAAATAAAATTTTGTTAATTCTCTACACTATAAGTTATGTAATATTACATTTGGTTAGTATCCAACATACTTCCTATAGATCTGTTCTCTTTAGAACCATTGTGAATGATTAAAGTTGTTTTCTAGAACGATAGTGGTATTTATTTTTCCCAGTGTGTAAAGGTTTAATGTTAAAAAATTGATACTAAATGAAGGAAAACGTCTCAAGAATCAATTCTATAACAACTCATTCTGACAATAATTCTTACACTGAAGACACCAGACAAGTGCAAGTTGACTCGGGGGTGTACGTCACCCCAGCAGGAAAGTGGCTCCTAATCTGCTGTAAATATGCGCTGCATAAAAAAAATTGTGCATGTTGTCGTTATAGAAAAAAAACGATTCCTGCTGGAGTAAACATTGTCCCAGCAGGAAAATTTTAAACTAATTATTGCAGAGAGAAATATTGTGCATGGACAGGGAGTTTCTATTCATGCAAGGGTGAATATTCGTTCTTTTTAATCCTTAATTTTTCTACGTCATTTTTCTCCTGCAGAAATATATTTCATCGTTAGTAATTGTCCTAAAATACTATATTATTTCAATCAAGCACATGACGTAATGGCAAGTATTTGAATATTTACAGTTTATTTTAAGAGATTAGATATATTTTAAGAGATTAGATATATATTTATAGATTTTTGTGTTGCTAACAATGACCCTGAAGTAAAAAGAACGAAGAATCATCCGCAAACATGAGGGCCGAAAATATAATTTGTGTGTCGTTATCGAGAAATTGCATTTCCTGCTGGGGTAACGTTTTGCAGAATCGTGTATCTCAAAAACCATTGCATGTGCGCTTATAGAATAAACATACACAAGTATATATATTATAAAAAGGAGGATATCACTCTAGAAGCCACTTTCAATGTACACATCACGGAGAATGGTATAGGTACCATAAGTCAAGCAAGCTACGCATCGTCCTGCACCATGACAATGCAAGCTCACACGGTGCTCATTGAACTGTTCAATATTTGAAGAACGAAAATGTAGAAATTCTTGAGCATCCTCTGTACAGACCTGACCTAAGCCGTAATGATTTCTTTAATGTCCTAAAATTAAGAAAACTCTTGAGGGTCAGGTCAAAGAAGCAGTCAACACTTTCAATTCAGCCTTATTGAGACTATTTTGTAGTGGAATAAATGTTTTAATAACTGGTTTGAGCGAATGGAAAAGTGTATTTAACTATGTGGCAAATACTTTGAAAAACAAAAGTACTCTATGGTTCTAGTTGTTTTTTCCTCAAACAACAAAATTTAAAATCCTCATACGGCAGTTTGGTTGAAAATTTTGTCAACTATAGGTGTTAATTTTATTCTTGGATCATTGACCAACACTGCTCAGGCTTTAATGTCAGTAAAATTCCCTTCACTATAGTACCTATTTATATCTTGAAAGCAGAATTGTCTTTTAAAAAAAAAGAAATTTAAATAAAAGGCAGGCAAATCATGACCATCTTCTCTTAATAAAATTATAAATGTAGTTGATTATGCTTATGTCAGAGCATATTTTTACACATAATCTGAAATTACAAATATAAATAATAACTTAAATGATTTATTACATAAGACAGCCTATTTCTTCTTCATTAAACTTAGCAATAGTTTAGTGTCATTTAATTGTGTTTTCTGGCGCTTTTTATGTTTTTCGACGGGCTTCTGTTTCGGCTTTTGTATCTGTTCCATAGTTTTAACTTTCTTTTTCTTTCCAGATTTTCTAGTTAGTTCATTAGGGATTATATCTTTGACTGTTACATTTTTCACAAGTGCATTATCACCAGGTACTGCTAGCTCATTCAACAAAACCTCTTTTTGAAAAGTAACCTTTTTATCTGCATTAATTTTCTTTTTCAGTATCTTGTTGGATACGCCAGACGTTGCTGCTAATTTCTGGTTTTTAGCAAGTTTGTTTAATGCTTTGAATTTGTGCTTGCCGAACTTAACCATTTTTTTTTATTAGACACTGGAATATAAGTGAAAAGTTTCGTATGCTAAACATACACTGTATTAATAAAACTATTTTCTAGTTTATCGATTACCACGTGAACATTTTTGTTTATATTGTTGACATGACAATGTCATCCATTTGTCTGTCTGACATTTTACTTGTTTTTTTTTGGGATTTTATGACCTGGTTACTAGGCCCTGAAGTCAATTTACTTCTTGCAATACACCATAGAGATTTTTTTTTTTGTAGCATTGCCATTCAATGTTGCCAGTCTTCAGGGAACAGAACAGAACAAATAATTGTGTGATGAGCACGATCATTTGTTCTGTGTCTGGGTGTAATTTATCTATAATATGTATGTATTTAGAAATATACATGTATGATTATTAGCAGTCTGGTTACCATAATACAGGTTCTGCCTATTTTGGGAACTGACGGCTGTGTGTGAGAAATGTCAAGTTATTATTGTTATAATGTTTGATCCTTAAAGAAAACAGGGTACCCTAGTTTGAGGATCAGAGGCCATTTTATTGTTTTCATACAGGTCTCAGGTACCCAAATTACAAAACAGTTTCCAGTCCGCGTCCGCATATTTCGCAGA
The DNA here is from genome assembly GCA_963859945.1 of Euplagia quadripunctaria. Classification (NCBI taxonomy): domain Eukaryota; kingdom Metazoa; phylum Arthropoda; class Insecta; order Lepidoptera; family Erebidae; genus Euplagia; species Euplagia quadripunctaria. Next base: position 13,847,881 of record OY982582.1, on the reverse strand, counting down.
CGAACATAACATTATGGCAAAAGCTAAAGCCGCGCGTAGACAAGTCATAAAAAAACAACAGAGCCTGTGCGTAAATTTCTTTAAAAATGTTCAAAAATAAATAAGCTCAACTTCAACTTTTGGTTTGTGGCTTTTTGGAGTTACCACAATTTTGCCACTGTCAAGTAGGTATACGGAGCCCAATATATAATCCTTTGATTAAATACCTGTCGTAAATAATCAAAGATATAATCTCAAAAACTTCTCATATATGGCAATGCTGTGTCAGTGTGACATGTAGCAGTTTTTTTTATAGAAAATAGTCTTTATTTACTATAAGGTAAGAGTTATCTTTTTTTAACAAATGTGTTTTGCTGTTTTGAAGTACAAGCTACCTGCAAGAGGAAGGAATAAAAACACATTCCAAACCCACGTTAAATATATAAAATTCGTATTGAAATTGGAGACGTTACTATTGTGTAACTAATTTTATGTGTAGGTGATAATACTTGAAAAATGGAAGACGTAGAAAACGAGAATGAAGTAAAACGGACAAAGGTAATATTTTGATTGATGTTATTTTTTCTAGAAATTTACAGTTTACACAACCACAGGCCAGCTGATTTTCAGACAACATTTTTAGTTTCTAATTACAAAATAATTGTTAGGAATAAGTAATGGTGAGATAACTTTATCATAAGTTTACGAAATGAAGGTAAATTGTTAATAAAACAACTAACTTTATTTACAGGAGTTTTGCTCATAATTAATTATCAAGAATAAAGTTCAAAAACACATCGCTATAAAAATGTCGGCAGTTTTGAAAATAGAAAATAATCATATTCTAGAAGAAGTCTATTTAACGAATCCACATGTTTGTAATATTCATTGTGTCAATTTTATCAAGTCAAACTATGATTGTCTGACTATAAGACATATCAGATTACAGTTATACCTGTTCCAAAAGAGAAAATATTTCAAGATTTTCTTGCAAAAACAAAATGATGGTGTTACAACTACTGACAAATTTAAAATGCAATAGACATAGCCAATTGTAATTCGTCACCCCTTTTCTTTTGCCATTAATCAGAATTTTAAGGATAACAAAATGTAGTAATTATGTATTTGCACAGGAATTAACGCGATCACGAAAATGTATTACATACTTTTGAATACATAATTATATCATGGAATGCGAAAGTTTAAAAGTTAGTATAACAACATGTAGGCATTAAAAAGTAACAGAATAGCTAGCGACTCTTCAACACATAACAACAGGCATTTAGGCACACCACAACCGCTTCATAAAAATGAATTACTTACTACTACTAAGTACTTTAAAACTGTAACATAGATGAAACAATTAATTGTTGCTTGTTTATTGTAAAAAAAATATCTGCATGTTTTTAAAAACTCTTGATTATCTATTTCATTAGGATATACCTGATTAAACCAAAATAAATTTATTTACAGAGCCGTAGTCCATCACCAGGTATCAAATCAACGGCAGTAGTGAAATATACAGCTTTCCAAAGCCCAGTTGGGTACGCACGGCTGCAATGTAATACAGATCTGAACATGCCTCCATCAAACTGGGGAGCGGCAATAGACTCGTACGGGCTAAGGCAGATTCTGACTCGAGGCACAGGACTCTCTAGGTAATTGATGATTTTCTTAAAGGTAATAGGAATATGGGGGTACTTATAAAAAAGAAGAAGGTAAATAGATAGACGGTTACAAAAAAAAATTGTGGATAAGCTTTGTGGTAACTTGACATTGAATGTATTAGTTAGTTGTCAGTCAGCTGCAGACCTTACCATACCCTTGGCAGTACAGTGTCTCAGGATTTTGACGTAAGAAATTTTCTTTGAGCTTAAATTTTATATGTTTTTGGGATACATATTTCAGAACATTTATGTTATACATATATGTAATCAAAGCCTTTAATAAATAAGTATCTAAGTATTGTCTACTTGACATATACAACAACATTTTACAAAAAAAAGAGTAATTTATAGAAAGAGATTTGATGTATCAAGCCAGTAAAACAAAAAGCTCTTGTCGGCCTTATCAGCATTGTCGTCTCGTTAAGCCTTTGTATTCTCAGAGACAGGGCCTTAAATTTTTTATACTACCTTCTCATAAAAAGGAGGTTATATTTTTTGATACTCTCTTTCTTATTATTTGAATGTCTTGCAGCTTCAGGATGGCGCACATGTTCCCCGACTGTGTTGGGGAAGTGGATGTGATATCAGGAGCGGAGTGCATCAAGAAACTGCTGAAGTTACCGTACCAGCCTAATGGAACTGTAAGCTAGTTATAATCTACCGTTCTCTCTTCACAATTTAGCATAGAATTTTTTTATTGTGTTAGAAAGTGTTTTTTTATTCTGTGGAATAGGTGTTAGAGGAGTATAAAATTTTGTGTAGTTAAAGTTCGTGTGGAGAAGGTTAAAAATTATGTACTGTGTGTGTTAGAAAAAAAGATTTTTTCATTTTGATTATTTAAGTTTTTCCCAATAGAATGTTACTTATGTATGTTTCTGAGTGGTAGTAAGCAGTAATTAATGTAGTTCTACAAGTTAAATAAACAGATTTAAACACGGAATAGACAATTTATTTAAATTAATCGAAATAAACACATTACTTAACACAGTTAACAACAATTCTAACTGATGTTCTCTTGTTGTTGTGCGAAGAATAGCGCTATTCTTCGCACTAAGTTACTCGTTGTATCGCAGTACTAGAATGAGTCTACGCCAAAATGCGGCTTCCTTATATAGTTCGCCCTTATCTCATAGAAAGTTCCGCAAAGTTCGTGAACTTTCCCGAAAATCTCGTAATAACCCGACTGACTCGACACCCCTCTGAAAACTACTAGGACATCGTGAGACAGTCTGGGACATGCAATTAGTTCCGCTACTTGATAACAGATGGCGCCACGCCTCAACTTGTGCGACTCTACAGTATTACCGGCGGTATTATTTGGCAGGTAGATTCCTCAAAGGGAGTAAACATCCCTTAAAAAAGGATTTTTGAAAATTCAATCTTCAAAGGGGTTAAAAAATATGTACACAATAACACAAATAACGAACCTCGCTGGTGACGACTAGAATTAGTAAAGTTTGATTTTTTTATTTTGTAGGTGAGCATGATGGTTCACCGCGTGGAGAACACCCTGCTCCTGGATGACTTCGATGTATATGATTATCTGATGAAGTCGGAGTGGTCGTGGCTAAAAGATTTCTTCTACGAAAATATTTTGAAGACCATGTCGGAACAGGTATGTATCAGCTGTTCTTTTACTTCTAATACTGAATGCGTGCGTCCGTGCGTATCAGTGTCAAATTATTATTATTATATAGAAACGATCAGACTAATGCACGTACATTATTAAATATTTGTACTGAGCGGGAATTGAACCTGTGACCCAACTAGCACATTATTATATGCAGTATTATTTATAGGAAAAAATGAAGCTTATGTTGTCACCAGCTCCGAGCTCAACTCTACAGTTGACACACAAGTTCCTGTCCCACAGTCTCACTCAGACTCAAGTGGCTGAGCTTCCCAAGCCGCAACCACTCCCAGCTATAAACACACCCATGAGTATTACCGGTAAGCACATAATAATTATAATGAAATAGTATAAAAATAGTATTGTTAAAAATGTATATCCCCGGATACAGATACGTATACGGATAATTAGTGTCTAGATCCGCAAATACGGATACGGACCTCAAGTTTTTGAAGTGAAAACTTATTTAGGCACGTTTGTGCACTTTTGCTATGGGGAAAAAGCACTGAACTCGTAACCGTCACGGTAATAATACATATATAGATCCACTAGAGGGCGCTATACTAAACATTGAGTTCTGTCAGCTCCTTATTAATTAATGTCACCAACCTGCTAATGTGACGTTTTAAGTTCGTCGTTTCGTTTAAGTTTTCACTTCTGTCGGCAATCCAATGATTGCCTATTTTTTTTTTCTTAATCGATGTCGATACGCGTTATCTTGAAACAACAGTTGACTTTGAGAATTAATAACACGACATATTTCGGCTTGCACTGCGCAGGTATGTTTTTTACATAATTATTTGAACAAAAAATACTCAATCAGCATTTTTGGTTTTATATAGATTTTATATTTTGATATTAAAATATAATAAAAGTAAGTTGTAAGAATCCAATTCCAAACAGAATATTACTTGACGTTGAATATTTATTGACATGTATTAAAATGATTAACTTTGACTTGTGTAAACTAAATTTATAATCACTACATAGTATAAAACAAAGTCGCTTCCTGCTGTCCGTCTGTCCCTATGTATGCTTAGATTTCTAAAACTACGCAACGGAATTTGATGCGGTTTTTTTTTAATAGATAGAGTGATTCAAGAGGAAGGTTTATATGTATAATACATGCATGATATAGTAGAGAAACTCTGATAACTTTAGAGGTTTCTAATGTGATATCGTAAATAAACACATTTTTTTTGCGTTTACATTGCAAACGCTGGCTGAACCCTACGAGATAGATCTAAATAATGTACCACACACCTTAAAAAGGTCTACAAAAATTTCCGCGATGGTATATGTTTATCTCTTAGGGATAACCCACAATAACCATTTTTTATCCATTACTTTTTACGAGAAATAATGGCTTATTTACGAAGCGATTTTAAGCAATACAGCATTAATCAAAATGGCCATTTACAGCATGTAATTCAATGTTTTCGAAGATATTACAGATTTAAAATGCAGGGACATAGCGGTTGCGGCGGTACCGGCCAGAGGGCCGGACAATTAATATCCGGTAAAGATATCTTTTGCAATGACCATTAATAAATCGCAGGGTTAAACTTTTAATGTTGCAGGCTTAGGTTTGAGCGTTGAGTGTTTTTCACATGGCCAATTATATGTCGCTCTTTCAAGAGTAACCTCTGAAGAAAATATGTTTGTATTGTCTAATGACAAAAAAGCTGTGAACGTTGTATATAAAGACATTCTGTAGTATATTTAGTATCATCATTGCACCCGTGAGAAGCCGGGGCGGGTCACTAGTATCTTATATTTTATCTCTATCTGGGATATTTATGAATGAAATATCTAGATTAATATGTGTACCAAAAGAAATCTGCATGCCGTTTGACGGTAGAACATGGTCATACACCATCTATGTACTATCTTTGTAACTTAATTTAAGACCCATGAATCGCAAGATTAAATTATTTGATTTAATTTAATTTATATTAAACACAAACTACTTGTTTATTCGGAATTCGTACTTAAGTAAATTAAGTATTAAAAGAAAATTTTCAAACTTTCACGAGTTCTATACATATTAGATGTGTAAATCGGGACTTAATCGTAATAAAAATTACTAGGCCTTTTTTGGTTACTCGACGATTCGATAGAATTGCACCGGTCGGGTTCATGCGTGGACTGGTGAGAGCTCAGCGACGCCTCCGTCAAATGCGAGTTTCAGTAACTACCCGCACTTGGTCTTCATTATTTTTATTTTCGTTCGCACTGTCGGTACTTCGAGACACCAAACTTACGACGTCTGTCGAGTGCTGTCGAGTAGCGTCTATTCGCTGACGATAGCATTTGTTGATGACAGGATTCCAAGATGTTGCCAAGCGGTACCCATCTTGATAATATATTTTTTTAATTTGTTGAGAAAATTGGTACCGCCATTTGAAAGTACTCAGTGTTTTAAAAGGCTCTTTTCCTTAATAGGTCCATTCCTACCAGAGCCGGAGACCAAGGAGAAACCAGAAGAACCTCCAACAGAACATTTGTACAACCGAAACGTTTTATGGACGTTCGAGGACATCCATATGCTCATAGGATCCGACTTGCCAATCTTCGGTGATAAAGACAGACCTTGTGTCAGCTTACGGCTAAGAGACGCCAGGGAACCTATTAATGTTTTGACAGGCATCGACTATTGGTTAGATAACCTAATGTGTAACGTCCCCGAAGTTTTAATGTGCTACCATTTAGATGGAATAGTCCAGAAGTACGAACCAATGAAGACAGAAGATTTACCCAACATGGAGAACTCGAAATTTTCACCAAAAGTCATAAGAAATGTTGCTCAGAATATTCTCTCGTTTCTAAAGTCTAATGCTACCAAGTCTGGTCACACTTACTGGCTTTTTAAAGGCCCACACGACGATGTTGTTAAGCTGTACGATTTGACATCCTTATGTCCAGATAGTTTAGATAATCCATTCACAACTCCAGTGGCTATGCTGTTGTATAGGGTTGCTCGGAATATGCGCATGACGAACAGATCTAAACACGTGAAACAATTGTTAGAACACGTAATAACGTTGCTGAAGGTTGAGAGGTACCCGCAAATTGTGGCGTCGAGTCATTACATGTTGGCCGATTTGTACGTGCCAGCTACTACTAATCCTGCAAATCCGAATTTTAATGGTAAGTTTTTTTTAACTTAAATACCAAATTCTAAATTCAGCTAAACACCACTGATGTGGAATCTAACAAGACCAGCTGTGTTAGTGTGTTTAGCAAATTAATTGTTCAAAATAATGAATAGCGTATTTTATTTCAGATGAAAATACTGAGTCTGATTGTGAGAACGAATTTTCTGAATACTCTCCGGAAGATGAAAATATTTGTGAGGAGTCAGAAAATCAAGACAAAACTGGAGACAGCGAGGATCAGAATGAAACGGGGAGTCAGGACGATGATGAGAAATCTCTCGCAGTGCAGATAAGGGGACTAGCGCTTAAAGAGATTGGGAATAGAGTAAGAGATAATATTGGGGTAAGTTTATATAAATAGATTAACTAAAATACATGTTCTTTCCGTAACAACTTATATATGTGCGCAAATAGAAAAACGTTCTTCTCTAATCTACAAAAAAGGAGAGCCATGCTTCGGCACGTATGGGCTGGCACGACCGGAGTGATACCACGGCCTCACAGAAAACCGGTAGTGAAGAAATGTTTACATTGCTTTTCGCGAGTGAGTGAGGTTACCGGAGGCCCTAACCCTTCCTCCCCCCCTCTCCCTCTTCTACTCCCACCTTGAAGGCCGACAACGCACTTGTGACTCTTGAGTTGCAGGTGCCCATGGGGGGCGGTAGTCATTTACCATCAGGTGACCCGTCTGCTCGTTTGCCCCCTAAACAATAAAAAAAAAGTTCTCAAATAATACTACATAGTAAGCGTTAGATCTACACAAAAAAATTTAATCTTCGAACCAGTTCTACTATATGTATAGGTTTTGTACCATTTAATCGAAAGGACCACCCTATACTATACAACACTTTCAAATCAAATCATTTTCATTATTACACGTCAAAACGCTACATTCTGAGAAAACTTACTTACTCAACTGTGACGTCATTCTTTGCTATCATCAAATATATTAATATTTCTGGGTAATGTTGTATTAAAAAAAGTACATTAAAGTGTGATATATCTCTAGTAAATGTGTCGTTAGGGGCCCAAACGTCACAGCTCGGGCAACGACAGCCCGGGCAAGGGCCTGCCCGAGCGCTGCGGCAAGGCGCTGCACCACGCGCTGCAGGGGCTGCTGGCGCTGCACAACGTCACTATCAACAAGTGTAAGGTCAGTGGAACTGCCGTCGTAGCGAGTGAGAGAACTTCTTTTTTTTAGACAGTATATTTATAAATAGAAAAATAAATGTAATAAGCCGAGAGACCAACTATTTTTTTCTATTTTTTAACAGGAAGAAGAACGTGAACGTTTAAAGCAACAAATAATATCAGAAGAACAACATCCCAAAATGGCGAATCCTTACGAACCGATCAAGATGAGTTACGAACCCATCCAAACTCAAACAAAATCCAACTCTAAAGAACACACGTCTCGCAGCAGACGCCGGAAACGCGAGCGAAAGCAATCCGATAAAACCTATAACTACCTTATAGAATCTAATTGTACCATAGATAAAAACGCAATACAAGTTCTCAAAGAGAAAAAAGTCTATCCTACATGGCACGAGCCGAATCGCGACGACAATTTCGCCTGGAAACTTCATTTAAAAACTTTGTTGTACGAAAATATATGCCTAGCTTACGCTACGTTGGCTGAATATAGTTACGCTGAATCGCATTACGGTTTTTCATTAAAACATATCGATATAGCCAGCAGATGCCAAAAGCTTTTATGTAATATGATCATAAAAAGTAAAGTAGTGGATGCATCGTGTTTGATAGGAAGGGTGGGCGATAACTATTTTCAGATGAGTAAAAACTGGCCCAGTTTGGAAATATATAAGCAACAGTTTCAAATGGACCATGATATTGATAGCAAGATTCGGTTGGAGATAGAGAATGACATGGTGGAGGAAGTAGATAATATCACAGTCGATGATTTTGATCTTGGTGCGTATGTTTGCTTACAAATCATATTTTTGTACACACAATCTTAAGTATCTTAAAGTGCATGTTTAGTTCCGGATTTATGACAGCTTTTGGATGTTACCGCTAAATGCTTTTCGTTAGAATCCTGGTTCTGTCCATGCTCCACAGTGAGAGTGCTCTGGATTTGGCCATATTGTGTTGTAAAAAAGCAATGCACGCTAATGAGACGGAAAGGAAATGAGATAGGACTAATACCTTCTCCTTCTTCCTGCCTACATCGGGCGCTGGATAGCGTAACACTCCGAAATTTTATCCTTTCAGGATTAAAAAAATCCTTAAATCAAATATAGAATGCGTTTATCCACATTCGTTTCATGCGATATATTAAGTCGTATGACAAATTTATTATTTTTAAAGCACGACGATGTTGGATACCAATGTTGAGTATAAGCAGATGTCACTAAGCGATTCTACAAACGCTCTCTAGAGCCTCTACGGAGTTTTCATCTATATGGTGACGTTCAAACCACGGTTCCGCTCGCTCGCATTTTGTGATAAGGAAATAAAAAGTACAGAAGTAAAGACTTCGTTATGTAGTGTTTTCTTTTCTTTCACTATTTACATGGATGACGTTTTCATCGGTAAAACGAGACGAACTGCTCACAATAACTAGGATTTGCACTCTTTATCGACGATAATTTTTAGGCTCATACAATGATTTCACTTTTATTGTTTGTAAAATATACCTGTTTCTAAACTCAAATGAAGTCGAGGATCTATTGTATGTTCTGATAATGTTTACTATGTACATTTAACATTCTCAAACGTTTCGCAGAGTAACTATACTCACATACTATACTCTCAGACTAACAGATATTGTACTTCCAGATATAAGTTTCCCAACGAGCGAGATCTCGGCCATGCTGTGTTCGTGCACGCTGTACTCGCGTGCGGCGCGTGTGGCGCGCGGGCGGCGCGGCGAGCTGCTGCGGCGCCGCGCCTCCGTCTCTAACGAGCTCGCCATGCGGTACATGAACGATGCGCAACGTGAGTAGCTCCGACCTCACACCACACTACACTACACTGCACTACATATTCTGTGTCGTAGCGCCTTCGTCTCTAACGAGCTCGCCATGCGGTACATGAACGATGCGCAACGTGAGTAGCTCCGACCTCACACCACACTACACTACACTGCACTACATATTCTGTGTCGTAGCGCCTTCGTCTCTAACGAGCTCGCCATGCGGTACATGAACGATGCGCAACGTGAGTAGCTCCGACCTCACACCACACTACACTACACTGCACTACATATTCTGTGTCGTAGCGCCTTCGTCTCTAACGAGCTCGCCATGCGGTACATGAACGATGCGCAACGTGAGTAGCTCCGACCTCACACCACACTACACTACACTGCACTACATATTCTGTGTCGTAGCGCCTTCGTCTCTAACGAGCTCGCCATGCGGTACATGAACGATGCGCAACGTGAGTAGCTCCGACCTCACACCACACTACACTACACTGCACTACATATTCTGTGTCGTAGCGCCTTCGTCTCTAACGAGCTCGCCATGCGGTACATGAACGATGCGCAACGTGAGTAGCTCCGACCTCACACCACACTACACTACACTGCACTACATATGCTGTGTCGTAGCGCCTTCGTCTCTAACGAGCTCGCCATGCGGTACATGAACGATGCGCAACGTGAGTAGCTCCGACCTCACACCACACTACACTACACTGCACTACATATTCTGTGTCGTAGCGCCTTCGTCTCTAACGAGCTCGCCATGCGGTACATGAACGATGCGCAACGTGAGTAGCTCCGACCTCACACCACACTACACTACACTGCACTACATATGCTGTGTCGTAGCGCCTTCGTCTCTAACGAGCTCGCCATGCGGTACATGAACGATGCGCAACGTGAGTAACTCCGACCTCACACCACACTACACTACATATGCTGTGTCGTAGCGCCTTCGTCTCTAACGAGCTCGCCATGCGGTACATGAACGATGCGCAACGTGGGTAGCTCCGACCTCACACCACACTACACTACACTGCACTATATATGCTGTGTCGTAGCGCCTTCGTCTCTAACGAGCTCGCCATGCGGTACATGAACGATGCGCAACGTGGGTAGCTCCGACCTCACACCACACTACACTACACTGCACTATATATGCTGTGTCGTAGCGCCTTCGTCTCTAACGAGCTCGCCATGCGGTACATGAACGATGCGCAACGTGAGTAGCTCCGACCTCACACCACACTACACTACATATGCTGTGTCGTAGCGCCTTCGTCTCTAACGAGCTCGCCATGCGGTACATGAACGATGCGCAACGTGAGTAGCTCCGACCTCACACCACACTACACTACATATGCTGTGTCGTAGCGCCTTCGTCTCTAACGAGCTCGCCATGCGGTACATGAACGATGCGCAACGTGAGTAGCTCCGACCTCACACCACACTACACTACACTGCACTACATATGCTGTGTCGTAGCGCCTTCGTCTATAACGAGCTCGCCATGCGGTACATGAACGATGCGCAACGTGAGTAGCTCCGACCTCACACCACACTACACTACACTGCACTACATATGCTGTGTCGTAGCGCCTTCGTCTCTAACGAGCTCGCCATGCGGTACATGAACGATGCGCAACGTGAGTAGCTCCGACCTCACACCACACTACACTACACTGCACTACATATGCTGTGTCGTAGCGCCTTCGTCTCTAACGAGCTCGCCATGCGGTACATGAACGATGCGCAACGTGAGTAGCTCCGACCTCACACCACACTACACTACACTGCACTGCACTACATATGCTGTGTCGTAGCGCCTTCGTCTCTAACGAGCTCGCCATGCGGCACATGAACGATGCGCAACGTGAGTAGCTCCGACCTCACACCACACTACACTACATATGCTGTGTCGTAGCGCCTTCGTCTCTAACGAGCTCGCCATGCGGTACATGAACGATGCGCAACGTGAGTAACTCCGACCTCACACCACACTACACTACATATGCTGTGTCGTAGCGCCTTCGTCTCTAACGAGCTCGCCATGCGGTACATGAACGATGCGCAACGTGGGTAGCTCCGACCTCACACCACACTACACTACACTGCACTATATATGCTGTGTCGTAGCGCCTTCGTCTCTAACGAGCTCGCCATGCGGTACATGAACGATGCGCAACGTGGGTAGCTCCGACCTCACACCACACTACACTACACTGCACTATATATGCTGTGTCGTAGCGCCTTCGTCTCTAACGAGCTCGCCATGCGGTACATGAACGATGCGCAACGTGAGTAGCTCCGACCTCACACCACACCACACTACATATGCTGTGTCGTAGCGCCTTCGTCTCTAACGAGCTCGCCATGCGGTACATGAACGATGCGCAACGTGAGTAACTCCGACCTCACACCACACTACACTACATATGCTGTGTCGTAGCGCCTTCGTCTCTAACGAGCTCGCCATGCGGTACATGAACGATGCGCAACGTGGGTAGCTCCGACCTCACACCACACTACACTACACTGCACTATATATGCTGTGTCGTAGCGCCTTCGTCTCTAACGAGCTCGCCATGCGGTACATGAACGATGCGCAACGTGGGTAGCTCCGACCTCACACCACACTACACTACACTGCACTATATATGCTGTGTCGTAGCGCCTTCGTCTCTAACGAGCTCGCCATGCGGTACATGAACGATGCGCAACGTGAGTAGCTCCGACCTCACACCACACTACACTACATATGCTGTGTCGTAGCGCCTTCGTCTCTAACGAGCTCGCCATGCGGTACATGAACGATGCGCAACGTGAGTAGCTCCGACCTCACACCACACTACACTACATATGCTGTGTCGTAGCGCCTTCGTCTCTAACGAGCTCGCCATGCGGTACATGAACGATGCGCAACGTGAGTAACTCCGACCTCACACCACACTACACTACATATGCTGTGTCGTAGCGCCTTCGTCTCTAACGAGCTCGCCATGCGGTACATGAACGATGCGCAACGTGGGTAGCTCCGACCTCACACCACACTACACTACACTGCACTATATATGCTGTGTCGTAGCGCCTTCGTCTCTAACGAGCTCGCCATGCGGTACATGAACGATGCGCAACGTGGGTAGCTCCGACCTCACACCACACTACACTACACTGCACTATATATGCTGTGTCGTAGCGCCTTCGTCTCTAACGAGCTCGCCATGCGGTACATGAACGATGCGCAACGTGGGTAGCTCCGACCTCACACCACACTACACTACACTACATACGCTGCGGCGGAGTGCGTCTCTAACGAGACATAAGTACCACACCACACAAAATATATTTAAGATTTTTTAATTTTAGAAATTAGCTAAATATCAATATTATTCACAGAAATTTACGCAAAATATGCTGAGGAACCCGACCAACAGGATTCCAGAGCTAAACTGTTGCTCAAACAGTTCACTGTGATGTCACGAAAGTCACTAGAATGCCTAGACGAGGCCACGGATATCTTCAAGCAGGTCAACGACATACCAAACCTGGCACTGTTGTACTGTAACAAGGGAAGATATCTGAGGTTCAGGGCGCATTGCGATCAGGCAGTAATCAGGTAAATATAATAAAATTGTAACTACGGGAACTGCTCCCGCTGACACGTCGTTATCACTTTGATGAGATTTAAGTTGCGCTTCTGCATTAAGAACATCTGACAGACATAGACCACCTTTACAACCACATCAACTGGATCCTAGACCTCTTTCTTCGGACGCCTGAAGTAATTACTAATCATAATATATTAACCGAAGTTTCATATTAGCTCTCAATTCGAGACATAAACAATACTAGCAGCGTCCCGCGGTTTTACCCGCGTAAGTCTTGATCCCGTGGGAATATTAAAAAATTTGCGTGCTATGCGTTAATCCAGGTCTCCAGCCATCTACATACCAAGTCTCATCGCAATCGGTTCAGTGGTTTTAGCGTAAAAGAGTAACAAACATCCATCCATCCAAACTTTCACATTTATAATATTAGTAGGATTACTCGTCCGACCTTTTGTAGATTTTATTTTTATTCATATACCTAATAGAAAATAACTGCACTCTGTAACAGCACGTGTTTCTTTATGACTATGGTTCTTAAATATATATTCTTGGTCCTAGCGCCCTAAGCGTCTAATGTCAAATCAAATCAAATAGTTTTTATTTCGTCATACACATTGGTTTACAAAAAAATGTTGTTGACATCTCTTTTTAAGGATACAGATGCATGTGTCTACTTCATCGTAGGATAACTTGTTTATCCATTTAACCAGCAAGAATTTGCATTCTTGATGCGGTTTAGTGTAAATATCAAGTCGCTTATTTATTTTATTATATACGTAAGATGAACGTTTATCATTTGGGCGTAAGGAACGACCTGCTGAAACTTGATTAGTACATTCAGATCATCATTTTGAGTGGAAAATTACTGGAATTTTCTGCCGGAACATTTCTGGAATTTTCTGCCGGAAAATTCTTAATCTTTTTTAGTTTATGATGAACTGACTTTTGCATTGTAATAAATATCCACAGAAAGACGCTTTTGTAAGTTCTACGCGACGGTGAAACTTACACGCTGTATATCAAGTGTTTTCTCTTATCATGTGTCACCAGCTAATGTTATGTGAAACGAATAAAGTTTATTTCCTTTTTACATGTGTCTAAAAGTTTCCTATCTAATGCTGGGCGATTTCTCCCACAGTAATGAAAAACGTCGCCTATACAGCGAAGCGGAGGAACTGTATCACTCAGCTCTAAAGTTGCTCGGACCAAGAGAAACGTGTGGCGCCACATCGGTCTGGGAATTAGTGGCGTGGGAACTTTCTTGTCACTTGTACACCAAAGCCGTTGTCATGCAGGATTCACCCGAAGTGTATGGGACCGTAAGTATTTGACCCTCAATCGTTAAGCTTCTGTACCTTGTTTTAAGTATGGAAACCTCCTTAGGGTCCATCTCAAGGAAGATGTGGCTATTTATTTATCACTACATAATATAAAACAAAGTTCCCCGCCGCGTCTGTCTGTTTTTCATGGGGTTTTCACTGATAGACAGAGTGATTCATGAGGAAGGTTTAGGCACAGTATATGTATATACAGTATTGTGACTCGGCCCTGTCCTTGAAATAATTACCTACAGCCGGACGGTACGTAAACACGCGATAGGGCTGCCCATAATTTCATCTACCTACTTGAGTTTCTTTCTGGTTTTGTGATTGTAAATATTATAATTTATTTTTTATTAAAAAATATGAAATTCGTTGTGAACGAAATGAGTAGTGTTCAATAAAATACGAGTACATGAGTTTTTTGATTAGTAGATTAAATAAAAAAATCACTTATAAATTTTAAACCGGAGAAATATTTGCGCCTAGACTGTGACGTATGAAAAGCTTTATTGTTTAATTTAATAGTATAAAAAACCCGTATTCCGATAAAAAGTTTAATTAAAAATACTCTTGGGAAACATAGACAAGGAGAAGACAAAGGAATCTATCTAAATAATTTCCATAAATCAGTTGCAGCCATTCAAGGCATCTGAAAAAAAATTGATTTCCCATTATTTTGGGTGTTAAAATAGAATGCTGTCGCCGAAGGTTACCAAACTCCAATCCTTACAAACTTCAACACCTCCTACCCAACGAAAATGCAAGAAACAGCTGACGAGTAACCGTCCGTAAAATTTACGTCCCTACCCGTCCCGTCGCATTTGCCGGTTGCATTTGCATAAAAGATTACAACTGTAACTAGTACTAATTAATGCAGCTTTCATATTATGGGGAGTGCTCCGAAGAATTGTTCGGACTTACACCGGCCGCAGTGTTTTGCCATCGTTCAACGCGACAAAACTATCATCCCCATCACCTGGATAACTGGCAATCCACCACTGTGCGGTTCTCCACAAAGTTTTTGTCTCGCACAACCAATCTGTGGAACAAAATGTCGCCTGCGGTATTTCCGGACCGATACGACCTTCAAACCTTCAAGAAAAGAGCGTACTCCCATCTCAAGGCCGGCACTTGTGATTCTTGTATTGCAGGTGTCCATGGGCGACGATAGTCACTTACCAGCAGGTGACCCGCCACTTCTTCTTCTAATATACTCTTGTGTCTTCTATCTGTATACTGCAATAAATGTTTCCCTTTCATTATGCATGTCGTATGTCATTATTATGTACTTCGGGCAATTCAAAAGTATGTAACCTTTGAATTGCCCGAAGTTTCGACCAGGTTACACTGGCCGTGGTTACAGGCTGATTGTCAAGATTGTCAGGATTGTCCGGAATATCGCAGTAAGGTTAGTTGTATTTAATTCCAGGAGGTGACAAATGTCGCTGACGCTTTGAAACACGCCCTAAAGTACTGCTTACTGAGCCCAGGGCCTCGACAGTACTTGTACCAGTTCAGGGCGGCCATGATCTACCACCGCCTTGGCTCGCTGTACCATTCTCAGTATCGGTGAGTACCTGCAGGGGTCTATTGTAAGGTTTTCAACTTGAGTTTGAAAGTCCTTTCATCACTATTAATAGTATCTTTGCTATTCTTTTATTCAGGTTCAGGGCCACGATAGCGAGATAGTATAAGGTCTTTACTTATGAATAGGCCGCTATTTAACCGACTTCAAAAAAGAAGGTTCTGCATTTAATGATCATTGAATATTATTTCTTATTTAAAAAAAAGACGTCTTCAAACAATTTTTAAAGAATTTTATGATATAGATATTTGACTTTGACTTTGATCTGTATGTATGTACGTTTATATATCCGCGATTTTCTTAAAAAGTAATTGACCAATTTTCATGATTGTTTCACTAACGTATTGAACACATATTTTTAGAAGATTTTAGTAAATAATACGTTATTTTTTGTTAAAGACACTTAAAAAATATTATATTTTATTTTACTTAGAATTCAAATGAATTGAATTAAAGGAGTTGAATCGAAGGGATCGACTTTAAATTTAATCCATAAATTCAGTACTTACGCGAACATTTCTGGGTTAATACTTAGTTACTACTAGTAAATGAATAAACCCTTTGTGTTCAGGATAACCCAAGAAGAAGGTCCCAGACGTCGCACGTTTCTGAACGCGACCAAATCGAACTATGAACACGCTGCCAACATGTTCGCGAGCCTGGAGGACGCGGGCATGTTCCTCACCGTGCAGATGGAACATGTTGCTGTATTGGAAACTCAGGCTGCAGGTATGTACACTATCAAAGAAATCAAGAGATAGAATATCGAGATAAAAAGTAGACTATGTGTCAATCCAGGTCTCCAGCTATCCACATACCAAGTTTGAAGTAGAAAGGAGTGGCTACTAGTAAACCCTTCGAGTTTGGGCTCATATGATTTGTTCAAACGAGTCCACCAAATTGGGCTTAACGGTGGTCTGATGGTAGACCCAGGAGGTGCATACCGGATCTCTTATTTACTTTGTTTCGCTATTGAAGCGTGTTTTTAAATTTTTCTTAACTATAATTATAGTATAAGTACTTAATTATAATAATATAATTTATTCATAATACCTATACTTACAACTTTGGGGCTGCACAAAAAGAACTAACGTTGAAATCATTCAAAGAATCCAAAATAAGGTACTTCGGAGTATAGTAAATGCTCCCTGGTACGTTAGAAATGATGACATCCACCGAGACCTAGGAGTAGATCTTGTTAGTGAAGTAATAAAACAATACGCCGAAGCACATGAACAAAGGCTTCTTCAACATGTGAACGTTGAGGCTATCCAGCTCCATGACACCACGGACATAGTTAGAAGACTAAAAAGAACTAAGCCCTTTGAGTTAGTTTAGTGAAGTTAGTGTTAAGTAGTGCAGTGAGTGTTACTCTTAAAGAACACAAGAACAAAGTGTCTTACCGTGATAATAGAGACCATAAGAAAAGTGCCAATGGACACATTCTTAACTTTGTAAGTTTTTAGCAAATTAAGTTAAATTGAAATTACTTATTAGTCTGAAGGTCTAAATTGTATTTGTTATGAGTAACCGTTTAATTACGAGTACATCATAAGGAAAAAAGAAATGAATACCTATACGTATAAGGTATCAAAACCATCGCTTGATAGGCAGCAGTTACATTTGCAATTTACCAACACCTACCCCCTCGTACCGGAATTTGTAAAACTATTTGAATGCCAATTCTAAAGAACCCTGTAGTGTAGTCACTTGGAAGAACATAGGCCGAGAAGTAATATCAGGCAAGACTTTTACTGGTAGAAAATGCCATTTAGCATTAAGTCCGGCCGGAAGCGGTAGTCAGAGACGTATTAAAAAGCCATAATTTGCCAAATATAATGTAGTCACACTTAGGTTATTCCCTTTTTAAGCGAGTGGGTTTCGGCAACCGGGAATATTGCTTAGACGGATGTATTGGGGAGTGTACCTGTAACTCCAGCTAACTATTGCCGGGCTGTCCGCGCCTAGAAAAACTACTATTAAACTTAGATCATTTTGTAGAAATCAAGAAAACAGCAAAAACGTTAACAACAATTCTCACTGATACTCGCTTGTAGTTCGCTATACTTCGCACTTGGTTACTCGTTGTATCGCACTACTAGAATGAAACACCGACTCGAATTCTCGATAACTTGAATTGGCTATTGCCGGCCAGTCCAGGCCCTCTAATCTACTTTAGGAAGTGCCAATTAAATAAATATTTGAAAACATTTTTTACAGTTTCACCCAACCTCAAACTGAAATCCCTACAGTCGGCAGTCCAGCTTCTACGCCAGTGCCATTCTATCATGAAACTCCTCAAAGACAAAGACCCAGTAGAACAAAGAGACCCGTCGAGGCCAGAAGACAACGAAGAAAAAGACATGCAAACCGAATACAACCTTCTTTCACTCTTCGAAAATAGACTTCATTTTATACTAAAGAGTATCATACACTATTGTAGAGGAAAGTCTAATAGAGATTATGAAAAAATTGCGGATTTGTACAAAAAGTTATACTGTGCCAGTCTCAAAATTAAAAAAAATGATGACATAAAGTCCTACGCGGCCAGTATATGTGACGTTCTAGTGTCTATGGATGATATAAGCAAGGAGTTCGAATAGAAACTTGAATATCGTAGGTAAATTGTTTATGGCTATTTGGATATCGAAGATAGTTGACTATAAGGCGTCGAAAACTTACATTTAACGTGTAGGGTGAATTGATTTTAGTGACGCAACTGATATTTGTGACGTCATACTTTGCAATTGAAGACTTGAGTGGATGAAATTTTATTTTCTTCTATATATTAATGACTGCACATTGAACATAACACCACTAATTATATTTTAGTTAGACGTATATCACAAAACTATTTAAGTCAAAGAAAAGATAATAAAATGTTACATGTCGCCTTTCTCACAATATGAGTAATGTATGTAATCAAAATGGCTGTCTTGATTTTTTATGAAATCAGTATTAAAACATTTAATACATCTTTATTCATACAAATACAATATGTCGGGAAACCTGTCGAGTCTATCTCGGGCATATTCAGGTTTTGACAAAATAGAAAAAAAGTAAAAAACTGAGTCAGAAACGAAGTGATATTACATGATTTTTGGTCCTGCCCCCGGTCCTTGTCACAGGCGGCTTGTGACGTCACATTTTGCAATTTTACACCCAGAACCGAATTACCGAAATTAACATTTTGACATGTGACGTCACGAAGCTTGTGCCCCTTTAATTATCACATAATGTCACACTTCGTAGAC
The DNA here is from genome assembly GCA_963859945.1 of Euplagia quadripunctaria. NCBI lineage: Eukaryota > Metazoa > Arthropoda > Insecta > Lepidoptera > Erebidae > Euplagia > Euplagia quadripunctaria. Next base: position 13,828,731 of record OY982582.1, on the reverse strand, counting down.
CTCCCCCCTTAACGTGTGACGTAATTTATAGATGGCCCCTAACAGTTTAATGCTTGCAGCTAAATACTTTTGTGTGTATTTAAATGAAAAAAAAAATTACGTGTGGAGGATGCATGGATAAATTATTTAAGTATTTATGAAATTAAGATGTGTAATGTGTTAAAAATATAACTTTAACAAATTGGGTAGATTCCTCTAGTCAGGCAATGCAACATCTTGAAAGACCTCCTCCACTTTTATATTTAACGTTTTTAATAAAAGTACAAGATTTGACAATACTAAGGTGTGACGTCATGCCTTAGTAGTTCATATAAGAATGTACCGAACCTTCCTTTTTGACGTTTATTAAGACGATACTGATTTGACTTTTTATGATTGTCAAGTCAACATTAAAAGTGCAAGATTTGACAACACTAAGGTGTGACGTCATGTCTTAGTAGTTCATACAAGAATGTACCGAACCTTCCTTTTTGACGTTTAATAAGACGATACTGATTTGACTTTTTATGATTGTCAAGTCAACATTAAAAGTGCAAGATTTGACAACACTAAGGTGTGACGTCATGTCTTAGTATTTCATACAAGAATGTACTGAGCCTTCCGTTTTGACGTTTATCTAAAAGAAACTGATTTGACACTTGACAATCGTCTACCCTTTAAAGTCGTTACTATTTTCATTTCTTTTGTTATGTTAAACCAAACAATTAAAAGTATTTGTCTAGACAATAGCAACGTATGACGTCACCAGTTCCTACAGAGCCCTTTGGTTTTAAGTTTAATAGAAATTTATTCAACTGGAGAGTCAACTCCTGTATTAAATGTTCCTCAGGTGCTTGATTAAATTAATTTGACGTGGTCCCTAGATTACGGGTATGAAGCGATAATCTGACTGTAAGACTGAAGTGTAGTTTGTACGTTTATTGTAAAATAAAATGACTTTTCATATGTTTCTCGTTTCATTCCACCGTTCATACCTCTTTACAAAGTTACGCAATGAATTAAGAGCTGTGATTTTACCAACCATATTGTTATGATTTTGTTTTTCATTTGACACACCTCAACTAGGCCGAGCCTTTTTTTTTTTCTTGTGGAATCCCCCACGGGTCATCACCTCACCATGGCTATTGGTGAAGTGGTATGTCGGAATCGAACCGACTAAAACCACACGGTGTTCTGTCACAAGTGAGTCTATCACAAGGGACTCGGGGATACCCTAGGAAGGAAGTCCCCGAGAAAAACTAGGCCGAGCCTGTACCACATAGGGCACACTGAAAGTTCTGCGCTCCTTGCCGCCAAAGAGTATACAAACACTATGCTTGCCGCCCCTAAGTGTTTAAATTTAAAATGTTATATTTTTTTAAACTTAAACTCAATCATTGATTAAAAAAAAATTGGCGGGAAATTGCGTGTCAATTGTTCTTTATCACAAGTCGAAGTTCGTCGTCCATAGCAAAAATGAAATTAACGCGCAAAGATTTTAGTGCGAAGATTTTTCACCGACTGCAAAACTGCACTGCTCGTCTTCAAAATACTTTTGGGAGGGAAGTACCTCATTTGAGCACCGTAAGGCGTTGGTACGCAGAATTTGACCGTGGCCGTGTTTCTCCATGATGAAATTCGTGAAGGTCGACCCTCAACTGCGGTCACAGAAAATGTAGCTACTGTCAGGCAACTACTGAAAACCGGCGTATCACCTATGTGGAGATTCGAGGACATTTGGGGATTGGTATGAGCCAATTTCAAAAAATCTTACATCAAAATTTAAAAGTTAGAAAACTGTTGCCGCTGGTTCCTCATGAACTTACCCCAGAAAAAAAACGGACGGACTCGTGTTGATTGGTGTAAAAAAAATTGTTAAAGTAGGATCACGGTCTTTTAAATGCTGTGTATGACACTGTGACAGAAGATTAAACATGGATATATTACATGCCGGAATGAAAGCAACAGTCTTCTGTATGGGTGTTCGAAGGAGACAGCTAACAAAACTGAGGCAGGCGAGAAACGTATAATCTTCGTGTAACAATAAAATTTATGTAAGTAATACAATCTATGTATATAAAAATGAAATGGCGTTCTTTCTGTTATAGAGTCCCTTTTCGAAGGGTTAAATAATCATAAATTTAAAAAACCCCCTTGGATTCGAAAATCCCTTTAACGATAACAAAGGAGCTGATGATCTTCAAACGGCTAAACGGATTTTCTTTAATTATATCTAAGAATATTCAATCAAGTCACCTTTCAAACAAGGGCTGGACAGATTCTTACTCTAGGACCCAAAGTGCTGAGTGGTGTTTCTAAGGCCACGCCTGGCTCCTGTTCCAGTCAGAATAATGGAGTACAGCAGGGAGCTGTATCAGTTCGTAAGCGCATCACTTGAAAATGGCTAGGTTGATCTGATTAAATTATTTCTTTCTGCGTTTACTAGCAACCCGCCCCGGTTTCGCACGGGTAGCAGAGACATCTTCAACAATCATCAACATATTTCAATTTAGATTTTGTGTAAATTACACAAAATCTTAATAAATTATACACTTAAACCTTCCTCATCAATCACTCTGTCTATTAGTAAACACCGCATAAAATTCCGTTCTGTAGTTTTTCAGTTTATCGCGAACAGACAGACAGACGCGGCGGGGACTTTGTTTTATAATATGTAGTGATAATATAGGTACTTGGTCCGAGTAAGGTTTCTAGAGAAAAATGTTGATTGAAATTTTTAGCCAGCTCGTTTTACGTCATATAATAACATCAATTACATAACAAGTCGTTAGTCGTAGGTATGGAAGTTTTTGCCTTCATTAGAATTAAGAGGACTAATATTCATGAACCTTTTTCGGCTATTGCATTTTTTGTCTCTCTCTAAGCACAGAATTATGATAGCTAGCTATAGCATAAGTCTTTTCATCGACTTGGTCGACGTGGTTTTATTCTAAAATAGGTATCGGTATTTGTTGTAGAAATAATATATAACAATTGTCAAAAGCAAAATATAACATTTATTCATCATAAAAATATAATTAAACATTAAAAATAATTATGTACATTAATAACAATATTTTTCTACTATCACAAAGCAGCGGACCCAATGGAATCCATTATTTTGTACACAATTTCGTGATCGCGAACTTGTGTCTTAAAGTAAACGGGCTTTGTTGGTCAATTACGAACATATACCACATGTACCCCGTCATTTATTATATGTTGAGAGATATCGATGGTATAGCTTAATCAGTACATTAATACACTCATATTCTATTAAATTAACTATTTTTTAGATCGCTAGCCACTAACACAAATATATTAATTCATTTACGTAGTTAAAAAATCCATATATTTATAAAAATCTAGGCACCATGCCTCAGTGCATTGACAATATCCTTAGTGAATATATCAAATAAATATTCTTATTCTCTTAACAATCCTTAAAAAGACCTTATCAATAAGAATGTGGTCAAAGTTATCACCTTCAATGATTGGGAAAAAGGGTCATTTTCATTCTCAAATACCTATACAAAAATGTAAATTTCTTTTTTATTTTATTTGATGTTTAAAACTTTTGATTTGATTCTAATTTTTAAATGCAATAGTGTATTTGTATCACAGCTTTATATACCAATACGCCATATGATCAAAACGACGTTTTATCAATACCATATTTTATCAAAACGACATTTTACCAATACGACAAATTATCAATAAAACATTTTTTCGATACGAATTTTATCCAAACGACATATTATCAATAAACATTTTATCAATACGATATTTATCAAAACGACATTTTACCAATATGAAATACTATGAATAAACATTTTATCAATACGATATTTATCAAAACGACATTTTACCAATACGAAATTTTAAGGTGCTGCGGCGCACATTGGGAGAGGCCTATGTCTAGCAGTGGGCTAGAATACGCTAATTTATAAAGTTGATTTAATAATACAATATTTTATCAAAACGGGATTTTACAAATACGAAATATTATCAATAATTTTTTTATCAATACGATATTTTATCAAAACGACATTTTACCAATACGACATATTGTCAATAATCATTTTATTAATGCGATATTTTACCAATATAATACAATGTTTTATCAAAACGACATTTTACCCATATGACATTTTCTGAATTAAATACCTAGAGATACATTGAAATAGTGATAATTTTGCAGCACTTTTTGAACAGGGTACAGCCCATTGGATAACACTACAACTAGCGATTATAAATTATATGATATAATAAATTATATGGGATCCAACTCTTCATCAAGCCTTCTCGGATTTGGAGGACCTGCAAACGGAAATGCATATTAATATGTGTTTTGAATAAGGCTCAATTCACACTGAAGTGGCAGTAATCGGCAGCAGCGGGCAGCGTTTTACATAAATGTTAGACCGCTTGTCGGCCACGCTTCCTACCCGAATCTTCCAAGTAATACTGTGCATTGCCTCATAGAGATAAAGCTTGAAATAGTTTGACAGTGAAATTGTCGGCCGCTGCACCACCGACCGCTCTTCAGTGCGAATTAACCCTAAGTAATTAGAAGGCCGAATAAATGAATGGTAAGAGGTTTCACTAATGCGTTGCTGACTCTATTCCCCCAGCCAGCAGCACGCTAGTAGTGCTGTCTAATCGAGAGGCTTTAATCTGAGGACAAATTTGCTGTCCCTTTCCTTATGATAATTTTTCAAACTAGTTTCTTTGGCAGCATCGTGAAAGCCAGGTGAATTATCATTTGTCGAAAAAATGTTGGAACACACAATTTGCTTTTTATGTTAGGTATACTTCCCCGCAGTTTCACCTCCTATAGGCGGTAGCGTGATGTGAAATACTCTATATCTTCCCCAAGAGTTGGACAATGAAATGAAATAACAATTTTTCAAATTCGAATGGTATTTCCCGAGAGAAAAATGACAAACTCTTCAGCTTAACTTTATTAGTACCTATAGATAAAGGCAATTCGATACATACTTGCCAGCCAGCAGTTCCTGGATCTCCTGGAAACTCTTGCCCTTCGTCTCAGGCACGAGAAACAGCGTGAAGAAGAATCCGCACACGCAACATACGCCGAAGATTAGGAATGTCGGACCCATGCCTATTGACAGTGCGATTGAACCGAAGAATCTACGGAGAAGGCGGAAAATAAAGAATGGATATTATAGAATTTATGTTAAACAAGTTGTCAGCCGCGGCTTCGTCCGCATGCAATTAGGACTTCCCCCATTTCACCCCCATAGAGGGGAACACACAAAGTTTTATAGAAACTTTTTAGAGAAACAATCCTGTAATACATTATCTAATGCAAAGTTTGTTCATACATCATTCCAACCCTTTTGTTTACCCCTTTTGGGGCTAAAAAAAAACATTCTTAGCCGATACCTACTCACTGTCTTTTGCCTTACTACCTTACCTACTTACTTTGCCTCAAGTTTGTAGCATTTATATTTTCTGAGGTCCTTCACTTTATATTTTGTTATAGATAAATTAGTCGTTGGATCTAATGTTGTTTTAATGCTTCGTAATGTATAATCTGGACTGTAGGATGTTAGGTGAAATACCATAACCATAAACTAAAATATATTATAACCATCGGGGACCGTCAGTGTTGCCAAAATTACACATGTGCAGTTAAATGAGTGAATTGTAATACGTGTGTTATAAGTGTTGTTTTACAGCGAGCCAGACTCGTAGTAAAGGAAATGCTGCGTATTTCCGCTAAACTTGGGCACGTGCGATAGCTACGTGGCACTCTCCCCTCAATTTTTTGTTTTTATGCAGCTATTTACAATTAAACTTTATGCACATCAGGTACATAGGTAGACTTTATGTGGAAGGCTAGGCTTTTCTTACCAATTAACTTAAGGGTGATACACAGAAAAGAGGCAGTAGGTGCATTTTGTATTATGTTGATCAATAGTGATGACTTACGGATCCGAAACGTGGTCTCTCTGCCGGTTTGATGAACAAGCTCAGAGTTGCTTAACGAGCTATGGAGAGGGCTATGCTCGGGGTTTCTCTGTGGGATCGAATCGGTAATGAGGAGATACGCAGACGAACAATTACTGACATAGCCCAACGGATCAGCAAGTTAAAGTGGCAGTGGGCAGGGAACATAACTCACAGAATGAAAAGCCGATGGAGCCTAAAGTTTCTGGAGTGGAAACCACGGATCGGAAAGCGCAGCGTAGGACGTCCACCAGTAAAATGGCCAGATGACCTTCTAAAGATCGCGGGTGGTTGATGGATGCAGGCCGCTTCCGACCGGTCATTTTGGAAGCATTGAGGGAGGCCTATGTCCAGCAGTAGACGTCCTATGGCTGAAATGATGATGATAATGATAGTAAAAGAAATGGAATACAAACTATTTACCTGGTGACTAAGAATGACAACATCCAAGACATGGCAGTAGCGATGGGAGCGGCGATGGCCTTGACTTCGATAGGGAAGAGCTCGGACAGGACGGCCCAGGGCAGAGGCCCGAGACCCCAGCAGTACGTCACTATGAACACGACCAGGGCGACGATCGGCAGGAAACCGATACTCTCCACTACCGGATTTTTATTGTCATCGAGGATGAAGTATATCGCTAAAAGACCCTGGAATAAAAAAATCAACATAGATACTACTCATAATGAGGTAATATTTCTACAGTTGATGCGAGGTGGTAAATGCTATGAGATATGAAAACTCGTTGCGCGATGCAGAATCTTCGGTTCTTATGTGGTTCGGTTTGTCTTCGTTAGATGGCGTAGACTTATTTTCAAAATGGATTGTGTTAACCAAGCGGAACTTTAAACTAAATGCATAATAATACATTCATGTGTTACTTACTGCCCTCACCTTATATAGTGTTTTAACCGCCGACGCAAAAAGGAGGGATGTTATCACATCATAGCTCCTAAGCGGATGAACCTATTTTGATTTAGTTTTTTTGTTTCAAAGGTGACAAAGTGATCAATTGTTCTTTACTTAAGATTAATTTTTCTCTTTAGAAATTTCGAATCGGGGGTATTTTAAATTTATACTTGTATTTAAAAAAAATTCACAGCCAGTTGTGAAAGAGTTTTATTATTTTTTGGGAACTAGTTGCAATGGAAGATATTTTTTAAATTGAAACTATCAAGATGACTTACCAGACCAATACTGGTGCCACAGGTTGAGATGAGCAGCAGAATCCGACGTCCGAGCCTGTCCACCACTAAGGGGGTCATGCATGATGCGACGACCTGTAACATGCGGACACTTATAACTATCTTATATGGTCTAGATTATTACTATCTTTAAATTTAATGATACTTAAAAAATTCCTCAGTTTTGTTGTGTTAGCATAGACAACTGAGAATACGGTAGATGACTGACAAGTCAAATCAGTATCTCTAAAAGAAACGTCTACGGAAGGTTCGGAATATATTTGCATGAAATGCTATGGCACTGCTTAGATAGATAGATAGAAAATTCTTTTATGTACACCACAGTTGGACACAGTGGCGGATTTACCAGTAGGCTGAGTAGGCTGAAGCCTAAGGCGGCAGATTTTAGGGGCGGCGAATTTGGGGCTACCTTATTTTTTAAGTCTTGTCCTGGGGTATCGAATTAGATAGACCGACCGGTAGGGGCGGCAAAATTTTAATAGCCTACTGGCGGCAAATGTGTAAATTCGCCGCTGGTTGGACAGAAATTAAACATAGTTAGTAACAGTTTATACTAAGTGGCAAGTACAATGGGCGGTCTTCACGCTAAAAGGGATTCCAGACAACCTTTGTATGGAAACAACAGAGGAAAATGGTGGTAGCTGATGGCGTACAAAATTAACAATATATTTAGAACGGGAACAACGAACTGATAAATAATATAGTATCTAGGTAAAGTAGTATCGAATTGAGATTATTATAAAATAAATGAAAACCTTAAAATGAACACACAATTTTCAGAGCCTTTCAAGACTGATTAAGGAGAAAAAAAAATTGAGCACAGGAAACTACATAATTTATGCTAAAATAATCACACATAATATTACCTGTACAGCTCCAATAATAATAGTCGCAATGGACGCATCAAGACTGGCGCCGGCTTCCTTAAAGATATTGCTCATGTAGAAGAGCACAGCGTTGATACCGCTGAACTGCTGGAAGAACATCAACGCCGTGGAGATGTACAATGCCTTGAAATTAGTTCCACGGAACACGTCGGCGATCTAGAAATAAAATTAGGCATCTATACTAACATTATAAAGGGGTACAGTTCGTAAGTTTGGATGTTAGGGGCCCTTGAGGATAATCTTTGAAACCACTATTTCGATTCTGAAAATAAAAACAAAACTGTTTTGTATAAAATTAACGCGATTATATATATTATAAAGGTGCATTGCCTAACGTTTACACCAGGTCGCACTGTCCGTGATCACAGGCTGAAATCGCGTTAACTCCCGAACACATAATTATATGTCGTTGAACGTGAATGTTTCAAAATAATTTGTATTATTAAAAATACTGTAAACTATATCACACTGAAAGTTTTTAGAAAATAAACAACGGAATTATATAGAAGCCTGTTAATATTTTTATTGCTTTTCGAAGTAGTCTCCGTTCCTTTCCAAGCACCGTCGCATGCGATGGAACCATTGACTGAAGCAGTGAGCCCACTCTTCTTTAGGGATCTCGTCCACGCCTTTTTCAAACGCAGCCACGGCATCTTCGGGTTCATAAAACGAATTCCTCAACAACTTCGATAGACAAATATTCGATAGTCTGGCGGAGTGAGCTGGAGCGTTGTCGTGGTGGAGTACGATCCTGCTTCTTGGGCGCTGCTGTCTAACATTTTTCAAGACAACTGGTAGACAATGACTGACATACCAATCTGCAGTAAATAATATTTTTCAAGCATTGAGCGACACCAATGCAAAAGGCGTTTTTGATCTTCCATCAAATTATGAGGTATCCATCTAGTTGGTACAAAGCTTTCTAACGCCTAAATGTTCATGTAAGACTTTTTGTACTTGATACCAATGCCTAAAGCTGCCCGAATCTGTTGATATGTTACCCTTCTATCAGCTTCTATCATTAGCCTCACAGCACCCAAGGTGTCTGCAGTAGGCGCCGTAGAAGGATGTCCTTCTCGAGAATCATCAGTGAGTTTGGCTTTAAACAGTAGCATGGGATGGGCTTCGTAATGAAATGTCAATCGAAGTCTATCGTAACATTGTTGTTGAGTAAAACCGCAACGACATTCGTAATAAATAGTTGAGCGAAAATTTTCTCTAGTCAAATCCGTTTCGTTGCACAACAGACACTTTTTAAATCGCCTCCAATTTGTAGAAACCAATGTCATAATTATGAAATCATTAAACATGTACAGATTTCCAAAGAGTTCCTAATTCTAAATAAAAAAAAAAATCATCGTGTGCTTTTCTTACTGGCCTATTCTAAAAACGCAAGCAAACGAGTAGACGGGTCACCTGATGGTAAGTTACTATCGCAGCCCATGGGCACCTGCAACTCAAGAGTCACAAGTGGATTGCCGGCCTTTAAGGTGGGAGTACGGGAAGGAGTTGAAGATGGGGAGAGGGGGGAACAGGAGGAGAGTAGAGGGTTAAGGACTTTTTTTTTTCTTTTTTTTTTTTGTGCGTGTGGAATCCCCCTCGGGCCGTCACCCAACCGGGGTTTTCGGTGGGGCGGTGTGTCGGAATCGAACCGACTAAAACCACACGGTGTGCCGTACTGCGCCTTAGGTAGGAGGAATCCGGGAACAGCTTTTATTAAGACATCCGGACCCCCCCTAGCGCCTGCCCGCAAAAGCGCGTACACCACCTCCGGGTAAAAACCTTAATACCTCTCAATTAGGCGACGTCCAGGCACACGCGGACGCCGCCTCCTCGCGGGGGGCCACTATAGCGGGTGGAGGAGAAAACCCGTCCCATCCACCCGCAGCCATACTCAGGGCGGCATAAGGCGCTGGTAAGCGCGCCTTCACCGGCGGCGAATTAAGTCCGAGTGGAGGTCATCCTCCCGGATTCTTTCCGCCGCCTCCTTCTGTGAGATGACTTCCTCACAGAAGGTCGCGACCGCGGTAAAATTCCTGTCGCTACCGGCCATGGAGCGTATGACGGCTGGTAGCGACAGATCCCCTCCGATGACTTCAGTGAGGGCCCGGCGCTGCGTTGCCCAAGCAGAGCAAACAGCCAGCGTATGCTGAGCCGAGTCCTCACTGCAGTCGCAGTGGTGACAGGCAGGACTCAATTCCCTCCTGGCGACCGAGTGCAGGTACTTTCCGAAGTAGCCGTGCCTTGAAAGAACCTGCGTCAGTCGGAAGGAACGGGTCCCGTGCTGTCGCCCTGCCCACTCGACGATGACCGGCTGGAGCGCCTCCACGGCGGCAAAGCCAGCACGTGGAGCCTCCAGCCGGGATGACCAACGAGCCATGGTGGCTCGGCGAGCGGCCTCACGCCATTCGCGTACCTCTTCGGGCGGGGGCCGACTGTCGCTTCCCGCCCGAAACTCAGCCGTTCGCCGATATACTTCGGCGAGCACTTCCGCCTCCAAATCCCACGGGGGAGTCCCGGCCAACGCGCACGCCGCCTCCGTCGACACGGTGCGGTATCCGCGTATGGCTCTAACCGCCATAACTCACTGAGGGCGCTAGAGGCGCGCCCTATTCTGGGCGGTCAGAGCCCAAAGAGAGAGAGCTTATAGGACAAACTCTTAAGCCTAATTTTATTATATTATATTTACCGTTGCAGTTCTAGCCATAGACGCTTGAACTTCTCCATCCATCTTGTCTATCTCACTTTTCACGGCTTCGTAAGACCGACCTCGAATTTTGGCGAGACACTTAGTTGCCGCTTCCTTGTTATCTGCGAAATTGTACTTTTCGTTAAAAATTTCGCTTTCCATGACAGACGCACGCAAATGTACATACATATATATACATTTGCGTGCGTGTGCGTGTGTGTGTGTGAGTGTGTGTGTGTGTGTGTGTGTGTGTGTGTGTGTGTGTGTGTGTGTGTGTGTGTGTGTGTGTGTGTGTGTGTGCATGAGTGTGTATGTGTGACTTACACTCAGAGTGACTAAGTGTTCAGTGTTTTAAGTGTTCAATTTTCATTTTTTTTATTTATACTTGTTTATACTACTAAGTGTAGTTACTACTAAATAGAATCGGTTTTGGTTGCTGGCTTAAAATAAATCACCCCATGGGACCATATAGTATATACAGTGCTTCAGAAAATGCAGACATTTAAAAAAACTTGAAAATTTTATATAAAGTTTAGACGTTGAATATCAAACAGTAAATCACTGTTTAGTTTCATTTATTCATTCATTAATTTCTTTTTGTGTGTTTGAAAAAATATCTTAGAAATAAATACCGACACTTCCAGCTTTGAAACCCTAATTAATTAATTTATTAAATCTTTGTTATATCAAGACAGAGGTTACCTAAAGTTACTAACCTTTAGACAAGTAGTAAATGGGTGACTCCGGCATGAAGAAGAAACCAACGCAGAACAGCGCCACGATTGCAATACCCACGTAGGAGATTTCGCGGTAAGAGACGAAAGGACCAACAGAATACACAAACAGGAAACCGAACGTGATGAACATTTGTAAGAATGATCCCAGTGCTCCTCGACAGTCATCCTGAAACGAAAAAGCAACACGGTATTAAACTCAAAACAGTTCCTCGTTTTTAACCGACGAAAAAACAGAGGAGGTTCTAAGTCGACCCGTATATACGTTTTATTTTTTTTTATGCATAACCACGCATAACTTTTTACAGGGTAGTCCGATTTCGATAATTCCTTTTTTAATTGGTTATGGTATACTTCGAAGTTGATTCTATTAAAATTTCAAATAAATATTTCAACCCTAAGGGTGGAAAATGGGGGATGAATGATTGTTCACCCATTGACTTTTCACCTGTGAACCGATTTTGTTGAAACTTAGCACACATATGTAGTTCTAATGATACTGCAACATGACGGAGACCTGTAGTTGATTGTTTTAGTCAAAAAAACTTAAAAAATAAAAGCTTTTAACAATAAATTAAAGCGACGAAAGAAGAAACTAACTGAAAAAAACTCGTTAGTCTAACTAAACTCCTACACTGATGTAAATACCTAAATAATTTTGAGTCGGCGCCAAAATTACAATAATTTTAATCGTAAGCTTTATCTATAACACTACCGCCTTGGTGTGGTTGGATGTGGCAACCCCTATGGGTCATCACCTTTGCGGAGATAACGGTGAACTGGTATGTCGGAATCAAACCGATGGCGGCGGCGGTAGCGTAAGGGGTAAGGCGTCGGACTTGCGATCGAATGGTTGCGGGTTGGAACCCCACCCAGTGCACTGCCGACGTGAACCCACTCGTAAATAAATCTGTTCTCTCTACAAATAAAAATATCAAATATTACCGTAGCTATTTCCGCGCAGTACATCGGCGATACAGTGCACAGCATTCCAACAGCCAACCCCCAGAAGACTCTGCCGGCGTATATCATAGCGACGTTGGAGGCGATTGTGACCAGAATCCATCCGATGAACAGGGGGATGGCACAACTCATTAGACCCCATTTGCGTCCGATTGACGATGCAGCGAAGCCACCAATAAATGGACCTGGATTGGTAAAAGTATACCTTACAAAAATCCTTACTAAATCATAACGGAATGCTAGATTTTTTATTTGTTACGTTTCCACTCATTATCTACTGAACCGATCATCATGAAGTTTTGCAAACACGTTGTCAGGAGTATAGAAAAGGACGTAGGGTACCTTTCATCTAGAAAAAATAAAGGTTTGACTTTTTAATACCCTAGGACTAAGCCAAGCTTTGGATAAACAAACTTAGATTTTTTTAAATATGCCTATTTATCTTATACATACATACAAGCTCCCACCGATATCAATAGACATAATGGTGTAGCTGTACAAATATTTGCACTAAGTGGGAATCGAACCCATGATCTGTGACGTCACAGTCGAATGCTTTGTACCGCCGCGCCATGCCCATCGATTGGTCCATAATGGAAGGTAATTATTATGATAAAATTATGGGTACAATAAAAATCGTATTGCCATTGTGTTATTGAATTTTTATGCAGTTTTCACCAATAGACGTAGTGATTCATGAGGAAGGTTTAGGTGTATAATTTGTTACGGTTTGAGTAAATTGGTTGAAATATGATGATGATTATTAAATATGTCTCTACTACCAGAACTAGTTGAAAATAAATTGCTGTGCCAGTGTTCACGTTGTGGTCTAAATATTGATAAAAATGAATATTTATATTTTTTTTTCAGTTTAACTCTTAGGACAGGTAATTAGATTTTGGATAGTTTACGATATCATAAAATGTATCAAACCAGTTCATCTCTACATCACCCAAAAGTCAAGGTACTATCAACCTTAAATGCCCTTAATTTTTGTACTTTTGTTTTCGTGCAAAAATATTAAGGAAACTAACACATATTGATAGTGTAGACTAAATATAGTCTTGGAACGTTTAAGGGTAGAGAGAATAGGTATTTTTTGTAAAGGCGTGTATAATATCTTTGTCTTCATCGTCGCTTTCTATCAAGACAAGACAAACAATAACTTTTTTTGTCTTACTAGATGGAAGACAAATGCCTTTTTTAATTTGTTTAATAAAAAAAAGTTAAAATATTATGATGTTACCACAACCGAAATATTTTTCGATACTGTGATATCTTATTACAATAGATATTTATCTATTCTGTATTTAATATTTATTAACTCCACTGATTCCTCCTTAACTAAATAAAATTAAGTAGACTCTCAATTTTATTATCGATTTCCGGCCAACATCCATGGTAGTGTCTAGATAAGATTCGATTAAAATTTATCTGACATTGATATATAATTATGGATTCTTCCAATAGATGTAGCGTTTGACTATTAATTGTGGAAGTCTGTGATAGTGGTTTATGTAAAGCAGTTGACGTCTCAGGGCAAGTTTTAAGTGCAAAAGATGCTACGGTAAAAAAGTGTCATATTCGCAGTACAACCCTATCGCAAACTGAATCCTATTCCTATTAGCCGAACGTCTCATTCGTAAAATGTCCTAATACCCAAATGGTGGAATATAAAAAAAATAATAACTTGTTATTCATGCTCAATAAACTTACCAAATATAGCACCAACGGTGAGTAACGATCCGATCCAAGCCTCTTGATCTGTTGTAATTACTTCGTCCAAGGGTGACGTGGTGACATTAGCCAATTTTATGTTCACGGGCGAAGTCCAAGCCCAAGGTGTAGCCGGCGGTGACAATCGCGATATTCGCTGTAAAAAGAAAGAAATATAATAAGTATAATAACGATTCTCAAATAATACGCAATAATACGCTATGGTTTCCGTACGTATTGTAACGGTTGTTGTGCTCTATGAACGCTCAATTGGCTTCAAGAGAGGTTTACTTCGAATAAGTGGTGGGTTTAAAGGGGGATCCAAATAAAATTCTATTATTTGGAAGTAAACTTGTATTGGGGAGTGCTCTATGACTACACACTTTTAAAATCTTCATCTAAGCCTCTGGCCGACTACACCGGGCGGCCAGCAAAACTTCAAGTCTTCTCTTCTGTTCTGTATTTTTCTTTCCGATCACATTTTTTAAAATTTAAACTAAAGCTAAAAGCGATTCAGCTATCTTTTCGACGTCAAGATAAGACGTTGGTATAAATAATGTTTGAAATGCTTGACAGCCTGTGACCATGGCCAGTGTAATCTGGCCGAAAGGTCAAATAAACAGGTTAATTCCCGCTAGTATCATCGTATATTATGGAATGCCAATTGGAGTCTCTTGCCTGTTCTTCTCCATAGGATCTACGTATTGGAACAGGCAACTAGCTTCACGACTGACTTAGTCTGACTGACTCCTTGCTACTCCTGAGATTTTTTTTTTTTTTTGTATTTAATTGCACAAAACACATTACAACCAACAATATCACATATAGCAAATACAAAGTTTTGATCTGGATTGCAACGCAACAAATATGTGCATACAATAAGACATAATAGCTAGACAAATAGCAACACTACATAATGAGTAGCAATACAGGTTCGTCAGTAGATTTAGACGCTTCTTGGTTTACGCAGAGCCTTCCAAGGCCAACCTGCTATGGAGGATGTCTTTCACAATTTTAATAAATTCAAAAATACTTTTTTGGTTTAATTGAAATAAATGAATTTGATTGATTGCCAAAGTTTTAATAGTGTGGTCAAATTTTAATAAATAGTTTAATTAAAAACTTTTTTTTTTTGTGACATCCTTGATATTAAATACCCATAGCTTTAATCACGGAATATTAGATTTAATGGTAAATTTTTTATTTGTGTTTGTGTTGAATTTTTGAAAAGTTCAATTTGTCTGTTTCAAAATAAGATTTCTGTATTCAAAATCACGGTTGTTTCTAAAAGTATCAGTGCTATACGTCACTTACGGGGTCTACTGTACGACCCTACAATATGAGCACGCCTTTCTGTAACACTTATACAATGGGCATTGGATGGTTTTTTCATTACTATTTCAAGTATTCTTCTTTTAATTCATCCAGATACGATAGTCTTCCGTAGCGAAAAGTCAAAGAGCTTTGGAAACTTGATGACTCTGTTTAAATCCTGCATATAGATATCTTTTTGCAGGATTGAGAAGCAGTTATTATTTCCCTTCAATACAAGGAACCTTTTTTTTTTTTTTGTGCGTGTGGAAACCCCCTCGGGCCGTCACCCCGCCGGGGTTTTCGGCGGGGCGGTGTGTCGGAATCGAACCGACTAAAACCACACGGTGTGCCGTACTGCACCTTAAGTAGGAGGGATCCGGGAACAGCTTTTATTAAGACATCCGGAACCCTCCTAGCGCCTGCCCGCAAAAGCGCGGGCATCACCTTCGGGTAAAAAACCTCTCAATTAGGCGACGTACAGGCACACGCGGACGCTGCCTCCTCGCGGGGGGCCTCCACCGCCCGGTTCACAGGCGGCGAATTAGGTCCGAGTGGAGATCGTCCTTCCGGACCCTTTCCGCCGCCTCCTTCTGCGAGATGACGTCCTTACAGAAGGTCGCGACCGCGGTTAAATTCCTGTCGATACCGGCCATGGAGCGTATGACGGCCGGTAGCGAGAGATCTCCTCCGATGACTGAAGTGAGGGCCCGACGCTGCGTCGCCCAGACGGAGCAAACCGCCAGCGTGTGCTGAGCCGAGTCCTCACTGCAGTCGCAGTGGTGACAGGCGGGATTCAGTTCCCTCCTAGCGACCGAGTGCAGGTACTTCCCGAAGCTGCCGTGCCCGGAAAGGACCTGCGATATACTTCGGCGAGCACTTCCGCCTCCAATCCATCCCACCCACGGGGGGTGTCCCGGCCAACGCGCACGCCGCCTCCGTCGACACAGTGCGGTATCCGCGTATGGCGTTCAATACAAGGAACCTTGGACCAGCCTAGCCGATCGTGCTTGGTGGAGTGCCGCCCAACGGTTGATGACGCGATAACTTTCAGCGTGCTATGCAGGATCAGTACTTACTCCACATTTCGGCTGGCCTTCGTTAGATGGCGTTAAGTAATACTTTGTGGATTGGAAGTCAACATACGTTTTGATATTTTATATTTAGGATTATCCGTCCCCGCAGTTTCACCTGCGTTTGCGGTCACTGCTCCGCCCCTATTGGCCACAATTTATTTATTTATTATGGTTTAAGTGCTTAGTGCCACGTCGACCACCTCTGGTATTTTGTAGCGCACTTTTTGCTTTACAGTTAGTGAACTGCTCAGACTTATGGCTTTGAGAAACCTCCAGACCCTTTCAGCAGTGATTGTTTGTATTTCCTGCGGTTGCATGATGTGTAATCCTATGTTAATACTTTGGTGCCGCATTAGTGGGGCACAAGAGCATAGAATATAATAATTGGTCATAGCGTGATGTTATATGTATAGCCTTATAGCCTTTTTCGATAAATGGGCTATCCAACACTAAAAGAATTTTTCAATTCGAAATAGTAGTTCCTGAGATTAGCGCGTTTAACCAAACAAACAAACTCTTCAGCTTTATAATATTAGAATACATTTAAATACGTCAGGGTAAAGGGTTTAATACAAAAATGTCTATATTTACACGCATGTTGCGTAACACTGCGTAGTTCAAAATTACACTAAACTATTTCCTTAATCTTGCATTTTTATGATGAACTAACGTTTGCATTGTGATAAGTATCCAAAGAAAGACGTTTTTGTAAGTTATTCGCGGCGGTGAAACTTACAACGCTGTATAATTACTTATAAATTTTTTCATTACTTTGAAAGATGCTGTTCTTCGCACTTGAATAAAGATGTAATTTGTATTTTATGTAAGCACAAAACAATCTATGCAGATACTATGAAGAGGATCGGCACCAATAGGTCTATGGCATAAGTAGAATGCTTTGTTCTTGATGTGATGTAACAAATTACACAGGAACTAAAACATCAATATTTGTCGCACAATGTCAATAATCTATTCTACTTTACAGTGAAACGAATGGTGACTTTGTGTACATGCTGAAATAACACGACGTACGCAGGGGCGGCCTTAGGAATGGCGAGGCCCCGGGCGATAGATTTTTTTTTAATAAAGAATATATAGATCTTTGCGAGACCCTTGTCCTTTGACGAATTTAAGTGAATTGAACCTAAATTTAATACTGATGCTTAATGAAAAATCCAGTAACAAAATTGTTTTAAAATTGTACAATTGTAATTGTAATGTGTCAATTTCCTGCACTTTCTATGGAACGGTATTCACTAAACACTTGACGATCTGTTTTATTTCCCGCTAAATCTTTCAAAGCATCACATATATCGCTTAGTTGATATTTAACGGCCTTCATCGACTCTACCCTGCATTCCCACGTTCAGATAACAGGTTTGACTTCAGCCAGCAAAGAGATTGTTCTGCTTGGGTCGTAGTGCGTTTGTGTTTGTTCGATTAATTCCTTCTCTCTTTGTTATCCTTGTTGAGCTCTGTCTTGCCACAAGTTAAAGGTTAAGGTGGCAAACAGATATAAAACTCTTTCTGATGGTAAACGTTTACAGTAGCATAATAAATGGGAAAAGAGTTCAACTCTTTTCTTATAGTCTTTAATAAAAAGTATATTTAAAAATGTGTAGACATCTGCGTAGGTATTCTTGGATTTACTTATTTATTTACTTTTCCTGTTACTATGAACAGTGTAAGAAGTCCTTTCACGGCTCGGTGGCTCCAATTCACCACACACATCCTTACTAATATTATAAATGCGAAAGTAACTCTGTCTGTCTGTCGCCTTTCACGCCAAAACTACTGAACCGATTTAAATGAAATTTCGTATACAGATAGTCTAGAGCCTGAAAAAGAACATAGGCTGCTTTTTTAATGCGAAAAAAGGGGTGTAAGGGGTTGAAAGATGGGGATGAAAAGTTGTATAGAAGTATCGTCATATTTGGAGCTTGAAACTTATTTTTTAGGCTGTTGATTCGATATAAATACACTATTCCACGCGGACGAAGTCGCGGGCACAGCTAGTAATATATGCGGCAGTTTCTGGCCAACATTAATTATTATTCTTTAAAATAGAATAGAATTCCTTTTATTTATTTATTTTTAACTTGCTCACTCATAATAGTCATAATAGTCATAATAGTAATTTATTGGTAAGGGTCACTTACAGGTCAAAATACATATGAATATAAGTGCATGACATAACAATGAAACTATAAGTATAATACGTACTACCAATTTCACAATTACTCATAATATTAATAATTATTTAAAGTAGGTTGAAACGAAGATTACATTAAATTGTATTACTGAGGAACTATGTTGGAAAATTATAGAAAAATTACAAAAGGCCATAGACAAGTAGATATTAGTTCAATTAAATATTAATAGATAAATTACAACAGTATAAAAATGTAAGTGGATAACACTCCCATCGCATTAGCAGAATCCTATATCCAGTATGGGCTTAGTAGTTATCGTCGAACCTATAACAGTTATAGCAACCAAATCTACAAATTGCAATTAAAAATATTGAATTGTATCTCAAAAAATATAACTATCATTTTCTAACGACGAAATTGGCCTCTTTAAACATTGTAAGGTTTTGCCTGTTCATACTAAATTTAACTTTACCATTTTAAAAGTTTTTTTTTAATGGCAATTTAAGAAAAGGCAAAGAACAGCCTGTGTAAACTCGAGCGGTGGCGCAAAACCAGTAGATTACGGTGCGCGCAAACAAGACGTCCGACGAAAGAACTACTATCTACATTGTTGCTCGACTGATAAACAAGCTACCGCCGGATTTAGTAAATGAAATTACAGAGAGTAACATTCAATTAAAACTAAAAGACTTTCTCAAACAACTGTAGTAATCTCCTTCAGGTATAAATAGAGGACATTTAGGAGATTATGATATACCTAGTTCTCATAGTGTTGTAATAAGCTAACAGCTTGCCTAGGTAGACGTATACTTATGTAAAAATTATTGTAACTTTGCGATACTGACTGTCTGTGTAACACTATATAATTATTTATATTATCTATATATTAATACGTGAAGCGAAAACTTTGGATCCCTTTTTACGAAAATTGGGCGGACGGAGACTTATGAAATTTGGCACACTTATAGTTTATACAGAGAAGAAGTGACGAATGCTAAAATTTTTGAACAATATTTGCTCTTAAGTTAAAAAAAATGCAAAAACGGGTACATACAGCTATTAGTGTCCAGTATATATTTTGACCTGTCATGGTACAAAAGTCTATACAATGACAGGTCAAGTAATATTGGCCAATGAAATAACCCATGGTCGAAATTCGACCACCACGCGATCTCTAGTATTTTATAACTATTTATAGTATATTTTTAGTCTATGTATTTACACGGGAATTAACGCGATCACGAAAAGGTATTACATACCTCTGAATTGCCTGACGTTTCGACCAGGTTGCACTGGCCGTGGTCACAGGCTGACTATTTCCGACCCGTAACGGTTTGCTAACCTAACTTTTAAACTTTCGCGTTCCATGATATAATTATGTATTTACACGGAAATTAACGCAATCACGAAAATGTATTACATAACTCTGAATTGCCAGACGTTTCGACCAGGTTGTTGTTTTTTGAAGTGAAAACTTCTTTAGGCACGTTTATGCACTTTTGCGATGGGGAAAAAGCACTGAACTCTTGACCGTCCACGCTAATAATACATATATAGATATACTAGAGGGCGCTAATATAAACAATGAGTTCTGTCAGCTCCTTATTAATTAATGTCACCAACGTAATGTGACGTTTTAAGTTCGTCGTTTCGTTTAAGTTTTCACTTCTGTCGGTAGTCCCATGACTGCCTATTTTTTTTTTCGCTTTCAATTCTCAGTATTTGGATAACCTTTGTACATATAAGCACTATCTGCGAATTGCGATAATCTTTGTCAGTCGGTTTATCGTTATTCGAGGTTACAATGCACATACATAAACATGCCTACAATAATATACCTAAGTTTATAATTATGTAATTTAACTTTGATGCCTCATAATAACTGGTATAGTCGCCGGCGCCTAACTTGGCAAGATTCATTAAGCGGATCCTAGACGATATTGCAGCATGACATGCGTCACGTGCTGTCATGCATGCATGGCCGTTTATTGTATAGATTGATGCGAATGACGTGCAAACTACGTGCATGACATGCAAACTACGTGCATGACATGCAAACTACGTGCATGACATGCAAACTACGTGCTGGCAGTTGATTGACAATTCCTTTTATTTTTATATTTATAAATTATTAAAATTAAAAATTTATTTATTACCAGCGCAGAAGATCTCTTCACTGTACTATCTATATCAACTGAATAAACAGATTATACCAAGCGAATTTAGTGAATTATCATGCTGCATGATACTCATTTTTACATTCAAATAATTCGAACAGAATTCAGTGCGGAGTTCTAACATACCAGTTCTAAAGTGTATCACAGAGGTGTGATACACTACAAAATACATAGATATATCATATAGACATATTTCAGGAATTCTTAACTTTCATCTAAAAAAAAATTTTGTAAAAATATGAAAATAATATGAACATTTTTTGTTGCATGTAAGAGTACCTACATGCGCAAACTTTACCCGACTACGCCAAAACCTTGCCAAGTTAGGTAGTTGCCGGTAACTATATTTTTGTTTATAATTATATTCGTAAGTGATTGTCATTGGCGTATCCAGTATTTTTTACAGGGAGATGCAAAAGTTTGTTAGGCGCTTGTAATTTATTTAAACTTTGCTTTAAATACATAATCGTACAAAACACAGCGCAGCAGTAAGGGGGCCCTCCCGTCCCGTCGCCGCGTCGATACGCCCAAGGAAACGCAAATACAATTTTTTATCTGATTAAAAAATGTGCGTCTGTAATTGTTTTATTTTGTATCATAAACCTCCACTACTTACTTATCGCAGTTTATGAGGAATTAAAATTTAGAGTAGGAGGATTGCGGAAAATGCCAATAACGTCTTTTTTAAATGTTTTTGGGCAGTGTATTTCTTACGTCAAAGTTGAAATGTTTAGATGTAAGATTGCATTATTTATTAACAAATGTTCACAAAGATCTTAACTAAATCTATTTATCGTATAACTTGCGGTTTGAATAAAATCAAATGTAAAAAATAACAAATGTACGGGTTGACTTGAGAACCTTTACGTCGGTTAAAAATTAGTTTATATGATGTAAAAAATATATGTAACACCATTGTAATACTAACTATAACATAAAAAAAACTAGATAATATTTTAGATAATAGGTACATAACGCTGGTTTGCGAGAATAGGGATATAACTAAAAAATATTGATTTTAGAGAATAGCAATGTTTTGTGATGTCCGCTAGAGTATTTTGTTCTAAATATTTATTGAACTTGTCGCTTTCTAACGAACGTTAGCACGAAATCGGCGCTGCATCTCTCTTCACCATAAAATATCAAAGATTTATGATCGTTTGGCATTCAGTTCAATTCGACTGAATTTTGAATTGATATTCTCGCAAACGAGCGATAAGTAAGGAAGTTATGTGTGTCCAACGTAAAGAAATTAGAGTCGCTCCAAAACTACCTATTAAACTTTTTTTTTTAATTTTCCTTTTTTTCATTTTGAAATAATCAAGACTACTAATTATGCGGTTCGCTTAAATAACAGAATAGTCTAAGATATGTTACATCACAAACTAGATCCAAACTAAGCATAGTTTCTAGTATGGGTTTTAGAACACGGATAAACGTCTGCTCGTTTGCCCCCTATGATAAAAATACACTTTTAAATTTCTTTTAAATACATATTATACTTAGAAGCATCCTGCCTAATGCAATTCAATTCAAGAAAAGAGCGTACTCCTATCTCAAAGGCCGGCAACGCACTTGTGACTCTTGAGTTGCAGGTGTCCATGAGCACTCGCCATCAGGTGACCCGTCTGCTCGTTTGCCCCCTATAATATAAAAAAAAACAAAAATACCAGACCGAGATAAACATACTTATATATACGTTTCTAAATATATACATATTATAGATAAATGACACCCAGACACAGAACAAATGATCGTGCTCATCACACGATTATTTGTCCTGGAGGAGAATCGAAACTACGACCTCTGGCTCAGCAAACGTTTGATCGTCATGGACGAACTTAAAAACAATCCAAATATACGAAGATATTTGGTACGCTACAAATGTGGTGATAAGCCCCATTATGGACGATTTTCTGGAGAGCTGACGTGGGGAACCTGTTACCGGATAACCCAAGCATATCTGAATGCTTTGAAAAATATCTATGTCGTAAAGATCGGGAGCCAATTATTGTATGAAAGAGACACTGTGGGGATGAAGAGCCCCTCTGGTGGAGGGTTCTGGAGTTCTGGAGACTGGGACGTTTTGCGAGGTGGTAATGAATAAAAAGGAGGTGACAAACTATCCTGTCTCGCAGAAGACTCTCAACGATTTGTTGACTCCGTGAGTGTCCGTTGTTGAGTCCGTGGCTCTGGCTCGAGTTCCGACATCCGAGGAGTTGACTTAGTAGAGTCCACCCGAAGCCCCTTGATGTAAAACCGTATTAGCCAGTTTGAGTACGGCCGGCCGGCCGGCATATTACGTCACACTTAACCCCGATAGGGTAACGATTAGTGGAACCATCTAGAAGTAATAGTGTATATTACAGTATAAGTGGTATATAATGCCAGTGCATCAAAAATGTTGTAGTTTGACTTGCGTTGATTGCGAATTATCGAAAAATGTGTTTGTGTATAATTTATCTTAATACATAACGCATAAACTGATTAGATATTTAAGATAATCAGCAATTATCCGGTATAAACCGGATCGATATGCTTCGGTTCCAAAGAGTCAACGTCTCTGTAATCTGTGGTAGTGAGCAAGCACATGGTTCATTCTGTAGAAGCTCAATTTGGCGAAACCTCGAGGGGTACCTTTCGCTCAAACTGTCGAAACCCAGAGGGGTCCCTTTGGCTCAAATTGTCGAAACCCAGAGGGGTTCTTTTCGCTCAAACAGGGGAAACAGAGAGGTTCCTTTCGCTTACTGTCGAAACCCATAGGGTTTCTTCTGCTCAAATTATTTTAATCCAGAGAGGCTTTTAGCAACTTGAGCGTTTGGGGAAGGAACAGGGCGTTGACATTCCCAAGCGGTTACACAATTCGGTTATTGAAAAAGTGCATTAAGTTTCTACAGAGTGGGGAAAACGCACTTATGGACTTAAATGTGTTTTTAATCATCAGATATAACGTTTATCGATAATTTTATCATGTAACGTCATATCACCAGATAAATCAAATAGCATTTTTAATATAGTCCTAAATATTATATAAATATTGTTGACCTCCGTAAGCATCCGACAGTACCGCATGACTCTAATTCTGCCTACAAACGCAGATACTTTCAGGTTATGTCCTGCGCAACAAAAATGCAGAACAAATCTCGCACAGCGTAATTACAATTACTTTTCTAATCATCTGTACAGCAAAATTAATAAAATCTGTGCCATTGCGCCTATGTGTCACAATAATTGTAAAGCCACTGTGTCCGAGTGGTTGTTGACATTGGATTATAGAGAGACAGAGGATTTAATACGATGTGGATCCTAAGACTTAAACTTATAAATATATATTTCCTACAAATATATACATACCAAGCACATAACAGTCACCGACACATACGCACATACACGCACACGGACACGCACGCGCACACGCACGCGCACACGCACGCGCACACGCACGCGCACACGCACGCGCACACGCACGCGCACACGCACGCGCACACGCACACGCACACGCGTGTATTTTTCGTTTTTTAACGTTTCTTAAACTATAATTTATTTTTAAACTTTTTAGACTTGTATTGTCATCGGTCGGTTGAAGTTGGTGAAAACTACGTTGAAAGATTCCGTTACGTAGTTAGATAGATGCAGGTCAAGCTTGATTTTATCTGATGTAGTTAAACCCTCTCCATGAAGTTTGGCTATATTTGAGTCTGTCGACCGTCACACGCTCTGACTACTTCGTTTCTGGAGAAACTTTTGCTACAACTAATTAATAGTTGCATCGTTTGATTACAGATAGATTGCTTCGGTAAGAGTTAGAAAACTAAAAGTTATTAAATAAGTTTCATACTTTTAAATCAATATTACAACAACCACAACTTTGTAATAATAGTTTTGTCTATTTTTGTGAATTAAGCATAGACGAGTGTCAACAAAACTCACTTTTTTTCACGAATAACCTGAAAGAAGTGATTTTTGAAAATTCATAAAATATATTTCTTTCAAAAAGACCAAAAAATTCAACAAATACCATCGAACAACCATCGTATTCATTGGATATGGCCCCGGCTGACTTTTTTCTCTTTGCAAAACTCAAATTACCACTTCGAGGTACGCGTTTTCAGTCGATAGAAGATATCAAAGAGAATTCGCGTCGAGAACTAAAGTCGATTCCGGAAAATGCATTTAAAAATGTTTTGATAACTGAATTATTCGTTGACGTAAGTGTATTATTTCTGAAGGCGATATAATAAATTTGGATGGATAGTTAACATTTTGTGTTTTATTGACCTTTTTACGGTACTTTCTCGACAGGGTAGTAAAAGGACATAAAAATTCTAGTTCGTTACATTGTTAGCATTGTGAGCTGGGCACTATCTTCTGAGATACAGGCTTCGACCAGGTTTAGAAGATAGAGTCAACATATTGAGTCAAACGCTACCTACTACCCAGTACTGTTAGAAATATATTAATTATGTGTCCCTTTATTACGTAATACCGTTATTACAAAACAGTTGCAAGAAGGTAACCGGGAATGGACTCGTCCATTCCGTTGGTGGGCATGCTATTTTAAATTTCGTCAAATTAATCTTCATTTTTTTTTAAACCGGGCAAGTCCATTTTTGAATTTCGAGTACAATGGCTACTGAATTACAAATCGAATTAAAAACATTAATTTTCCAAAAGGAATATTTATTTACAAAATTACAAAAAGTTCATGCTTTTTCACAGTCGGTGTCAACAAAATTTATACCAGAATATTTAGCACAATTTGCCGAGTTAGAAAACGTAAGAACTCGATTTGAACAAACTATTCTAGAAATAATGCAAATTGAAATACAATTAAAACCCGACACTAAGTTTACTACAAAAGAGTTAGATTCGTTTGACACATTGTACTCAGCCTGTAGGATGGTATCATTAAAATATAAATCAGATGATAATTCCTCTAAGAAAAAGGCTTCTGAACAAATTAAACCTTCTTTACCTAAATTACATTTGTTTAAATTCGACGGCCAGTTCGAAAACTGGACCACTTTTTATTATACATTTCTTTGTTCATCTGTGTACATGTGTTAGAGGCCTTGTATTAAATTTTGTAAAGAAATTACCGATTACCGCTACGAATTACGTAAAAAATATCTCAATAAATATCTCTCTCTCTCTCGATAAATATCAAGATACTCGAGCGTTGGTGGATAGGTATCTCCATAAAATATTACTATTTACTCCGCTAGTTAAAAAAACGCTAAAACTACCACTGCCAACTTGAATCAATTAATCGAAACATTCAATCACTCGCGGAAGGCAATTATTGAGGCTTTAAAAGTTGACAATTTGAGGGATTATTTAATCTGTATCAACACTAGAAAATTGTTTGGGGATACTCGTGATCAAAATGAAAATCAACATCAAAATCATTTATTTCAATTAAACCATTATAGATATTTTTGAATTGTCAGGAGTAGTAGTCAGTCAGACTAAGTCAGTCGTGAAGCTAATTGCCTGTTCCAATAAGTAGATCCTGTGGAGAAGAACAGGCAAGAAACTCCAAGGACACTCTTCTTCAACATCTTTTTTACAACTTTTTGGTTACATTGCTTACATGCGCAAATTAAATGTGAGGACAATGTAACGTATTGTTCTAAACTATAAACAGTCGCGCAAACTACTGCTGTATGTAAGTAATAGCAGTTCGGAGATGACCAGCCCCAACCAACGGCACTCGTTCACGAGCATGACGCACGCGCCAGCCATCGTCCACTTCAACCATATCAAAGGGAGCTGAACGACCCGACACATACGCCACCATCGGCAGGACGTCTAGGCGAGCATGACATACTCAGAACTGCCAGGCAAATTAGCAAATTAACTTAATATGTTATTGACTACACAGTTCTCACATGTACAATTCAAAATTTTTTAAATGTAAAATAAAAATTGATATCAAATACATTTAAGATAATGTCAATGATTTAAGTTAACAATGTCAATAATAATAATAAAAAATATTAATAAATAACATGTCAGAGAAAAACTAGTATACAAGTAAATATTCATATATGCATATTTCTTACGACCACGCGTCATTTACAGTATGGCTGTGGAGCAGGACCAGCATTTTGCCAAGCATTTTTATCAGCTAAATAATCTTCTAGTTTATAATATGCTCGTTTACATAGTGTGCGTTTAATGCAAGTTTTAAATTTCTTCTCATTTAGTTGAAGAATATTAGGAGGTATTTCATTATAGAATTTAATACAGTACCCCATGAAAGATGTTTGCACTTTTGTTAGTCTAAATTTTGGTTGTACTAATTTATTTCGTTCTCTAGTAATGTAATTATGTCTTTGACATCGTTGAGTTAATAGGTGCAAATTTTTTCTAACATACATAATGTTTTCATAAATATAGTATATATATAATAGTTCCCTAAGGGATTCGCGACTACTTAGAGTATAAATGGCTCTGATAGCTCTTTTCTGCAGAATGAATATAGATTCTATATCTGCAGCACGCCCTCACAACAAAATCCCGTAGGACATGACACTATGGAAATAATAGTAAACTAGTCTTGCAGTATCTATGTCTGTTAATTGGCCGACTTTCCTTATGGCATGTGCTGCAGAACTTAGCCGCTTTGAAAGCGATGACAAGTGAGCGCCCCATTGTAACCTAGAATCTACCGTAATCCGTAGATCAAGACACATTACTGACTTTTGCAGAATTGACATCTTTCGTAAATAATCAAATTAAAGTACTTGAACGAACGTATGTTTCTCCAACTGGTACTAACGGAACGGAAACAAAATTATTTTAATAAATAAAAATAACTTTTCTAACAATAATTATAAATCACGTTTTCAATGTTAACAGTTTCGAACAACAATAGTAGAATTGGTTACCAAAGTAAATTAATTTGTCCTCATTGTGATAAAAACCCACATGATTTTATCCTATTTCTCAAGTTGGACCAAACTGCACACAGTCTAGTACTAGTATAGTATTATGTTATCTGTGACACAGTGTACAATTTTTTATTAAAATCTGTTCATTAATTAGTATTTAGGAGTTCATCGCGTACAAACAACGTGACACGATTTTTTAATTTAAGATTTAAATTAGACGTTTTGCTTTTATTTGTTTTTATACAAAAGTCACGGAAAAGTAATGTAGAACAATAAAGAAATCTGGATGAAAGCGTTTGTTTTGTGTCGTTCAAAAATGTTTTATTTAATATTCAATTTTTTTATATATATGTTAGGACTTGAATCACTGAAAGGGCACATGACTCTAGCATGCAGTTACAATAAGATTTTTTGAAAAAAAAAGCGATCCGTTTACAAGTTATGAACGTTTGATTTTCCAAGTATTTTACCTCCGTTTCTCGTAAAAGCGGGTAGAACGTGTAAAGTTATAGATTTCATTCATTCACTTAGTTTTTGAGAAAGTCCACAAAAAGTATCTTAAAAAATTTTCGAAGTTAGTTTTTATGAATTTCTTTAATAACGGAATGTAAATTTCCAAATAAAAAATGTTCGATTTAAAATCTTTAACTGCCCATTCCATCCGCTTTTATAAGAAACGGAGCTAAATATATCTGGAAGTACAAATGGTCATAACTTGTAAATGGATAGTTTTTCAAAAAATCTTATTGTAACTTCATGCTAGAGTCATGCCCTTTCAGTGATTTAAGTAAGTGTTCCTTTTTCAAATACATTCTGTATTTGAAAAAGGAATATGTTTTGTAACTTCACTTAATTAAAACAATTTGATGTGTCATAAATTTCGATTATTCAAATCGTGAACCGGTTGAAACCGAACAACTTAGAATAAGCGTATTATATACATATATGTATTAATAATGGTTGCTAATAATATATAATAATAATATTCACATAGGTTTAGTTGAGGCAAACGGTAACTAAAAGTTATAAATAACAAAAGTGTTTGAGAACACACGTCTTAATTTTTGTCTATAGTTATTCCAAAAATGACACTAATTATAATGACCGAAAAATATAGCATAATTTTCTGACCATCAAAAATATGCAATTCTCATCACTATGTACAATAGAACGTAACTATTTTAATTGCGTAAAACAAAAATATTATTTTTCGTAATGTTTTTCATTATGTCTTTTTTTATTATTTTTTTTCGAGTAGAAACCCCTACTATTCATCACCTCACCAAAGATAACGGTGACGTGGTATGTCAAAATCGAAGTGACTAAAACCACACTGTTTCTTTACAAGTGGATTTACTGCAAGGGACCCGGGTATACCCTAAGAAGAAAGCATGTATCGAACTCTGTCTATTTAAATTATAATATATATCTCTGTGAAAACCGCAAGAAAATCCGTTCAATAGTTTTTCAGTTTGTCGCGAACAGACAGACAGACAGACAGACGCGGTGGGGGACTTTGTTTTATAATTAGCAACCCGCCCCGGCTTCGCACGGGTAGCAGAGACATCTTCAACAATTATCAACATATTTCAATCAATTTACACAAAATCTTAACAAATTATACACCTAAACCTTCCTTATGAATCACTCTGTCTATTAGTGAAAACCGCATGAAAATTCGTTTAGTAGTTTTCAGTTTATCGCGAACAGACAGACGGACAGACGCGGGGCGTGGGACTTTGTTTTATAATATGTAGTGATAAAAAATTTATTAATGGGTTTAATCACACTAAATTATGATATTGTTATATAGCTGAATATTTTGCGTTGATAACGTTGTAATCAAACACGTTGTATTATATAGACATGTACAATGTATAATAACTATAGAGCCACAGGGGATTATGATAACATAAAATTATTAATAAAACACGACTAGATAGAACGACGAATTAGATTTTGTGAAATATTGAATATTGTTTGTGAGAAGTGCCTGATATAATTTAATGTGAGCTAATATAAACTTTTTAAACTCTCAAATGTAGGCATTAAAAAAACAAAGCACTTACCAACTTACATCACAATGCCAAGAATAAAAAAATAAATTACAAATTATAGGTAACCACAATTACCACAAACAGAACTTGTACAGTTAAAGTAAATTAAGATAAAGATAACGTATTAATATTATACTAGAGATCGCGTGGTGGTCGAATTTCGACCATGGTTTATTTCATTGGTCAATATTACTTGACCTGTCATTGTATAGACTTTTGTACCATGACAGTTCAAAATATATACTGGACACTCTTAACTTTGTAGCAAATATTGTTCAAAAATTTTAGCATTCGTCACTTCTTCTCTGTATAAACTATAAGTGTGCGAAATTTCATACTCCTCCGTCCGCCCAATTTTCGTAAAAAGGGATCCAAAGTTTTCGCTTCACGTATTAATATATAGATACTAGCTACTCTAAGTAATTTTACAATAAAATATTAGTTGTCTGTAAAGTCGGTTTACGGACGATAATTTTACGTGATAACGTCATAAGAAAACAATATTTTTAAAACTAGTTAAAAACATTAATTTTTAATTTTCAAATATTATTTAGTTTTTGCAAATTTAATTTAAATATTTTTTTAAATATAATCACGAACAATTAGTTATAGAAATAAACTGAAATCAAATCAATGTCAATAAACGAACGCTTAGGCGATAGAGAGGCACGATTGCGTGCCTCTCTATCGCTTGTTCCGCGCACGGTCGGCTCAGGCGGAACGTGACAATAAGTCATGATTTTTCGTGCGTGCAGCCGGCTTTCATCGATTTATAAGACGTTATCACGTCAAAAAAAGTAGGCAGTCATGGGGACTGCCGATAGAAGTGCAAACTTTAAACGACGTGTCACATATAGGGATGGGCAATTATGGCAAATTGGGAATAATCCTAAAAAGTGCCGATAAATTTCTTTCCATGGGCACTTATCTGGGCATATATTTTTGTTTCAAAATTAATTAACACAATTGATACATCTTTGGAAGCCAGGATTAGTTGTTGAGTATTATTATATGAATGTAAGCACACTATTCAATTACACGCGAAGTGGAGGTCCGAACACTTGCACCGAGTGGGAGCGGCGGAGCGAGGGATGCGACACACACCATGCTGCGCCGCCATTTCGCGCCCCTCTCTGAAGTTTAGCCAACGCCGATGGTAAATCCTCGATTCGAGCTTCGATAGTATTATAATAATAAATATGAGATTATGCTTCTTATGATTAGAATGGCAAAGTTCAATGTTCTAACAAGAATTTATTCCAACACTTGAAATTTCAATGTGTTCAATTCCCTTATGTTTTCTGAGAAAAAACTTTGAAGTGTTTTGAACTCTGATTTTATCTGGATCTAATCAATAATTAAGTATGTGAATTTATTATTTATCAATAATTATGTACTTAAGTTGTAATGAACAGGAATTATATTTATTTGTAATGAATGATGGATTTATAATTCAAATTCAAATGCACTGTAGTATCTATAAATTATGGTCCAAATAATGTGCAGTAGGTATATATTAAAACTTTCCAAATTATCAAATTAACTTTGTTAAAAATAAATAAATAAAATAAATAATAAAAAATAAAAATAAATTAAGTACAGTTTATAAATAAATCGAAAACTATAGCACCTTTTGAAAACAACTAAATGTTTTCTTTAAATGATAAATAATTTATTATTATATTGGCAAATTTTATTAAGAGTACTTACCTAGAACATAAGTAAGTTTTATGATAATTCATATACAAATATGTTTTGATAAGAGTTTAATGTTTGCACGCTTGAATAAATCGTAATTAACCGACTTCAAAAAAGGAGGAGGTTCTCAATTCGACTGTATGTTTTTTTTTATGTTTTTTACCTCAGAACTTTCGACTGGGTGAACCGATTTTGATGATTCTTTTTTTATTTTAAAGCTGGTGCTTCTCGTGTGGTCCCATTTCAATTTGGTCCAGTTCTGACAATGGCATCCATGAGAAAACCATATATAAGTCTTTTATGGAATAGTTTTTTTCTTGAAGTCGGTTTTTTTTTAAAGAATTATTTTGTTTTCAAAATCATATACCATTACCTAATCATAATGCAGAGTGTTACAGAAATGTATGGTCATATTTGAGGGTCGTATAATAGACCCCGTGAATAACGTAAAGTGCTAACAATTTTATGAAAATTCGGGACTTTTAATACCGAAATCTTAGTTGGAAACTGAAAAATTAAACTTGAAAATTAACCGATTAAGCTAATATTTTGCATGAGAGACATGAATAAAACTAAGAGTATTTAATACCAAGGATGTTGATGGAATGTCCAAATTTTTCTAGAAGTGTCTGCATAAAAAAAAACATTAGTTTTCAGAAAAAAAAATTTAATATTTTTTTTTCTTTTTAATCAACTATTTGTAAGCTACACATAACGCTCCTAAAATTGGACCACACTTTTCTGTAACACCTGTATAATACGGCGGTCATCCGGCGCGGCGGCGGCCAAAGCGCAAACAACGCGATGCCATTATGTTACGTCACAAAGGTACAGTAATTTTTAGTTCATTTTTCAAATTTTGTTATTTTACATTACTAGTATATAAATATTAATAATGATGTAATTGAGTACTTAAAAATTGGCAAATTAATTAAAATGAACAAATGCCTTGTTTATAATAATTATAATAAGTAATTGTGAGTTGCCAATCAGAAGAATATTCATTTAATAGACAAACAAAATAACTATATTATAATAAAATATACATACGTAAATGATTGAACATAGCTCAACTTAAAACATTCAATGAGAACCTCCTTTTTTTCGACGGTTAACAAAACTTAAATTATGTAAAGTTTTTAAAATAAACAATCGAAAATATAGCACCCCTATGTACTACAAGAAACGTGCGTTAGGTATATATATTACACTGAGCTTTTATGTCTAAAGAACACGAGGGATGCGGCGGCGTGACAGTGTGATGGTCACGCGAGCTCAATGCTTTTCCCATACAAAAAGTGAACAACGTGTATACACATTCTGTATGTATGCATCTGAGCGTGACGGCCACACGAGTTCAGTGCTTTTTCTCCGTCCCAAAGGTGCACAACATGCCTAAAGAAGTTTTCACTTCAATAAACTTCATGTACCTACAAATACAAACACATTTTTCATCTCCCGTTCTTTTTTTTCAAAATTTTAAAATAAGGCGAGACACTGACAACTCATTATAAATCCACTTATTTTTAGCACTGAAAACGCACACTTGTTGAATAAATAATTCGAATTAATTTAAAAAGTGAAGACGTACCGATGCCAGCGATGATATATTGTCGCCATAATTGTCCCGCCTCCATTCTGTAGTGTTGTTGGTTGACTGAAAGCACTCCGGTTCCGACCGGGTCGTATTCGTGATTCCTATCTGCCATACGTCACGTCACGTCACACGATATGTGTTACGTTGTCGATTACAGGGGTCGAGGATATATACGCGGTAAACACTCGAAGATCCGTCGCCAAGACTGTTGAAAAGAAAAACATTTTGTTAAAAAACTTCTCAAAACTTAAAAAAAAAGACTACCACTGAGGTGTATAGAGGAATATATACCTACTCTATATGTACAAAACAGTAACAAAGTAGGTATGTTTATCCGTGTTAAAGAATCCATAGCTAATTTTAGGTCTAGAAAGAAAGCATAGTGCAAGCAAGCAAAGTAATAATTTACTTTTATGACAAACCATAGAAACAAACAAATTATTTTAAACGCTGCACGTAATATAGGTCCATCATAAATTTAGCTTTCTACATTATAATTCTTTCAAAAAAAACCGACTTCAAAACAAAAACTATTCCATAAAAGACTTACCTATATGGTTTTCTCATTTATGCCATTGTCAGAACTGGACTAAATTGAAATGGGACCACACGGGAAGCACCAGCTTTCAAATAAAAAAAGAATCATCAAAATCGGTTCACCCAGTCGAAAGTTCTGAGGTAACAAACATCAAAAATAAAAAAAACATACAGTCGAATTGAGAAACTACGGAAAAAAGGGATTTCGCGCCAACATACATGGCATTGTTAAGTATAATGGGCCTTAAAAAACTATTTTCAGACGAATTTTGTGGTTCTAAACACAAATCTTGTAGTCGCCCAGCGAACTTTATTCAGTTTAATGCACAATGGGGGCTTTAATGACTTGTTATGGATGAAGTTTAAGCCATGTGGCTCTATACTAGATTTAACTTTGATTGGATTTGGCTAGTTTTTACAGCATTAAAATATTTTAAAAGAATAAGATATGTTGACCTTACAATATAAATACAGTGCTATGTAGCAACTTGCGTATAAAATAAAAAAGATAAGTTGTTTAGCCAAATATAAGAAAACTTAGATGTGAAAACTAGCTAAGTAAAATTTTCAGAAATCTACAGAACTTGGCAATCATTTTGATTTCAATTCTTTTGTCAGCGTAGTTGATAATCACATCACATACATTCTTAATATTGAACTTGGCTCCCATTTTCACATTTATTTTTTGGTGGGATATTTTCTACTAAACCATCCTACAAACATCAAAACTCTACCACAGAAGTACAGGGAAGGATTTCAGGAACAGAAGTATCAAAACAATGTCAAGAAGATTTGGTGTTTACGAAGTAGGTGTTTTTTAAAACACAAAAAAACATTTTATTGTTTTTATAACATCTAAAAATACATTTTAAACGAGTTATTTACCTGATCCTTTGATCTTTTTAAAAAGACTTATGCCGCGTTCCAATAAACAAGAAACGATTCGTTTTGCTTACGGACGGTAAAATTTTCATTGAAAATTCAACGAAATTTTACCGTCCGTAAGCAAAACGAATTGTTTCTTGTATATTAGAACGCGGCAAAAATGATAAGAACGGTAGGTATAAGATAATTTAATAAAAGGCGTAAGTTAAGAACCATTTATATCGCTTGACATTATGGCTTCTAAAATTGTTGAAATAAATTCCAAAATAAGTTGCACTATTGCTTAAAGTACACTTATTTCTAGCGTAGCAATTTCGTATACATTTATTTTATTAACATTAAGAGAGATGAATATTTAGGGAAGTAGTGGGCGAAAGAGAAGTGAGACTTTTTTAAGGCTGTTCAAATTGAAATGAAAAATCCCAATATACATAGGTATATAATATATTAAAAAAATATAAAGTAGGTACATAGTATTACGATGTACCTACTTTATGTTTCTTTAATGTGGAGAATCATAGTTCATGTATTGTTGCGGCTTGGGAACAGTCCTTATTAATTTCCTATCCAAATATCATTACCTAAATCCCCACTTCCCTTATCCTTATGCACATGAAACGAATTCCAATCAGCGCCATCTAGTGCGCTGACACTCAATAAAAAAACTCTAATGGCCGGCGCGCTCACGTTGACGCTTGTGAAAAATATTAAAAACCATTGGAAATAGACTGATCTCGTTAGTGAAAACCGTGCACATTTGGTGTGGAGTGTGATCCCCTGTCTGTACTGTGTGGGACTCGTCTAGACCTGCCAAACTAGCTCTGATGAACCGGAATCGTGGAAGTGCTTCCGACTGGTGAGTTCACCCAACCTTTTCCCATTTCTGAAGCTGTTTGTTTGTTCCTGCTTGATATCACTGGGTTTAGACATTCGCTAGATAGTGCCCTAGGTTACTTCCCGTTGTGAACCAACCAGCAATAGCTTATGCACCAACATGTATACAAATGAGCAATAATTAAAAAGTACCTGGGAGACCGAGGCTCCGTAGCTTTTTGTAAATAACTTTCTATTAGCGTCATCTCGTATTTTGTAGTGTACTATTCCCAAAGTTATACAAATAGGTACATAAATTTAAAATAAAGTTCCGAGGTGGTTTCGATACAAAAATACGAGATGGCGCTAATAGAAAGTTTTTTTTAATTTGTATAAAAGTGCGTTTTTACAGGAAATACAACTATGCAGTTAAAATGCAAAACTGTATCTGTATACAAAATTTCATCAAAATGGTTAGAGCCGTTTCCGATATACCCGAAATATAATTAAATACATACATACAAGAATTGCTCGTTTAAAGTAATAAGATAGGATATTATATAGTTTAGACACGACCTACAACACTATAGCTTAGTTTGGATCTATATAGTGTGGTGTTCAAACATTCTTTGAACATGTAAGAAGCTGGCTAGTAATAAGAAGTCTATGTCGTACAAGTTCCAAAGGATAAGTTTAGGATAAAACAATAGCAGGTAAACTCTCCTCATAAATGTCAGATGAGCAGCCACGCAACTGCTATGAAGAAGTGATAAATATACAATAAAGTTATAGTAGTAGTTAAAAACTGAAATATAAATGAATTATTTACAGATATCCCTGTATAATACTATTCTTCCTATCAATACACTGCTTTCCTTGGTACAACTCTCAGAGCCTAGCTATAATAATATATGCAATAGGTCCCAGAATATAACAATAAGGACTGCAAGTGTTCCTGGAGGTTATCTTCTTAGGGTGTACCCGGGACCCTTGCAATAGACCCACTTGTGTAGGAACACTCGTCGGTTCGATTCCGACATTCCACTTCACCGTTAGCTCCGGTGAAATGATGATCCATGGAATCTCCACCGGTCATAACATCACCGGCGCTAGCACGAAAAAAAAGGTCCCGGAATATTATTATTTACAAACCGCGGTGCTTACAGTAGTAGGATTGTTTAAACTCTTGCGAAAAGCTTTTAAATTAGATGCAGTATACACTTAAATTGGAACTCTAGCCCATCAAGCTCCAAGATCATCGTTAAGATATTTATTAAGCGCCCCCTAGACGATCATGCGGCATGACATGCGTTACGTGCTGTCATGCGTGCATGATCGTTTAATTGCATTGATTGATGCGAATGACATGCAAACTACGCGCATGACATGCAAACTACGTGCTGGCAGTTGATTGACAATTTCTTTTATTTTTATCAATTTATTTATTTATAAATCTGCCTTTGACAAAGACATTTCCATACCAGTGCAGAAGATCCCTTAACTGTACTATCTATATCAACTGAATAAAATTATTATACCAAGCGAACTATCATGCTGCATGATGGACTCTCAATAGGTCCTTCATGCAGCATGATGATTCAGCATGTCATGTCGCATGATCGTCTAGGGAGCGCATTAGGCTAACTAAAGTTCATTCAGGTTTCAAAAAATATGACCTCAGCCACTAAAGGCGTGCGAGTAAACTTGAATCATCCATTTTTCTATGGCTAATATGAGGCTTGTGAAGAAAAAAGAATTACGAAAAAGTAAATTGCTGTCACAACTGTAATACGTTATTATTCATTTAACGCTATTTAAGTACTGTCAGTGTGATATCGCTTACCACTTGTAACGTATTGTAACATATAGCAGCGACCCCAATATAGTTTCCGTATGCATTATGTACTCGTAATGCGTTTTCTACTTAGTATATTAGCTTACACAAGTTTAATATTAAGGTAACACAATTTACCAACAAGACAAGTATTAAATAGATACTAAACACGCCACCACAGTAGTTTCACTACACACTTTTTACAAATAAAAATACAAATATCTTTATTTTCAATAAAATAACACCTTAAGCATTAATTTGTGATTTGTGAGCATAAGATAAAAGCATAATGCATATCGAGACATTTTAAAATGTTATAAAGGTGAGCGGATATTTGTTTCGGTGCGTGTGCGAACTTGAATTATCTGTGATCTGAATTTTGATTGTCTCTGGACACTATGGGTTTTTAATTATAGTAGGTATTGTTCTTTGTTTAAGTGTTGAATATTAAATATCCAGAGTAATATCAAAGAGTATACAAACACTCCGTTAGAAGTAATATTATACATGCGAATGAGAGTTTGTTTGTAACGCTTTCGATTGTACTGATCATAATGAAATTTTGCATACTAACAGGGTAGGTACAGAAAAGGATTAGAAAGGAAGATTAATTTGCACATTTTTTACTATAGATATGCTTCCTAATTATCACGTTTTAATCAGCTTGCGTAGTGCTCGTGAAACACATGTTTATTCCTGCGTGCATTGGAATTTCATATCATAATATCTGTGCATTTATTATCACTTGTAATGACGCTGTTTGCTAAGTTTCTAAGAGCTGTTTGTAAGAGCAAGCAGCGAGCGTATTCAATCATAAACGCCCAATATACATCATTGGCTATTAAGAGATGGAAGACCACGACTGGTCTAAGACACTCGAAAGCCTTAATAAAGGACTATGATAATAAAGTATCCAAAGAACTTTTGGAGTTCAAAAGATACAAAACCTGTGCAGTAACTAGAGTCCTCACCGGACACTGCAAACTGAACAAACATATGTTCAACCTAAAGTTGGGCGAGAACACAATATGCAGACTCTGTCAAGAGGCAGAAGAAACTGCAACTCATTCTATGCTCTTGTTGCCCACTAATGCGACACCGAAGTAATAATCTGGGGTTACACATCATGCAACCGCAGGAAATGCAAACAATCACTCCTGATAGGATCTGGAGGTTTCTTGAAGCTATAAGTAAACAATTACTCATTTAAAATGAAAGTAAAGGAGTATCTCTTCAAACAACTGGCAGAATCAACTTGCCCATAATTTGTCATCTATTGTTGTTATATGCGTATATGTATATATATTTATATTAGAGATGCGCCGAATAT
Source organism: Euplagia quadripunctaria (assembly GCA_963859945.1). NCBI lineage: Eukaryota > Metazoa > Arthropoda > Insecta > Lepidoptera > Erebidae > Euplagia > Euplagia quadripunctaria. The sequence goes on along the minus strand of OY982582.1, from coordinate 13,790,218 downwards.
TTGTTTGGTATTCGGTATTCGGCGTATTCGGCATCTTTTCCACTATTTGTATTCGGCCGAATTATTCGGTTTTGTTGCCGAATATATTCGGTTCAAGCTTTTCTATTTTCTTGGCTCATATAGCCAAGGTGTAGGACTAAAAGACAAGACTTCCTATGTAAGATTTATGTTATATTATAAGTCAAAGAAAATATATTTATTTCTTAACCTATAGTCAACTTTTATTTTAAACCTTAAATCAACATTTAATTTAAACCTCAAAACAATCGTACCAATTCTGTTATTTCAGTCTCTAAATTTAAATTGACTAAATTTTCTTCATATAAGATGTAAACCTTGTACACTTCGAAACAAGGTCTTATTTCAAATTTAAACAAGTAGGTAACATATGTCGCTATCGAAATAAGCAATTTATTTGTCGACTAAAATCTGACACGCTTAAATAAACTTTAATGCCACGTAGCGAGAGCCGCTATCCGTTGAATGCCATCTCTTTTGCTCTGTTTTTAGTAAGCGTCTTCGTAGGTGTCGATTAAAATAACGTCATCTTAGTTCGTTTTGAACAAGTTTTTATACGGCAATTATACGGCATTTGAATAAATGGGGACTCTCGCTGCGTGGAAATAAAGTTGACAGGTTTTAGTGAAATTTACTGGCGCTGAAAAATAGATGCCAGTAACAAATAGACCTTGTTACAAAGAAGACAAGGTTGATTTGATGAAGAAATTAAGTCAGGTTTTAGTTTAGTCGAGTGTACAATAGAAACGGGGCCAATATTTATTTTTAAACTTTAAATCAACATTTATACGCAGCAAAACAATGTAAACCGAATAATTTGGCCGAATATTCGGTTCGGTAAAAGTTAAACCGAATAATATTCGGTATTCGGTTATTCGGTGAAACCACTATTCGGCGCATCTCTAATTTATATGTATGTATGTGGTATATATGTGTATGGTATTTATATAAGTGGTAATATATTACGTAGTATATTTAGTGCAAAAGATAATATTTTGTTTTATAAACTATCTTTAGTTAAAACGCACCTACTTCCTGTTTTCTCTGCATCACCCAATGGTTGACTGGTAGAGAATGCCTTAGGCATTAAGTCCGCCTATGTACCAGATGTGCATAAAGTGTAAATAAATAAGTCTGAGCAGTGAACTGTAAAGCAAAAGTGCGCTACAAAAGACCAGAAATGGTCGAGGTGGCATTAAAAACATTAGTAATATAAAATGTTACGCTTCATATAAACCACTAACTTAAATGAACACTTGTAATGAACCTCTTTCGACCTGAAAATTCTTCATCATTCGTCCGACTTTAAGAAGGAGGTTCCAAATTCATTCATTTCTAATGAACACATAAATACTTGCAATTATCCCATCCCACTAATATTATAAATGTGAAAGTTTGGATGGATGGATTTTGATGTGAAACATCTATAGCCGCACGTAAAACTGATTTCTGGCGTGGCGACGCATGCCGTGGCGACGCGTCGCCACTCTATATGATGGTATATATATACAGTCTATATGCAGTAGTGTGTACGGAGTGGCGACGCGTCGCCATGCGCAATCGACTGTGCGATTCTCTCTTTTGATTCGACTTTTACAAAATAATGTCGATGTTTCACATCTGCCAGGCGTCCCGTGACGGCTCACATTTTTTTTATGTATCTTCATCAATTATTCAAAGACGCCTGAACCAATTTGGAAAATTCTTTTTTGTTTCAAAGGGAATACTTTCCAGGTGGTTTAAATTTATCGAAATCGGTCGAGCGGGATTTGAAACATTGGAGCAATGCGTTTAGTTGGCCTATCCATATTATATTTACACAAAATACATCTACTTTCCACTAAAAATGTCAAAAAAAAAAAGTATCATCACCGACTTCAATGTGTCTAAAGCATTAAAGCATGATAAATTGTAATAAGGGGCCATCCATAAATTACGTCACACGAATTTTGCACCCCCCCGTCCTTGTCACAGGTGGTCATATTCTGGAACCCTTTCCCCCCCCCCCTCACTGTGTGACGTCACATATTTTGCAAATTTTACATCCAGAACTGAAAACTTTTTAAGAATAAATTATTTTTAAAACTTAACAAATGCACCGATTGAGAAATCTCATTTCTGACAAAAGGTAGACACCGGGAAAGACCCTCCTCCTTTTTTGAAGCCGGTTATGAGATTTCTCAATCGGTGCATTTGTTAAGTTTTAAAAATAATTTATTCTTAAAAAGTTCAGTTCTGGATGTAAAATTTTGCAAAATATGTCTGTCTGTCTGTCTGTTCGCGATAAACTCAAAAACTACTGAACTGATTTTCATGGGGTTTACACCAATAGATAGAGCGATTCATGAGGAAGGTTTAGATATATAATTTGTTAAGGTTTTGTGTAGATTGGTTGAAATATGATGATGATTGTTTGTGTAAATGTACTTAATTCGCAAAACAATTGTAAAGTAAGTTAATTCTGATAATAATGGATATTTTACTTATAAATAAACGATATCACTAATAGTAACTTTGTGTGACATATGCATTGAAAATTGAAAAACCGCTGGCAGAGTTGAGGTACTATTTACTTCAATTCTGCCAGCGGTTTTTCACACTTTTAACACACTTTTTATGACAGCTACTTCATATATCAACAAAAAACCAGTTATTAACATCACTTTTAAGGTTTTTTGTTTTGTTTTTTTTTACATATCCGTTAATCACATATTTAACCATGCTTTAGTTTCGATTTTCGTCTTAGTAGGTACCTACTACTAGGACTTCTGATAAACACTTCGAATAAAAGTCCGAATTACGTAATAACTCATAAAACCCATTTTTAACCATTTTGAAAAATTAATCCAAGAAATCAAACTATTAACAGTTATGTTTTTATGGCAGACAGTTTCTACAAATATAGAAATATCCCAACATCTCATTTTAACAATATAGCCTCTTTATTTTAAATAAAATACATGTACCGATTGCAATCCGTAGATTCTTTTGAACAAATTAGTAAATTATAAATACTAGTTAAGCTTTCAACTCTAAATTAACCATAAGCATATCACAATAATGAATCCGATAGTACGAGTATTTGCTTCTATCACATCTACCCACATTAGAATAAACACACACTCGGAAATTGCTTTTGAAAACGTTTTTACTTACTGTTAGATGCATACTCATTGCATCACGATTGCTCGATGAACACCATGATGAGGACATAGCAAAATCGTGCACAAGAAACTTTTTGCTTACTATCATTTTCTTTTTTCAATTGGGGCGCGTTCTTTATCTCACTTCTGATGTTAGAAACATTCTCACAACCACTGATATAAAATATGAAAAACACTAACTACAGTAACTGCCAAGTTGTTCGTACCACTCTTCGCACTCAAGACCCCCGTTCTCGTCGTATTCCTACCCTTTTATAATCCCACTATTCGTTAATATTTATCAATCGACCAATAGTATTGCGTTACCGGTATAACCAGTCAAAATAATGTCTATTAACTTATTCTTATTAAATAGTGAACTGTGTTATCATCTATTATAGTTTGTCCCTAATTTTAATAAAATAAATAAGAGTTTCTGATGTGGCGACGACATAAGTGGGTGAATAAGCATTTATATGTCTGTGTATGAGTGTAAGCGTACTAAAGTAGACAAAAGAAGTTAATGTAATGCGAACTGTTTGTGTATGTTTAATATTACCTTTATTATGTATAAGTACTACGTGAACAATGTAAATTTAAAGGGAGTTGCATCTGCCAACAAACTGTTATGCAGTTTGGCAGAAGTATGATATTTCTGTAACTGTAATTTATGTTGATAATTTTTTTTTTCATTTTCATTTTCATCATAAATTTGAAATACCCCCGACTCGAAAATCCCTTCAACGATAACAAAAGTGCTGATGATCTTCAAACGGCTAAACAGATTTTCTTTAATTATATCCAAGAACATTCAATCAAGTCACCTTTCAAACAAGGGCTTTACAGTTCCCTACTCTAGTACCCAAAGTGCTGAGTGGTGTTCCTAAGACCACGCCTGGCTCCTGTTCCAGTCAGCATATTGGGGTACATCAAAAAGCTATAACAGTTCATAAGCGCATCACTCGAAAACGGCTAGGTTGATCTGATTATTTCTTTAGGTGTTTATAATACTTAGTCCGAATAAAGTTTCTAGAGAAAAAAGTTGATTGAAATTTTTAGCCAGCTAGTTTTAAACTTTTAATACGTCTTATAATAGCATCAATTACATAACAAGTCGTAAAACAATTTTTGCCTTCATTATTATTAAGAGGACTAATATTCATGAACCCTTTATCGGCAATCGCATTTTTTGCATAAGTCTTTTTATGGTCGACGTGGTTATTGGTTATATTCTAAAATAGGTATCTGTATTTGTTGTAGAAATAATATATAACAATTGTCAAAAGGAAAATATAACATTTATTCATCATAACAATATAATTAAACATTAAAAATAATTATGTACATTAATAACAATATTTTTCTACTATCACAAAGCAGCGGACCCAATGGAATCCATTATTTTGTACTCAATTTCGTGATCGCGAACTTGTGTCTTAAAGTAAACGGGCTTTGTTGGTCAATTACGAACATATACCACATGTACCCCGTCATTTATTATATGTTGAGAGATATCGATGGTATAGCTTAATCAGTACATTAATACACTCATATTCTATTAAATTAACTATTTTTTAGATCGCTAGCCACTAACACAAATATTTTAATTCATTTACGTAGTTAAAAAATCCATATATTTATAAAAATCTAGGCACCATGCCTCAGTGCATTGACAATATCCTTAGTGAATATATCAAATAAATATTCTTATTCTCTTAACAATATTGACCTTATCAATAAGAATGTTGTCAAAATTATCACCTTCAATGATTGGGAAAAAAGGGTCATTTTCATTCTCAATTCCCAAAAAAAAAATGTAAATTTCTTTATTTTATTTGATGTTTAAAACTCTTAAAAACAATCCCATTGTATATGTATCACAGCTTCATATACCATTAACCATACGACATATTATCAAATCGACATTTTACCAATAGGACATATTATCAATAAACATTTTATTAATACGATATTTTATCAAAACGACATTTTACCAATACGACATATTATCAATAAACATTTTATCAATACGATATTTTATCAAATCGACATTTTACCAATAAACAGTTTTTATCAATAAACAGTTTTTTAATACGATATTTTATCAAAACGACAATTTACCCTTTCAATATATTATCAATACGACAATTTTAGGTGCTATGGCACATATTGGGAGAGGCCTATGTCCAGCAGTGAATAGGCCAATTGATATAATTGATTTTATAATATCATATTTTATCAAAACGACATATTACAAATACGAATTATCAATAAACATTTTATCAAAGTGTAAGTTTACCAATACGATATATTATCAATAAACATTTTATCAATACGATATTTTATCAAAACGAAATTTTTATCAATACGACATATTGTCAATAAACATTTTATTAATACGATATTTTATTAAAATGACATTTTACCAATACGACATATTATCAATAAACATTTTATCAATACGATATTTTACTAATATGACATATGTTTTATCAAAACGACATTTTCTAAATTAGACACCTAGAGATCCATTGAAATAGTGATAATTTTGCAGCACTTTTTGACCATGGTACAGCCCATTGGAATAACACTACAACTAGCGAATATAAATTACGATATAATAAATTATGTGGAATCGAATTCTTCATTAGGCCTTCTCGGATTTGGAGGACCTGCAAACGAAAATGCATATTAATAAGTATTTTGGATTAAACGTCTACAAAGAATCTAATGGTCAATTCACACCGAAGTGGCAGCAGTCGGCAGCGGCAGCAGCACCTTTTACGTAAATGTTAGGCCGCTTGTAGGTCGCGCTTCCTACCCAAATCTGTCAAGTGATACTGTGCATTGCCTCATAGAGATAAAGCTTGAAATGGTTTGACAGTGAAATTGCTGGCCGCTGCGCCACCGACCGCTGCCACTTCGGTGCGAATTGACCCTAAGTAATTAGAAGGCCGAATAAATGAATGGTAAGAGCTGTCACTAATGTGTTGCTGACTCTATTCCCCCAGCCAGCCGCACGCTAATAGTGCTGTCTAATCGAGAGGATTTAATCTGAGGACAAATCTGCTGTGACTTTCCTTGTTATACATTTTCAAACTATTTTCTTTGGCAGCATCGTGAAAGCCAGGTGAATTGTCATTTGTCGAAAAAATTTTGGAACACACATTTGCTTTTTATGTTATACTACAGTTCCCCACAGATTCACCGGCGTTTATGGTCACTGCACCGCTCGTATGGGCCGTATTGTGATGTCAAATAGCCTACATCTTACCCAAGAGTTGGCCAATGAAATGAAATAACAATTTTTCAAATTTGAATGGTATTTCCTGAGGAAAAAAGACGATATTTTCAGCTTCATCTTATTAGTATTGATATAACTAAAACAATTCGATACATACTTGCCAGCCAGCATGTCCTGGATCTCCTGGAAACTCTTGCCCTTCGTCTCAGGTACGAGAAACAGCGTGAAGAAGAATCCGCATACGCAACATACGCCGAAGATTAGGAATGTCGGACCCATGCCTATTGACAGTGCGATTGAACTGAAGAATCTGCGGAGATGGCGGAAAATAAAGAATGGAGATTATAGGATTTATATTAAACAAGTTGCCAGCCACGGCTTCGTCCCACCCCCACTGAGGCAACACACAAAACTTTTATAAAAACTTTTTAAAGAAACAATCTAATAATGCATTATCTAATTCAAAAAAATCCAACCCTTTTGTTTACCCCTTTTGGGGCTGAATAAAAAAACTTTCTAATGCCGCGTTACTATAATCAAGGAACGATTCGTTTTCTAACGGACGGTAAAATTTTCGTTGAAAATTCAACGTCGATTATAGGAATGCGGCATTAGCCGATACCTACTACCTGTGAAGAATGTATTTGCCTCAAGTTTGTAGCATTTATACTTGCTGAGGTACTTCACTTTATATTTTACTAGCAATCCGCCAAGCTTCGCACGGGTAGACCGGTGTCTTCAACAATGATAGGCGGGGGACTTTGTTTTAATTTAAAATCTAGACTGTAGCATGTTTAAATTAATTAATTAAAAGTAACACGTTCATGCAAATAACATTTGTAATGTCGAAAATTGATCTAAGTGATCACGGAATAATACAATAAAGACATACCATATGCTTCATATGGTCCATCAGTGTCGCCAAAATTACACATTTGCAATTATCCCATCCCACTAATATTGTAAATGTGAAAGTTTCAGGCGTTTCACGCTAAAACCACTGAACCGATTGCAATGAAACTTGGTATGTATATAGCTGGAGACCTGGATTAACGCATAAGCTACTTTTTAACTCAATATTATCACGGGATCGCTACTTACGCGGGTAAAATCGCGGGGCGCAGCTAGTATTATTTATTGCAATACTTATAAAAATAATGACGCGAACTACACTTTTCCCTGTTTGCATGCTAAAGCTATTTACTTATTTAAACTTTATGCACATCAGGTACTCAGTTCCCATAGGCGGACTTTATGCCTAAGGCATTTTCTACCACGCAACCTTTGGGTGATACACAGAAAAGAGACAGTAGGTGCATTTTAAATGATGTTGATCAATTATAAAACAAATAAAATACAAAACTATTTACCTGGTGATTAAGAAAGACAAAATCCAGCAGATGGCAGTAGCGATAGGAGCGGCAATGGCCTTGACTTCGATAGGGAAGAGCTCGGACATGACGGCCCAGGGCAGAGGCCCGAGACCCCAGCAGTACGTCACTATGAACACGACCAGGGCGAGGATCGGCAGGAAACCGATACTTTCTACTACTGGATTTTTGTTGTCAGCGAGGATGAAGTATATCGCTAAAAGACCCTGGAAGAAAAAAAAAACAAATAAACACTAATCATAATCAGGTAATATTTCCACAGTCGATGCGAGGTGGTGAATGCTGTGAGACGTGAAAACTCGTTGCACGATGCAGAATCTTCAGTTACTACGTACGATAGTTCAGCTTGTCTTCGTTGGATGGCGTAAATGGTGGAAATAAGTCTTTCCGCAACCGATCGTTTTAACTAAGTGGATCTTTGAACTAGATGGATAGTACATTTATGTATTACTCACTGCCGTCACCTTATGTAGTAGTTAAATCTATATTCATAAATATAATTACAATATATTAGTAAAGGGTAATCTCCGATTAATTATAGATATTACGGCTGTACGCCTTATATAGTGTTTTCATTAGATTAAATTCAGTTTACTATTACGATGTGTAACTTTCCCTTTGGCCGGTGTGGCAACTAAATTTCACAAACAGTTGTGAAACAGGATTTGTTTCCAAAAAAGAATATAAATTCATATTTCACAACTGGTTGCGAAGCTTAGTTGCCATAGCTGCCGAAGGGGTAACTTTTTAATTAATCTATCAAGATGACTTACCAGACCAATACTGGTGCCACAGGTTGAGATGAGCAGCAGAATCCGACGTCCGAGTCTGTCCACCACTAAGGGGGTGATGCATGATGCGACGACCTGGAATATACGGACACTTATAACTATCTTATATGTTATAGATTATTACTGTCTTTAAATTTAATTTTAAGTTATGTTCAGAATTTAATTATATTAGGATTACGTGCACACGTCTGTTGATTTCTTTCTTTAAACCAACATCTACGGTAGGCACAGGTTCTAGGCCGAACCATTAGTTAGTTTATTTTTAATTGTGTTGTCTTGAACCATAGAGAAAAATGTGGTGGTAGTTTTCCAAGTCATTTTTTATTGTGTTTTTTATGAGTACAAGAAAAAAATGTATTCTGGCTTTTTGGGTAGGTATACAAGTATTTGGTATCATGTGTGATTTATACTTAACAAATTGCCTCAGTTTTGTTGTGTTAGCATAGACAACTGAGAATACGGTAGATGACTGACATGTCAAATCAGTATCTGTTTATGAAACGTCAAAATGGAAGGTTCGGTATATATTTGCATGAAATACTATGACATAACGCACGCCTTCATTTGATGATTATAAAATAAATGAAAACCTTAAAATAAAGATACAATTTTCAAAGCCTTTCAAGATATTGACTGACTAAGGAGAAAAAAAAAAGTTGAACACAGGAAACTACCTAATTTATACTAAAATAATCACACATATACTATTTAGTAAAACCTTACCTGTACAGCTCCAATAATAATAGTCGCAATGGACGCATCAAGACTGGCGCCGGCTTCGTTAAAGATATTGCTCATGTAGAAGAGCACAGCGTTGATACCGCTGAACTGCTGGAAAAACACCAACGCCGTCGAGATGTAGAATGCCTTGAAGTTACTTCCACGGAACACGTCGGCGATCTAGAAACAACATAATAAAATAAAGCACACCACGATCGGTGCAATACGATCGAAGCGTCAGTAAAAAAATGGCAATACCTTATAAATATTATTAAGATTAAATCCCACTTTCACATACATGTATGTAAGTCGTTAAAGTTCAAAAACAATCAAAGAATATTCGAGAAACAATATATAAGGATTAGGTAGATTTTTTTTCTCGAATATTCTCATAAAATTGATAAGTAGTGCGTTGTAAAAGTTTGGTCAAAACTTCTTGACGCATAATGTCTCGCGGAAGTTCACGAGATATGTATGATCTGCTATCTTACTAAAGCAGGATTAGAGCCAACGCAAGGTGATAATGTTCATTCAAAATTAATTGGCAACAAAGCTTGGCACAGATCAAATCAGTAGGTACGTTCTGCGCACACGGATTTCCACAGTCTTATATCATACTTAGTTTTTTTATGGGATAGGGGGCAAACGAGCAGACCGGTCACCGGACGGGTACCGCCCATGGGCACCTGCAACTAAAGAGTCACACGTGCGTTGCCGGCCTTTAAGGTGGGCATTAGGGGAAGAGGGGGAGGGAGGAGGGTTAGGGCCTCCGGTTACTTCACTCACTAGATGAAACACAACGAAACCATTGCTTCACTGCCGGTTTTCTGTGAAGCCGTGGTATCACTCCGGTCGAGCCGGCTCATACGTGCCAAAGTATGGCTCTCCTACAGTTTCTCGAGGACTGCTAAATAAGTCATTTAAAAAAAGGAAGCTATCCTATTGGGCTCTCAATTGATTAGAGCGTTCAGCTTAAAAGACAAACCCTAAACTTAATTATATTATAATATAGATAGTATATTTACCGTGGCAGTTCTAGCCATAGACGTTTGAACATCTCCATCCATCTTGTCTATCTCACTTTTCACGGCTTCGTAAGACCGACCTCGAATTTTGGCGAGACACTCAGTTGCCGCTTCCTTATTATCTGTGAAATTGAACTTATACATATATATATATATATATTTTAAATAACACTAGTTTACTAACGTTTAAACTTTCACGTTCCATGAAAATATTATGACGTTAATTAACGCAATCACCTATTTAATAGGTTGCACTGGCCGTTGTCACAGGCTGACTACATTGTCAGTTAAAGTCAGCATGTGACCACGGCCATTGATCTTCTTGATCGAAACATAATGCAAATCAAAGGTATGTTATCCTTTCTTTTTTTTTTCGTGTGGTACCCCCACGCGTCGTCACTTCACCATGGCTATTGGTGAAGTGGCATGGCGGAATCGCACCGACTAAAACCACACGGTGTTCCGTCACAAGTGAGTCTATCGCAAGGGACTCAGGTATACTTTATTAAGGAAGTCCCCGAGAAAAAGGTATGTAGGCCTTTTAAATATAATAATTTTATAATTAATATCTAATTATTTAATCAATTATTTAGTACTAGAAATGGATAATGTACATTTGTGTGCGCGCGTGCTTTTGTGTGTCTGTGTGTGTGTGTGTGTGTGTGTGTGTGTGTGTGTGTGTGTGTGTGTGTGTGTGTGTGTGTGTATGTATGTGTGTGGGTGGGTGGGTGCGAGTGTTGCGTGCATGTGCATGTATGTGTGATTTAGATTCAGAGTGACAAAGTGTTCAGTGTTAAAGTTTCAAATATTTTATTTATACTTATTTAGACTGCTAAGTTGGTAATTAAATAGCAATGGTTTTTAGTTTTCATTTATTGTATGTATTATTATCATTATTATCGTCAGTAATAATCGGCACTCTAACTAGTAACAGGTTCCCTGTCCCCATACAACACAGAAATTTTATTCAGTAATGTCCAAAGCTTTTTTCCTCAATTCGGCTACTATTTGTTGCGTACGTGCTTCTAAAAATATAAGTATACCTACCTCCAGGTAGGTGTACCTACTTATATTTTTAGAAGCACGTAAACGAATTTTTGACAGAAAAAAAAACGAAAATAAAACGTGACGCGTATATGATCCACGAGCGTGTTGGTCACATAATTGCATTGATAAGTCCTATGAATCATATATATGATTTTGACCGAAATACCTTGGAGGGATGGAAAACTTATACGAAAACGGTGTGTCACTTGCTACGCGAATAATAAAGCGAAAGGAACCCCCCTCAAAACTAAATAAATAAACACGTAGTATCTAGAATGCGGCAAGGCTTTCTGCTTGAATTGTTACGACGAAGCCCACTAAAACCTTAGTTCGATTTTTTTTATAATTATGTAGGTACCTACTTACTTTCCTGTGAATTTTTGATTTCTAGGTATTTTTCAGTAATAAAGTCTATAAATAATAATTGTTTCCTTTGTTTTTTTACTAATTTACTATGTTACTAAATTGTTTGCCACGTTCATGTCAATTATGAAAGAAATAAAAATAAATTACGTAACTTTTTGCTTACTTTTGACAAAAGACTATGTATTCCCTACGTCCATATACTAAAAATGCCATTTATCTTGCTACGTCATACATATATAAATAAGCATTTAATTTAAGCAATTTAATCTAATCAAATTTTTTTTTTTTAATCTAATTTTTTCACATATGATTCATGAACTTGTCAGTGTTGGTACAAAAAAAGTTATGTGAATCAAATGTGATTCATCGGACAGGGAACCTAACTTTTTACACGCTTTATATTAGCTTCACTTGTATGTTTGTTTGTATGTTTGTAACCGACTCTTTTGGGCGCGATTATTACCCACTTTAAACGGCCAGATTTCATTCAAATTTTGCACACCTGTCAAAGACCAATGACAATGCAATAATTCGATTAATTTTTTTTTTTTTTTTTAAGTTGAATTTTCTATAAAAGCGTGTTTTTTTAGTTTTTAAACTATAATTATTTGCTATATAGTGTTTCAGAAAATTCAGTGAAAATTTTATATGTCAATATCAAACAGTTAAGTAATCACTGTTTAGTTTCATTCATTCATTCATTAACTTTATGTGTGTTTGAAAAAATATCTTAGTAATAAATACAGACACTTCCAGCTTTGAAACCAATTAATTTATTAAATCATTGTTATCAAGGCGGGAAGTACGTAAAATTACTAACTTTTAGTCAAGTAGTAAATGGGTGACTCCGGCATGAAGAAGAAGCCAACGCAGAACAGTGCCACGATTGCTATACCCAAGTAGGAGATACCATAGTAAGAGATGAAAGGACCAGCAGAATACACCAACAAGAAGCCGAACGTGATGAACATTTGTAAGAATGATCCCAGTGCTCCTCGACAGTCATCCTGAAACGAAAAAGCAATACGGTATTAAACTCAAAACAGTTCCTCGTTTTTAAACGTCAGAACTGTAAGTTCTGTAGAAATTTGTATGAAAAAATTAGTTATGACGTCATAGTCGCCCATGGTCAAATCAATTACATTAATATTTGGTTTAACAATTATAATATAATAAAAAACTTCAACTAGTTAACGAAGTTTTTATTAACATATTAGAGGTCGTCCATTAATCACGTGATATTTTAAGCATCTTTTGGACCTCTCCTCCCCCCTGATGATACGTGGTAAGGTTTAAACTAACACAAAGTATTTAAAAAAAATATCAAAAATATTGTCTTTAAATCTAATACTCGGAAATTAAGCACCGTGATAAAAATGTCCAGACAGACATTACGGTCGAAGATTGTTTCTAACTGGCATAAAAATAATGAAGGAAAAATTAATAGTACACGTGATATCTTAAGCTTCACTTGTAGCACTAACAATGCAAACCAATCTTGGAAGTAATTTTTAACCTTCTTCTAATTGTCGTATCGAAATGAAACTTTGTATGTAGTTCGGTTGCCAATACTATCATTTGGCATATGGTGCTGATCTGAAGATGGAGCCAGGAGATGGGTAATAGTGGAACTCTTCATTGGCTACTAGATACCCCTCGAGTTTGGGCGTGGCCAACAGATTGGGCTTGGTAACAATAGTCTGATGATGAAGCCAGGAGGTAGATAGTGAAACAATTGTTTCCCTTCTTAATTTAGTTCGCCATTAAATGCGCTTTTTTAGTTTTACCACAGAATACATAATAGTACCAGGTTTTACTAAAAATGTTTCATGAGGACGGTTAAATATTTCATTTTAATCGTAGAAAACCACCTTACTGTTATGTCACGTAAGCTAACCACTTTTTAGTTACACATTTTTTAGTTAACCATCAAGTCAAATCATTTTCTCTTTATTAAAAACAGCATGAGGTGTATCAAATAACAACTTGTGACGTCATACGTTGCTATCGTATATAAACCACGTCACGGTACACGAATAACCATCATTCCGTCACAGCTGGGTCTAGAGCCCAGCTGTGACGGGACCCCGTGTGACAGGCTCGGGTATTGCCTAAGAAAACAACAGCCCTCTATGAAGAGGTTGTCTTTACGCGGAGGAAACAGCCGCCCACGTTTTCTTGGAGTCGTGGGAGTAGCCACACAACGGACAAATATCTTCGCGGATGCGAGATCACTCCTAGGAGCCTGTGATGGCCCCAAGAGGGATCTGTGCTTCTGGAAGGAGCTAGACTGGCTCAAGTAACCAGCGAAATCAGAACGCATAATCGACCAAGTATGAGTCTAAATATGGAAACAGACTCTTATATCAATACTTATAAGATTAAGATTACAATTATAATAAGAAGAAAGTCCTCGAGAACCCTGCTTAGAGTCCAGTAATTAGATACAATAGACCTCTCAATAGACTCTCTGTAAATAAAAATATCAAGTATTACCGTAGCTATTTCCGCGCAGTACATAGGCGATATGGTAAATAGCATTCCAACAGCCAACCCCCAGAAGATTCTGCCGGCGTATATCATAGCGACGTTGGAGGCGGTTGTGACCAGAATCCATCCGATGAACGAGGGAATGGCACAACTCATTAAACCCCACTTGCGTCCGATCGATGATGCAGCGAAGCCACCAATAAATGGACCTGGATTGGTATAAGTATAACCCATTATTAGAAAAAATCCTAATTAAATTATAAACGTGAATGCTAGTTTTTTTTTTATTTGTTAGGTTTTCACCTATTATCCACTGAACCGATCATCATGAAATTTTGCATACGCGTTGTCAGGGGTATAGAAAAGGACGTAGGGTACCTTTCATCCAGAAACATGTAAACGTTTAATACCCTAGGACTAAGCCGAGCTTCGCATAAACAAACTTAGATTTTTTTTAATATGCCTGTTAAATTAACAAACATACATAGAAGCTCCCACCGTTATCAATAGACATAGTCGTGTACGTGTACAAATATTTGCACTGAGTGGGAATCGAACCCGTGACCTGTGACGTCACAGTCGAATGCTTTATACCACCATGCCCATCGTTATAATATGCTATCAGCAATCCGATTTTTATTGTATCCATAATTTTATCATATATACCTTTTTACAAAAAAAGGTCATAATTTGAAACTGAAAAATAAATCACTTTGCAAGTGTTCACTTTGTGTCCTAAATATTGATAAAAATCAATATTTATATTTGTTTTTGCGTATAACTCATAAGACAGATAAAAAGTAGCCTGCATGGTTATGATATCATAAAATGTATCAAGCTGGTTCACCTCTACATTACCCAAAAGTCAAGGTACTTTCAACCTTAAATGCCCTTAATTTTTATACGTTTGTTTTCATACACAAATATTAAGCAAAGTAACACATTGATAGTCTAGTCTAAATATAGTCTTAGAACGTTCAAGGGTAGAGAGAATAGGTATTTTTTGTCTTTCCAAAAAATACCTATTCTCTCTACCGCGTGTATCGTCTTTGTCTTCATCGTCGCTTTCCATCAAGACAAAACAAACAAAGTAAGATGGAAGACAAACGCCTTTTCCAATTGTCAATAAAAAAAGTCTTAACATATTCTGAAATGTTTTTCGGTTCTCTGACATCTCTTTAGAATTGTTTATATTAACCCACTGATTTCTCCTCAAGGAAACAGTGCAATAAAATTAAGTAGGCTCTCAATTTTATTATCGATTTCCTTCCAACATCCATGGTAGTGTCTAGATAAGATTCGATTATTATGGCTATTACTATACTTATGGGTACTTCCAATAGATACGGCGTTTGACTGTTCATTGTGGAAGTCTGTGATTAGGTTTTATATCCAGCTGTCGTGTTACGTGGACGTCTTAGTGTTAAGGCGCAAAAGGGCACATTCGCAGAAGATGGTACGGTAAAAAGTGTTTAAAACTCTTCAATTCGCATGTCGTCCAATTTATATAATGTCCTATACGCAGAACGTCCGTTTGGCAGAGTATTTCATTTGCATAATGTCATCATCTATCATCATCAAATAGTCCTATTCGCCGAACGTCTCATTCGTAGAATGTCCTAATATCGCATACCAAATGGTGGAATATAAAAAAAAACAATAACTTTTTATTCATGCTCAATAAACTTACCAAATATAGCACCAACGGTGAGTAACGATCCAATCCAAGCCTCTTGATCTGTTGTAATTACTTCGTCCAAGGGTGACGTGGTGACATTAGCCAATTTTAGGTTCACGGGTGAGGTCCAACCCATGGTGTAACCGGTGGTGGCGATCGCGATATTCGCTGTAAAAAAAGAAATATAATAACAATAGCAGATACAAATATACATATTTACATAAATACGGAAAAGATTCTAAAATATTAAATACGCTATGGTTTCCGTACGTACCTACCTATTGTACGGTTGTTGTGCTCTATGAACGCTCACTTGGCTTCGAGAGAGGTTTACTTCGGGTAAGTGGTGGTGGGTTTAAAGGGGTCATCCAAATAAAATTGTGGTTATTTGGAAGTAAACTTGTATTGGGGAGTGCTCTATGTCTCCACACTTTTATAATCTTCATCTAAGCCTTTGGACGACCACACTAAAGCTAAAAGCGATTTTAAGAAAAGACGTTGGTATGAATAACGTTTGAAATGCTTGACAGCCTGTGACCACGGCCAGTGTAATCTGGTTGAAAGGTCAAATCAACACGTTAATTCCCGTTAGTGTCACCGTATATTATATCATCATCGGAAATGATGGAATGCCAAAGTTTTAATAGTGTGGTCAAATTAAAAAAATTTTTGGTTGATGCCTTTTATGAATTTTCATTTCAATTTCAACGATTTTGTGTTTATATTTTTTATGCAAACATTTTCAGATATAATCGGATATTCCACAAACATCCTTGGTATTGAATACCAATAGCTTTTTTTTTAGCTTTCAGCGTGCGATGCAGGATCAGGTACTTTACATTTCGGCTGGTGTTCGTTAGATGGCGTTGAAATATTATTGCTTTGTGGATTGGAAGTCAACAGACGTTTTGATATGGTTATATTTAGGACTATCCGTCCCCGCAGTTTCACCTGCGTTTACGGTCACTGCTCCGCTTCTATTGGTCATAGCGTGATGTTATATGTATAGCCTTCCTCGATAAATGGGCTATCCAACACTAAAAGAATTTTTGAATTCGATCCAGTAGTTCCTGAGATTAGCGCGTTCAACCAAACAAACAAATTTTTCAGCTTTATAATATTAGTATAGATTTAAATACGTCAGGGTTTAATACAAAAATTGCTATAAAAATAATAATATTTTTTCCATTAATTTAGTAGGTGTTGTTCTTCGCACTTGAATAAAGATTTAATGTTACTAGAGATCGCGTGGTGGTCGAATTTCGACCATGGTTTATTTCATTAGCCAATATTACTTAACCTGTCATTGTATAGACTTTTGTACCATGACAGGTCAAAATATATACTGGACACTCATAGCTGTATGTACCCGTTTTTGCATTTCTTTTAACTTTATAGCAAATATTGTTCAAAAATTTTAGTATTCGTCACTTCTTCTCTGTATAAACTATAAGTGTGCGAAATTTCATACTCCTCCATCCGCCCAATTTTCGTAAAAAGGGATCCAAAGTTTTCGCTTCACATATTAATAAATGGATTATGTCTTTATGTAAGAATAAAACAATAAAATGCAAATACTTTGGAGAGGATCGGCACCAATAGGTCTATGGCATTAGTAGAATGCTTTGTTCTTGATGTTATGTAACAAATTACACAGGAACTAAAACATCAACGTGTGTCGCACAATGTCAATAAAGTATTCTACTTTACAGTAAAACGAATGGTGGCTTTGTTTACGCTGAAACCGCATTGACCTAACGTGTACCTACTCGTAAATCTTCACGACTGTTTAACTTTGAAAACGATTCGTTTTGCTTCTATATTTCTGTACTTTCACGAATAATTCGTAAAAATTACATAAGCTATTTCCGAGTTAAGTAGTTATTTTTAATAATCTTTTACAGCTGACAATATAACTGTCTTTATTAAAGCGAGTTCCTTGCTTTCTTAAGAAGAATATTTTGATGAATTATGCCAATCGGTAGTGACCTAGTGACCGTAGTTGAGTTTCGGCTGCAAATCCTGTTTACACCAAAACATTGTCACCACCTTAAGTTGTTTCAATACAATATTTTAATTCAGTAAGAGAGATAGTCAATTAATAAGAGTCTTTTACATTTATTACGATTGATGACCGCGAGGTCATACTTATCAATTATCGTATTGTTATGAAAACAATAGTATATTGTTTAACTGTTAGGTATGTGTCATTATTTTTTTTAGATCATTTAGTAGATAATTGTTCTATTTTTATAAAACACTACTCCCGCAATAATTACTGCTTCTTATGTTATTGGAGATCATTTGGAGTCATAAATGTAAAACTACCCATCCTGATTATGCACAATTACTATCTGTGCATAGGGCTGCCATTCGTCCGGGTTCCCCCGGATTTGTCCTAGTTTGGAGAGCAGCCGGAGAGCGTCCGGGCGTGTTTTTCAAAAAGAGTCCGGGTAAAACCTGGACACTCTGTGCCAGGGTAACTTATAATTATTAGAAGAACAATCTGTTTAATAAAAAAAAAATGGAATCGACGTTTTTTTTAAGGTTCTTATGTTATTGGAGACATCATAAATGTAAAACTACCCATCCTGATTATGCACAATTACTTTCTGTGCATCACACAAATTAATGTCCCTAGGTTTGTCAACCATTTTCCTTCATATGATTTTTTTAGTAGCTATTAAAGGGATTTAGTGAAATCAATTATGCTTTTGGGATCAGATAGTTTCTTCTTTATAATTACTATGTGAACATGGCTACAAGAAGCTAGGTTCAGGGGTCCAGTGAAATAAAATAATACATTAAAAATTTAATAAATTATCGTCGAAATTCAACCACCAGGCGAAGCGATCTCTTGATAAATATGCTCATACTATACCATGTATATTGATATTTATTAACCCATTCAGCTTTCACTGGCGTTCGTGTTGGTAGTTCATGAAATGGCAACACAGTAAAAGAAAATGGAGCACTCAGCCGTTGCAGTATATTTAATAAACATGTTCATGCGCGTTCAGAACTAAATGTTTTTGAAACAATATATTAAGTTAATGTAAATATTATTCATTTAACGTGTTGTAACTAATTGTTTTCTTTAGGGACGTTACTCAGAGAAATTATGTATTGTTACTGTGTGTATTATTACTTTCGTGTTCCCAGTGCGAATCAGTTTTGAATACACGTGTGAGCATATCTTAACTAATATAATAAAGCTAAAGAGGTTTTGTTTGTTTAAACGCGCTAATCTCTGTAATTACCAATCAGATTTGAATAATGCTTTTTGTGTTGGATATAGTATTGAGTGAGGAAAGTTATAAGCTATGTATACATCTGTGCGCTTTCATGTTCAACTTGCATCTTCCTCTGACGCATGCCAGAGCAACCATAGCGTATGCAATAGCGCAACCGCTTAAACTAGTTTGACAACAGCGTATGCTCTTAGCACACGCTCATACATCACCGGTAGATTCCTGTGCGTCATTCAGAGGTTTTTACTAGACAACATGGGGAAAATGAAATTAAAACGTTGACGACTGATCGAGACGCACAAGTGTAGACAATAAGCTGCATACGACTTAAGCCAATTAATGTTGCATAGGTTTAACTCAAGTCGAATTGAAAGGCCAAGACGCAAGATGAACATGAAAGCGCACTGGTGTGGACATAGCTATAGACTATGTAAGTCACGTCACACTACGACCCTTAGCAGAGCAGTGACTATGAACGCAGGTGAAACTGCGGGAACGGATAGTCTAATATTAACATAAAAAAAGCAGAGAACTGACATCGTCTTAACTTCCATTTGTAACTTTTTTTAATGTTTTAACTTTTTGTAATGTCAGTTTTAGTAATACAAAGGGTTGATCTATCGAACATACGAGACCAGGTGATCAATGATCTGATATTCTGACAAATGATCTGAATGATGACCAGTGATCATGTCTGACGGTTCGCAGTAAAACGTTTCATGTTGGTAATTGGTATACATAATACTATGTGTGTATTTATCATGGACAACTTTCATTGTGCGACACAGGATCTGCACCTATTACGTTAGTTTGATTTGTCTTCACTAGATGGCGTTGTAGTAAGTAAATTTTAAGGTACATGGATTTTAGCACCATCTATTAATGTAGGCATTATGTAAAGTGAGAAAGGAAATACAAAGTTCAGTATTCAAACTTCAAATACGTTTTATTGGAATAATGGCTTATATTAAATATGTATGTATTTTCATTAGAAACTACACGATTTTACTGACGCCTGACACCGTCGCGGCAGGACGCTTCACTCCTTGAAAAAGGGCCCCCGTCGGGTCCGGAACGAGTCAGGCATCCCCGAAATACAAACGTGAGTAAAACCGTAAAGTTTCTAATAAACATGAATATCACACACGAAGGTTTTTATTGTAATGTATGTATTTTATATACATATGTATGTAGTCTATTAGGGTGGAGGATGGGGCTATTTATAAAATCAACTTTTCTGTGAGGTTTTTTAAAATAGATCTTTTCAGACACTTTTACACGTCAGTTTGTTCTGATAAAACAAGAGGATGCCGAAATTTTTCCAAGGCTTGAAAAGAAACTTAGAAGAATAGAGAGAGAGGAAGATTAACATGCTTATATTTAGTTTCTGGTATGCGGACAATCGCTACATAATACATTATTATTGTGTACAGTGGAGGAGCCCATTGAGGTAGCGTTTATCTAATAAAATACGTATGGTACCTATTTGAATCGTTATGTTCGCTTTAGTACATCAATCTTAGCTCTATAAAAAAATTGTTCTGTATTAATGTATATTGTTAGGTTTCTTAACAGTTGTGATCTAAAATATTTATTCTCTGTTGCAATGTATACTATCTACAACGGAATTTAAGTCAATGTTGTTACTTGTGTGATGTTATCAGTGCTGTTTGGCAGGTATAGTAATGGTACGATGTTAATGAAATTCTTATAAAAGTTACTTTTGGCATATCCATTTTAAGTAAGCACGAAATACAGCTGATGTACTAAAATGCAAGACTTGATCCAAACTTTCACATATACTCGTGGTGCACTACAAGTATACGTGTATATGTTGCCAATTTGGATCAAAGTCGTCGTTAATCAACAATCAGAGAGGATGAAAATGTCATCAGATAGAACATTCTTTATTGTACACCACAGTTGGACAGAAATTAAACATAGGTACTTAGTTAGAAACAGTTTATACTAAGCGGCAAGTCTTATCGCTAACAGCGATGTCTTCCAAACACCGTTTGTATCGAAACAGCAGAAGAAAATAACCGGTAGCTGGTGGTGCACTAAAAATGTTTAGAATAGGAACAATGAAATAATAAATGTTGTAAGTATCTATCACATTTTTTTTTAAATAATATGACCGTCGAGGTTCGTTCCTACTTCTTTACAGATGAGTTCTGAGGCCCTAGTATACGTTAGCCTACTAAGTTTATAGTTGGTGCACACGTGACGGGACCCGTCTAGGGTGAGACGGGTCAATGCCTGTCGGGGGTTGCGGAAGAATGCAATAGCGATTCTCGCTCCCCTGATCATAGGCAAGTAGTGGAACACCGGGGTGGTTTTTAGTCGGTAAGAGTCCGACAGACCCCTTCGCCTCCCCAAGGCGGAGAACATCCATGTAGGATCTTCCACCTCGTCAACAAAAAAAAAAATAAAAAAAAAAATAGTTGGTGCACACACTTGTACATCACACAAATTTTATCCAAAGATCATGACAAGAAACTTCCGTACTTTTGTGTTAAATACCTACTCCAGTTATACAAGTTAACGTATAATAGAAACTTAATTAAAGAAGATTAAGTTTTTAATATATATTGTACTGTTTACCTAAGGTCCGCACAAAATAGGGCGGCTCCGGCGGTACGGACCCGATTCGCAGTCCACCATTTGATGACCCTTGTTCTAGACGTAAGGATTACCTTTTTAAATCGTAAAATTTTAATAAAACCCGTATTATGTGCTAATGATGCTCGCGAACATACATAAACACTTTTTACTAAAGAAATTTGTATAAATAAAATACTGGTTGGATATTATAGAAAACAAGAGATTAAAGCCATAATAGCTAACCTAAAGGATTACCGGAGACTCGTTATGGAATGCCGAATGTCGTAAACATGTATTATTTTATAATACTGGATATATTCAACACCAGTTCGTACGTATTCTTGTATTAACTTATTTATTTGGTTTTCTTGTTACTATGAACAGTGTAGAAGTCCTTTGCTGCCAGGTGGCTCCATTTCGATCAAGTTTCAGACGTACAGACTGTATTCCTGCCTCTATTAAATTGAGTATTGAATGTTAGAAAGACCCGAACCACGGTAATACTATTTAACATTACCGTGTCCGAACGGTTTTCTATTATATATGACATATCTACAGGTACAGGGTGTTACAGAAAGGTATGGTCAAATTTTAGAAGCGTTATGTATATTTAGCTTTAAAAATAAACAGCTGAAGAAAAATGTATTCATAAAATGCTTCTCTTAGTGTAAGAGGACATATATAAACAACATATTATGAATTTTAATTTCAATTTTGTTGCTTGTTTAAGTACCTACTTGTAAACTGATCCCAAATTTAAAATATTGGATTTACACAGGCTGTTACAAAAAAGTGTAGTCAAATTTTAGAAGCGTTATGCGTAGTGGACAAATAGTTGATGACGCTTGAAAAATTGTTTTTTATTTATTATTCCTGGTGAAGGTGCACATTTCTAACCATCATATTATAAATTTTCATGTCAATTGCCATGTTATTGTTTTTTAAATTTTTTACGCAGCTATTTTCAAAAAATCTGGGCATTCCATCAACATCCTTGGTATTAAATACCATAACAGACTATAAATTAACGTAGGCGTTAACATACCCCCAGTTTAATCCATGTCAGCCCTCTCATTTACGAATTATTAGCTTTATCGGTCAATTTTCAAGTTCAATTTGTTAGATTGAAAATAAGATTTCCTACCTTACGACCCTAAAATAAGACCACACCTTTCTGTAACAGCCTGTATATGCCTATTATGTATGACATAAATATGTAGGTATGTAGATTGACATGACAACATAGTAATAAGTTTTCCAACTAGTCGTAATAAATATGAATATAATGGAAGTGTTTATAAAAACATCAGAGCGATTCATTAAAAACAGGTAATTATAATTTGATTGGTTCTGTTATGTGTAAACCTTGATATTGAAAATGGTGGCAAGAATACTACAAATTTTACTCTTGTAATCAAACATAAATACGTACCCTAATTATTTATTTATATTTACTAGCAGGTGCCAGGGGAATATCGGGATAAAAAGTAGCCTATATGTTAATTCAGGTCTCCAGCTATCTACATACCAAGTTTCATCGCAATCGGTTCAGTGGTTTTTGCGTGAAAGAGTAACAAACATCCATCCATCCATCCATCCATCCAAACTTTTCTATTTATAATATTAGTGGGATTAGTGGGATAGTGGGATTGAGATTTCCAACCTGACGAATATAGATAACTTAAAATTAAAAACAACCACATTCTAGTGAACAGTGTGCGGATTAGGGATTTATATATTACTAGCTGCGCCGTGTGTTTCACCCGCGTAAGTGTACCGGGGGAATATCGGGATAGAAAGTAGCCTATAAGTTAATCCAGGTCTCCAGCTATCTACATACCAAGTTTCATCACAATCGGTTAAGTATTTTTTGCTTTATTGCGTTCACAAACTTTCACATTTATAATATTAGTAGGATATGCAAGTCCTATCTTAGAACTTACATTACAGCCCATTTTTTTGATTCTTTGATTTTTTTTAGTTTTATTTTTATATTTTCGCTTATTTTCGAGAAAAAACTAAACTCAAATTCACGAAAAGGTATTACATACCTCTGAATTGCCTGACCTTTCGACCAGGTTGCACTGGCCGTGGTCACAGGCTGACTCGCCTGATCTGACAGCGCTCGCGTTAATTCCCGTATAAATACATAATTACATCATGGAACGCCAAAGTTTAAACGTTAGCATCAAAGTTAAATTACTTATTTATAAAGTTAAGTATAGTAGCTTATTTTCGAGAAAAAACTAAACTCAAATTAATGAAATTTCAGTAGAGGTATGTACAGTATGTACTTCGTCTTTTTTGTTTCACTGTTAATTATATTATAGGAAATCCAGTGAATTAAGGCAACGATTAATATTAAATAATCTCAAATTAGTTGTATACGGACATGTATAACAACAAAAGTAAGTCAATTTGGGTGAGCTCACTCTCACACTCATTCTTTATGCAATATCAATACAAATAAATAAAATTGAATTGTCTGTTTTAATGTCAAACTATTTTTTTAGCTTATACAGTTATTTGCGCGATACCTATGCCTAAAAATCGATTTTTAAAATTTTTGTCTGTCTGTCTGTTTGTTTGTTTCCTGAGATTAGCCGGTCTCCGGAACGGGTGGACCGATTTCCACGGGACTTTCACTGGCAGATATTTTTGGAAAAAGAATTTGCGTAATTCCGCGCAAAATATATAAATATGTATACGCGAGTGAAACCGCGCGGGAACTGCTAGTTTCAAATAAAAGTCTAATAGTTCTGAACTGGCAAGATTTCATTACAAATATTTCAAAATCCCTTTTTTAAAGATTCTTTTCTCAAATGTTTTTAATCAATTTCAAATAAATCCTAACAAGATTCTATTACTTCATAGATATTTTTTAGTTGAGAATTCTATGAAATTAGAGATAGGGAAACATCATTCGGTTTTTTCCAGTATAATAATAACAATTAAGAATATGATATGACATATGACAATGATATCCATTATATAATTGTAGAGATAACTTCGACTGAATTGTACATAAATTATCGGATATCTAGTAAGGCGATAATAATACTTTGTATGAATATAAATAAGTATTAGTATTTATTTTGACTAGATAACCTTCTACATGTGGGGAGTTTTTAAGTATAAGGGGGTAATCACTTAAAGAATAATAATGATAAGAAAGCCAATCTATCGAATTTCATTGCGATAAAATTTATGGAATATTTCTTGTATATATATATTGTAAAAAGTAATGTAAATAAACATAATGCGAGTTTAACAAACGATGTTATTCTACTTTTCTACAAATATATGTCTATTGTCAAATATTATCAAAAACATAAATGTGAAAATGGGAGCCAAGTTCAATATTAAGAATATACGTGGATTGAAGGGAATGATTGCCAAGTTCTGTAGATAATCTTGAAGATTTGACTTAGCTGGACGCCAAATTTCAACTTTCTAGGTCATCGGGAAGTGGGTTAGGTTTTGATCTATATGTCAGTCAGTTTGTGATAAAAATGCCGATTTTTAAACGATAAAATCTCAATGACTGTTTAAGCTGTTTTTATGAAATTTGGGGTTCTAGTTCATCTAGGGAATTTGAATAAATAAACAAAAATTCAAGTATTTGAATTAAATAAATTATGAGTTATTAAGTAGCCAAAAGTGGTTGCAAATGGTTCGTGTAATTATAACACACGGCTGCTGCGTCGTCAGTTCATTTTTCTTGAACTTGGCTTGACAAACTGCCGCGTTTCTAGATAAGGTTTTTATCACTGTATATTTATAGTTTAATCAACAAAATGTGTGCAAGCGTCCTTTGAGATTATGTGTCATTCACAGAGACATTGCTGACAATATTATTTATCTCAAAGGTTAAAGAAAAGCTCAATTCACGATGAATAAGCCGTTATTTATTTACTCATGTATCACCACTATTTATTTGTATACATTTCTAATGCAAACTTAAATTTGCCTTACGTTTCGCAAATAATAAATACAGACGAAAGAACACAGTGTTGTTTGTTTATGACACTTATATTTATATGTATAGTGATCCGAAATTATAATCTATATCAATTAGAAGTATTTAACACGTGCTATATTAGGACTGTTACTATGTAGAACGAAGTGACGGCAAAGCGCGCCAAAGACTGCCATTTTTGTTCATACAATTTAAAAATAGAATGAAACTATTTTTAGAGAGGGGCAATAAATGTATTTGTGATAATTAAATAAGTTGATAAACCGGAATAGAAAGATCACTTTCACTTTATTGGAAACTTAAGGGTTGTCTACTCAACAAGTAGTATTCTTCTCTGGCAGTGGTATATTCATTATATTAATACGTGAAGGGAATTCTTTGTACCCCTTTTTAAGAAAATTTCGCAAACGTAGTAACGTGAATTTTGGAATATTTATAGATTATATATAGAAGAAGTGCAGAAAGCTAAAATGTTTAAACAATATTTGCTAAAAAGTTTAAAAATTGCAAAAACGGATCTATAAAGCTATAAGTGTCCAGTATATATTTTGGCCTTTCATGGTTCAAAGGTCTATACACTGACAGGTCAAGTAATATTGGCCAATTAAATAAACCATGGTCGAAATTCGACCACCACGCGATCTATAGTTATGTTAGTTCTACTTTGTGTATATTTTAGTACAACCAGTACTATTATGTATTCTGTGGTACAACGAAAATGAAAAAAGTCATAAACTTGTTTTTCTTTGGAAGAATTTAAATTAAGTTATTTACCTAATCTATATTAAGTATATTCTAATTGGTGTCTAAACCACATATTAACCACGTAATATGCTGAAAACAAAGATTGCAAAACAAACATAAAA
Organism: Euplagia quadripunctaria; assembly: GCA_963859945.1. Classification (NCBI taxonomy): domain Eukaryota; kingdom Metazoa; phylum Arthropoda; class Insecta; order Lepidoptera; family Erebidae; genus Euplagia; species Euplagia quadripunctaria. Next base: position 13,763,605 of record OY982582.1, on the reverse strand, counting down.
GTACAACCTTTAAGGGATTTTTGAAGTATAAAAAACTCAACCGAACTAAACAACCGAATGAACTCAAAAACGAGCGTTATTTAATGAAATAACAGAAGAGCTAAGGATAAAGAAGAGACATGGGAATAGCAATAAAATTAAGCATGCATGTGACGCTTTTTAAAATTATTATCAACTAATTAGTTTAGCATGGCAATTTTTTTTTAGTTTGAATTCTTTTAGTTCAAAACATTTTACAATATCTTATTTTTTCGCTTTCAATTCTCATTAATATTTAGTTTATAAAGCACTATCTGCGAATTGCGATAATCTTTGTCAGTCGGTTTATCGTTATTCGAGGTTACAAAGTCCATACAATGACATACTTAATTAAACACGCCTACAATAATATACTAAACTTTATAAATAAGTAATTTAATTTTGATGCTAACGTTTAAACTTTGGCGTTCCATGATGTAATTATGTATTTATACGGGAATTAACGCGAGCGCTGTCAGATCAGGCGAGTCAGCCTGTGACCACGGCCAGTGCAACCTGGTCGAAACGTCAGGGAATTCAGAGGTATGTAATACCTTTTCGTGATCGCGTTAATTCCCGTATAAATACATAATTATAACTTTGATGCGGTAATTTTGTTTATAATTTTATTATAAGTGATATTGTCATTGGCGTATCCGGCTTTTTTTACACTGTTATGCAAAAATTTGTTTAATGGCCCAACAAATCGGAAATTTGACTTAAACATTGCTTTAATTACCTTAATATAATTATACAAAACACAGCTGCAGCTGCAGGGTAGCCCTCCCGTCCCTTTGGTAAGCCCATGGATAAGTGCAACAGTTTTTTATCTGATTAAAAAATATGCGTTTGTAATTGTTTTATTTTGTATCATAAACTTCCACTACTTATTTATAGCAGTTTATGAGCCATTAAAATCTAGCGTAGGAGGATTGCGGCAAATGCTAATAATACAATTTTTTTTAAATCTATGAAGTATGAAGTACTTGACTTACTTTACCGTACTTATTTCTTACGTCAATGTTGATGAAGTCTTTAGATGTCAGATGGCATTATTTTTTTTAAAGTTCAAAAAGATCCAACCTATATCCACTTATCACACGTCTTATAATCGTTTTTTGCGGTTTGAAAAAAATCAAATGTAAATAATAAAATGTAAAAAATAAAAACATAATCCAATTACATTACAAAAAAAATTAGAGGCGCTCCAAACCTATCAAACTTTTTTATGAAATTTCTGCCAGATTGAAGCCTTGAAACCTTCAAGAGCAGAGGGTACTCCCACATCAAAGGCCGGCAACGCACTTGTGGCTCTTGAGTTGCAGGTTTGCATGGGCGGCGGTAGTCACTTACCATCAGGTGACCCGTCTGCCCGCTATACAATAAAAAAAAATGTTTTGAAATAATAAAGATTTACTAATTATGCTGGTCGCTTAAATAGCCAAATAGCCAGCGCCCCGCGGTTTCATCCGCGTAAGTCCCGCTCCCGTGGGAATATCGAAATAAAAAATAGCCTATGCGTTAATCCAGGTCTCAGTCAGGGTCACTAAACACTAGACCAGCAGGCCAAATCAGTCAGTATAAAACATCTCAACAGGGTTAATTAAAGTCGTTTACAGTTTGTATGCTATCCTCAAACAAACAAATCCGAAAAGACGATAAAATGTTACCTTTTCATTTCGATAAGGCTTAAAGTGTCACAGATACGTAAACCATTATATTTGTCAAGTATTACTTACCATAAATAATTTAAATAAAAATGTCTAAATATTATCATTAGAATGTTGATTTAGTCTTACGAGTAGTAAAAATTTAAATATTAGTTGCAGAAGCAGAAATGGGAATAATTGTTTTTGAACATTTGCTATGATTTTTTATGAATATTAAATGTCTAAGACCCGACGTTTCGATCGAATTGCATTATTGAACCGGTTTCACTCGTGATCACGATCGGTACAATTCGATCGAAACAACAAGGAATTGTATCTATTGAAATGAAACTTCTTTAGAATCGTTGTGATTTGAAATTCGATGAAAATAAAAACTCATACTAAAAAGAGAAAAACAAATTCATAAATAGGATTTACCCTGCGAAAGAATGTGATAAAATACAAATAGACAGTGTTTCCTATAATCTAGGTTTTTGCGCCTGCGTACTACGAAGCCTTCAGAAATTGCGTCAATGTCAACGTGGTGTCATTATTGTGTATTTGCGTATTAAAATTCGTTGGTTAATTAATTTATGTTAATTATTTAATACATCTGTGTTAATTTGACCAATAACTTTTATATAAAAATAAAATTATCTAAAATAAAATTTATTATCATTGGTAAATTATTTGTGTTGATTTTACTATATAGTTCTCAATCTCTGGTAGGCTACTTTTCTGAAGTTTCACTTCTGCCGTGTGTAAATTGCACACACACACTTTTTTTTTAATTTTAACTAACCAAGTTAAAATTAATTAAAGTACCGATAATGATATCTAGAAATACGAATTACAGAATTTTTTTTCAAAATTATTGGAGAATAAATTTGGAGAATGTTATTTGTAGGATCTCAACCCTTAGTGTTGTAGCCCAGTATGCTAAAGTAAAATCAAAAACAAGACGTCCTGTCTCGCAGAAGACTCTCAACGATTTGTTTACCCCATGAGTTTAAGCTCTGGCTGGAGTTCCGAAATCCGAGGAGTTGACTTAGTAGAGTCCTCCCGAAGCCCCTTGATGTAAAGCCGTATTAGCCAGTTTGAGTACGGCCGGCCGGCCGGCATATTACGTCACACTTAACCCCGATAGGGTAACGATTAGTGGAAACATCTAGAAGTAATAGTGTATATTACAGTATAAGTGGTATATAATACCAGTGCATCAAAAATGTTGTAGTTCAATAATTATCGAAAAATGTGTTTGTTTATAATTTATCTTAATACATAACGCATAAACTGATTAGATATTTGTCCGATCGATGTGGGGCTTCGGTACCAAAGTGTCAGTGTCTCTGTAATCTATGGTAGCGAGTAAGCCCATTATGGTTTATTCCGTAGAAGCTCAATTTGAAATCTCGAGGGGTGTCTTACGCTCATTGTCGAAACCGCTTAAATTATCTTAATCCAGAGAGGCTTTGATAACTTGAGCGTTTGGGGAAGAAACATAATTTGACATTCCGAAGCGTTTACACAATTCGGTTATTCAAAAAGTGCATTAAGTTTCTACAGAGTGGGGAAAACGCACTTATGGACTTAATGTGTTTTCACTCTATCAAACATCACCTTCGATGATTTTATCATGCAACGTCATACCACCAGATAAATCAAATAGCATTTTATATATAGTCCCACATATTTTATAAATATTGTTGACCCTTATATACCCACCTAACTTTATAGCGTGGGTATAATAGTGCTTTTTTACAATCAAGAATTGTTTGAAAAACAAGCCAAGTCAAATCTTCAGGATTATCTACAGAACTTAGCAATCATGTACATATCAGTCTTTTGTCGGCGTAGTCGATAACCACGTATATTCTTAATATTGAACTTGGCTCACATTTTCACATTTATGTTTTTGATGGGATAAATGATTATTTGAATGTTTTATCTGATGTAATTCAACCCTCTCCATGAAGCTTGGCTATATTTGAGTCTGTCGACTGTCCCACGCTCTGACTACTTCGTTTCTGAAGAACATTTTCTACAACTAATTAATAGTTGCATCGTTCGATTATAGATAGATTGCTTCGGTAAGAGTTAGAAAACTAAAAGTTATTAAATTATGTAGTTTCATACTTTTAAATTAATATCACAACAACCACAACTTCGTAATGATAGTTTTGTGTATTTTTGTGAATTAAGACAAGTGTCAACAAAAATCACTTTTTTTCACTGTAAGTAATAACCTGAAAAAAGGGATTTTTGCAAATTCATAAAATATAATTTATATAAAACATTTAATTAACATAAAGCATTGAATAAACAAATGATATCAGTTATCAGCTTCACTTGTAAGTAATTATGTAAATAAATCTTGGAAGCCAATTTTAACCTACTTCTAACTATCATGTCGTATAGTCGTAGCGAAAAAATTTTATATGTATATATTGCGTAGATTTTTTTTTTTAAAGAAGACAACTCCCGCATTAGGAATTACTCCTGTGTCGCGGGGGACTTTACAAACATACAAACAACGGACACAAAGAACACCTAGACTCGGGTGGGAATCGGACCCACGACCTATGGCATAGCAGTCAGGGTCACTAACCACTAGGCCAACAGGCCGGTCGGTCAGATTGGATGACAACACTATAATTTGGCATCTTAGAGGTGATTATATAATGGAGCCTTGAATCGGATAGTGGGACTCTTCAGTGGCTATCAGTAAACCGCTCGAGTTTGGGCTCACACGTTTCGTTTTGAGTCTGATAATTTTTTTTTCGTCTTGGGTGGGGCACTGCCGTGCCTTCAGATAGGGTTTGTTTCGCAAATGATATTGGTGTTGCGTGTGTGTTTATAAACACCGGTAACCACTTACCATCAGGCGGGGCTGCTTGCTTGTACAACAAGAACAATCCTACTAATATTATAAACGTGAATGTTTGTGAGGATGTATGGATGGATGTATGTATGTATGGATGTATGTATGGATGTTTGTTACTCTTTCACGCCAAAACTACTAAACTGAATGTGATGAAACTTGGTATGTAGATAGCTGGAGACCTGGATTAACATATAGGCAATTTTTTATCCCAATATTTTCACGGGATCGGGACTTACGCGGGTGAAACCGCGGGGCGCTGCTAGTATTTTATAAATGACTGCCACTGACTGTGGTGCGTAAAACATGTAACTTGAAACATTCATTAGGTACTGTGCAATGGGGTTTTACTTTCCTTAGGGAGATATTTCTGTATTATATATTATTCTGTATTGATATATTTCCATATTATAAATAATTTATGTGGCTAATTTCATTCAATTCCTTTCAGCCGTTATTGTATGTTTGAGTATATGAAATTATATGAAAATATAGAAGCCAAATTAAAAATTGTAACACTTAACTAAAGGAACCTACCTCCTTTCAAAGTTTATATGTATAAGTGTAGTTAAAAATATTTAAGAGTACCAATAATAATATGACTTTGGCATGTTTTGTTGTGGCACTAAGACGAAAACAGTTTCCGAAAAATAACAGAAAGGAAAAATACTTAGGAAGTGATAACGCAACTGCAGGACACCTTTCATCTCTCCCACTGTTCAGCTTATACTGGAAACAGTATGTTTGGAAATTTCTTTTTATCTCGATATTCCCACGGGATCGGGACTTACGTGGGTGAAACCACGCGGCGCTGCTAGTAAATATATATTATGATGTATGGTATAAAACTATTTCGCCGTTACAAAAAAAAAATACATTTGTAATTTCAACGTCTTAGTAATTGTTTCCCACACACTTTGATAAGTATTGTTGTTCTAAGATCTGACATTTGTTTGTCATGCATTTAACTTTGATGACTTGGATGAATTATGTCATGTACAAAAGAATAATGTTTAAAATATGTAGGTATTGTATAGACTATATAGGTATAAGAAAAGGCACATTAAAACGTGTGACCAAAAGCGGAAAAGTAAGTTCAAAGACCTGTTTTGTGAATACATATATGTACATATAAACGTAAGTAAAATTTTTGCTAAGACGCATTTAAAACAAGAAGCTGTTTTTCTCCAAAAAAAAATACGTTGAAGAAATCAATAATTTACAATGACATGGAACTAGTTTTAGTAAAACTATCCGTTCCTCACAGTTTCACCCACGTTTATGGTCACTGGTGCGCTCCTAAAGGTCGAAGCGTGATGTTACATAGCTCATAACCTTCCTCAAGGATTGAGCTTTCAAATGTAAATTTTTTTTTTTAGCCGACCCGTAGTTCCTTCCAGAGAGAGAGCATTCAACAAAAAAGAAACTTTCATCTTTATTATTAGTATAGATAATGCTCTATCAGTATACAAAAATAATATTAATTTTCGATATTTGTTTACCAGGTTTAAAAAAAATAGACCAGAGTATAAAAAAACGTGTCCAGTTCGACCGCGCGGCCATAGCGTTTTTTTTTTAAAAAAACCATGTCAATTTTTTGTAAAAATTTGTCAAAGTTGATTCCCAAAACCATAAATTTGTCAAAGATACGGTTAAAAAGTTATAAGGGTTTGAACATGGCCGCGCGGTCGAACTGGACACAAAAAAACGACGCAAAACGTTTTTGCGATGACAAAACCACAAGCCGTGCGAAGCCAAGTCATGAAAAAAAAAAAAAACGTTTTCCCGCCAATCTCTATAACCGAGCTATAAATAAAACCGATAGTTCGCTACGAAGTATATTCGTGTAAAAATGTTATTTATATCACAACAAAACAAGATTCATAATTTTGTCGGAATTGCATTTTTCTTCATACATTTCGTTAGTTTAGTTGGAAGTGTGATTTGTCTAATACCACAGATAAGATAATAGTCACTTCGTAATATGCTAGTGCTAGTGCTAATACTTTTATATACTGACTCCCAATTTAAATAAATAAATAAATAGCGCTGCTAGTAAATAAATAAATTAAACAGCTTAGTGCCTAGACGTGATAAGGCAGTAGTTAACACTTTATTTTCAACTGTAATATTTTAATACATATGTATTTGGGACTTTGCTGATATACTAGTATGTGAGTTCATCATCATTTCGCTGTATCATGTTTTTCTAGTTAAAGAAATGTAGGTGAATGAATATTTAAAAAAAAAGTGTCATCGACACAAAACAAAAGGTATGATAAAGTATTGCTGTTGCGTCATTGTCACCAGCTAATGAAACACTGCAATATATAGTTTGTTAATAAATGTTGTATTGTACCTACCCTCATTGCGGGAAATATTTGTTTTGTTGATCTTACCTTACCAAGCGCTTACTACCTACTATTATCATTATTTTGCATTTACAATAAAATGTAGAAAAACCTTGAAAAATTTGGTAATGGTGAAGAACTCTAAGGTACATTGGTAATACATAACAATGGTGTGCTTTTTCTGCACGTATGAATTCAAATTACAGAGGGCCCTGCTGGGTAGACAAAATTTTCTTGCTGGATTTCTCCTGTTCTGTTAAATATCCCTTGGAGTTAATACATGAATTGAGAGGTACATTGGCACAAGTTACGATCAGTATTATATTTATGTTTTCAGAGCGTAATACAATAATACAACCGAGGGCCCCGCTGGATGGATCAGGCGATTTATTGTAATTTCTATCAAAACAGTTGAGGTACATTGGATCTTGTTAATAAATTCGTGAGGTACATTGAACAAACAAAGCATTGCGGCTAGTTCTCTTGGTCTAGTTCGAGTGGCCCCGCTAGATCGATACACATGAACGCGACTGTACGGACAACAGCTTAGGTATAATACGTTCAATAAAGGAGGTCATTGATATGTATGAATCCGTCGCTTTTTTGTAGCCATTCGAATTTGGTCGGATAACCAGCCGTTGTGTTTTGATTTTTGTTTATATCTACTTATATGCGAAACATACAAGTTGGATATTTTCATTATATATTATTGACTAACCGCACTAATTTTTGGATTACACCTACACATCTTGGGTTGAGCCAGTTTTTCGTATGTTGAAGTTAAAGTTATGACACCATCGTTTTGACTTTTAGTAATATTATTCAATAACGCATGTGTGTACACTTTTGAAACTTATTATGGTGATTATAGGCGTCAAGAAGGACTGAATACAGTTTTCAGCGAGCTTCTACGTTTTCTCATTTAGACGCTGCAATATTTTTTTTGGGTTTCCAAAAAAGCGCGATTACTTGAAAATTATAAATATTTTCTTAAATATTATTCTGTCACAAATTAGCACAAATTAAGAGCTACTCGTGTATCTTTATTCTACAGGCGCACATACAATGGTTTTTGAGATACACGATTCTGCAAAACGTTACCCCAGCAGGAAAACCAATATCTCGAAAACCTGAAGACGCACAAATAATATTTTCGGCCCACATTTTAGCACAAATATAAGCTCTCTGCCCATCCACAAAATTTCTCTCTGCGATAATTAGTTTAGAATTTTCTTGCTGGAAGAACGTAACCCCAGCAGGAATTGTTTTTTCCGTTTTTTTCTAAAATGACAACAGGCACAATTTTTTTATGCGGTGCACATTTACAGCAGATTACGCACTAATTATATGTTCCACTCATATCACTCTAGGAGCCACTTTCCAGCTGGAGTAACGTACACCGAGAATCAATATCTTTGCAACCATATCAATCGAATCGCAACCCGTGAAATACTTATTACGGAGTAGTTCCGGTGGCCATCTGTGGTCTTCATCATCAGTTCCACTTCCCCAAATGGTACATTCCGAGAGCAAATCCACGAGTTACTTTAAAATACCCAAATTGCTATAGGTGTGCCTATAATATATGAAGAGCTCCCTTTATTTTTCCAAGAGTTTACTTTTTCAAACAAAAAAAGAATCTTCCAAATCGGTCCAGCCATCTACGAGTAATCGGTAACATACATAAAAAAAGATACTGACGAATTAAAAACCTCTACCTTTCTTTTAAGTCGGTTAAAAGTATATAAAAATAAATTTGATCTACTAGATTAGAATGCAATCTATTAGCAGAGCTTTGCAGGGCTGCCAGTCAGAAAAATCTATTTTATACCGCTGCACAGTGATTCGTGTAGAACAAATTAGCTGGACAAAAACGACCATTAAATTCCTAATAGCAATTAGTTAACATAAACTCATTAGGCCTTAACATTAAGAGATACAGCTATAACTTTTTATTAAGGTAAGTATATAAAATAATGGTAATTCAAAGTACATTCATTTACATTTCTACTCCATACTTGATAACCTTGTTTATGTCAATAACAGATATTTGTGCAAGTGTTTTTGTCATAGATTGTGAACATAAAGGTAAGTAGTTTCTTTTGAGTTAATTTTTGTGACAGAAACTTCATTCTCTATTGTTATTTATTGAATTGTTTTTGAACACTTTTTTTTAATTTAATGGACAAATAATCACATGTCCACTCTGTAAAATCTATTGTATATGATTCTTACAAGTATGTAGCAGTAACTGGTAGAAAAAAATATTGCGAATTATTTGCACAACTAATTTATTTTTGTTTTTTTCTATTACAGTTTTCACCGTCTCAAAAATTTACTTTTTTGAAGAATGGTTGAAACACCCGAAAGAAACGCGGAATGAGGAACTCTTTCGGTTTATATCTTCGAGATATGATTTTGATGTTGTCACGGAGCCGTCTTTGAGAGACATCAAGATTGTAATCTCCAAATATCCATCAAAATGGGCTAACAAGTGGAACAGCTGTGGAAGAAACCGAGAGCGATTTCAACAATGGCACACAAGAATTCTAATTGGCTGGAAGGTGTCGACATATCTTTCGATGTACCCGTTTACCTATCCATGCCAAGTACGTCTATGGAGCGCCAACCGGGACCTGGAAGACCTAGTAAAGAGTTCAAAGATTCGAGTGTCAAAATGAAAAGACGACGAGTGGATGATCTCTTATAGTCAAGAAGTGCTGGTGAATTAGCATACGCTGCTGAAGTGTTTGCGCGATTGTCAGGTCAGAGAAAAGTAGCACGTTAAATTAACGACGGAACTACCGACAGTTTAAAATGTCAAGATATAAAAAAGACCTCTGAGACAAGTTCCCCTAGGTGTTTGACAAGTTAGGAAGCTTTGGCGTATTACGTTGAAAGCAAATCAAACAGCAATAGTTATAAGCAGACTCGGAAGTGGAGTTTCAGAGCTGGACATAAGATATATCCGTCGTAGTTAGGGCTGCCATCCGTCCGGGTTTCCCCGGATTTGTCCTAGTTTAGTGGGCGTCCGGGGTACGTCCGGGCGGGGTTTTCAAAAAGTGTCCAGGTAAAACCCGGACACTCTGTGCCAAGGGACACTTATAATTGTTAGATGAATCGTTTTTTTTAAAGGCGTCCGGGAAAGAATCTCGATTTCACCCATGTGTCCAGGTTTTTTTAAGTTTTTGTCCGGCGTTGGCAATTTATGTGATGGCAGCCCTTGTCGTAGTATTTGAATGGCTAAAGTAACCTGCTGTCCTCCAGTTGAACATAAGTTCAGGCAGAGTTTTAGATAAAACTTAGAACAAAGTGTAAATATAGTTTCTAGTTTTCATTGTCTTGCCATCCATGATCATGACTATTTTATGGACGATTCGTCTGATGATAGTGATGATCATGAGTGACAGATATAATTGTTAAGCGTTTTAGTTTATCTTATTAGTTTTTATAGTAAGATCTTGATATGTACATTATATATAAAATTGTTCAAAAAATATGTGTTAAATATATACATTATTGCTGAAGCTTTTTTAACAATACCCGTTCAAAATACGAATTATCTTCCGAAAATTAGTGAGAGATATAAATCTATGCTTATTAACCTCATTTAGAAATAAAAATCAAAAGAAATAATTTTGTCCAGCTAACTTGTATTACACGAATCACGAATCAAAATCTAGTAATAATATTATACAAAATTAGTATTGCACTACGTTAGTATGACACACTTTTAGGGGTTAAATAAACGTTATTTTAACTTAACGTTTTGACGTTTTTTACAGTTTAGAATTCAAGATAATATGTGTGTACAGTACTCTCCAAAGTTATTGGCCGGCCTGAAGTTGTCGCCACCGCCATCTCGCACATGGTACAATCGAGGAAAATTACTAACCCAAATATGACTTCGATGTTAATATAATATTAGATCAAAGTTCCTAAATAGATTAATTAATTACCTCTAATTAATTGATTACCTTAATTTTTCTTTCTGCGCACCGGCTCGTAGCTTACTTCAGCCCAGCCAATAAGTTTAGGGATTGCTGTACGTATTTATTAATAGTATGTACATTAGTAATGTCATTATATCCATATATATATATATATATAATGTAAATAATGTAATCTACTATACGAACAGGATACATAAGATAATTTAGATAAATAAAAAATAAATAAAAATGTTTTTATTGTCACCAAAAATACATAGTTTACATTATCATGTGCCAGCTGTCGAAACAGAAATAATGTATAAACTCTGTCGTACACTTACTGTTTCCTAAACTAAGCCGTGGCTTGTATCTTAGGATACAGTGTTCAGTCGTGGCGCGTGATACATTATACATTAGTATGGACGTTGGCACTGCATTTAGGTACATTCATTACGGTAGGTAAGTTACTTATATTACTATATTTGTTTATTTATTTATTCTATAATAATGTGTATGAGGTGTGTGTGTGTGTGTATGTATATATGTGTGCGTGTGTGCGTGTATGTGTGTGTGTGTGTGTGTGTGTGTGTGTGTGTGTGTGTGTGTGTGTGTGTGTGTGTGTGTGTATGTATGTGTGTATGTGTATGTGTGTGTGTGTGTGTGTGTGTGCGCGCGTGTGCATGCGTGCTTATGTGTGAAGTTATGTGAGGTATGTGAGTAAGTCTTCGGTTTTTTGGTAGTCTAGTATCTGGAGCCACTCAGCAACTCGGGTTTTAGCTACTTGTGTGTTCGAACCTACGATATTGAGGTCTTTATTAATACGATTGTATAATTTATAACTTAAGCTTTCAAATTGTCCCCTGGCAAAAGATGTTTTACAGCGCACTCCATGGCATACAGTTGCTTTCTTGCGTTTTATAGGAATTTCTATATTATTTATTCATAATACGATCTGGCAGACCTGAGAATTTCGCCTCCTTGAGATTGTGATTAAATTCCAAGTTTAAATATAAAACATCAGTATATAGTTGTTTTTAAAATTAATTAAAAGGTTTTATTTTTGCTTTTTGAAAGGAGAACACGTAAATAATTATACTATACCTACTAGATACCCGGCCACGCGTTGCTGTGGCTAAGTAATTTGCAATAAAAAATATTGTGCCTATAAATTGATATAAAAATTGTCCAATTTCTTTTATTGAAGATTTAAATTAGATGTTTTGCTTTTATTTGTTTTTATACAAAAGTCACGGAAAAGAAATGTAGAAAAATATAGAAATCTGGATGAAAACGTTTGTGTTTTGTTTACTTTAATTTTTTTTTATTTAAGATGTTTTTTTTTAAATATAATTGTTAGGTAGACATAATAATATATACATATTGAATAAGTTTTGTAGCTACACTTAATTAAAACAACTTGATGTGTCATACGTTTCGATTATTCAAATCGTGAACCGGTTTAACCCGGACAACTTAAAATAAGCATATTTTATGCATGTATGTATAAATACATAAAATTTATATATACATAATATGTTCATAGGTTTAGTTGAGGTAAAACGTAACCATAATGTCACTAAAAGGCCCTACTCATCATCGTGCCTGACGTACGTCCCGCCAAGGACACGCACGATGCACGATGAAAAACGATCGTGAATAGTCTTGACGTACGTCATAATTATTATTAATTGCTTGCTGGACTTGCACGACGCGTTTTGCATCCAGCGAGTACCCCCACCACATGCTTATGTATATAATATACAGTATATTGCCAATTTGTGGGGAATTTCCCGAAATGCGGGGAATTTCAAACCGATTGACAATACCATTGTAACAGTGCTTTCTGCAAAATAATAAATGATTTGATTTGATTGGGGAATTTATGGGGAGACCATCAATGCGAGGAAAATGCAGGGAATCACGAATTTTTAGCCTTAATTTTTGGCCTTGAGCGGACGTACCTCAGGCACGAAGGCAAGTAGGGCCTTTAAGTTATAAATAGTAAAATTGTTTGAGAACACACGTCTTGATTTTTGTCTATGGTTACTCGAAAAATGACACAAATTATGATGACAGACAAATGTAGCATAATTATACTCTGTCCATTAATTAATTTTTGAAGTGAAAACTTCTTTAGCGGCGTTGTGCACTTTTTGGGATGGGTAAAAAATATTAAACTCGCGTCAGGACACGTGACCTGATCGAAAATTCGTAAGACGGAACCGAGTTTCTTATATTTAAAAAAATATAACATTCGAAATTCAAACATTTATGAGCGGCCAGGAGCGCAGAACTTCCAGTGTACCTTATGTATACATTTAGATATGTTATTATCTACTTTTTATTTTTAACCTATTTTTTATTTGACAGTTCGATAATCAGTTAATTAGTGATAAACACTATGCCGATTCGATTAAAAATAACAATTATTTTTTTATTTAGGAGGAAGTTTAAATGGATTTAAAAAAAATAATTAAAGTAGTAATAATAAATAAACTTAACTATTGTAATAATAATTAAAATAGTTAAGTTTAATATATTTTATATATGTTTAGAATTGATTTATTAAAGTTACTGAAGACTCAAGTGTGTACCTATCATAGTTCAATATTGTTCGTTGCCCTAAGTTTAAACTTGAATTTCAACATTTTGATATTCTTAATTGCAAATACATTTAAATAAAACTGTTCATACTCGTAACTATAGACGAAATGTTTTTTTATAATGATTTAGAAATAGGCAACCGATTTATAAATATGCAATTCTCATCACTAAGTACATAGAACATAATTAACCCACACCCGGGTTTCTTGCAAAAATACAGCACATTTTTGCAAGAAACCCGGGTGTACTCTAAGAAGGAAGCCCCCGGGAACCCTTGCAGACCTTGGCCATCTCTTGATCAGCAGGCCGCCACACCGTGGAGTACGGGAGGCCTTGCCCCCATCCGGTTTAGGGAGGAGTGCGCGGAACACGTCGCGCCACTGTTTCGGGCCTGCTTCTGCTAGGGTAATGGACAGTTCCACCCTCCACCCCCAGGCTAGCGATCATGGAGACAGGAGATCATTCTGCGCTTTCCCTCGCCTAGTGCGTTTTCTACGAGACGGGAGAGTACTTGTTCTCTTCCATACCCAGTATCATTATGTCTACGAATGGTAATACATGAAAATGAATAACATAGGTACATATTTTTCTGACTGTGCGTTTTAAAGTTTAATTTTACAAACTCTGGCACAGTTACGGTCTTAAGCAGTTTTCAAAAAGAAAACAAACGAATTGACAGAGTATATACATGCCATTCATTACCATATGGGGCTCATTTGCTTGTCTCGATGTTTGTAATTATTGTATTTTGTCATAAACAACAAGGGTATCGTAGGAGGTTTCTCTGTAGGAGCTACATGTTGAATAGAAGTTAAATTCGGTAATTGCAATTAATTGAATTCACGAAATATCTCGTTTCCTTGAGTTTTTATTTCTCAGTAGATACGACGTACGTACCTTTAAGGAAAGAGAGGTTATTAAGTTAACTATTAGGATAGTGCACGACAGTAGCGCCACTTAGCATGTGCAACTATTCGGGATTATGTCAAATGATGACATACAAATGTTTTATTATTTTCAAATTGAAATTCAAATTTATTTATATTTATTTTCTAATAATAAAGTAATTAAAGGTACATAGAAAGACTATAAACAGTTTTTCAAAGGAATTTGTTAGAAACAGTTTATAGAAAAAGGGAAATAATTATAAAAACCGGTTTTGAATGAACAAAACACAACATAAGTTTTCAACCTCAAACTCTGTTCAAAGGAAATAAACTAGTTTTAGCTCAACATGTAAGAAATGTTGAAGAGCTACGAAATAATGGCAATAGTTATTTAATAAGAGCCCACATCATTCGTCAAACATCGGTGACATTAACACCCTATAAAACAAGTTTAAAAGTAAGTACTCTCATAATACTTTAAACGTAATGTAGGCTACATTACGTTCTACATTTGTTATTAATAATAGTAATTAAATGTGCTACATAAATGTAGCGCACTTAATTTAGCATTTTACGGTAGGTAAGGTACTTTAACAAATTTTTGCAGTTCACAACACAACAACAATTATGACCCATTTCAAATTACAAACAAATTGTAGGAAATCTCAAAGGAATTTTGTTTGACTGATATGATAGACTATCCCGAATTGTTGCAGATTTCTGCCACGGCATCACTGCGATCGCTTTATATCCCCCACACTGCACTTCGCATATAGCGAATAGTCTTAACTTTAAGACCGGTTATAAGATACATCGACCTTTTTGGGCACTGGGCGCTCGTATGCGGCCCTCTAAGATGAAGGAACTTGTTTAAACAGTTTACAAACCTTCCTCGAATGGGTAGATAGGTTTCAACGTACCTTGGGTTGATAATTGTTTCTGACCTCGATTGAGGAAAAGATTGAAGTGGGATTGAGTAAACGTGATTTTTTTTTTAATGAAGTACACAGTTTTCCTTGTTCTTGTTTGAATCCAATTCGAGATTTGTAGTGTAAAAGATAGTGCAATTAGAGACTTTATAAATGAAATGACCTACATATAAAATGTTATTATTTTTATTTATTATAATATATAGATTTCAGCAATATGTAGCGAGTATTTTGCAAAAAAACTCTTTTTAGTTGTTGAATATTGGACAGACGGACGACATTAATACTTTTTTGCAAGTTTAATCTAAATGCTCAGTTAAACAGATAATAAAGGCCTGAACTAACTACTGGAATATTTAACCTTGTTGACTTTTTGGGTTTGTTTTAATCGATATATATATACCCTACCTACATATTAAAGCGAGAATAATATCTGTTTTTTTTCAAATACAAAGAAGAGAACCAGATAAATAAGGGAAAACGAGCTAAATCGCCACTTTCAAGAATAATATTTTTATCAATTTTAACATAACATTTGTAAGTAAAGGAATTACAAATTTGATAACTATGTAATCACTCAAATTGTTGATAATGCAAAAAAGCCTTCTGTGATGATAACTGCCACGGGGAAGCCAATTCGCTTAAATTGCCCAAAACCGATAATAAAATAATAATAAAAAATAGCCATATACAGATAGGGTCTGACTGGCAGACATTCAACTAACCATTAAACTCTCAGATTGGGATTTTTTAGGCGGCTCGCAGTCGCAATAACTTTGAGAACCTCTACTCTAAATAATTTAGGGTACATAATATATTAGTTATTTGAGGTGGTACTTGAGGGACATCCTGGTGCCCGATTAAACTAATATATTTTCAATTAAAAGTTAAATTATGGGTTAAGTGTGAACACTTAATTATCAATATCATACTATAGCTGAATATTTTGTGTCGATACGTTATAATCAAACATGTGGTATTATATAGACATGTTCAATGTATAAGAACTATAGAGTCACAGGGGATTACGATAACACAAATTTATTAATCAAACACGACTAGATAGAACGACGAATTAGATTTTATGGAATAGTAAATATTGTTTGTGAGAAGTACCTGAAATAATTTAATTTAAGCTAATATAAACTTTTTAAACTCTCAAATGTAGGCATTAAAAAAACAAAGCACTTACCAACTTACATCACAATGCCAAGAACAAAAAAAACTTCATAGACAAATACAAACACATTTTTTATCTCCCATTTTCGTTTTTCAAAATAAGACGAGACACTGAGAACTCATTATAAATCCACTTATTTTTAGCACGTAAAATGCACACCTGTTGAATAAATAATTCGAATTAATTTAAAAAGTGAAGACGTACCGATGCCAGCGATGATATATTGTCGCCACAATTGTCCCGCCTCCATTCTGTAGTGTTGTTGGTTGACTGAAAGCACTCCGGTCCCGACCGGGTCGTATTCGTAATTCCTATCTGCCATACGTCACGTCACGTCACACGGTATGTGTTACGTTGTCGCCTACAGGGGTCGAGGGTATACACGCGGCAAACACTCGAAGTTCCGTCGCCAAGACTGTTGACAAGAAAAACATTTTATTAAAACTTAAAAAACAAGAATACCGCTGAGGTGTGTATAGAGGAATATATAACTACTCTATATGTATATCTAATAATAATATGATGAAAATGGATTTGTGTAAATTTTAAAGGTTTCGTCGTTGCAGTGTGTGTTCACCATGGCGCGGCGGTAATGCATTTGACTGCGACACCACAGGTCGGGTGTTCGATGCCCGCTCAGTGCAAATTTTTATAGGAATATCTTTTTTGCACACAGATTAGTCTGTGTTTCTGTGTTTAATATAGATAAACATTATATACTATGTACTTACAAAAAAGTAACACAGTAGGAGACAGTAGGTCTGTTTATCTGTTTTTGAGAATCCATAGTGCAAGCTATGCTAATTTTAGGTCTAGAAAAGCATTGTGCAAGGAAGCAAAGTAATAATTTACTTTTGTGATTAACCACTACGAGTAAAGAAATACAAATTATTTTAATACGCAGCTCGTATATAGGTCCATCATAAATTTAGCTTTCTACATTAACAAGTAGATAGATTTCGTGCCAACATACATGGCATTGTTAAGTATATGGGCCGTACAAAACTATTTTTATACGAATTTTGTGGTTCTAAATACAAATCTTGAGATCCGCCAGCGAATTTCATTGAGTTTAATACACAACTTGGGGACTTCAATGACTTGTTATGGGTTAAGTTTAAGCCATGCGGCTCTATACGGCTAAACTATTTTTTTTATTTTTTTATTAGTATTGCTCCCATATTTTCTACTAAACCATCTTAAAAACATCAAAACTCTACCACAGAAGTACAGTGAAGGATTTCAGGAACAGAAGTATCAAAACAATATCAAGAAAATTTGGTGTTTACGAAGTATGTGTTTTTAAAACACATAAACAAACATTTTATTGTTTTTTATTACATCTAAAGATATATTTTTAAACGAGTTATTTACCCGATCCTTTTAACCTTTTTAAAAATACAAAACGATAAGAACAGAATAAGATAATTATTTAAGCGCGTAAATTTAAAGTCGATTGACATTGTGGCTTTATAATTGTTGTAATAAAGAACTTTGATATTTATATGATAAAGTTAAGAAAGAAAGATACAATTAAGAAAAGACTTAATTTAATTTATTACCTATCTAATTATATTGTATATGTTATAGGTATCATTTACTAGTTTTAAGTCTAACATATTTTGATTCCCACACCAAAACTACCCATTAAATTATTATATTACTGG
The DNA here is from genome assembly GCA_963859945.1 of Euplagia quadripunctaria. Classification (NCBI taxonomy): domain Eukaryota; kingdom Metazoa; phylum Arthropoda; class Insecta; order Lepidoptera; family Erebidae; genus Euplagia; species Euplagia quadripunctaria. The sequence goes on along the minus strand of OY982582.1, from coordinate 13,745,507 downwards.
TCATTATTTTTCCATCCCAAGGTTGCCTGGAAGAAATTGCTTTTAGCGATAAGGCCGCCCTTTGTGCAAATCAATTTTGTAAACTTACTTTAAGCAATATTTACTAGTATACAATAAAGTTTATTCTATTCTATTCTCAATTTCAAAATAAGTTACCCTATCGCATTTCTAGTGTAGCAATTTCGTATTTTTATAATTTACTAACTGTTACCCGCGTCCCAAAAGGTCCTAGAATATTATTAAATATTAAAGTAGGAATGTTTAAACTCTTGTGAAAAGCTTTTAAATTAGATGCAGGACCATCTTTAACATCTTTATTAGGCTAACCAAAGTTCATTTAGGTTTAAAAAAATATGACCTTAGCCACTATAGGTGCACTAAGCCCGTGAGTAAACTTGAATCATCCGTTTTTCCATGACTAATATGAGGCTTGTGAAGAAAAAATAATTACTTCGCTACAGTAAATTGCTATCACAACTCACAACTGTAATACGTTATTACTCATTTAACGCTATGTAAGTGCTGTCAGTGTGACATCGCTTACCACTTTATTAAAAAAATATTTAAAAAAGTATGCAATGCATCTTTTTTTATTAATGCTTCTTTATTTAAATATATATTTTTTTTTAAATGTGTGCTGTACGCAGGGTGCATCATTGGCATTCTATTCAATCTTATTACTAATATTATAAACGTATAAATTTGTAAGAATGGATTAATGGACGAACGTTTGTGTTGCACTTTCACGCCAAAACGGCTGAACGGATTTGAATGAAATGCGGCACACAGATAGTCTATAATCAGGATTAACATATAGGATACTTGTTGTAAACGAGGCCCTCGCGAGCGAAGCCGTAGGCAAAATTTTGTTAAAATACATATAAGACGTGCCTCGTGTTGGCAGTGTGCCTACTGGGTAGAATGAATTTCTTTTACAGTTGATCATAAATCAGATGCCAAAAATAACCCATAATGTTCTATTTTCATTTCTCGAATCTCCATTTTGACGTGAAACCAATGTGACAGGGATTTTACTACTGATTTTGCAATTGTGTGAAAAGTTACTTTAAAATTGTGTTTTTTTACCACTGCTTAAATGCCCTCAGCAGTGGGGGCAAGACACATATTGTGCGGATAATTGGCATAAGACCGATGATTTTCATTTCTAACCTCCGACACAAATAGATTGGTGTTATAAGTTTAATGTGTGCATCTGTGTGATCAAGCTTAATTGATTTTGTTTTCGACGCGATACCGTCTTAAAATTCGATAAACGCCGGCTGCACCTCGAAAAAAGCATGACTCATTGTTACGTTCCGCCTGAGCCGAGCGTGCAAGCGAGAGCGCGGAACAAGCGATAGAGAGGCACGATCGTCCTGCTTATGACGTTGTCACGTAAAATTATCGTCCGTAGTCTGACTTTACAGACGACCAATTTTGAAGTGAAAACTTCTTTAGATGACACTTTTTGAGATGGGTAAAAAATGTTAAACTTGCGTCAGAATTCAGGGTCACGTGGACCCTGATCGAAAATGTATGGCAAATGTGTCCGAGTGTAATATGGTCACGTGGGCCCTGATCGAAAATGTATGGAAAATGTGTCCGAGTGTAATATATTTAAAATGTGTAATATTGTCACGTGGACCCTGATCGAAACGAAATCGGAAAAAAAAAATCGGACCCTGAAGGAAAGTGTGAAATATATATTTAAAAAAAAAATTATGCCGAGATCGAAAGTTCTTAAGACGGAGATGAGTTTCTTAGGTACAGCGTCAGAGAGACATGGAGAGGGAGGGAGGGAATCTAGTGAGGGAGTGAGAGAGAGAGAGGGAGGGAGGGAGTGAGAGAGAGATGGAGGTAGGGAGGGAGGGAGGGAGGGAGAGTGGGGAGAGTGAGGAGAGTGAGTGAGTGAGTGAGTGTCAGTCAGTCAGTCAGCCAATCGGTCAAAGTCAGTCAGTCAATCAGCCAGAGAGAGAGAGAGACGCTAATCCCACTAATATTATAAATGTGAAAGTTTGGATGGATGGATGGATGTTTGTTACCCTTTCACGCCAAAACTACTGAACCGATTGCGTTGAAACTTGGTATGTAGATAGCTGGAGACCTGGATTAACATATAGGCTATTTTTTATCCCGATATTCCCACGGGATCGGGACTTACGTGGGTGAAACCGCGGGGCGCTGCTAGCAATACATATATAGATCCACTAGAGGGCGCTAATCTAAACATTGAGTTGTGTCTCTTTATTAATTAATGTCACCAACCTGTTAATGTGACGTTTTAAGTTCGTCATTTCGTTTAAGTTTGCACTTCTGTCGGCAGTCCCATGACTGCCTCTTTTTTTTTCTTTGAAGAGTGACTTGATCAAGAGCGTTCTTAGCTATGGTTCATGAAAATGAACAGTGTACATCTATTTAAATATCAACAGCTGGTGACGAGATTTTTAAAATTCCTAATTTAGATTATTCTAAAAGAGATGAAAACCAACACAGGTACGCGTTACGCCCCCGAAACTTACTTAACCTACCTGTATCAAACCTGCACATGCACTCGAACAGTTCTTTCGGAATGTCATCTAAAATATACAATAAGCTTCCAGATACAATAAAAAAAACTAGAAACTACTTCGACTTTTAGAAATAAATTAAAAAGTTTTTTGATAGAAAAGTGTTATTACACCATCAACGAATACCTAAATGACAAACAAAATAATTAAACTTAACTGCACAGATAGACATATTGTGATACCTGGACTCCATGCGTCCTCTTGCAACCTTCGTGGATTGATGATTAAACTTCTTTGACGCATGAAGTCTTGCTGGCAACTTCGTGCTCAAGATTTGAATTCGTATTTGAAATAGTTCAGAGAATGGAACGATGAAAAAACAAGAGGACTCCCATCTGAGAAGCCCTGGGAGACGGTTGTCCGTGAGGACACACGAAACCTCAAGATATATTTTTAATGTGATTCGATTGTTGAAGTTATTAGTCTTTTAAAAGTGAATGTAATGTTTTAAAGGTTTCAGTAAAAACCTAAGTTGCTTCGCATAATCTTTTATTCCTCTCTCTAGAAAATTAGATCTATCTTTCCTGATACCAGCTCACCCCTGAGTTGTGGCAATATATTCATAAAATTACAGTAAAGTGAAGTCCTATATAAAATAAATATTCTTATTATATTATATAAAAATATAATAGGGATCATCTTCTCTCCTACTTTGCTGTGCCCGACAGGGTTCACAATGACTCATTTAATCTAAGCACCACCATCTAAGTACACATTGTGAAACGCAATAAATTATTGAGTATTATATTATTTATCATGGAAATTAAGTATGTATGACTGTTGACTTTGACTAAAACTGTCTGTACTGTACTGTACTGTGACCCTAAGAGTGCGTTGACCGAAAAGAAAATGTGCTCTACGTTAGTAACTAATTATTTAATAGATACATAGTAAGTTTTAACACATGTAGATTTATTTTCATTATAATTGGATAATGTAAAGATTTAAAAATGCAAATATATGGCATGAGAGCTGAAAATTTTGTCAAAGGTAGTATAAGAGCTGGAATTTTAGCATTTATCTTTATACATATATATATATATATATATTTCTCCTATGCGTGTGAAGGAGTTCAGTGATATCACTGAACTCCTTCTAAACGGCTGGACCGAGTTTAATGTTTTTTTTTGTGTGTCTTTAGGTGGATTCGAGAATGGTTTAGATTTATAATTGGACCCTGTAGATGGCGCTGTGATAGGGTTCCAGGAATAATATTTTTTACGTTACGGCAGGACAACGTCTGTCGGGTCCGCTATCTTTATATATATTTCTTCTGTGCGTGTGTATGTCACTGAACTTCTCCTAAACGGCTGGACCGATTTTAATGATTTTTTTAAATATTTTTTACGTTCCGGCAGGACAACGTCTACCCGACAGACGTTGTCCTGCCGCTAGTATTTATATAAATATAAAACAAAATGTTGTTTGTTGGAAAGCGCCAAATTTATCAAACGAACAAACAACAGTTGATTTCTGTTGATTTTTTTTTGTAATTTCCAAATACATCCAATATTATTTTAGTAACTTAACCTTTTTGTAATAAGCGAAATCCAAGCCAAGTGGGACCCATTTGGCTGGGGCCGTATCCGAAGGACATGTTAGCATAATGCTATTGAGGTATTAACGTCATGAAAGTAAAATGACCTTCTAGTAAAATGTCTGAAATCTAAAATTGTCATACAAGTAAAACGTCTACAAAGACAAACGTCTTAATAGTAAATCTTCTGATTTACGTAATGTCTTTGCAATAATGTACATTCCGTAGCATTATTAATTGCATTGTATGAGTATTTTGCATAAGTACTGCACTCTGATAGTTCAAATAAATACTCCTTTATTTTCCTTATTATAGAGACTAGCCTATTTTCAATCAAATTTCATATAACATTATTCAATTATTCATGCTTTATGCGGTAGAGCATTACATTTTTTCACGTTTTTTTTTAAATAATAATAGTTTTTTTTGTGGTAAAAATTCTGCCCATACGTGGCCCTCTAGGGCACGTATGGGCCGAGTGTTACCACCAGAGTGATACCACGGCATCACAGAAAACCGGCGTGAAGCTATGCTTCGTTGGTTTCGCCGAGTGAGTGAGATTACCGGAGGCCCTAACCCCCCTCCCCACTCTCCCTCCTTTCCCTATACCCTACCCTCACCTTAAAGGCCGGTAACGCACTTTTGACTCTTGAGTTGCACGTGTCCATGGGCGGCAGTAGTCACCATCAGGTGACCTGTCTGCTCGTTTGCCCCCTTTCCCATAATGAAAATTAAAAAAGATTTTTTTGAGAGAGATTCATTATATTATCAGCCATCACTTGAAATAAACAGACACTAAACAATTTTATTTATCTTTTGTTCCAATAAAACAGTTATTATGTAAAGACGCATTATCTTATGAATTATTACGTTGGCTTGTGATAAAACGCACAGAGACCATTGTTACCGATTATTTATTGAAGGCACAAGATAATTTGAACAATGGCGTATGTATAATAAGTCGGAAGAAATAATTATATTAATTACCTAGGTATAGTTATTGTCATAGTTATGTCTAATCCAAGGTGCTTCGTTGGTCTCTCGACAACAGCTTGCAGGAGTGAGATTTTTCTTAAAGGCTGGTCGTTCTCAGTACAAATGAATTTTCAATACAAATAAATAAAATTGAAGCTCATAGATTTATTTGCACGATACCCATGTCTAAAAATCAGTTTTTAAAATCTTTGTCTGTCTGTCTTGTCTGTTTGTTCCGGCTATTCTCCCGAACCGGTGGACCGATTTCATTGGCAGATAGCTGGTGTTCTATACATAGGCTACTTTTATTTTGGAAAAAGAATTAGGGTTCCGCGCAAAATATATAAATATGTACACGCGAGCGAAGCCATAAACAAAATACGTTTTCATTTGTTTCACATATTGATAACGCAGTGCTTTCAACTTTTTGTTGATTTTAATATAAATCTATATATTAATACGTGAAGCGAAAACTTTGGATCCCTTTTTACGAAAATTGGGCGGACGGAGGAGTATGAAATTTCGTAAACTTATAGTTTATACAAAGAAGAGACGAATGCTAAAATTTTTGAACAATATTTGCTACAAAGTTAAAAAAAAATGCAAAAACGGGTACATACAGCTATGAGTGTCCAGTATATATTTTGACCTGTCATGGCATGGTACAAAAGACTATACAATGACAGGTCAAGTAATATTGGCCAATGAAATAAACCATGATCGAAATTCGACCACCACGCAATCTCTAGTATAAGTTAAATTCATCAAATATTTTAACAATACAATTAAATTATGCGACACGTTATTTTCTGTGGACTAAATACTACTGAATTGAGTGCAATTAAAAATAATGACTTCTTTAAAGCTTTTGTGAAGGGAAACTTCTTTAGAATCGTTGTGATTTGAAATTCAATGAAACGAAAAACTCATACTAAAAAGAGACAAACATTCATAAATAGGATTTGGCCTTTAAAAAAAAATAAAAAATACAAGTATATAGTGTTTCCTATAATCTTTGAAAAGAGACAAACATATTCATAAATAGGATTTAGCCTGCGAGGGAATTAGATACATTACAAGTATACAGTGTTTCCTATAATCTTTGTCTTTGCGCCTGCGTACTAGGAAGCCTTAAGTCACACTAAAAAGAGACGAACACAATACAATAGGATTTAGCCTGCGAGATAATGAGATAGAGTACAAGTATACTGTACTAAAAAGAGACAAACATATTCATAAATATGATTTAGCCTGCGAAAGAATGAGATATAATGCAAGTATTTCCGATAATCTTCGTATGCTAGTACGTGTCTTTGCGCCTACGTACTACGAAACCTTGTGTCATTCACGTGTATAATTTCTGTGCATTTGCGTATTCAAATTCGTTTGTTAAATAATTTAGAAATTTCATTTCTGCCGTGTGTGAATAATTTTTTTCAGTTAAAATATGAAAGCAATTTAATAAGTGTTTAATTTCTTTGAGATCTAAATAACACGGTAAAGTTTTTTTTCATTTCCATTTTATGTATGTGCATATGTATTAGGCCTGTCTTATTCTGAGATTTTAACAATGGCAAAGTACGCTGAACTCGGTATTCCCCGCAGGCCAGCAGATATGGTCTAAGACGTTATTACGCAGCGTTTACTAGACCTAAACTTAGTATAGCTTGTATTACGTATTCTCGAACAAGGATAAACACACTTTTTTCCTGTATTTAAGTGAGTGTTATCGTGGGAGAGCCATGCTTCGACACGTATGGGCCGGCTCGACCGGATTGATAGCTCCCATTAGACCTCTCAAAGATTTTGTATAACATATTTTTAACCGCCTTCAAAAAACGAGGAGGTTCTCAATTCGACTGTATGTTTTTTTTTATGTTTGTTACCTCAGAACTTTCGACAGGATGAACCGATGTTGATGATTCTTTTTTTATTTCATTTCAATTTGGTCCAGTTCTGACAATGGCATCCATGAGAAAACCATATAAGTCTTTTATGGAATAGTTTTTGTTTTGAAGTCGGTTTTTTTTTTAAAGAATTATTAACGACAATCCTTCAGATAAGAAACAGTTTTATATGAAATTTATTACTTTTGAAGTATTTTATTACTTAATGAATTGCGCATTATAAAATGTAAATCATTCAGTTGATAATCTCTTTATATAACGTAAACATGCATACATTAAAAAAACGAGTTTAAATGTATAATATTTAGTTATTGAATAATAATAATATGTTATTAAAAATCCTGTTTTGGATTCAGGCTTATATAGTACATCACATTTTTTGTTGTTGTTAGAGAGCTCCTCAATCCACCCGTATAAGGAATATCCCTCACCTTACATTGCCTTCCATTCTTGCTCACCTTTTCCGTTCAATATATCCAATTTTCCCATCTTCAATTCCCAAAGGGCCTGTTTGGTGGCAATAGGCTTGCGCAATATTCCGCGAGTGGGACCAAACTACAGTTGTCAAAGTGTGAATGTTTAATACCCTAAGTGCATGTATGTATTACATACTCAGCGTTCGTAATACTTCGGGTAGGTATAACATCACTAGCTTATCTTTCACTTAGACCCTTAGCCTGCATTCTTAATGCGCTTTCCCTGAACGAGTATTTAAATAACATAGTGCCTTCAAATCCTTTTACACCTACGGTTAGATATGCTAAGCTTTGAAAATCATGTAATCCTACTGGTAGAAAAACAGCCCAAATCCTAAAACCTGGAGCATAAGAGCCCTTATATTAATATGAACGTTATTTTGTATTGTGAATTTATGAAACATAACTATATACAAATTACAAAAAAAAATATTTTTTAAAACCTTCCAAAGAGTCGAGTCAAAGCAATATCCCTTCCCTTGCCTTTCCTTCTTAACTACCTTCCCTTTTCAATATGCTCCCAACTTTCCTACCTAATTCCCAAAGTATCCGGTTGACGGCTACTATAGGCTATATTATGGTCGTCAAAATCTGGGCGTTTGATACGCCTCTGCCTGCATGTGTAATACAATTCCTTTTTTTTTGTGAACGCGCTAATCTCTGAAACTACAACTACTGAAAAATTCATTTTGCATTTGATAGACCAAGACTCGAAGATTTTTTTATACCACGTCGGTGGCAAACAAGCATACGGGCCGCCGACGCCTGCAATTAAAAGGGATTCGCGTGCGTATGTCGACCCTTTAAAACCTATACACTCCTTTCGTGTTGACAGTTATCGACCAAACTCTTTGTATACACAGATATTCTCGTTACAGGTATAGGCAGATTGCTCGCCTTGCTAATGAAAGGTAAATATTCTGTGACAGTTTGCACAAAAGGAAGTACTTAACTTAGTCTAGTGCACAATTACGGGGAGCTATTATTTATTTGTCTTTAAATAGTGAGTGATTATTTAGTTCTTGAGTCTGTAAATATTAATTTACTTTGTTCTAATGGCGTATGCACACCCTGCAGTTGTTTTTAACCGACTCCAAAAAAGGAGGAGGTTCTCAATTCGACTGTATTTTTTGTTTGTTTGTTACCTCACCTTTACCTTTACCTTACCTTTCGACTGGGTGAACCGATTTTGATGATTCTTTTTTTATTTGAAAGCTGGACCAAAATGGGACCCATTTTGGTTAATTGGACAATTTGTTCCAGAGATTGGTTGTGCGAGGCAAAAAAATTCTGGAGAACCGCACAGTGGTGGATTGCCAATTATCTATAATATAATATATAAAGGGTATTTGGATTCCTTTTTCATTTCGGAATAATGCGCATTTTACTGATGAAAGAGGTTTATTGCAACAGTATATTTGAGATAAGAATTTATTTTAGGTACGTTTAAAGTATTAATTTGCGATATGAATTTTATTTAGATCCTCCTTGTTAAATTCGGAAGAATGCGTATTTTACTGACGAAAGAGGTTAATTGCAAGCATGAATTTTGATACTCCTTGTTAAATTTGGAAGAATGCGTATTTTACTGACGAAAGAGGTTCATTGCAAGTATTTATGTGTTCATTAGAAATGAATGAATTTGGAACCTCCTTCTTAAAGTCGGACGAATGACGAAGAATTTTCAGGTCAAAAAAGGTTCATTGCAAGTGTTAATTTAAGATAGTGGTTGATATGCAGCGTCATATTACAAGTGATAATAAATGCACAGATATTATGATATTAAATTCCAATGTACGCAAGAATAAACATGTGTTTCACGAGCACTACGCAAGCTGATTAAAACGTGATAATTATGAAGCATATCTATAGTAAAAAATATGCAAGTTAATAAATAATGTAAAACTTCTATACAATTTTATCGAGATGTATGATATTGATAAGGAATGTTTTGTCTTGTTTATCTGTTTCAAATAGGTAAAGAACAAAACAGTTCAATATCTTTTCCTCGTGTTTGTAAACCGATTTCCTTTTATTTATGGTCACTATTGACGAAATATAAAGTTATGACTAAGAAAATATGATTTTTGAGCCGGATCTTTATTGTAACCATTCAATTATTTTTTATTTCTGGGCGACTGTTCGTTTTAAAGCGTATCATTTATAATTCTTTAAAAAAAACTGACTTTAACAAAAAAAAACTATTCCATAAAAGACATATATGGTTTTCTCATGGATGCCAATGTCAGAACTAAACCAAATTGAAATGGGACCACACGGGAAGCACCAGCTTTCAAATAAAAAAGAATCATCAAAATCGGTTCACCCAGTCGAAAGTTCTGAGGTAACAAACATAAAAAAAAAACATGCAGTCGCATTGAGAACCTCCTCCTTTTTTGAAGTCGGTTAAAAATGGTGGAACGGATTTGGCTAAATTTACTTTTAAAATATCTATCACAGTACGAACTAGTTCAAGACAAAAATAAACATTTGAAAAGTTTCTGAAAAATTGTAAAATTTCTGGAAAAACTGACTGCTTTTTTCTATGGAATGAAAACGTATCTATCAACTAATTTGTACAAAAGACAATCAGTGGTGATAAAATATCACTTCGCATTACTACGACTAGATTAAGTTATCAAAACAAACGTACACGGAACCACGAAACTTATAAAGGTATCTAACTATAAATAGCTAACTACCTTTTGCCCGCAGTTTTGCTGGCATGAATATAAAATAAATTAATTAACTATCCTTCGGGAGCAGCACTTTTTTTTGTATAAAAGGCACCCTATCCTTTTCTATACCTACTATTACCTACTCCTGATAACGTGTACCTATGCAAAATTTCATGATGATTACGAAAGCGTTACAAACAAACTCTCATTCGTATTTATAATACTACTCAGGATATTCAACACTTAAACAGATAACAATACTATAATTAAAAACCTCTAAATAGTGTCCAGAGACAATCAAAATTCTGACCACAGATAATTCAAGTTCGCACACGCACCGAAACTAATTTCCGCTAACCTTTATAACATTGAATTGATATACTGTTTAGGTAAATCAACACGAACTAAAATATGGAGGCTGGAGTTAAGGAGGACCATCACTATTTATGAAATGTCTGTCCAAAGGCTTTACCTAGATGGCGCCACTATCAAGCAAGGCAGAGTTTACACTTATTATACTCCGATTATTATTTTAAAAAGTTTTATTACGGTAAGCAATTTAAAAAAAACTTTATTTAATCAATGCTATGTTTAGATCATGCCCATTACCAGCGTGTTCTACCCTCCATAATGTCAAGAATACTTCGTTTCTTTATAGGTACCTATATACGTCACATCTTTTTAACCGACGAAAAAAAGGAGGTTCTCAATTCGACCGTATACCGGGTATACCTCAAGGGTGGTCCCATGTCAAGGAGGTCAGGATCTGATGATGGGATCCTGATAAAATTGAGAGAAACCCTCCAAAATTGTAGGAACGAATAGTGTTTCTGTTTACTTTTCATTACTTTATCAGGTATTTGCTTTCAGAAACCATCACATCATGTAGCTGAGCTGATGATGAAAAAAAAATCATCAAATAAAAATCTTTTTTTTTTTAATTTTTTTTTGTAACTGTCTTTTAGGGTCGTATAGAGAATGACTTGCGCTAACAATTTTATGATCGTGATTTTTAATACACAAATCTTATTTTGAAACTAACAAATTGTACATGAATATTGACCGATGCAGCTTATATTTCACAATAAAAAGGGCTGAAATAAATACAACGAAGAGTATTTCATAAAAAGAATGGCATAAAAAGAGTACCCAGCGTGGGTCCAACAGCGCCACGACCTCGAGACAAGTATAGGTGGGGGGAGCCTCTCGCTAGAGACCATGGTGCAACCTATGGTACTCAGCGAGAGTGCGTGGGACTCCGCCGCCTCATTTTGCGAGGAGGTAATGCACGCCAAAGAGGTGGCGGAAAGGGAACGTGAGAGAACTAGCAATCTCCCGTCCCGCAGAGGACGCACCAGGCGCCGTAGAGCACTTAATGACCTACGGCCTCCATGAGCGCTGGCCTTCAGTGCCGGAACCCGGCACCGAAAGCGAAAAAATTATGCCAAGACGGTGTGATGTGGTCCACCCGCGCTTTTTTTGACATCTGAAGGGGACACGGCTCCCACTTACGTCTGCGAGACTACCTTGCTTTATGGGAAGGTAGTCAAGTCTGTCGGGGGTCCAGGGAGTTCCTTCCTAGGTTATACCTGAGCCCTCGGCCATAGACACCCGTGACGGAACACCGTGTGGTTTTAGTCGGTTCGATTCCGACATACCCACTTCGCCGAGTATTAGCTCGGTGCGGTGGCACCCGAGGAGGTTTCCACATGTTAAAAAAAAGCCTAACTAAACTCTTACACTGATATTAATACTTAAATAATTTTGAATCGGCGCTAAACATACGAATTTTTTGTCCCTCGTTTGTCAATAAAAAATAAGCTAGAATTGATACTGGGTAGTGACGTAGTGTATGTTTATAAAACTTTTATTTAATTTATTAAGATATAAAATGTCAATGGCATTCAATAGGTCATATCTGCTTGATCTTATATGATATTATAAGCTTTTATTAATTTGACCTTTATGTAATATAATAAATATACGATTGTATCAATGTAATGGAATTTTCTGGTTTTGTTTAATTTTACAGGCAAATTGATCAGCTCTTATTCGGCCTATCAAAATTCATAGACAGTGGTGCATATAGCAAGTGTGCATTTTTTATATAGGTTTTAATTTGAAATATATTCTTCTAGCAAACAATATTTTTCATAATAAAAAAAAATACACTTATCTCGATAATTTGTTATTGTATCAAACAATAAGTAACATAATAAGTCTTATTTATCAATGTGGATTTAGCCTTGGGTTATCTTAGTTTATAGAAATAATACATTTGTGGGAAATAAAGATTTTTATGACGCACACACTTTAATATTAAATTTGTGGGAATCGTAAAACTTAATAATCGCGAAACAGAAGACGTGTTATTATGACGAAAGGAATTTTTAGAACAGGTAGATCCGTAGATGGGTGACCCATTAATAACAGTCATTTTTGGTGGCAAACTCTGACCCAGTGACTTACGTGTTATGTTTCAGCACTCCATGAGACTAATGACAACTTTGTGAAAGCAAAACGCGATAGCAATTTGACTCACCGTCACCGGTAAACAAAACCGGCTTAGTAATCGTTTCGCACGAATTTTGTGCCACGCCACCTACTTTTTCTGAAGAATGTCAATTCGCATGCAAATAAATTCCATCTGTGATAATCGACACAGCCTTTAAGGTGGAAGTAGGGGAAGGGTGGAAACGGGGGAGGGAAGGGTTAGGGCCTACGGTAACCTCACTTACTAGGCGAAAAGCAATGAAGCATTGCTTCACTGCCGGTTTTCTGTGAGGCCGTGGTATCACGTTCACATTTACCATCTACACATAGATAAGAGAGCGCCTTACTATTAAATCATTTTCAATGCAGTGTAGTTATATAGTACAGTCACAAACATTCGAAGAGAAAAATATTATTACAGGCGCTTTTTAATAGCTGGTTAGCTTAATACGGCCGAGGTTTTGCTGCACGGCGTAAAGTCCGAGAGTGAGCCAAAAAAGATTGCGGTATTACTTAATTCAGCATATGGCATATAAGAAAAAACTTTGTTCATATCTATTTTTCACCACGTGTTTTTTAATAGTAAATTACGCATAATTCCTCTTTGAATAATAATCTTAGGTAGCACTTGGAAATAGAGTATGTTATCTGCGTTAAAGTGGCTGGTTTGTATAAATTATAATATGTTATCTGATGCTCCAAGGACACTTCTCTCAAGTGTTAGGGTCGTCCTCAAATCGTAGTACCTGATATGCTGTATCAATAGGATAATTAAGTAGGGAGGTTGCTAAAACGTGAACAGACTTTTATGCACCCCTTTTTAGGCAAACTTCGCGGAGGAAGGAATGTGATATTTCGAAAACTTAAAATTTACTAACTTTGAAACTTTCGCGTTCCATTATAATTTTTTTTTTGTTTTTTTTATGACGACTCCCGCATTAGGAATTACTCCTGTGTCGCGGGGGACTTTACAAACATAGAAACAACGGACACAAAGAACACCCAGACTCAGGTGGGAATCGAACCTACGATCTATAAGCATAGCGGTCAGGGTCACTAACCACTAGACCAACACGCCAGTCATATAATTATGTTTACAGGAATTAACGCGATCACGTATTTAAAAGGTATTACATACCTTTGATTTGCCTGACGTTTCGACCAGGTTGCACTGGCCGTGGTCACAGGCTGACAATATCCGTTAACATAATAATCGTATTGTTTTTTTTCTAAAATTGCATTTTTACAGGAAATACAACTATGCTGTAGAACTTAAAATGCAAAACTGATCTGTATACAAAATTTCATCAAAATCGTTGGAGCCGTTTCCTAGATTCAGGTTATATAAATACATATATACAAGAACTGCTCGTTTAAAGGTATTAGATAGATAGATAGATTAGATAGATACATTCATGTTCAAAACAGTTTCATTGAAAACCTATTATTGCCGAAGATTTATCGTTTTGACAACTTATGAAATTATCAGATAACTTGATATGTTGATAAAAAACTTACTTGTAAACATTTGGAAAAAAAAAAAAGTTCACTCCAACCTAGACCCCGATTCTGAAGTGTTATCTTTAAAAGTTCCCGGCACGTGTTGTTTTGTTTTCAATAAACTGTCTTAACGATAGAAAACCATAGATTTTTTAGGGATTAGCTCACATAAAAATGTGTATTCGTGAAGTAATGCAAGACCAACCTCAAACTTCTGTTTCTTTACTTTATTGTAAGAACTTTAGCTCTGATATAGGGGCTCGTGGCTAAGTGGTAACCGAGTAGGTTAGCACATTACAAAGTTAAGTAATACTAGCCAGGTCAGTCTAGGATGGGTGACCATTCTTAACACATTGAGACCCCTCCGTGGCTCGGAGAGCACGTAAAACCGTCGGTCTCGGGTGCCGTACAAACATCTGTGGCATTCGTTACGTGTAGTTGGAGCCCTAAAAAGTCCGACAACCTGGTCTGACTACAGAACTTCGATATCGTCTAGTACTTGGGTTGTGGAGATCTGATGGCAGTTGTTTCACGTAAAATATCAAAGTTCGGATGTGTCGTAGTTAGACTGAAAACCGACCCCAGCTTAGTGTGGAAAAGGCGTGGAGGATTATGAATTTATGATCCTTAGCTCTGATACAAATTTATCTGATGATTCCTGCCTGGCAAATATCATACAGAAATAATAATAACTTGACAGATCTCATACACGGCCGTCTGATCCCAAACTAGACAGAGCCTGTACTATGGTAACCAGACTGCTGATAAATATATTTATATATTTCTAAATACATACATATTATAGATAAATTACACCCAGACACAGAACAAATGATCGTGCTCATTACAAAATTATTTGTCCTGGGTGGGAATTGAACCCACGACCTCTGGCTTAGCAGTCAGCATCACTAACCACTAGACCACCTACTTATCTAATATATAAAAATCAATGTATGTTTGTTTGTACTTTATACGCTGCGGTACCGTGCATCCGATCATCATGAAATTTGCACGCACATGAAATATTGTGTATTGTGAAACCATAAAATGTATGTTAATTTGAACCTTATTTTAAGGGGGTAAGGATGTTGTTGTACTTAAGAGGAATAAATTATTATTTTTATTTAAAATAATGATTCAGGGATTAGAGTACAGTAAACAACACTATAAATACCTACGTACATACATAATGTTTTTTCGTTGTTCAGTCATTTCGGATATAAACTAAACTTTCACAAAATCGAACACAAATAATAAACGCTTGGCTACTTTTACTGACAGTGACAGTACCATAGACACAGTACCCATCAGAGATTCTAGAAGAGTCTTGTGGACTTTTTTAGAGTTCGAGACTTCTTGCTTTGTTTGTTGAAATATTTTATTAGAGTACTTTAAAAGTAAAAACAATTTGGTTCTCTACTTTAGCCATTAATGTATGGGGTAGCGTAGTTATAGGCTGGGCCGCATAATTTTCGCTAACTACGTAAAATGATTGTGGAATTGTCCAACAAACAAAAATAAATTGTTCCGTGGAACCCACTTCAGGTATCCCTGATCTAGAGGACTGCTTTAGTGGCAAAGTAGGGTAAATTACCCCATTATTGTCACTTTGATAGAGGGCTTTATCTCATTCGTAATTCAATTGCCATAGAATCATATTTCAAGCGCAGGAGTACACAAAAAATGCAATAAGAATATATAAGAAAATATTTCAATCTTTCTTTTAATAGCATTTTTTTTTTTACCTACAGTAATAATAAAACTGAAAACCTATTAAAAACCCAATTATTGGAATAAAGTCCCCAATTTCGGTGCCTACTAGTTCAATTATTGCGCTCAAATTTCCTATTTTGAATTTTTAATTAAAAAATTATAAATCAAAATAAATCGGGATTTATAACACAGCGTTGTTCGTTTACACACATTACATTACACGTGTGTTAATACTTTCGATATTAATTTCAAAAACAGCCATTACTTTATTTTCTTATATGTTTGTAATGTTCATAGAGACGTTGCTACATTACATACATATATACACAGACTGCCTGGTGATCAAAGTTCGACCGTAATTCATTAAATTTTGATTGCTTTGTTTTTTTATTAACCTTTTTGTAAGATAAGTTAAAAAAACATATTGTTGCCAGTATAAGCTGAACAGTGGGAGAGATGAAAGGTGTCCTGCAATTGCGTTATCACTTCCTAAGTATTTTTGCTTCCTGTTATTTATCGGAAACTGTTTTCGTCTTAGTGCCACAACAAAACATGCCAAAGTCATATTATTGGTACTCTTAAATATTTTTAACTACACATATACATATCAACTTTAAAAGGAGGTACCTATAGTTAAGTGTTACAATTTTTAATTTGGCTTCTATATTTTCATATAATTTCATATACTCAAACATACAATAACGGCTGAAAGGAATTGAATGAAATTAGCCACATAAATTATTTATAATATGGAAATATATCAATACAGAATAATATATAGTACAGAAATATCTCCCTAAGGAAATAAAACCCCATTGCACAGTACCTAATGAATGTTTCAAGTTACATGTTTTACGCACCACAGTCAGTGGCAGTCATTTATAAAATACTAGCAGCGCCCCGCGGTTTCTCCCGCGTAAGTCCCGATCCCGTGAAAATATCGGGATAAAAAGTAGTCTATATGTTAATCCAGGTCTTCAGATATCTACATACCAAGTTTTATCGCAATCGGTTCAGTAGTTTTGGCGTGAAAGATAACAAACATCCATCCATTAAAACTTTCACATTTATAATATTAATGGGATTACTGTAATATAATCATTTGATACTATAATCGATCGTTATTTAATTACCTGCTTATGCTAATCACGCAAGGAACTGATAAGAAAGTTATCATATTTTTCTAAATGTAATCAATCATATCTATTCAGTTTAAAATATACGAGTGAGTATAAGGAAATAGATGAAATTCCCAGGTAATTTTACCTCCGTTTCTCATAAAACCAGCTGGAATGTCTAAAGTTAAAATTTTTAAATTGTATTCTTTTTTATTTTGGAACTATTTACTAAGTTATTGAGAAAAGCCTTAAAAACTAACTTAAAAAATGATTAGAATTAGCATTGCCATTCAACGTGGCAATGCTGCCAGCCTTTTGGGAAAACTGCCAGTAGGCGACGATGTGGAGGAATTTTATGACGCATGCATGTAAATAGCCCGTACACATTTCTTGTTCTTTTTTTATTAGTTTTAATGTGTAAGTTGTATATAGAATATAATTAAAATTTGTAAAATATATATTTTAACTATTCCAAAAAAAAAAAAAATATTAAAGTTAATTTTTATGAATTTTCTTAGTAACTGAATGAAAAAATTCAAAATAAAAAAATAGATGTACGAAATAAAATCTTTAAGTTTACATAGATATTTCAACCAGTTTTATGAGGAAAATTCTTTTTGTAACTGTGTGCTAGTCGTGCTTTCAATGATTAAAGTAAGTTTTCCATTGTCACATTGTACATAAATATTATATTCTATGATGTACAGCTGGATGGATGGATGAAAAGCTGAGGAGCAATAGGTTATCGTTGTATGGACATGTGATGCGGAGGGATGAGCAAAATGTGGTGAAAAGAGTTTTATGTATAGATGTTGACGGGTACAAGAGAAGAGGACGACCAAAGAAAAGATGGATGGACTGTGTGAAAGAAGATATGGCTAGAAATGGAGTAAGCAGTGAAATGAAGAACGAGAGAGTAGAATGGAAGAATAACTGCACTGACCCTAAATAATATTGGGACAAGGGTAGGCAGATGATGATGATGACGTAGTGTTTGTAGGAAACAGTCTCACAACCACTGCTATGAACTATGAAATTGACTAACTAACAGTAAATACTATGTTGTTCGTACCTCTATCCGCACTTAAATTATTCTTATCCACTTATAATACATTCCCACCCTTTTATAACCCCACTCATAAATATTTATCAATCGACCAATAGCATTGCGTTACCGGTATAACCAGTCATAATAATGTCTATTAACTTACTTTTATTAAATAGTGAACTGTGTCTATTATAGTTATAGTTTGCTCCTATTTTTAATAAAATAAATAAGAGTTTTCGATGTGGCGACAACATATTAAGTTTATTAAAATAATTTTGAATAAAATTTTTGACTTGTGAACCGATTTCAATCATTCTTTTTTTAATTGGTTGGGGTAAAGTTTGGTCCCATTAAAATTTAATTTAGGGATGAACAATACAGCTTATTAAAATTTATCATGATTTAGGTGTATCGAATTCGGTGACACTTTTTTTAAAATTAATTATATTATATGCTACGCTGTGGGTACATCTACAGATAGGTAGGTACATAGCTTAAGGTACGGACGACTCGACGGACAATGATTACTCTACCCATACAATGTCAACGTGTTTTTCTTTCTAATGATTAAGAAACCATCAACATTTTCTTGCGTCACTATAATTACTTAAAGTCGTCATGTGCAATTTATCTTTAAGTAGGTACAGACAAAAAAATTATTTTTGTATGTACCTACTTACTTAAAGATAAATTACGGATGTCATTGGATAAAACGTTAAATACATTAAAATCACAAATTAAAAATGTGTTTTAATTCGGGTGACTAATATGTATGTAAAACCAGCAATTAGCGCGCGGCTTTACTCGCGTGTACATATGTATATATTTTGCGCGGAACCCTAATTATTTTTCCAAAATAAAAGTAGCCTAAGTTACTCCTTTTAATACCAGCTATCTCCAAATTTTCATATTTATAATATTAGTGGGATGGGATTATTATGAACTAGCTGCGCTCCGCGGTTTCACCCTCGTAAGTCCCGGTGCCGTGGAAATATCGGAATGAAAGTAGCCTATGTGTTAATCTAGGTCTTCAGCTGTCTACATACCAAGTTTCAACGCAATCGGTTTAGTAGTTTATCGTGAAAGAGCAACAAACATCCATACATCCTCATAAACTTTCAAACCCATGAAAGTTTTTTTTCGAGGAAAAGATTATTTGCCAAGATATTAGCCTATGAAATCAATTTAACAAAAACATAATATCCTATAATTACAAGATGGCAACAATGATAAGATAAATATAATTATAAATGGCTTTATCTTTGTAATTTTAATAGCAACCTCGTAAGAAATCTAAATCCTGTTTCAATTAATGAATTGTGTTTTTCCATTGACTGTTTATATGAATTTGTTTCTATTTTTAGCTTTTAAATAATTATTACTCACAAACAGAATTGATGAAGTTGCTTATTTTAATTGAACTGACACTTTTTTAAGCTTCAATCAATCAATAGACCGATTCCAGTCCACTGCTTTACATAATGTCACTCTAAGGGAACGTACCCATACTACGTGACCCACTTTTTACACTTTTCATACCCCTCCCCCCCTCGGTGACCACCCGTAGTATATGCCAAGACCCCCCGCCCCTCACCATCTAGTTTTCACGTGGTAATTTATAAATAAGGTTTTAAAACATTTTTTGTTGACAGAAAGTTAAAAAGCGCTAAACGCTGCGTGCCGTATTTGAATATGGCTCGAAAAAGTACAAGACTTCACTAGAGGTTAACTACGTGACGAAAACCTAAGCCCTCCCCCCTCCGCCCCTGTGACCAAGCGTGGTATCTTGAAGACCACTTTCCCCCCCTATAACGGGTCACTTAGTATGGGTACGTTTCCTAACGTGCGCCATTTTTAAGATTGTTACATATATTTTGAGATTCATTTTGTTTTTTATTTTAATTTTACATTTGACAAAGCAGAGTGGTGACTCTGTGTGTGGTATATAATTTTTAATTATAATTCTTTTTTTAAATTCACGATTTTGAATAATTGATTTAAATTTAATTAAACATGCCTGAGGCTCAGCCCAACATAGTTCTCTATTCTCGTGGCAATCTACTCCTTGTTTAATATTCATTTTGGCAAAATTCATCCAGTCGTTTCAAGGTATCCGTGTGAAGGTATAGCAAACCTACTTACACTCACAATATTTCGCATTTATTATGTGAGTAAACTGATCTCCTATTTATATAGGAGATCAGTTTACTGACATAATAATAGGTAACTGGTGAAACTGTAGGAAAGCTCTGGTGACGGTTGAGAAAGATCGTGGAGTAGATTATAGACGTACCTATTAATATATAATCCAAGTGAGGCTTTTGTCTCTTTCTATCGCGGAGGGAGAAAAGTTGTAAATATATTTAGGTATGTCTATTGTGAATTCTAATATGTAAAGCTAGCAAAAAAAGAAGTATGTAGTATGCAAAACAGTTATGGAGGATTTTTTAAATAGCGAATTCAACAAGATGTTTGTGCGGATTAGAACGTATCCATAAATTGTATTGATTTGAAAAAAAACGTGGAACAATTGGTTTTATCGTGCAAGGATATTTAAATTTGTATAAAAAGAAATAGTCTATTTCCGTTGACATACGCAAAACTAATAAACTAAGATGAAGCTCAATGGATAAGTATATTAATATAACGGAGCTTGTGTGTTGACTTCTTCCAATTTCACAAGTTAGCTAAGTGCCATATTCGGCAACACTTAAATGTCACTCAATTATAAGATGTCACTAAATCTCGTGTAGAGATTGAGACTGTTTATTAACGTGCATTGTCAATATAACTAGACATAATAACATATTTTATATGAGTATCGTATGAGTATGACATTAACATTTGCAAATTACTCATCGGTTACTTAAACTCAAAAGTTATATTTAAAATATTTTGCTGATATCTAAATGCTATAGACCGAATGTCGAAGACCGAATGCTTTGTTTACAACGCACAAATTAAAAAAAAAATGTAAAAGAAAACCTACCTAATGTAATTGCCGCGTATAAAGGAATCTTCGAAACTGAGATTTGAATTCGATGTGTGAATATTTTTAAGCATCAAAAAAAAATGTAATACTTACATATTGTATTTTTATCACAAAACCTGAAACCTGTATTATTTATATAAAAATTTTGAACAAATATTACACAATAATACGTTAGCTGGTAGGCGTATCACAGCTCGTGGGTAAATGATACCGCAGTTATGGAGTGACCGAGCCCACTGTCGATAGATAATAACTTAATACTGTATATTTTTCGCTAAAAATATTACTCATATGGTCAGGGTACATTCCTGATACAAGAAACAGGTTGATATGAACTATATTATTACTGATAAAAGTCGAAAAGGAAAGTAGCTGTTTATTTTAATAACTATTTCGGCATACAACTTGGATGATATTGTAATCGTGAATTCATGGTAGGTACTTATTGTAAACTAGCAGTTCCCGCGCGGCTTCGCTCCCATGTACATATTTATTTATTTTGCGCGAAACTAATTCCTAATTCTTTTTCCGAAATAAAAGTAGCCTAAGTTACTCCTTATAACACCAGCTACGTGCCAGTGAAAGTCCCGTGGAAATCGGTCAACCCGTTTCGGAGATTAACCGAAACAAACAGATAGACAGATAGACAAAAAATAAATAACTGTGTGAGCTTAAAAAAACTATTATTTTGACATTACAAACAGACACTTCAATTTTATTTATTTTTTCAATGGTGTGTTTATTATTGGTTATTAAATTAATTTGTAACTAAATTAATATTGTTAAAACATACACTAGTACAAAAAAAATTAGTAGTAGTTTAGTTTAACAATTTAAAAATATATTAAAAGTAACAACTAATCAATTGTTTCGAAGCCTTTTAAAACACCAAATTCCATGAGGAATGTTAAATAATTTACTTTAATCATAAGCTAGGTACTCTATTGGGAGTTAGGCTTACGAAGTAACTATTATCTTATCTGTGGTTAGGCCCCCTAACTTAGGTGTGGCAGTACTCTTTAATATAATTGATTAGTTTAAAAATACAAGCCGTTGGTTACTGAACTTTTGGTAAAATAAATATTTGTAAATTATTATCTACAAAATCGTTCGTTGACATATAAATCCATTCAGCTCAGGTTGCGATAACAATTGTGTTAACTTAGTTTGTGTTTCAACAAATGCTCGACTATGTTTTTTATATGTTCATAGCTACAATGGATGTTGTCAATCCTCTCCGTACACAATAGTACATGTAGTAATGTAATTTAGGTCATTATTTAAAAATAAATAAGAAAATAAAATAAAAAATAATATAAAATAAAATAACATATTTGAACTATTTTTTTAAGGATCATAAACGAGCTTATTTAAATGCTCCTATATTTTACGATTTTCATATGCTAATAATAAATGGTATGCCGTTTGAAGACAACCGGGCCTTAAGAATGGGCTCATGAAATATTTGAAAAATTGATGTATTTCAAATAAAACTCTCTATAGGAACTCTATAAACAAATAGATAGAGAAATGATATGCTGTGGGTGTAAAATTGAGAACATGTTAATTTTAAAACGTCTTTTAAAAATGCCATTACATTGCCATTACAAATGTAATGTATTTACATAGTTAAACAATATATCATCAGTTTACTGAATAATTACTTAAATTGACAACAATAATACTATCCATTTCATCAGAAAAAAAGAAAATCAACTTTAGCAGGTGGAAATAGACTTTCCTTAGCAATTTTTTCAACTTAGGTGTAAATTTTTCAATTTGGAAGTGAAAAGAATAAACGAAATCTAATCACAAACTAAGATATCGCGTATAACACACCACAAAAAAAACCGAACCAATTAAAAAAAGAAGTCGAAAGCCGAAGCCGAAAAGAGGGTTCTCAATTTTATTTAAGCCGTTTAAAAATTTAAAATTAGTCTACTTACGAGTACTAGCATGATTTGCGCTATAGATTACTGACAGCTTATACAAATGATGGAAATACAATGGAATTAACTTTTTTTTCTGTAGTGCTTGAATATCATTTATATATATATATATATAATAAATATTTAAAACAATAACTTACCTCTATGCGCAGGAGTGTGCTGGCCAGTCTTGGAACAGAAACTGTTAAAGCATTTACTTCTTCACTACAGAAGTAGTAAGTAGTCTTTTCTAGTGTCACATATTGCGTGAATCAGCTATTTGATAGAGAGTTCCGTATAAAACAATATCTTTAAACTTGCAATATTATACATACATATACAATATATTTATTTAAAAAAATGTCAATGAAGCCGGGTACCTAAGTGTTTGTGTAGGTTCAGGTTCCCTGTTGTGAAACCAGTCCTTATTTATGTAAAAAAATACTACGAATGTGTAGCCTATATAGTAATGTAGTCGAACCTATTAATAGTAGTCAATTTAAAAAATATTACCCACTTTTTCAATAAAATTGAACGTCCCTGAAACTTTTTTTCGTCCTTTCTTAAAGTTCCTTAAACTCTCAAAAATGTAGTATATAATAAGTACATATATAATTAAATGTAAATATATTTCTTTGTACCCATTGTCGTCGCCACATCAAAAACTCTTATTTATTTTATTAAAATTAGGGACAAACTTTTCGCAACAGTTTGGTAATTTAGTTTTAGAAAGAACTTCCACTTTCTCCGCTAGAGATGGGTAATCTCTAGCGAACCCGGGTTAAAACCCACGATTAGGTAAAAACCCGGGTGATTACCCATCTCTATTCTCCGCAGATTTACCCACGCTTATACAGCATCGGAATCCTTGGCGTCGATATATTGAGCGCAGGCCAGTTTCGTGTTAGTGTTAAACAGATCGAGACGGTGGTTCATACCGGCCCACCGCCTATAACATGATATAACAACAAAAAACGACTTTCGGATTGATGTGCTGTCAGA
Source organism: Euplagia quadripunctaria (assembly GCA_963859945.1). Classification (NCBI taxonomy): domain Eukaryota; kingdom Metazoa; phylum Arthropoda; class Insecta; order Lepidoptera; family Erebidae; genus Euplagia; species Euplagia quadripunctaria. The sequence continues at coordinate 13,721,573 of OY982582.1, read as the reverse complement.
CCTTGTTTCTTACCAAATTTCATGATTCTAGGTCAATGGGAAGTACCCTATAGTTTTTGATTTACAAGCGAAATGTTCAAATTAGTTAAAAGCTAAGGCTTAATGGCGGTATCTTTTGATTGCGTTGACTTAGAACCTTGATTTTTTACAGCTTCAATCTAACATAAGTATTTGATGTTAATTTTAACTTGATGCCTCCACAGGTTACTAACGAAAAGGGTCTTACAAATTAACGACTTTCCGATTTTTTTCCCTTACTTGTGCTGTGAGACCTTGCTTTTTACCAAATTTCATGATTCTAGGTTTACCTCGGTTTTCTAGGTTTGATTTCCCTTCGAAATATTCAAATTTGGTAAAATGCAAGGCTTAAGTGGCCATATCTTTTGATTGCGTTGACTTAGAAGTTTGATTTTTTTACAGCTTCAAGGAATCGTAGATTTATGTATTTGGTATTAATTTCAACTTGATGCGTCCCCCGTGGACCGACGTTCCTGAGAAAAAGGGGCTTGACAGACAGACGGACAACAATGTGATACTATAAGGGTTCCTTTTATTCCTTTTGAGGAACGAAACCCTAAAAACGACCAGTTCCACTTGAGTTTCGTTAGAGTTTCTTCTAGCTCTCGTACCAGCGCACTAACACGTCATGTTTTTGTAGTTTTTCAGAACTTGACTTAAAGCACGGGATCCTAAAACTGAAGGGTTTTATCTTTTAAGTAGTAAGCAATATCGGATGCTCGAACAAATGATAAATGGTCGGTGCTCAATGGATTCTGGTGACACGTGTTAATGTGGTGTTTCTTGATAACTTCCTCGTCACAATCCACTTATCAATCATCTTGCCATTACAGTACATAAATATAGTCATAAAAAACTCGCCTTTTTACAAGACATAGATAGAAATATACATCTTTACATACTAAGAATGAGAGATAGATATATCTGTTTGTCCCTTCGAAAAAGGCACAAGACATAATAGGATAAGTCGTCTTGGGCCCTTTTATGGGCCAAAAAAAAACTAGTGAAAAAAACAAAACCCAGTGAGTCCATTGCCATTATAGATATCAGGCATGAAATGGGCATTACTAACGGACAGAATCTGGGATTTAAATAGTAAATCATCATCATGATTTGCCAGCCGAGGATTTTTTTTTTTCTTTAAAGACAACTCCCGCATTATAACTCCTGTGTCGCAGGGGACTTTACAAACATACAAACAATGGACACACAAAGATCACCCAGACTCGGGTGGGAATCGAACCCACGACCTATGGCATAGCAGTCAGGGTCACTAACCAATAGACCAACAGGCCAGTCAACTTCCTTGTTGTTCCTGTCTTAATGGCCTCTCCAATCACAGGATGGACATACTACTCGTTTGTCCGTCCTATGTTTGGAGAGGCCTGTGATTACAAAGGTTTTTGGCTGATTTTTTTTATGGCCGGTAGCCTGTCTAACGTCAATCCTCCTTAGGAATGTAGTCGTTTTAAGACGGGAAAGAAGGAAGAAGGTTAATTTGTATAAGGAATAATGGGTAAAGCGGGTGAGCAAGTCTCGGACGGGAAACGGGTCTGAGACTGCAGTAGCTCGCAGAGGCCGGGGTCACGTACCCGAATGTCCTGTATGTCCTGTGACTGTAGAGCCCACTAGGACAGTAACAGCAGCTGGCATTTTTTTTTAATGTGCAAAATAGCTCTTTATGATGATGATAGGAAAATTATTTCTATGACTGTTATTGAATCATAAATATTTGCACCTATTAAGCGATAGTGATGAGTGTGATTGATAAGCTAAAGTGGATGATAATTAACTATAAGTTCTTTTTTAATTAACATGCATGAGACAAGTGGACGTTACTATTATTATTATTTTTTTAAATTAGGAATTCATGTATTAGAGTTTCTATTTCCTTTTTTTAAGGAAAAAGGCTCTAGTAACATCGGCATTCTCCTATTTAATTTAATCCAATGTTGGGGGTTACGGTGTTGGGTTTCAACTAATTGTACAATTAGTTGAAACTATTAGTTAAGATTGATGTACCCATTATAAACCTGTTTGTTTCACTAAATAATAAATAAATAATTAATATAAAAATTTAAATAGTTTGGTTTCCAATTCCTTTCAATGCCTGCACATGCACACTAAACCTTCAGTAGATACGTAAGCATACAAAAGCAGCAGCCCTTTTGTACCCCCTCCCTACCCTTCCCCCACTGGGTACGCCCCTGTTGTTCTCTATAAAAAAACCTGGCGTCAGTGACATGACTGCAGCGTGTGATTTGACATTTCAATCAGGTATCATCATGATAAATTTCTATGTCAAGTGTCTGAGTTACATATTCGTGATATGTAACGTAGATACTTCACACGAAGTATTTCAACGCTATCAGTGTGACGCCTACCGATATAAAGGGTTGGTTAATATTTTAAGGACATGAATCATGGATTAGCTCCTTGAAATAAATGACGCTATAAAAATATCGTTTTCTTTTTTTTAATGTATTCCTTCGGCACGTATGGGCCGGGTCGACCGGAGTGATACCATGGCCTGATAGAAAAACGCCAGTGAAGTAATGCTTGCATTGCTTTTCGCCGAATGAGTGAGGTTAGCGGAGGCCCAAACCCTTCCCTCCACCCCCCCCTCTCCTCCTCTTCCAACATTCCCCTACTCCCACTTTAAAGGCTGGTAACGCACTTGTGACTCTTGAGTTGCAGGTGCCCATGGGCGGCGGTAGTCATTTACCATCAGGTGACCCGTCTGCTCGTTTGCCCCCTATACCATAAAAAAACCTCAAATTACAAAACATCTACTAAGAAGTTCGAAATAATTAAAAAAAAAATATATAAGGGGGATTCAAATGTGTTACACTAATCTATACTCTATACAAATAAATAAAATCTGTCTGTCTGTCTGTCTGTTTGTTTCGGCTAATCTCCGGGACGGGTGGATCGATTTCCACAGGACTTTCACTGGCAGATAGCTGGTGTTATAAGGAGTAACGGATTAACGATAAAATGAATACATTTTATCCACTCACATTAATATTTCTAGAAATAAATACCTTGTATGCCGTAATTAGTAGATAAGTATAGATTGTCATTGATATTTGTGGAGTTATCCTTTTTAATCGATATAGATATAACCCATAAACTTAGTATACTAAATTTATTATAAAACCCTTCCTTTGGCAGTCGGGAAAAAAATTAGTCCCTATTTCCCTTGGTCACAGCATCACGGGTGAACGGCTGGACCGATTTCGTTAATTTTTTTTTTGTTATTGTCAGGAGAAGGTTCTTATGAAAGAAAAAATTAAGAAAGTTGAGCTAAAAATTAGAAAAATTAATAAAACTTGACGACCATATTAACTTTGCTAATGTAACCTTAGCGCTTTTGACATAACAGTCAGTAGTTTGACAGTTGGCTCGATTGACAGTAACCTACAGTACCTAACGACAAAAAATCTTACAGCTTTTCTTCATGTTTTCAAACATCTTTCATTTATTAAAAATTTTGATCATAGAATAGAAACTCTTTCTGTCACATTTTAGTATGACTACTTGGGTTTTGGGTTTGTTTGTGGTTTATTTAATATTATTCAATATATAGCTTCATACTGTGTTTCGACTTCATTATACATTTAATTAACTATATCGCCATGTGGCGAGGAGAAACTTCAAACTTTCATTGCGGGATACAGAATCAGTTGAAATTACGAAGCTCAAAGAAGTCTGCCGCCTCAAATTGTAAGTAGGTAATTCTATAACGGCGGTATTCAAAAACACATTCTAACTTGACTGGGTTTTTGTTGGATTCTCGGTCTATCTATCCCACATTCTTGGAACTAAGCAAAGTGAAGCATAACTTTCATTGTGCCACGCAGAATCAGTTGAAATCGTAACTGTCAAATCGCTTTGAATTTCAACTGAATCTGAATTTTTCAGGTGCATGGCCATATCCGAAACCATGATTAATAGTGAAAAGTACTCAAAGGAGTCCCGGGCCTAATTTTGATGAAAACCAAAATTGCGTAATTGGATTTTTGAAAAATCAAGAATATTAGCCAAGAATCGAATTCTCAACGGAATTGGTTTGAAAAAAAAAACAATGTTTCATTACACCATTCGATAGCGTCGCTAGTAAGGAACGAATTCTGGGAAGTAATGACGTACGGCAAACTTGTTGAAGTATGTGAAGGAAAATGTTGGATTGTTAATAAATCCATATATAAATCAATGCCACTTTTCTTTGTAATTTTATAACTCAAGAACGGGCTCCTATCGAAACCAAATGTTTAGGCTTTGTTCGGACTATTTAGTAGATGGTTTATGTGAAGTTTGCACAAAAAAGAAAACTTAACGAGGGACTTACGCGGGTGAAACCGCGGGGTGCAGCTAGTTGCTTCATATTTTATTCTTATTACCAATTATTCTTTCAACAAGATGGAGCCCCAGCCCATAATAGCCGTATAGTAAAAGAGATGTTGATTCAGCAGTTTGGCGAAAATTTTATTGGTCTTATGCTGGCCCGTCACTATCACATCAACTGGTCGAAGGATCCTCTCGCTTCAAGGAATATTACACCACATTCCTGAAAAAGTGCTAGAACACCAAAATTTTCGATTACGAGTATCTGAACATGTTAAAGGATATTATTACAACATAGTTAATATCTCGTAGACTACTCTTAGGTATGTCTAGATTTGAGATGGGTAAAGGGTTAAACCCATTTAAATATTTATATATAACTAGCGGACCCGACAGACGTCCTATCGCAGCGCCAACTACCGGGCCCAATTGTAAATCTAAACCATTTTCGAATCCACCTGAAGACACACAAAAAATTTCATTAAAATCGGTCATTATTCCTGGAACCCTATCGCAGCGCCATCTACCGGGTCCAATTGTAAATCTAAACCATTCTCGAATCCACCTGAAGACAAACAAAAAAATTATTAAAATTGGTTCAGTCGTTTAGGAGGAGTTCAGGAACATACACACGCACAGAAGAAATATATATATAAAGATTTAATTTTAAAACTGGGTGGTTTCGGTTTTAATCCGATTATTACCACTGTTTTAAAATATTTAATAGTGGAGAGTATACATGTCCTTACTATTAGGAGTACAGGCTAATAATATAATAACAATTAACAAATTAGATGCTACGCAGTTTATTCATCATCATCGCTATCGGAGATACGGTAACAATAAAAAAAAATTGTTGAGACCAGACGTATATATAGTCAGAGGTTCTACTTTAAGCCAAAAAAAGAAGTGTGGGTGATTGCAATTCACACACGGCAGAAGTGAAACTTCAGAAAAGTAGCCTACGGGAAAATTATAAATAAAATATAAAAACAACACAAATAATTTACTAATGTTAACAAATTTAATTTTAGATAATTTATATAAAAGTTATTGGTCAAATTAATAGAGATGTGTTAAATAATTAACATAAATTAATTAAGCAACGAATTTTAATACGCAAATGCACAAAAATTACACCACGTTGATATTGACATATTTTCTGAAGGCTTGGTAGTACGCAGACGCAAAGACAAAGATTATAGGAAACACTGATACTTGTATTCTATCTCATTCTCTCGCAGGTTAAATCATATTTATGAATATGTTTGTTTCTTTATCGTGACTATTTTTCGTTTCATAGAATTTCAAATCACAACGATTCTAAAGAGGTGTCACTTCAAAAAACTGATTTCATTAAAACAATAAACACGGAACTTGGTCACTATTGCTTATTAAATCATAAACTTAGTATACTGGCGTAAAGTATACTAAGTTTGTGCATTAAACAGAGACTACCAACAAATAGCAACAAGATAGCAACTCAAAAATCGATCTTTTTACTGCCATTTAAACAAAGAGGTTAAATTTTTTGTCATATTATATGTCAATACAAAAGAAAAAAATAGACTTCACATTTTTTTCCCTGTCGCGATAAGCTGCAAAGAAACTTGTGAAAATGCACGCAGGTTATTCAAACATAAAATTATTCCGTGTTAAAATACCAAAACACTAATGGCGTGTCATAGGAAAATTAGTAAAAGCAAAGACGTTGCTGAAGAGGATTCTATTTTGAAAATTTCTTCGTTGGGACCAGGTTTGGAAGCAAAATTTGACGAGTTAAAATTTGAAATTGTCAATAAAATTGAGAAAGAGTTAGTTGATGCACAGAACGCTAGAGATTTTATCACTCATAAATATGATGAACTTTGTAATAAGATACAGTATTTGACAGAATTGGATGCAACCGTGTTGGGCTTCAGAACTGATGTGAAAGCGATAGAGAAACAGATTTCAGAGCTCTCCCTGCGGGTTGACGATATTGAAAAGAGAACAATTTGTCAAGAAGTCGCGTCACTTACTTCGTCCTTGTTTTGAGGAATAAAATTGTTAGTTATATAATAGAAGTTTATTTTTTTACCACTAAATTATCTTAAGGTTACTTTACGCCCTGGCAACACTGTGCGGCATTGCAGCATGCCACAAGGCCGCATGCTACAATAATTTAAAATGTTGCACATTGTGGCAAGAATCGTGCGGTATGGCGACACCTTGCGTCATGTGGCAGACTGTCGCAGCTTGTATCCAAAGACGATGGATTCCATGCGACATTTTTGGTACGACAAAACAGTTTCTTGTTCTCTTTGTATTTGTTTTGTTTGAATGTATGGTGTAATTAATTGTAGTAAACGTTCAAAGTCCTCATTTGACATTCTGGTAAAGTTTTTAAATAAGGCACCATTATCTGCTTTTTGTTAGTAAACTAGTCCATGAGCCGTTCTGAAATAAAGTTTTTTTCCACCAAGGTTAAATTTTCCGTTGTCTTAGTCTAGCTGCATGGCTTAGTACTAAATAAGCTGCTGCTAAAGTTACTTGATCAGCCATTCTATAGTGTCTAATCCCCTCGATCGATCAAGTAGGCAGAACAAAAACACTAAAAAAAAATTGTCCAGCACGATGCTTTGAATATTATCTAGGCACAATGTTGCCTTGGTGTAAAATGGTCTGCCGCATGCCGCAATTGCCGCAAATGTTGGTTCTTTGTGGCATACTACAAAATGACGCACGCCACAATATGTAGTATGCGGCAATGCCGCACAGTGTTGCTCCGGCGTAAAGTTGTCATAATCGTGGCAGCTAGTAAGGAGGCTTGCTATTGGTAGATGAGTAAGGTATACATAGAAACAAACACTTTTATCTACACAGTTATTACTTTGATAGAAATTATGGCGAAATAGATTTCTGCTTGGATTGGACCCGCCTGCAGTACATTCAAACAGCCACGATCATTGCAGCTTCATGGAAAGGGGGGGGGGGATGTAGTTGGCTACGCAGAAGTGACACACTGTTTATAAGCTCGGTAATCGGCCGCAATAAAGGTATCCGTGTACTCATTGCCTACTTATAAAAAATAGTTTTAGTAATGGACCTTCCCGACAGCGTAAGTACACCCACACCACAGAGTATCTACTAGGATGACGGTACTAGGTAAGTACGGTCGTAGTGCCCGTAGCTTCATATGTAGAAGAGGAGGGAGGGGTTCGCATGTACAAGTGACTCCACTAGGGAAGCGTATAGATGTGCCAACTCGGAAATACACGTAACTCGAGTTACGTAACTTGTTAGTAGGACGATGACGTTTTTTATCCTTTATTTTTTCTTTCATCTAATTCCTATTTTCGGACAAAATTGTTCTGTTAGTAACCAATTCTGTTTGTTGACTTTCTTAGTTTGATGACTTCGATTGATGCGTTGCAATACTGCCGTCTTCCAGTTACTGCGTAATTGTAGTTACTGTGTTTTCATTTACGACGGCAGAATAGGAACAACTAGATAATTAATATTAGAGTATTGTTTATATAATTGAGAAGATATAGGACGGCCCATTTTGTTAAAGTATCGGAAAACTTAAGTTTGCTGATAAATCTTTTAAAGTAGAAGCAGCACGTCCTTGGAATGCTCTACCGGATTCTATCTTTAAAAAAATGTTAAAGAATACTATCTGCAAAGTTATGTCTAAGATAATTATCTATATATAATCTTATACTACGCATAATATAATGTATGTATCTATTTAGGTGTTTGTGTATATGTATGTATATGTACATATCTGTAAATATGTTGTGTGCATATACCAGTAGTACTATATAGTTCATATCACTACATATTATAAAACAAAGTCCCCCGCCGTGTCTGTCTGTTCGCGATTAACTGAAAAACTACTGAACGGATTTTCATGCGATTTTCACCAATAGATAGAGCGATTCATGAAGAAGGTTTAGGTATATAGTTTGTTAAGGTTTTGTGTAAATTGGTTGAAATATGGTGATGATTGTTGAAGATCGCACTGCTACCCGTGCGAAGCCGGGGCGGGTTGCAAGTACGTTATAAATATTATCGCGATTAAGACGTGAGTTACATCCGTTTTTACGAAAATTGGGCGGACGGAGGAGTATGAAATTTCGCACACTTATAGTTTATACAGAGAAGAAGTGACGAATGCTAAAATGTTTGAACAATATTTGCTACAAAGTTAAAAAAAATGCAAAAACGGGTACATGTAGCTATGAGTGTCCAGTACATATTTTGACCTGTCATGGTACAAACGTCTATACAATGACAGGTCAAGTAATATTTGCCAATGAAATAAACCATGGTCGAAATTCGACCACCACGCGATCTCTATATGTATAAAAGGCGCAGTCTGACCGTCGATCATTTTTGATCGAAGAGTCACCCTTTTTTTATTGCCTTATTCTTGTCTGTTTCTTCTTTTGTCTCCCACTATCATAGTCTAATCCATAATATCCTTTCATTTCCATTTCGAATAAAAAACCACTTTTGCCAATGGATAAAAAAATTCGATTGGAAGTGATTGGTAGTTATCTTTTTAAAAAACTATCAGGTTCCTGAACAAGATAAGCAGCAATGATATGCATTAGGTACTCTTGAATGATAAATATATATTTGAGATCGTTTGACGTTAGATTAGATTTACATCAATAGTAAGTCTTTTTAGGGTTCCGTTGCTCAAAAGGAAAAAGGAACCCTTACATGATCATTTTGTTGTCCGTCCGTCCGTCTGTCTGTCGAGACCATTTTTCACGTGAAGGCATTAAGTTGAAATTAATATCAAATACTTATGTTTGCGTTCCTTTGAAGCTGTAAAAAATCAAGCTTTAAGTCAAGTACGGTAATACAAGTCTTAGATTTTAACAAATTTGCAAAACATGCGGAAGTCGTTTGTTGTTATATCATATAAAAAATATTTTTGTAATATTACAAAGTTATATTTTGCGTTTGGAAAGTTAACTTTGTCGTATATCGATATATGGCAGAGTATTTTTTGAAACTGCAAAGTTAAGTTTGTATTTCGGAAAAAAACGGGCAAAAATATTCGAGAAGCGATTTTCGAAATGGACATACTATCTACATACACATTTGTTTGCTAACGGAACCCTCAGTGTGCGAGGCAGACTCGCACTTTTCCGGTTTTCTATACTATCAATTTGTCAAATAAACACATCGGTTATCTATTGCCCACTAATACTTACGTGACAACCTCAAACCGAATAATAACAATAAATAAACTCAAGACTTTTTTCCTGAATCAACTTCACAACCACAAAAAATATATTTATCTGCTCCCGTATGCTAAACTATCTTAAGCTATTATTACTAGTTGTTGCTCCAAATGATTTTATTTATTGACTTCTCTTGTATATAATATCGAAATGTTCATGTAAACACTTCATGTACCGACTACTTATCTAGACGTGAACTAACAGTACTTACAATAAACCTTAGTGGTTTTATAGTATCTCAAAAATTATGTAAATTTATGTATCTTATAAGCGTTAAATAAAAAAAATCGCTACAACTTTGGTACAACACATGAGTTCACATGACATAACCCTCTCTCATTCCATATGGAGCTCTTCCAGCTTTCGCCGTTATTTTTCTACCCCACGGGAACTACTTTTATTTTTAATGAAAGGTACGCTATGTCCTTTTGTGTTCCCTGACAATGTGTATTTAAAATTTCGTGATGTTCGGTTAAGTATTTTAGGCATGAAAGCGTAACAAACTAACTATATTTGTTGGAAATTAGGATAGCCACGTTATACGCAATAAATAACACTTGCTATTAAAACCATAAACAATTTTAATGCTATCTCTATTTCTTAGCTGACAAACCCTCGAACCACTTGAGAGGTATAAGCCTTCGTTGGAGTATCTCGCTCACGTTTTAATCAACTACTGGAAACGCCATGTAGGTATAGATAAGTAACACCTTGAATTATGATATATGTAGATAACTAGATACTTAATTATAATAATACAATAATAAAACATTTACTGCATTGAACATGGTGTTTAAAAGGCACCTAGTCAATGCAGGAGAACTAAGACTGGTTTAAAACTTAGGTGCTTTGAGAATTATTTGATTTTTAAAGTTCCGCACAAGTACTTAAAATCACATCGAGAAACGAAGATTAAATTTAAAATTTAAAAACCCCCTACGCGAAAAAATACTTCGCTGGTTTGCGAGAATAGCGACATTACTAAAAATTATTGATTTTAGATAATGGCAATCTTTTGCGATTTCCTCTAGAGTATTTTGTTCTAAATATATAATGAACTTATCACTTTCTAACGAACGTTATGCACGAAATGGGCGTTGCATCTCTGTTCACCATAAAATACCAAAGATTTATGATCGTTTGGCATACTTAGGTCAATTCGACTGAATTTTGAATTATGTCGACATTCTCGCAAACCAGCGACTTATAGTTTAAGGAACAACCCTTAAAAAGTAGTAATCAAAAATGCCTTACATCATTTTGGAAAAGAGCTGATACTCTTACAATGCTAGACCGATATTAACCACACATAGCTAAGAACCACCGCAAGGAAACTGGCTTTCAAATGAAAAAAAAACCGCATCGAAATCGGTCCATCCGTTTGAGAGCTACGATGCCACAGACAGACACAGACATCGACGTCAAACTTATAACACCCGTCGTTTTTGCGTCGGGGTTAAAAAATATATAGGAAAACTAATGTATCTATTAAAAATAAAGTTATCTTAACAAAACTACGCCTAATGGTATCATCATCATCACCAGGCTTTCTTCGTTCACTGCTGGACATAGGTTTCTCCTAATGTACGCCATATGTGATCTCTATAATAATGGGAATAAATGTTATTTCAGAAATACTCATTTCGTTACAAATCTAAACTTGTGTTAGAATTATGTTAAGAGTAAAGGAGGATAAGGTTTCAAGCGACCGATCCATGGTCGCATGATACCTTATCCTGTTAAGTAACAATTAGGAAAAGGTGCCATAGCTATTCTCTTAAAGTAACTTGTTAGCTTAGAATATGAACATACATACATATACACATGTATCTATGTTTATTACATAATAATTCAATATTTCTAGACACCATATTAGTTCAAACATTTGTGGTTAATGAATATGTGTATTTTGTGATTAATTAAACGCTAAAGAACAATACGATTTTAATTCCAATTCAATTTTTTTTAAACTATCTCGTGATATAATGTTGCTATGTTCCTAAATTCGTGAAATCGTGGCCCCTATTTCGGGATTTATAATAATTTTACAATTAATTTAAAACTAATACATATATTTAAAGAGTTTGATAACTAATGACAGGATAAATAATTTTTATTTTTTTACAGTATAAATAAAACAAAATAAATCGTATTAAAAGGAAAAACATGCTGCTAGTACTAGTTTAACTCAATTTAATCAAAAAATATTTTTTTTATGCGGATATTTTCAGACTAGTCTGAAGATTCCATGAATGTCCTAGTTTCATTTATGTCAGCCCTCTGTCTAGCGAAATAAAAGCTGTATCGTTCATTTATCGAGTTTAAGGTTTCGGTTCCAAAATTAGGTTTCTTTATTAAAAATGACGAATTTTTCAATTTTTTTTTAGTGTTTTACATACGACCAAACCTTTAACACCTTGTATAAGTAAATTATTTGCAAGTTTTACTTCGTGGTTTTTATCTATTGCTAGGATTTAAATTGGCCAATAAACAGTGGGTGAATGATAAAAGGATTGAGGACCAACGTCATGGCAAATAAATCCTCAAAATTTCTCGTAACAGATACGAGTATTTAGGTCTTACACATTATCAGATCAGAAAATAATAACAACTTGTGACGTCATAATTTGCTACCGTCAATCATTTATTGCTACTGTTTGGTTTAATAGTTTAAAAATGATAAGGAATCCAATTTTTCCAAATCTATAGGTTCTTAATTTCATCAGGTTTTTAAATAATCATCATCATTTCTTTTTTTTTATCCCACTAATATTATAAATGTGAAAGTTTGGATGGATGGATGGATGGATGGATGGATGTTTGTTACTCTTTCACGCAAAAACCACTGAACCGATTGCGATGAAACGTGGTATGTAGATAGCTGGAGACCTGGATTAACGCATAGGCTACTTTTTATCCTCCATTTATATTATCATGTGCCGCGCCACATTTGTCTTGTTAGAGTCGGATTTGACTTTTGGGTTGGGTCCCTATTTGCATCGGCCTGTGTGTTTCTATGTATAATATATATATATATATATATATTAATAAAAAATATGTATAAACATATTTAGTATGTTTATCTGTGTTCCAGAACCCATAGCACAATACATACAAAATTGACTGTATGTACCTAATATATCGTAGAATATTATTATTGTGTACTTAATGTTTTGGATGCTCCATGGGACCTTCAACCTTGCGCTTCATCCTCCGGGCCTTTTACCAACTAAGTTAGGGTCGCCATTCAGTCTAACTACGATACGGTCAAACTTCGATATGTTACGTGAAGCGACTGCCATCAGACCACAACCCAAGTACTAGGCGATATCGAAGTTCTGCAGTTAGACCAGGTTTACGGACTTTTTGGGACTTCAACTACGCGTAAGAAATGCCACAGGTGTTCGTATTTCAACTGGGACCGACGGCTCTCGGCGGCGACGGGAATCTTAGGACGGGTGACCATTCTTAATACGTTATTAAGAATGGTCACCCATCCTAAGATTGACTTGGCTAGTATGACTTAACCTTCTATTGTGCTAACCTCCTCGGTTGCCACTTAGCCACGAGTCCCTCTCAAACTTGCATTTATTTATAGTAAAAATATGGTACTTTTAATAAATTATCAATCAAGAGTATAATTGTAACGAAAGCGACAAAAGTCTGAAACTCTATCAATAAGATAACCTCATAGCATAGGTAGGAGAAAGTTTAACATGATAAGAAGAAGAAAGAAAGAAAGAAAGAAAAAGTATTTATTTCTTAATAAGTAACGTTCGTGCTTACAGTATGAGTTATGAAACATTAAAAAAAAAATATTGCTTAATTGATAAAGATAATTTTATTGCTTGGGTATGTACAAGTAGGTCTTTGACTAATATATATATATATATATTTTTTTTTTTTTTTTTTTTTTTTTTTCACTTTTAAATATTATTGTGATCCATTCGGACTTGCAACATAAATTAAAAGTAATAATTAAACTTAACAACGAAAATATTCACTGCAATACACATCTTAAATTACAATGAACAACAAAATTACATCAGGAATGTTTACTACTAAAATACTCTTACAGATTATAAAATACATTCTCCAGTAACCAGTTCTTGAGTTTAGTTTTAAATATTTTGTCGTAAAGTTACTTAATAGCTATGTGTAAATTATTATAAACACGGATTGCAGTAATACATGCACTTTTGTAAAATAACATTTTATTGATATTGGGTAAATTAATATTTTATTTGTATTTGCTGCGAATAGTATTTCTTGTATCAGATTTAAAATCAAAATAATGCAAGTTACTACACTAGGGTCCAAAAGCTCCTTCTGTTGGTTAGTATTTGGTTAGACGTTTAACTAGACCAGGTCGCTGGTTTTCTTGCACGACCTATCCTGTTATAATTCTCTAAAAAAACCGACTTCACCAAAAAAAACTATTTCATAAAAGACTTACATATGGTTTTCTCATAGATGCCATTGTCAGAACTGGAGCAAATTGAAATGGTACCACACGGGAAGCACCAGCTTTCAAATAAAAAAAGAATCATCAAAATCGGTTCACCCAGTCGAAAGTTCTGAGGTAACGAACATAAAAAAAACAGTCGAATTGAAAACCTCCTCCTTTTTTGAAGTCGGTTAATAAAATATGTTTTTATGGCTCGAAATTACCCGCAACAACAAACAAACAGTTCTGATTACAGGTCTGCGACCCTGACCTACTCCACAATCCATCCTTATATTCATAATAATATTAATAATAATCTTACCATATTTAATTTCAGTCCCTATTTCCGTCCGTATTACGTAATTGGGATTAAATCATAGTTGACAAAATATCAGGGAAGCCTATTGCCATAAATCGCGCATTCTGGGAAATATACAGGCCGTATTTGAAATAGGAACACTTATCTAAATGACTGAAAAGGTATGCTCTAGCAAGCAGTTACAATAAAAAAAAAAAAAAGAACTGTCCGTGTACAAAATATGACCATTTGAATTTCCAGGTATTTTTACTTTGGTTTCCCACAAAAGTAGGTGGAATGTGTAAAGTTAAAGATTTGAAATCGATTTTCATTTTGGAACTATTCACTCAGTTATTGTAAAAATCTAAAAAAACTAACTGGAAAAAATTTCGAAGTTAGTTTTTATGGATTTTCTTAGTAAAGAAATGAAAAAATCCAAAAAAAAGTACTATTTAAAATCTTTAACTTTACACATTCAACCTACTTTTATGAAAAACAGAGGCCAAAATATCTGTAAATTCAAACGGTCATATTTTGTAAACGGATAGTTCTTTTTCAAAAATTCTTATTGTAAATACATGCTAGAGTCATGCCCTTTCAGTGATTTAAGTAAGTGCTCCTTTTTCAAGTACACCCTGTATATGGGTAAATTGGGAGTATATTCAATGGGAAAGGTAGGTAACGAGGAAAGGCACTGGAAGGAAAGGGATATTGCTTATATGGATGGATAGAGCAGTGTAACCAGTAGCTCGAGAAGGTCAGGCGCTCATCGGAAAATCCGAGCCCTCTAACATCTATCCACTGCCTACCCTTTTGATGATACAGGTGTGAGTGTATGTTGTAAAATCAATAATCACCAATACATCATCATCATCAGTACAAATAAAATTATAGTTTAAAAACACGCTTTTATAGAAAATTCAACTAAAAAAAAATAAAAAAAATTAATCGAATTATTGCATTATCATCGGTCTTTGACACGTGTGCAAAATTTGATTGAAATCTGGCCGTTTATTTTAAAGTGGGTCAAAATCGCGCCCAAAGGAGTCGGTTACAAACATACAAGTGAAGCTAATATAAAGCGCGTAAAAAAAAATTTAAGTGTCTATTTGTATCAAAATAATAGTTTTTTTTAAGCTCACAGTTATTTGTACGCTACCTACGCCTAAAAATCAGTTCTTAAAATTTTCTGCTACTCGAACTCTAGCTATCGTCTAATCTCCGGAACTGGTGGACCGATTTTCACTTGAATCTCACTGGCAGATAGCTGGTGTTATAAGCAGTAACTTAGGTTACTTTTATTTTGGAAAAGGAATTACGGTTCCGCGTAAAATATTGTATAAATATGTACACGCGAGCGAAGCCGCGCGGGAATTGCTAGCAACGTAATGTCTGTGCCAACACCTTGTGTTTAATAGGTGGCAAAGGCTTGCCGAGGTTCTCGCGGACTTCCTTTGTAGAGTATACCCAAGTCCCTTGCAATACCTACACTCACTTGTGACAGAACGCCGCGCACCGTGTGGTAATAGACGATATACATGCCACTTCACCAGTAGCCCCAGTGAGGTGATGATCCGTAGGGGTTTCCACGCGATAAAAAAAAACTTTACAGGGTTTAGACAAAGTTTTTAATGATTAACTTAAATTCTATATACGATATTTTATTGTAATAATTATTAATGCAGAGTACAATTTGCAAAATAAATAAAACAATCCTATTTTTATCCTATACTAGCTGTTACCGGCGACTTCGATCGGGTGGAAATTTTCGATAAAAAATAGCGTATGTGCTATTCCAGACTATAATCTTTCCCTGTGCTTCGGCACGTTTGGGTCGGTCTACCGGAGTGATACCACGACGGAAAAAGCAAAAATTAAACAAACCTTTTAAGTCTCGAGTGTTAGCTTAGAGCTTATTTAGATAAACTATCAAATTTTTATACACTCACTTTGAGTCGGCGCCAAACAACGAACTACGCAGGTATAATTAATCTATTATTTGTGTGCGTGTGTGTGTCTGTGTGTGAGTGTGTCGTATGTGAGTGTGTCGTGTGTGTATGTGTGTGTGTATATGAATGTAGTTTGTTTGAAATGATAAAATGGGAGGGTGGTTGCAACGAGTATTATCTATCGAGTATTTGGTCAAGGGGTGCTGTTTTAGTACTGTTATTTTTATGAATAGTTGCCTAATAGTGAGGACTTGGCTATAATCGTAGACCTTATTTGTAGGAAACAGCGGGGTTGTGGAATATTTCGCTGTCCGCTTCTTAGTTAATGTATTGAGGAGATAAATCGTTGGTGCGACTGCGTGTTTTAGTCAAGCTATGTTTTCCTTAAAGCGAAAATGAGACTGTAATGTGTGATAATATGTGGATTTCTGTGATTGTGGAATTTAACTTGATGATTATACTTTTAAGAATGTGTGCCATGCTTTGTAACTCTCTTGAGTCAAGTGTTAATACACGTGGGTACTTAAATGTAAGTTCGTTAGTCAGAACCGAACAAGAATGCTGGGCTACTACTGCCTTTGCAGATTCTACATACGAGGATGTGTGAGACTTCAGAAATTACGAAGAATCGTCTCCCACCACCGAACGCAAGTTTGACGTTACTGCGAGTCACATGGATGCCGCTGTTGGAGCGAGCAAGGAATCTGTTATCGCAGCTCGCACCGAGCGGACGTGTTTATTCGATATTCTTACCTGTACTTCATTTAATTGTAATATTATAAACGTGAAAGGATGTATGGATGTTCGTTGCTCTTTCACGCAAAAACGACTGAACCGATTGCGATGAAACTTGGTATGTAGGTAGCTGCAGATAGATAGGAGACCTGGATTAACGCATAGGCTACTTTTTGTCCCGATATTACCACGGCATCGAGACTTACGCGGGTAAAACCGCAGGATGCACCTAACCATACAAAAATAATCCTCATATGATCATCAAGCGAGGTAAACAGAGAGGCAGGTTAAAATGAAAATAACATTTGACATATTGTATTTTTTTATTACTATAATACATTGTGGAGAAAGAGTTTTCTCTTATCACAGTGGAGAACAGATGTTATGTTCCTCTAACACAAATGGAGTATTCTCCGACCAGGCGAAGTAATCAAATCTTAGCGGACCGCGGCCGAACGGTTGATCTTGGAATATTATATTTAAACTAATCGGTGCGAAAGTTTTCATTGCGCGATACAGGATCAGATTTGTTATGTAGTTTGGCTTGTATTCTCTAGATGGCGCTAAAGTATGTATTGCTTTATATGGATGGCAACTACAGCACCTTTTCATCATTCATCATCTTTTAACACAGCACAGTTCAATTAAATAATACTAAAACTAGTTTTTTTTTAAATATGTAGTTTATGATTTCTCAAGTGATCTGGAGGACCTGAAAATATAAAATATTATGTTTAAATTTTGTTACTATATCAATGTCCCTGTATCTATACATATGTATAGATACAGGATGAGGACATTGATATATTCATATTATTAAGTGAGGGTTCTTTTTTCAAATAAACCTACCTAGTAAACTATTCGTGTAAATATGACCACGTACAAGTTTAGGTTAAACACATGGTTGTAAGGAAATGTAGGGATTATTCTTAGACCCGGTGTTTGCTGTCTGTTCGCGATAAACTGAAAAACTACTGACCGGATTTTCATGCGCTTTTCACTAATAGACACAAGTGATTCATGAGGAAGGTTTAAGTGTATAATTTGTACCCGTGCGAAGCCGGGGCGGGTTGCTAGTAGTGAGTTAAAAAGCAAAAAAGAGTTCTATCGTCAGACCATCGTTACCAAATTTGATCTGTTGGACTAGTCAAAACAAATAATATGAGCCCAAACTAAGAGGTTTCCATTGACTCCATTATCATATCAGCTCCAAGATGCCAAATTATAGTATTGTCGTCCGAACTACATATAGTTACATACAACGTTTTATTTCGATACGACAATTTTAGAAGTAGGTTAAAATTTACTTCCAAGTTTGTTTACCGACATAGTTACAAGTGAAGCTAATAAAAACATGTTAAAAATATACCAGTATTCGATACATACTTGCCGGACAGTACGTCCTGGATCTCTTCGAAGGTTTTTCCTTTGGTCTCGGGTACAAAGAATAGCGTGAAGAAGAATGCACACATACTGCACACTCCGAACGCAAAAAACTCGGTGCCCATTCCTATTGCTTCTCCAAGTGGGGTAAAGAACCTGCATAGAAGATGAGTTAGCAACATAAAGAAATTGTCAAGATACTGTTGAATGCATTGCCTGTAACTGTGAGAAGTGCTCGTGAGTAATTAAGATGTGAAAGCGTAAGAAACAAACTAGCTTTCGCATTTCTAATTTTAGCTAGGATTCACACATTATCAAAACACCTTCAGTAGTATAAAAATATACTTTACCTAGTGACAAAGAACATTAGTATCCAACATAATGAAGTAGGAATTGGTGAAGCGATGGTCTTGACTTCCATAGGGAGTAGCTCAGCAATGAGGGCCCATGGCAGTGGACCGATTCCAATGCAGTAAGACACAATAAAAATCATTAAAGAGAGGATCGGCAGGAAACTGAGTTTATCTACAACCGAAATGTGACTGTCAGCGAGAGTGAAGTACATCCCTAGCATACCCTGGAAATATAAAAACATTATTATTATTATCATAGGACTAAAAGCTATCAAGAATGACTGATGTAGGTAGTTGCTGCAGTCTGCTATTAACATCAATACCTATGAAATACAGAATGAATATATTCTTGCAGGTTAACCACTCAATAAAAAACTTGATAGAATATATCTGATCTATTTTGGATGGGGATCAAGAGACAGCTTTAATAACCTCTGACTTCCCAGAATCAGTAGTTCAACAAAACTGCCTAAGGTTATTAATCTCTTAAAAGTCTTAATACTTTTAATTTAGCACAATGACATCTAGTGGCGCCTCACTAAACTAAACAAACGATTGAACTTAAAACTACATGAACAACAAGAGACAGGAATGCTCGTTATGACAAAAACACAGTGAACACACAAACAAATAGGAGAAAGTATGACACATCGAATCATGTTCTAATTATGGTCACCCAACTAGGATATATTTCGACCCCTCGAATAAAATAATTCAAGAATGTTTTGAACATGAAATTACAAGCCAAAAAATATCCTCAGTTTTGCTTAATTATGGGTTTGAAAAAGACTAACAAGAAATTATGATTAGATCCAGGAAGGATAAATTTAAAGCATCAAGATTATTTACCATGCTAACTGCAGTACCAATGGTTGAGATGAGCAGTAGTAGCCGACGTCCGTACTTGTCCACAATGAAAGGAGTGATGCCTGACGCCCCTGTCTGTAACGATTTAAAAATTTTAACCTTACACATTTCACCTACTTTTATGAAAAACTGAGGCAAAAATACTTTGAAATTCAAACGTTCATAACTTGTAAACGGATAGCTTTTTTCAAAAATTCTTATTGTAACAGTATGCTATAGTCATGCTCTTTCAGTGATTTAAGTAAGTGTTCCTTTTTCAAATACAAATTTCAACAAATTCGTTAAATATAGTTGCAACCGTGACTTTCCCAGTAAAAATACAATAGAGTTGACTGTTATAATAATAAACATAATCTTGTACTAACAAATAAATTATCTTTGATAAGGTTAGATGTCTTTCAAAAGCAAATAAAGCTGTTTATAAAACATAAAAAAAAAACGTTATGGTAGCAACAATCGCTTACATAAAACTTAGCTAAGTAACTAAGCAGCCAAAACCTACATACAATGTGAATGTGAATAAGACCGGTGATGTGAGAGCAAGCAACATAGATACAGTTTTCTATGTAAAAAGCAGTTCGCCCTGTAGGTCGATATAAGCTTTCAGTATTGACCGCTATAAGTCGATAAAACTGTGTTGACACGGAGCCGAGTGTTAAGTTTGTGTACGTTTGTTCAATATTCGTAAAGTCTCCCGTGACAGAAATTATTCCTAGTGTATTTAAACAGAGAAAAATAATAAGGGACTTGCGCGATCTGCAACAGGCTAAACTGAAAGGGCCATTTGTCAATAATTTTTATTGTAGTGTCCTTGTGAGGCTGGTGACAGTGCTAAACATGTATACACAATTGTCGTTTAATTATTGTCATTCCGACGCCACAACCTGTATGGATTCATGTTTCAAAGATCTTCTCTACAAAGAGTCAAAAAGACCCGCCTCATTCTTTTTCTTTCTCAAGCATCGACTTTCAGATTGATGATATGCACTTGACGTCCACTTGCTCAAAAACAAATTTACAAAAATATATTTTATCGGTTCCAAGATCACGTTGCAATCAGTTTAGTTTTAGATCTTAATTATGTATAATTGACCTCGTTACGATTTTACTATAATATATGTAACTATTATTGTTTGGATTAGTGCTAATATAATTATTGTATACTTAATAATCGTTGAAAATTACCAGCACAACTCCTACAATAATGGTAGCAATCGAAGAGTCCAGGCTCGCACCAGATGCATCAAAGATGCTGGTCATGTAGAACAAAACAGCATCGATACCGCTGAACTGTTGGAAGAATAACAGCACACAACAGATGTAGGTAGCCTTGAAGTTATTTCCTCGGAATAGATCCGTTATCTGGAAATGGATAACACAAAATGAAAAGGTAATAAAGTATACTTACAGCAGCGTTTAATTGTCAAATATTACATTTGTATCATCATAACTATCGTATACCACCTCTGTAATTATATTTGCTTAAATTCAATTCTATATTACACTACCCGTTCCCTCCAGTTTTATCTGCATTTATGGTAACTACCTATATAACCTTCCTCAATGAATATATCCGATACAAAAAGAATTGTTCAAATCTGACTGATAGTTCAAGAGATTAGCGCGTTTAAACAAAAAAACAATCAAACAAAAAACTTTTATATAGTTATAAAGCCACGTAAGCTCCTGGATTTATATTCTGATAATTACTAAATATATGTAAATTATTGCATTTGTTTTGTCAAGAATGGAATTTTATGAAAAATTGAATAATATCGTGATAGGGTTCACCTCAAAGGTGGTCGGTTGATGGAATCTGAAACGGTTTACCAACAGTCGATTGGTCCATGAACCGTTGGTCAACATTATCTTTAAACCATAAACTTTTCGTCCAATGGACTTTTCATCCACGAACGTTTCGCCAGCATTATTCTACGTCGATTCACTATTTATAGTCATTGGTTTAGGTTATATTGGACTGATTCGGTTCTGGCACTTCGCCGGCCGCTGCCGCGGCACACTCGCTTCGCTCGCTCGGCTCGTGCGTTGTGGTCACAGTTCTAACCTAAACCAATGACTATAAATAGTGAATCGACGTAGAGTAATGCTGGCGAAACGTTCGTGGATGAAAAGTCCATTCTACGAAAAGTGTATGGTTTAAAGATAATGTTGACCAACGGTTCATGGACCAATCGACTGTTGGTAAACCGTTTCAGATCGCGGTTGATGAATTCATAAAATGCTGGAAATAGTGTCTTGTAATGTATAAATGCTTACGAAACACTTACTCTTGCAGTTCTTGCCATGGCAGTGGTAATTTCTTCATTCATTTTTTCAAGCTCTGGCTGCACAGCTTTAGGGGATCGACCACGAATCTTGGCGAGACACTTCGTAGCTGCTTCCTTGTTATCTGCAAAATATTTCTTTTCATATTAGGCATATTTTTCTTTGACCAGATAGACATCGCATTGAAGAAACACAAAGATCATTCATGTATAGGTAACTGGAGTGAGGTGTATATAAGAGGACCTTTGTCTAGACTGAATGACGGACCAAGGCACCACTCTTGCCTTGGTTACCACTCTGTGGCTGCACAGAGTGGTAACTAAGGCCGATCAGCAGTATGACTACATCGTCAAGTCACTACTATTTTTTGCACTGAAGTTCCTTATTGCACGTTACACTTCAGACGCTCACGCGGATGGGGACTATGCGGAAAAAAGTGTTAGCGCAACGAAAAATGCTAACCGCAAAATTGAATTTGATTTTATTTCCTAATTATCCATATATTAGTTCGAGTAAGTTTCAGAGATGGCGCTATTTTAATTTCGAGTTTTTACGATATTTACTATAATTTATTCAATCCATTAAATATATATTTATATATAGCGAAAGGAACTTCGTTCCAACCGGATGTGCCAAAGGCACCTCACGGGATTTTTTTTAGTGTGTACGTCTCTTGCGGGGCACAGGACAACGGGATCACGCAAAAGTGACTATGCTCGATATGGAACTTCCTTCCACGGACTATCAAATTACGAAAACACCTCTTTGCCTTCCTTCCTCTAAATTTTTAGATTTCTTATCGTCAGCGTTGTAAAGTGACGTCAAACGTCAGTAGTCATTTTGACGTAGATAGCTTCCTATATTTCTAACTAAAAGTCTATAGTCCTCTTCGTTAACTTACTGAACTTGAGGTATTTTACTAACTTTTAGTCAAGTGGTACATGGGTGACTCCGGCATGAATAACATTCCCACACAAAATACAGCTACGAAGATACAGCCTCCCCAAGCTATGACACTGTAAGAAACAAAGGGTCCGACGAAGTATATTGGCAAGAAACCAGCGGAGCTGAACAGCTGCAGGAAAGAACCCAATGCTCCTCTGCTTTCAACCTGCAAAAACAAATAAAAATAAGTAAATGTGGCAGATAAATTCGGAGACACATCATGTGTTACCAGCATAAGGTACGAAAGAATAGGATAATACTGGTGAATGATTCGAGCAGGGCAAGAGAAGCTATGATGCTAATACATAGGAAGCGGTTTTCGGTTTTGTGTCAAATTACAAATGATTAGGTTAGTATCGCGGACGATATCTCAGTGGGACGCTGGCGCAGTGTACCATTTAAAATCTTAACATTTTAAAATGTTTCGTTAGATCTCAAGTAAGGTGGCCTGAAAATAAAAAGTATTTTTTACCTAAATATTACTGTCACTTGAATATTTATCGAGGCCCATCATCCACCTTCTTATACCTCAAGTAGACTTTTTCCGTTCTCTGTGTATAGGACACAGAGAAACTAGAGTGCTTTTAATGTTACAGCCATTATATTTTTTATTTTTCATTCATTTAATTCAAAGCCCATCTATTCTTTCATTTTTCATGGTTTGTCATAAATTATTTCAATAGAATATTTTTTGCGTTTGTTGAAGTAATTTTTTTTTTTAATTTTATGTCAATGTATCATCAAGTATATTGACATTTACTAAATATTTGTAAATTATTGCATTTGTTTTGTCAAGAATGGAATTTTACAAAAAATTCAATAATATCGTGATGGGTCACCTCAAAGGTGGTCGGTTGAGGAATTTATAATATTCATGAAATAAAAATAATAAATGTAAACATATCGTAATATACTTAGTATACAACAATATCGAGTTTTAAAATTGTCTTTGTGATAGTTAATAATTAGAAGATTAGATTTCAGTAAAATTCTGCTTGGGATTAAAGTAATATGGGCAAAGCCAGACATGTTTGGTATTGGTATAAGGCTCTGTTTCCGCATTTAGACTCAGGTGGTCCATTATGCGTTCAGATAACTCTGACTAGTTGAGCCAGCCTAGCTTCTTCCAGAAGCACAGAACGTTCTAGGAGCGGCCTCGCCCCGCGAGGATATTTGCCCGTTGTGTGGGTTGCCTGGGTGCCTGGATCGTAAGAGAGAGGTCCCTTACGATCCAGGATGATGTGCACGATTCTGTCGCATTGATGGTAAATGGCAAGACATGATAGTGTTTCATAGTAGTCTAGAGTGTGTTAGATTTGGTTAGAGGCTAATGAATTATATTTATAGGTTGAATAACAAAATAAGGAATCACAGTATACCTACCGTTGCTATTTCTGCGCAATACATAGGTGAGTTTGTAAACAGCATTCCTACACCCAATCCGCAGAACATTCTGGCTACGTACATTATGTACAAGTTGGATGACATCAGTATCAGAATCCATCCTAGCAATGAAGGGATACCACTGCATATGAGACTCCACTTATGACCCAATCTTGACGAAGCAAACCCAGCAAGGAATGGACCTATGAATCAATTAAAATTCTATGAGTAAGGGTTTTAAGGGAGAGAGGTCACCTGTTACCGGAGGAATTTTTCATAATGAAGTAGGCAACGTTGAAAATATTTTATATACCTACTACTTAAATTCTTCGTTTAAGTAATTCCAAAAAGTTAAAAAATACGTAACCCAACAATATTGTTTAGATTTTCTTTGATCCCGCATGCATTTAATTGACATACGTTGTCTATGCCAATGCTTCAAATGTGTTTTAAAATTATTTACTTAATGTTCAGGCCCATGTGCGATTATTTTTTTTATGTTATTGGGGACAAACGAGCAGACGGGTCACCTGATTGTAAGTGACTACTGTTGGCCATGGACACCTGCAACTCGTACTGGGCGTACGCTCTTTTCTTGCAAGTTTGAAGGTCGTATCAGTCCAGAAATACCACAGGCGACAATTGGTTCCACGGATGGGTTGTGCAAAACAAAATTTTTTTGGAGAACTGCACAGTAGCGAATTGCCATTATCCAGGTGATAGGAATGATAGTTTTGTCGAAAAATTCCTCGGAGCTCTCCCCATAATATAGGCGATAGAGAATGCAGAGTGAAGCTACATCTCTACGCAACGCCAAGAGGTCAAGCCGATCTGAAATATCCTGGCAATCGATTATTCGAGCCGCTCTCCGTTGAATGCGGTTCAGAGGGAAAAGCTGGTACTAGGGTGCCCCTGCATAGAGATGAGAACAGTATTCCATATGCGGCCGAAACTGCGCCTTATAAAGTTGTATGCGGTGGTCTGGGGAGAAATACTGTCTCGATCTGTTCAGCACACCAAGTTTCTTCGAGGCAAATTTTTGCCTTACACTCGTGACTCGAAACTGTACTTCGCTCGATATATCGACGCCAAGGATTCCGATGTTGGCTGTGGCTGTTAGGGAAGTGCTCACAAAGCGAGGTGATACGACAAGCGGTATCTTTTTGGCGGTGAATGCGCAAACCTGTATCTTCGTTGGGTTAAATTGGACTAAATTAAGCGAAACCAATCTGAAACTCCTTCTAAGGAAGTTTCAATTACAGACACAAGTTTGGATCGACTCTCAGTGACGTTTTCCGAGAAATGTTCTCGTGCTATCATCGGCATAGCAATGAACGCTGCTGATTTGCAGCATCTCATTGAAATGCAGAAAAAATAGCGTGGGTGATAGCACACAGCCACCAGTGTGGGACACCAGCATTAACAGACTTGGAGTCGGAGCATGCACCGTCGACAATGACCTTAATGCTTCACTGGTAATCCAGTTGCACAATTTCTCGGGAAGTCAATAGGAAGAAAGCTTCGAGGGAAGCGCTATGTGCCAGACCTGATCGAAGGCCTTCGCTATACAATACAATGATACAAAGCACCAGCTGACAAAACAAAAAGAGGAAATCTGGCAAAACCTCAGACAATACCCCTTTGTCATTAGCAGTGTTTGGAAAGAAACACATAAATTAATTTTGTTTTTAAATGATATGCTTAATACGATAATTCGAGATGATATGCATGGAAAACAACATGCAAATTACGACATATAAAAATTTTGCACAGGAATAAATAACAATAGTAATAAAAGAAACACAATGTTCACAATATAAAGCAAAATGAATACACGTAATGAAAAAATATGTAGATCACGTAGATTCATTCACTCAATTGACAAATTAAGTGAAAAACATCCTTCAAAGCGTCAACTAAAACCCATTTGACTGGCCTGTTGGTCTAGTGGTTAGTGACCCTGACTGCTAAGCCAGAGATAGTGTGTTCGATTCCCACCCAGGACAAATAATTGTGTGATGAGCACGATCATTTGTGCTGTCTGGGTGTAATTTATCTATACTATGTATGTATTTAGAAATATACAAGCATGGTTATCAGTAGTCAGGTTGCCATAGTACAGGCTCTGCCTAATTTGGGATCAGACCGCCGTGTGTAAGGTGTGTCAAGTTATAATATTACTATTGATACATTCAAGATTCTATTTTGTTTCACGGAATCAAAATTAACTCAATTATAGGTATTACCATGAAAAAAAGGCAGTAGAGCACTAAATAGGTTAAAAACAGTTATTGAATTAGGCCAAGGTTTCTTTATCCTAATCCATAAATTTCTTTTACTTTTTTCAATTATGGAGTGCCACAAGATAGGTTTCGGAGACCTCTCTGTCGTAACGAAAAACAAGTAAATAAATAAAATTGCATCTTATCTAAAACTACTTTTAAAATTATTTGCTGATGACATCTCTATGTACATATATAATACAACGTAAGTCTATACTAAAAGCAGATAAATATGACGTAGTGTGACTTTGAAAGAGGTAGTTAATAAAAAATTATTTAATTAATTTTAACGTGATCATTTAAAAGATCAAAGACTACAAAGAATTATTGGTCTTGGTAGTTTTATTTGATCGCTAACTGAAATAGTAAATCAGCATTAAATTCACCATAAACTACAAAATGGACACCACAAAACCGTATACCGCCCAGTTCAGCAGTAGACTGATAAAGTACCAAGTCTGTTTTAAATGTCTGACGAATATGAAAGAGATATTGCCGAAGCTGCTGCTGAATCTGGATCGTGGTAAATGGCGCTCTATTGTCACAAAACATCTTCGTTTTAGTAATGTTCTTTTTGATCGTATCTTATTGGTATCAACATAATAAAGCTGAAGAGGAACCATCAGTCAGATTTGAACAATTATTTCTGTACTGGATAGAGTATTCGTTGAGGAAGGTTTAAATGCCATGAAACATCACGCTACGACTCTTGGGAGCGGAGTAGTGACCATAAACGGAGGAGAAGCTGCGGGGAGCGGCTATTAATAAGATAATTATATGCACTTACCAAATATTGCACCAATAGCGACCAGGGATCCGATCCATGCTTCTTGATCTGTCGTTACGGCCTCGCCCAGGGGTGATATAGTAGCGTTTTTCAGTATCGAGTGCACAGGGGCAGTCCATCCAATAGTGTAGCCGGTACTAGCAACCCCAATGTTGACTGTAGTAGTAATTTTTAAACTTATAACATTTTTGTATATCGATAAAAAGAAAAAAAAGCTTTATTCACATCTTTTAAACATTTTAAGTACTTAATTGAAATTTGACATTTCAAAGTGCGCGAAATTTGCTTAAAAATGTGTATAAAGAAATCTCTTCACGTATTAATACAGAAGTGTTAGCGAAACACTGCCGAAAACGAAGACAGACGACAGTACTAATAATACCTTTGATGATGGATCAGAGAAGAAATCGATTTTTTAACATTCGGTATTTAGATATAGATAATAATATTTTTAACAATGGTTTAAATTAGTGAGAAATATTTAGGCAAGGTATTTCTTTAACGTGCTTATCCGACGTTATTCACAGGGTCTACTATACGACCCTAAAATGTGACCACTTCTTTCTGTAACATCCTGTACACTAATCGGCGTGAGAACTATTATATTTGTCAATCTCCGGGAGTTTTTGTTGTGTAAGTAAGGTTTCACAGGTAAGGTATATGCTCAACTTACGACGTAACTTAATTCTTATCTATGCCTGAACTAGATTCTATTCTCGTACATTCAAGTGCTAATAAGACAAATGTGCTCCACAAATTACCTGTTCATATACAGTATAGTCTTTCGAAAGGTTGCCTGTGAGAGAGCATCTATAATATGTATGTATTTACTAATATATAAGTATGTTTATCAGCAGTCTGGTTACCATAGTACAGGCAATGCGTAGTTTGGGATCAGACGGCCGTGTGTGAGGTGTCTCAAGTTATTATTAATTGTAATAATGGCTTAGTTTGGGTCTCAATAAGAACTTCTACAGTTTGAAAGTCAACGCATTATGTTCCTTAGAACATAATGCGTTGACGTTCAAACCGTTAAGTTATTGTCAAATATTACTTGAAATAATTGTCATGACTGTCTAGTTGGTGCGTGAATCTTTTCGAACGACTCTGAGATTCTGAGTTGTGTCAACTATAACTGGAGTTTTATAACGATTTAAATATTATCTTCGCTTACGAACAAATATTCACGGCTTTGTTACTAAAATAGATGGTAATATTACTACAAATGATAAAGTGTATGTCTTGTGTAAATAGTTTAATACGTGTTATAAAGATGGAAATGCATGACTGATATTAGCATATATTATTTGTATTGCGCATAAAAGTATTAAGAATATACTGTTTATATAAGAACTAACGCAGTAGGACCAATAAATAATTCAGAAGTTTTAGGTAAAAGGAATAATTCTTTCAAAAAAAAACTGACTTCAAAAAAAAACTATTCCATTAAAGACTTATACGGTTTTCTCATGGATGCCATTGTCAGAATGGACCAAACTGAAATGGGACCACACGGGAAGCACCAGCTTTCAAATAAAAAAAGAATCATCAAAATCGGTTAACCCAGTCGAAAGTTCTGAGGTAACAAACACCTCCTTTTTTGAAGTCGGTTAAAAAAGGAACCATTACGTCCGTCTGTCTGTTTGTCAAGAGTCTATTTCTCAGGAACCCGTGGACGGATCAAGTTGAAATTAATACCTAATAGTTCGCAGCTGTAAAAAATCAAGCTTCTAAGTTAACGCAATCAAAAGATACGGCCATTAAGACTTAGATTTTAACAAATTTGAACATTTAGCAGGTAAATCAAAACCTATAGGGTACTTCCCAATGACCTGGAATCATGAAATTTGGTAAGGAGCACGGTATGGCAGCACAAGTATAGGGAAAAAAGCCGAAACTCGTTAATTTGTTGTTATATCACAAAAAATAAAAATTGTGATTACAAACTTATATTTTGCCGTTGAAAAGTTGACTATGTCGTAAATTGATGTATGGAGAGTATTTTTAGAACCTGTTTATTAGAAACTATACGGTTCTACTCACGTTTGTATTTCGGGGATGCCCAACTAGTTTCGGACCCGACGGGGGCCCTTTTTCAAGGAGTGAAGCGTCCTGCCGCGACGGTGTCAGGCGTCACACTACCATACTACAATACCACTCATGAAAGTTTTTATTGTAACATTTTTAGAACCGCAAAGTTAAATTTGTCTTTTGGAAAAGACGGATCAAAATCGTCGAAATGTGATTCTCTAGATGCACGTATTATCTACATACATAAAAACAACATAAAAACTAAATTAAACCACCCTTTATACAACACTAGCTGTAGTCTATGTGTTATTCCAGACTATAATCTATCTCTGTACCAAATTTCCTTCAGATCCATTCAGTCGTTTTGACGTGATTGAGTAACAAACATTCATTCATCAAAACCTGCGCATATATAGTAGTGGTAAGATATATCATCATTACAGTAAAATGTATTCATATTTTGGGAACCGAATTGTAGAGTTGAGCCCGAGAATAACGCAAAACTCTTAAGAAAATTAGGTAAATTTATGAATAGAGTTACAGAAATCTTATTTTGAAACTGACAAGATGAAGGCGATAATCCAAACTAATATTATAATGCTGAAGAGTTTGTTTGTTTGGTTGAACGCGCTAATCTCAGGAGCTACTATTTCAAATTGAAAAATTATTTTAGTATTGGATAGCCCATTTATCGAGGAAGGCTATAAGTTATATAACATCACTCTACCACCAATAGGAGCGGAGCAGTGACCACAAACGCAGTTGAAAGTGCGAGTACGGCTAGTATATCGATAAAGATTAAGAATGTGGGATTTGTCCTAACTTGCTTTCAGCTCAAATTTCTGAAGTTATACTTATCTATAACTTCAGAAAATCTTCAGAATTTTTTTAAATAATAAACTAAGATATTATTTATTTACATTTAGCTTTAGTTTTAGTTAAGTTTACAACATTGACCTTTATTTATACTTTACGCAATGATGTTATGTTGAATGATGAATTATGTAATTTACAAGATTAAAGTATCTTAGTAGGTAATCATACTAGTAAAAAGCTTAACAAGGCAGGAATTTGGGAAGTTCCATAAAGAAACGAGAAAATCTTATGTTTGGTTGTACTTCGTAAGAGAGTTGGGAACATGGACGCAATTCCTCATTGTTGCCAGTGTCCATAGCCTACGGACGCTTTATATAAGATATAATTTAATAAAAAAAAGTGTCTGTTGTAGAAAAGATACACATATAAGTATCGTCGTTACGAGTTAGCTTCGTTGAGCGAGTCCAGTGCTTTTTCCAAATACCAAAATTGCCCAACGTGCCTAAAGAAGTTGTCACTTAAAAAAAACTGTAAAATAATGTCACTGACCAAAAACTATTCACATAACACCTTTTTTTTAACCCGCTTCTATTTATAAATTACGAAAAGACTATCCGAATAATACACGTTATTTTTCTGATGTTAATACAAAAAAAATAAAAATAAAACGTACCTATACCAGCGACAATATATTGGCGCCACAACTGTCCTGGCTCGGCCGCCTCCATTCTGTAGAGTTGATGGTTGACTGACTGAAGCTGATTTCTATGTACATATATGGTTGTTTGGGTAATTCCTATCTGATGTGGTTGTAAATCACTTGACGTCACTTAAATTTTTTTACGTTGTCATCGACAGATTCCGACGGCGTAAGTTGCAAACTGTTAGCCAACAAAAAATGTTAAAACTATTTAAAAAGACAACAAAATAAAAGTAGCCTAAGTTACTCCTTATAACACCATCTATCTGCCAGTGAAAGTCCCGTGGAAGTTGGTTCACCCTTTCCAAGATTAGCCGGAACAAACAGATAGATAAAATAAATAAATATACGGTAATAAAATAAATAAATACTAAATACTATATTAACTAGTTTAACTCAACACATCGCCTTACCTTAATTCTGGTTAAAGAGTTTATTTTCTCATAAAGAAATTTACATTTCACTTACATGAGAATATGGGTTTCTGCTCGAGAATTTTCGAGAAATTTATGTTAATTCGAGACGGGAAAGAAAACTTAACGCCTCGAAAACTCGAGAAATCTTTTGTATTTCTGAAAGCCTATTCAAACATTTTAAAAGAACATCGAGTTTTATTCTAAAGTTCAACATGTCTCGAGATAGTCGTAAAATTCTGGTCGAGGATTCTCGTGGCTCGAGAATCTTTTAGCGTTCCATGATATTATTATGTATTTACACGGGAATTAACGCGATCACGAAATAGGTCAGCCTGTGACAACGGCCAGTGCAACCTGGTCAAAAAGTCAGGCAATTCAGAGGTATGTAATACCTTCGTGATCTCGTTAATTCCCGTGTAAATACGTAATTAAAGTTAATTTAGTATGTAGGTATTACAATAAATCGCAACTAACAACATCAAGTATGAAAATACCCCGCATTGAAAATAAACAGCATGATCAGTGTATTATTAATTTATTTAAACAAGTAAGCTCACAGTTCTTAAACTAAAACGCTTACATGTTAAACTTATACTAACTTAATACTAAACTTTATACAACTAATATAACTAATAATTATAACAACAATTTAACTAAAAAAATTACGGCCTACTACTTTTACGGCCATTACATTTGGCCTGTCACAATAATAATAATATAATAATAATTGTTTATTGAGACAAAAACGAATTACATCCAGTTACATTTATCTCACTATAACACTTTATGTCATTCAGATATACATAATTTCAAAATGGAGTAATACTTATTAAATAATGAATCATATACTAATATTAAGTTAATTTAGCAAATGTCATAAAATCATAATTAATTATACATGTCAAGGTCATTTAGCGAGTTTTCATTGTTACAGTTACCCCATTGGTCAGTTCGATTTTCACAGTACGTCAATAGATTTGTTATTACAGTTTCCCAATTGTCACACAAAATATCAAAATCAGTGTTGGCTGCCGCGAGTGCATTCAAATGGCGACGCGCACGGATTAAGGGTGACATAGAACGGGCCACGGTACGAAATATATCGACATCTTGATTTACACGTAATAGATTAGTACCTGGGAGAACGAGCTTTGCTCGGTAACTAAAATTGCATTTTTACAGGAAATACAACTATGCAGTTGAACTTAAAATGCAAAACTGTATCTGCATACAACATTTCATCAAAATCGTTGGAGCCGTTTCCTAGACTCAGATTATGTATATATTTATATACATACATACAAGAATTGCTCGTTTAAAGGTATTAGATTAAGCAGCTGGATAGCTCTGGCAGTGGGAGTAGTAGCAGCATGTGCCGAGCGCCACGTTGGTAGATAAGTAAGGAGTGTGTGTTGTCTTCGTTCACTTGCACGCACATACCGGTCCGGTACATAAAGATAAATGCATTCTTGTACCGATGGGTTGTCAACCTTGTTGGCCAGTAGAAAGTAATAATGCTTTATGTGCAAAGGTGTTATACAAGTAAATTCCATTTTTTCCTCAAATAGCCTTATTATTTACTAGCAGTCCTCAATTTTTTTGGTTGGGGTCATTACTCCACTTTTAAGGGTCGTAACGTGATGTTACATAGCCTATAATCTTCCTCAATGAATACTCTATCCAATAGAAAAGGAATTATTCAAATCTGATTGATAGTTCCAGAGATTAGCGCGTTTAAACAAAAAAGCAAACATACCGACAAAAGAACACTTCAGTTTTATTAGTATAGATTAGAGATGAAACGGATATCCGGTAACTATCCGGTATCCGGCCTATCCGGCTCTGTTTTCTCTATCTGGCCGGATACCGGATAGTAATTCAGTATCCGACCGGATTCCGGATAGTAAAATTCAAAAAATTCTCATTATTTTACACAAGGTAAATTATACCACAATAGGTTATGGACACCGTTTATTTTATCATCGCACGTCAAAAATGTTTGTTTTGTTAATTAGTTTAGTACTCAAAATTAACAAGTGGCAAATTGTGGGGAATGAATACCAAATTCTCCGCATTTGTTGCTAAGAGGCGACTCCGCTAGGCTTCGTATACCAAACCAGCTTCTAATAATAGCCTTTCGCTGTAAACGCTACTGCCAGGTGCTGAAAGATAAATTCTAGTAAACCTTGACAACTGCGGGTACTGATTCAAATTAAATGACCACCAAATGTATGGGTCGTGATTGCGATCGATTCGAAATGTCTTTAAGAAAAGTCAATCTTGTTAGCAATTGGATTTTGTTTTTCTTGATCGCGACAATCACTACTATTATCCTTTGCCACTTCATTGAAACAGTCCCAAAAAGTGTTGGATCCAGTTTCATCTTCTTTCATTCGTTTAGCAGGTGTTGAAGACGGCGATGATCTGTTACTTTCAGAAGAAGACGTTCACCGCGCATATTCATATATCCGGTATTCGGTCAAACCACTATCCGTCTCATCTCTAGTATATTTAGCAGACGGGTCACCTGATGGTAAATGATTACCGCTGCCCATGGGCACCTGCAACTCAAGAGTCACAAGTGCGTTGCCGGCCTTTAAGGTAGGGAGTAGGGGAAGAGGGGGAGAGGGAACGGTTAGGGCCTCCGGTAACCTCACTCACTCGACGAAAAGCAATACAAGCATTGTTTCATGCCGTGGTATCACTCCGGTCGAGCTAGCCAATGCGAGCCGAAGCTCTCCTACGAACCACCTCATTTGAAAGCTCAGGAAATATAGTTTCTTTTTAATATAATATGCATAAGTGAATTTTCGTGTTAAAGGAAGACGAATAGGACAAATTTGTTTGTAAATATAATAATAACTCAGTGGTAAATATTACTATTTTTGAATTTTAGAGCACTGTGTCTAAAATAACGCCATTCTTGTACATTGAATTATTTGGTTAAGTAACTAGACCTTTAATATGAGATTACATGAGAAAATAAATTAATATTTTTCGAGTTTCTGTTTTTTTTCTTTAGTTTTAAATGAAGACTGGTTAAATTTTATCCAAAATATGCTAAAACCTCGAAGTTAAATTTGCGCCATCTGTGAAAATTGCCCGAACTAATATATGAATAATTAGTATAGAACCAACATCAAAGTACAGTAGTATAGCGCAGAATTCACAGATGGCGTAAATAAAACAAATCAACTCACGGTCAGCATTTTTCGTTGCGCTAACACTTTTTTCGTCTAGGCCCCATGCGCCGAGCGTCTGAAGTGTAACGTGCGGTAAGGAACTCGTTCCAAAACATACTTAGATAAAATTTATTTTGTAAATACATACATACTATTTAAACACACCAAATATTCATGCATACAAATATTTGGACTGAGCGGGAATCAAACCCGCGACCTCCAAACTTACAGTCAAATGTACTACCGCCGCCCCACAAATTAAGGTTGTCAATAATTGACAAATTTTACATAACTTGACGTCATGTCTTGTTAATTGTTACGTCATGTCTTGTCATGTTAATATATCTTGGCTTGACTATAATTATAATAATAATCACTTCGCACATCTCACACACGGCCGTCTGATCCCAAACTAGGCAGAGCCTGTATGGGAACCAGACTGCTGATAAACATACTTATGTATTTCTAAATACATACATAGTATAGATAAATTACACCCAGACACAGAACAAATGGTCATGCTCATCACACAATTATTAGTCCCGGGTGGGAATCGAACCTACGATCTCTGGCTCAGAAGTCAGGGTGACTGACCACTAGACCAACAGGCCAGTCAAATAGGATATCGTTGACAAAATTTGCTTAGATTATGTAGTCAAGCGCAGTCTACCTTGATTCGATCGATAGATATTGGTCAGACACGCCGAAGTAAAAAAAGGTAGAAGCTATTGAGGTACTTCCAACACCAAGGGAAGATCCTTCGACCAGGCGAGGTGATGAACGGTTGATTTTGGGTGGTTGGGTGGTGGTTGGGTGGTTGGGGACGTGCGTAGGTACCAGTGGCGTAGCGTGCCTTGGAGGGGCCCTGTATCAAAATTAGTTGAGGGGCCCAAATGAAGGGTAAAGATTTGTCACAAAAGAAACAAAAATGCTTTAAACAGGGGAATCCCGAATAACCGATGTAAGATGATGCCAACTTTTGGGCGCACGCTTAACCCGGGAATAAAAGAGATTGCTTTTTTTTTTGACATATCTGAAGCGAAAACTTTATAGGCACGTATGACAGTTTTTTTTATATGTTTTTCCCAGCAAGCACGAGATTAAGTGACATTGTGGATAACATTTTTCTAATTTTTGCTTACACACGTTAGGGGCCTCTGTAGGCGGAGGGCCCCGTATCATTGATACGGCTGATACGGCGGTAGCTACGCAGCTGGTAGGTACTCTAGGACGGGATGTCTATGTCAAGAGGAGTAAAATTAAAACATTAGCAAGTATTAACTAGATAAAATGTAAACTGAACTTTTAACACATATAGCAATTATGACAATTTCTATAATTTCTTGAACAAATCGTCGCTTCTTGAGTAGACCGTGCAGACTCTCCGCCGTCTGCCAAAAGACTCTTTTATATTCTAACAATTATACATTTTCAACATTGTTCTATAGAACTCAGTGCAGACTTCTTACACACCAGTATTAATGTATGTCACAGAGGTGTGACAATATGTACTCGAGCACGATCAGCACAAGAACTTTCCTTCCGTGATGCAGGATCATTAGTTGCTATGTAGTTCAGGTTGTCGTCGCTGGGTTGGGCTGAAGTATGTTTTATTTTCGTATGTAGATGTCGCCGCAAAGCCATAGTAAAAAATGTAGAAAGCGCCATCTATGGACAATCTGTTTAACTTAATAGTTAACGTCGAATTAAAAAATGTAATGAATATATGGCGTTGTCTATATTTTTTACACGCAAACATGGTCTATCTCGCGTATATACCGAATTTAATCAACGTTTAATTTGTAGTAGAGATCGCCTGGCACATTGCGGAACAATTTCAACCATTTTGAATGTCTTGTTTTATTTCATTGACTAGTATAATTTGACTTCTGTACTATGACAGGTGAAAATACATAACTACTGGATCCCTATAGCTTTATGTAACAATTGATATATCAATTTTTCAAGATGGACGAATAGACGTCCATTTTTTTACGTTTTTGTTATGCCCTTGTATAATTATAAAACACTTGACATTGGCGGAATTCCTGCGCTGATTCTTGCGCGGGATAGAGCCAATAATAAAATAATATATATATATGTAACAATTTTTACATAATTTTAAACTTTATGGCTCATATTGTTTAAATAATGCATTTCATATTACTGTCTCGTCTTGCAAGTTTCCTTAAAAAATGCCTACAAGGAATTCTCACGTAATATATTTAGATTACCTAATACACGCGATCGATACCACCGCAACTCATTTCTTCTCTATTCTTCTCGTCTCTTTTATAAACAAACTTTCAAACATACCATCACGCCTGTATCCGCAACGGATTAGGCAGAGGCGTATGTAACACCCACGTTTTACTAACTATAATTAGGTTCCACTCTCGTAAGAGATCGTCCATTAATCACGTGATACTTTTTAGCATCTTTTTGGATCCCCCCCCTCCAACCTGGTAATGCGTGGCGAGGTTTTAGACTAACCCCACCCCCCCTACCCAAATCACGTGTATTTTTTTAGGGGCAAGCTTGCTACCATCGACAGGGCGCTTTGGGAATTCAAGATAGGAAATTTTAGACTAAATTGAAAGGAAAAGGTACGTATAAAGGGAAAAGGGATATTGTTTATACAGGTGGATAGGGGGCTTTAGTAATAGCTTGAAGAGATCAGGGTCGCATAGCTGTATCTCGAACTGGCTACTGGCTGGGAAGTATGAGGGCTCTAACAACCACTCCACAGTGTAGGTACAAAGCTACAAGTAGACGACGGGGTCGACTCAACGTACCAAAATTCAGTGGGCCGCCGCGCGCCGGCCGGGCCGCACGTTAGTTCAATGTTCACTCACACGCTGCGTCGCCTCATCCGTTCGTATATAGACTATCGAATTATTAGTACCTAGCCTAGGTTTATTTGTTAACAAAAATAGTATAATAGGCATATAACTTATTGGTAATCAAATATCAGATTAATTAATTCTTTAAATAAGCCTTCCTTGGCAGTCGGGTAAAAAGACATCCCTAAAGTTGCGGCGTCGTCAGAATAGGTAAGAGTAATGCGATAGAAAGAGAGCAACTTCTAGGAATATAACTGTAGGTAATTAGCGCTGTGTGACCTAAATTGAGACTTTATTGTATCGGAACAAGAGTCGCTATTTATTTAAATGCTTTGGTGTGGGACTTATGTACCTTTACTATAATGTATTCTGTGCCAAAATATAAAAATCAAAGTCATAGTCACATTTATAGAATTTTTGGCATCGCGATTTACAATTAATTTCGTTCAGGGGGCGCCATCTATTGATATATTTTTAAACCAAACTCAAATAACGACTATAATAATATAAATAGTTTTGCCGTTGTGTAATATAGAAACTTGAACATATTTATGTGTTTATATCTTGCAATATGTAGTCTGACGTCCCGAGGTACGCAGTTTAGTACATTGGTACCGAATTACCGCTCATCACTTATGAAAACTTAACTTGCAATGGTCGGTTCACGTGCTGTTTTAATCAAAATAAACGTGTCACACACAAGGAAATACCATTATATACGTACATAATTATGATATATTTCATAAAACTTTATTGCTTAGTATCATTAATTAAATAGAACATTGTAAATTTCAAGTCTACCAGTTCTTATCTGTTGTAAAACTACTAAGATGTACAAATTTTATTTTTGAAATTATTATTCATCGTTTACTTTAAAGATTTATCTTATTTACGCAAGATTTATTTAGTAACCGATGACCCCTTTACACGTAGGTACATTAATTTGCCGATTTGAAGTTTTATTGGCATGTGGTAACCCCGCAGTAACCTTCTCACCGGGCTAATCGTGAAGAGGTATGTTGGAATCCAACCGACTTAAACCAACCGTTGTTTCGGCAATTTTTATAATAATTCTACCTTTATGAATATGCAGCCATAGCTACAAATTAACTATTGTTGTTACGCTTGTTTACAGTCAAATTAATTATTTTGTTAATAACTTAATTATTATTTAAAACTTTTTTTTTATTATATGGACCAGTGGCCTTTATATCGCTAAAGAGCCTTTATCCACTGGTTTATTATAATACAATAAAAAAAAAAAAAAAAAAAAATCTACTTTTTAGATCGGTTGAAAGGTAGAATTATTTTTTTCTTCTATCGCTTTTCTTTGTGCAGGTGCAGATTTCTAAACATCACTTCATGAATTTTCACGTCACTTTCAATCAGATTTTTTTTGTATGCAGCATATTTAAAAAGAATCTGGACATTCTATGAACATCCTTGGTATTAAATATCTAAGTTTCATTCATGTCAGCCCTCTCTCATATGTAATGTGAGCTTTATCGGTCAATTTTCAAGTTTAATTTTTCAGTTTCAAAATCAGATTTCTGTATAAAAAATCACAAATTTTCATGAAATTCTTTAAAACGCCTTTCTGTAACACCCTGTATAGATACAGGTCAAAGTGATATAAAGGATGTAAAAAAACCTAATCTAGTAGCAAATTTATGCTATACCATATGTATTCTGTACCCATACCGAGTCACCATTGTGTATTTTCTCAATTTTTGACCGGGCAAGCATAGATTAGTCTGAACCGTACTTATTTAGTAAATTAATTACAATAATCTCATTGCTAACTACAAAATCTTACGCAATAATTGGTGTGATAATGTAACTCAGTTGTTTTAATCCCATATTGTTTCATAAGTATATGACGAGAATCTTACAGAAAAATAAATATGTTTTGTAAGTGTAATAAAACATTATCAGTAACGTGCTTGATGACGACTTCACTATGGCTCTCTGGAATTTTGAACCATTTTGTAAAGTTGGCAAGCGATTACAAATGCTTAAAAACTATCGAAACACCAGTATCAGGCTGCGTTTCATCCAGAGATATGCGAGGATACGTAGCGATGTGTTTGTTAAGAACCAAAAGAATCGCTTCATTTACCTAGCCTCGCTCAGCGCAGCCCCTGTGGATACAGCTTAACGGAGCGAGGTTTTGGTACGTCCAAAACAAGCGAGGCATGTGAGCGACGGATGTGTGCTAGACTGTGTTTGTTAGGAGTCGATGTGTATTGTACACATCCTCGCACAGCTCAGCTACCTGGTGGCCATCTCTGGTGGAAACGCAGTCTCACTCGGACATTTTCTGAAAGCTTTCCGACCATTAGAAGAAACACAATATCTGTATAGGTACTATCACTTTAGGATTTTTTATGACTCATCTATTGGCGCACTTAGCAGTAAAATCGACCAGTTTGCCGTCACGGCAAACAGCACGACGCTCTCAAATGCCGTCATGTTTCACATCTGCCGGGCGTACCATGAAGGTCAACTTTCTTTGCTTAGTTTTTTTTTATATATTATAGGGGGCAAACGAGCAGACGGGTCACCTGATGGTAAGTGACTACCGTCGCCCATGGAGGCATTCGCGAAAAAGCTGTTTTTAACTTCAAAGAAAGAGGAGGTCCTTAATTCAACTGTATTTTTGTGTGTATTACCTACGCGATATCTTCACCAACTGTGAACAGATTTCAATGATTCCTTTTTTATTAGACAGGTTCTCCAGATTTTTTATAAATATTTTAAAATAACCCAACCCAGAAAACTACGGGGGGCCGGTGTGGCTGTGGGGGACGGGCTTGTTTCCCACTTCACTTCAGACTGGATAGATTCTAGAAAGGGGACTGGGTGTATTAACAATAGCCGTTAGGTTGATTTTCATGGTCTCAGCCTATTCGCACTCCTCGCTCTCCAAACTCTACGAGTTCTGACCTGGGGATAATTGGTATGGCTGTACGTTAAGCCTATCCAACCCAATCCTAATAAAAGGGTGTTCCGTGCGCGTTCTTCACCCTGAAGAGGGTTAAACTCTATAGTGTGGTGGCCAACAGCTGGCATAGGTCTGCCAAGGTTCTCGGGGACTTTTCTAAAGTTATTCCCGAACTCTTGCAATATTTCCACGTGTAACGGAAAACTTTGTGGTTTTAGTCATTTCGACACGACATACAACTTCACCATGAGCCCCGGCATGGTGATGTCCCGTGGGGGTTTCCACACGCCAAAAAAAAGGCTTTGCATGCTAGCAGGAGCGTACGGAAAATGTCTTTTTTAATTTGCTGAATACTGATAACAACCTAAATAGAAACATAGACACCAGTTAAACAGATGACTGTTATCCGACTACTCTCCCTTATCTTAAACAACACTCCAGGTTCCATACATACAAGGTACCTGAGATAATTTGAAAACTGGCTGGAAATACAAGCGAAAGGAAATGAGGATGGAGATACAAGCGCATTCCACCAACTATGCTCACAAGTAATTCATCATTTACTTTAAAGAATGTACACTTATGGAATGCATTGCCCAAAAATTAGACAGGCACAACAACATGTTAAAGTTCTGGTAAAAAAAAGATTTAAAGGTAGAATAGAATATTGTTTATTGTGCACCAAATGAAATTTCAATTTCAATCGGCGGTCTTATCGCTAAAAGCTATCTCTACCAGACAACCGTTGGATGGCTTTAGTGACAGGAGTAGCTGACGATATACTATATATAACAATACATATACTTACACACATAGGTAAATATTTATATATACAGAAGTAATAATAAAAGGTAGTCTATGTATGTCCTTTTCTGTACTGTGTTAATTAGTTAAGGTGTTAAAGCGTAACAAACAATCTCACATTCGTATTTATAATACTAGCTGTTGCCCGCGACTTCATTTCGGATCCGTACATACCTTTTTTAGGAATAAAAAGACCAGACTGTAATGAAACAAATGTAAATAACAAACATCCATCTATCCTCAAAAACGCCTTTAATTTTTTTATTTTTTTTTGTGGTGTAGGGGGCAAACGAGCAGACGGGTCACCTGATGGTAAATGACAAGAGTCACAAGTGCGTTGCCGCCCTTTAATCGCCCATAGGGGAAGAGCGGTAAGGCGGTAGAGGGGGATTAGAAGGGAGGAGAGGGGAAGGACGGGAAGGGGGAGGGGGCAGGGTTAGGG
The DNA here is from genome assembly GCA_963859945.1 of Euplagia quadripunctaria. Taxonomy (NCBI): domain Eukaryota; kingdom Metazoa; phylum Arthropoda; class Insecta; order Lepidoptera; family Erebidae; genus Euplagia; species Euplagia quadripunctaria. The sequence continues at coordinate 13,680,072 of OY982582.1, read as the reverse complement.
CCTCCGGTAATCTCACTCACGCGGCGAAAAGCAATGAAATCATTGTTTCACGGCCGGTTTTCTGTGAGGCCGTGGTATCGAGCGGAGTCGAGCCGGCCCATACGTGGCGAAGCATGGCTCTCCCACGTTAGATTAGTAAGATTAATTAGAACATACATCAAGATATGAAAAATACACGCCATTGCATGTTCTTGCATCATCCGACTGCCTAACTAGATCAAGAAATGTGTAAGGTAAACAGTACTAATCTAACTGGCATTTATCAAAACTGCTGACATTGTTTATTTACTTTTATTACTGACCAAGTTTTAAAATATAGATAAATTAACACGTTCACTGCGTTACGGGGTCTTTTCAACCCGGTACACAGCTCTCATTAAGTGCGGGCAAAAAAGATAGTGACTGCGTGCTGGTGCGGGAGCTATATCTCTGGAGTTTATAACTGTATGACAGAGACAACTATATATTTGTGTTGTTTATCGAATATTGAAACAGGTGACATTTAAAAAATTTACGGGGTATTAAGAACCCCATTACGACCAGAGAGTAAAAATTACCTTTCAATGCGATACAGGGTTCGAAAAGCCCCGTATAAATTATTGTATTGTAATTCTGAGCTCATTTGCATTAGTGCAGTGAAAAGCGTATGACGTTAATAATTCGAAAAAAATGAATTGCTCGCGACATATGTTAGAGTTATCATTTAAAAAGGATTACAAAAGCCCCTCATCATTCGTATCTTCGAGATCATCCCTACAACAGTCAGCGCAGCGCCCTCACCTATGTTCCGCAAAGTGTTCCAACGATAACCAAGACCCCTGCCAGATAATTACGATGTTATCACTAGCCCCAGTACTGGTCACATCTATCAAGAATTACGGAATGCATTAACATTAACGAGCCATGAATAAGATACTGAAGAGAGTTGTGTGTCCAACAAACAAAAACCTAAGACCACAATTTTGGCACCTATTATTTATACCGGAATTAACGTGATCACGAAAAGATATTACATACCTCTGAATTGCCTGACGTTTCGACCAGGTTGCACTGGCCGTGGTCACAGGCTGACCAGCTCAGCGGTGCACGCCCTCCGTCGTCGAGATCCTTCAGGCAATTCAGAGGTATGTAACCTTTGAGACCTTTTCGTGATCGCGTTAATTCAATATAATTATAACATGGATCGCAAATGTTTAAAAGTTAGTATTTGGAAAATATTGTCTTAAAACAACTGGATGCTGATGTTCAACCACTAGAATACTGCCAAAGTATCGAATCATCATCGAGATCGGATAAAAAAAAATTGAAACCCTTGTACTTTATTCTGATTCTGCGCAATGTGTAGGTAATACAGCTGTTTTTTTAGTAATTAATTGAATTTTTCATTTTTGCAAACAATTTTGGCTGGTTTTCTTTAAGGCCACCCGCCTGCCTGACGCCAACCCTCTTTGGGAATGTAGTCAATCTCAGATGGGACAAAAGAAGAAAGTAAATTGGGGGTTGTAATGTGTCGTTTTAAATCACAGAGGGGTTATGTTTTAGCGGGGTGATGAGTGCCTTGGTGATCTGAGCTACAGGCTCACGCCTAATACAGACCAGTCCTCTCACAGCTGCTGTTTTAATGTTAGCTGTTGCTGTGATGTATATTAATATTGTATTAATTAGTGATTGTGAGAATAAAAACAATTAATAAATAAATAGGACGAGGGAGTTAGGGTAAGGGATACCGCAAGTCTCGGACGGGAAAACGGAATTGAGACTGCAGTAGCTCGAACAGGCCAGGGTCGCGTACCGGAATAACTGTCCTGTGATTGGAGAGGGTGCTAGGATAGGAACATCAACAGTCAAGTCTACATAAATTTTGAAATTTTATTTCAAGCTTAGAGATCTTTTTATATGAATGAACCATTTAAACTAACCCCATAACACCCAGTAGACTGCATGATAAGCCGATAATCAAGGAATTTAACCACTTCTAACGGAGCTTGATGACTCCGACTGGTCTGCTACCTCAGTCAGACATTTGGATAGGCCAATGGAAACACTCAAAACTGGCAGACAGTGTACGAAACAGTGTTTTTTTCTGGATTAAAGTACCCTATGTACCCTTTTTAAGGTTCCGTACCCGAAGGGTAACCAACCACCAAAAATCCTGGTGGGGTGACGGCCCGAGGTTTCCATAAGCACAAAAAAAAAAGTTCGGACCCCTATCGTATTAACCGACCACGACGTCTTAGCTCATCACCGTTGGATTTAATACAAGAAGAAAAAGGATCTTTTAAAAATGTTCAGGTAAAAAATATTTTTTTCAGGTATACAGGAAGCAGCGCACATAACTGAGCTCTGCGTGACGCAACACTAGTTAATAAAATGTTATTATGTGACTTTGTGAAACTTACTACAATGGCAGATATAAATTACTATTATGACGAACGTCTTCAGTCAACTAACACCACTACAGAATGGAGGCAGGACAATTGTGGAGGCAGTATATCTTTGCTGGTGTCGGTACGTCTTCCTTTTTTAAATTTAATTAGTTTTCTATATGTGTCAAGTTCTTAAAAAAATACCGTTCATTTAAAAATATATATTCTATTAAAAACTTTGTGGAAGTATTAAAAATACAATGTAGGTAACTGTTTTGTTATATATCGTTAGAGTATATAATTAATAATTATATAATATTCTGGGGTATAGGAAGCCCAGAGAATTTTACAAAAATAATTGTCAAGGCACAAGATCAGCCGCTTATTTACTCTGCCCTCCCCTGGCCAATTTTTTGTCATTTTACTAAAATTTTCCAAAAAAAGAAATCTCTTATTTTTATATACATTTTCTAGTTAAATATATTTGACTATTTAAACGGGAATTAACACGATCAATAGGTATAACATTACCTTTGAGTTGCTTGACGTTTCGACCAGGTTGCACTGGCCGTGGTCACAGACTGACTCAGCCAGTTTGCAATGCCTATTGATCGCGTTAATTCCCGTTAAAAAAAAATCTTTTTCACGATGCTTTAATTTTTTTTCTATTAACTTCTTTTTTTTATTATCCAAAATATTTTTCTTCAGTTTGTTAGGTAATTGAGTTTTTTGTAATTTAATAAGATTTTCCGTGCAATATATTTTTAATGCACATTTTTGTACTATTAAATGCTTTTTGTTTAAATTTTTAAGTGTGAAGCATTTGTTGATACCTAAAACAGACTTCGGACTTACAAATAACGGTTTTTTGTTTGAACTCCAGCCAGAACATTAATGACGATGAACCCACTGTTAAGGAAAGCATTTATGCCGCGTTCCTATAAGCAAAAAACGATTCGTTTTGCTAACGGACGGTAAAATTTTCGTTGAAAATTTATTTGAAGAAGTTAACAGTATACTAGTAATAATATGTCACCCGCATTACAAGTTGTACATTATAGTAGTACTTTCACCTCAGTTTATGGTCACTGCTCAGCTTCTAAGGGTTGTAGCGTGATGTTACATCACTGATAACCTTCCTCAATGAATATCCTATCCATGGGCGTACTTTTAGCCCAGGGGGGAGGGGAATAAAAGAAATTGTTTCAAAATTACCTTAGGATTACGTACGCTGCTTTCGAAATCAGCTCAAGTGGCTCCCAATTCGCCTTCGACGGAATACTCATATTCTTTCTATACTTTATGGTATTTTATTTCATCCCTGTACTCCTGCTTATTTAAAGGAACGCTTTGTTATCCTCAATGACACACATACAAGATCCTTGAGGTAGTCCGAATCTCTAGAACTGACTGCATATACATATATGTTTAATTATTTTATTATTTACTTTCATCTTCATATCACATGATATATGCTATATTATAAGTATATTATGATTCTTTAAAAATAAAAATATCTCCAATATCAGCACTATACAGCAAAACTACCCATGATTTCATTTATTTATTGTTCAAAGGTTGCCTGGAAGAAATTGCTTTCAGTGAAAAGGCCGCCCTTTGTACATATTCACCTGATATATTTATTGTTAAAACATTTTTGTTGGTGTACAATAAAGTTTATTTCTATTCTATTCTATTCTAGTCTATTCTATTCTTGTTAAAGCCAGCAGGGTTAGGTGCCCTATCCTGCCCCCCCTCCCCCTCCTCGGGTACGCCCATGATTCTAACCAATATACAAAAATAATTATTCAAATCTGACTGATAGTTCCATCTCCTCGTTTAAATAAACAAACAATCAAATAAAAAATAATTCACAATTAAAAAAAAGTATCAAGGACTTCAATGCGCCCAAATCATGTTAAATTGTAATAAGCTGTATTCTTCATCCTTTAATTTTGCACCCTTAAGGGTAGAATACTTTCTTGAAATATAAAGGGAATTAAGATCAAGATTGAGTACAAGAGTACCTACAACCAATTTAATAAAAAAAAGAATTATTCCAATCAGTTCACAAATGGCGAAAATATAGTGTAACCTCCCTTTTTAAAGTCGGTTAAAAAAACTGTTTAGTTTATTATATGTATTAGTATAGATAAATATGACAATGTATATACAAAAACTACACCTATAAACCGCCACGTTGAGTTGTCATGTACCCAAGTCGTTATAAAGTAATAAAAAAGTAAATATTATCAGTTTCTTTAGTAAATATTATGTTCTTATTTCTTTAGTACTACTTTCACCCACGTGTACCGTCACTGCTCTACTCCTTGGGATAGTAGCGTGATGTTAAATAACCTATAGTCTTTCTTAAAACTTTAAGCTATTGAATTAGAATGCACGGATGGCGCAGTGGTTAACGTAGTCGCCTTGCCACTACACCGCGCCGAGTGTTGTGAATGAGTGTGAGTGTTGTCGATTCAAGCACAGGACAAAAAAACGAACAGTCAGTCGTAGGACTGCACGTCAGAAGTAAAAACATAACTTCACAATGTATTTGCATATACATACACACATCTGTATATATATAATTGGGTTAAAAATAAAAAGTAGGTAATAACATGTCTAAATGTTATACATAGGGTACACTGGAAGTTCTGCGCTCCTGGCCGCTCATTCAAATTCATTCATTCAATTCAAACATTTTGAATTTCGAATGTTATATTTTTTTAAATATAAGAAACTCGACTCCGTCTTACGAATTTTCGATCAGGGTCACGTGTTCTGACGCGAGTTTAACATTTTTTACCCATACCAAAAAGTGCACAACGCCGCTAAAGAAGTTTTCACTTCAAAATTTGTGTAATTCACAAATAGTTGTCCCAAATCTAACTGTTCTTTGTGTCTGTAGTTTGTATGTTTGTAAACCCCCCCGGGACACAGGGATCATTCCTAGTGCGAGAGTTGTCTTTTATAAAAAAGAAAAAAAAGATTGCATAGAATGTTTTCCAAAAACTGATACTTCCAGAGATTACTTAGCTCGTTCACCTAAAATACATATAGTAAAACTTACACACGGTTTAATTGCAAACTGAATTAAAAAGTAAAAAAGAGATCCACTATCCGACTCCTGACTTCATCATCAGACCATCATCAAAACCAAGCCGTTGGACTCGTCAAAACGAATCATATGGGACCAAAGTCGAAGGGTTTGCTAGTAGCAACCGAAGGACCTCCTGGGCACCATCATCAGATCAGCTCCTAGGTACATAATTATAGCATTGTCATTCAAACTAAATACACATACAAAGTTTCATTTTTAACCAACTTCAAAAAAGGAGGAGGTAAAAAAAAAATTTGACTGTTTTTTTGGAGTTTACTCCTTAAGAATCGATTTGCATATAAGGCGCCCGGTATGAAAAAAATATGAAGAGTAAAATTTAGTGATCGTAGGGCAGCGTAACGCTTTAACGCTTTGTTGTGCTTTTTGTGCTTTATTGGAGTTTACTCCTTAAAGAAAGACGCATGTAATATGTGTATTTAACTTTATGTTATATATATGTATATGGAATATATACTATACAGCGTCTAGAAATGACGTATATATATATTGAAGAGAGAGAGAGGGAGAGAGGGGGAGAGAGAGAGAGAGGGGGGGAGGGGGAGAGAGAGAAAGAGAGAGAGAGGGGGGAGAGGGGGGAGAGAGGGGGGGGAGAGAGAAGAATTAAATGAGAGAAAGAATTAAATGGAATAGTTTTTTTTTGTTGAAGTCGGTTTTTTTTTTAAAGAATTATGATACGACAATTCGAAGTAAGTTAATATTGATATTCAAAATTTGTATGCATAGTTAGTTAAACGTGAAGCTAATGTAAATAAACTTCGGTTTTATTATTTTATTATATGTAGATTTGTTTATTAATTGCGTGTATTAATTTTAATCTTATGACGAATTTTATAACTTCCTTCAGTATAACAAACAGCAACTTACTAATTATAGAACATTAAAAACACATCTGCCCTGCCAAGAAAACGTATAAACGTGCCAAACAGCCGCTATTTTGTTTTTGGGATGATGTAAGGTGTCTAACGGTACCCCATACATCCACAATAAAATTTGTTCAGGTATTTAGAAGTTATGGTAGGCAAAGAAACTCACACTCGATTCAACTTTTCAGGGCCGTCGTGTAAAAAGTAGCCCACATGAAGCAGATTTTGTCGACTGAACCGTTGATGTCTACTACCAAAAGATTCGCTTATTATGACGACCGTTTCATCGCATTCGAGCAGTCAGCTGCAACTGCAACTATGCTTAATTTGAGTACTCACTCAAATCAAACTAAACTGTAACGAATAGTAGCTATGTAGTATACATTATACTCCCTTTTTGGGCAGTCGTGTAAAAATATTTTAAAACACTAATTCAGACAGGATGGATACAAGTCACTTATGGACCACTTATGAAAAAGGAACAGCCAAAGACCATCTGTTCAAACCAATAACTAGTAAAATCCTGAGGAAGTGAGTGCTTACGGAAATTCTTAACATCGACACTAAGCCGTTAGGGGTAACGTCATCTAGTGGCGAATATTAACAAATTAATTTTTAATTAACATTTTTTACATTCACACCAAACTGGACATAATATAGAGTAGTAGATGCTCTTTTAACTGAGGTCTTCTGAAGAATTGAGAAGGTGCAATTCGAGCAAATGCTGAGCCCTACCTACTTCTGTTTAATCGTTTAAGTTCTTTATTAAAAACTAATTATCATGGGACAACAGAATCTTCCTTTCGAAATTTTTCTTTACAGTTATAAGTGTTCGTAAATCTCTTTCTCTCTCTCTCTTAACTCATTTATAACGGTTTTTATTTAAATACACTTATTAGTTCGTATGTGTACCCTGACCTTCAACTTTACGCTTTTTATTGCGATTATTTATTGTGACTATTTAAACTTTTATTTTAAACTTATATTACAGTAAATATCGGAATTATTTGTGCCGGTTATTCCATGGGATGGAGTTCTCCCATACACCTGATACTAGGAAATGTCACCACATCACCTCTGGACCACGTTTTAACAACAGACCAAGAAGCCTGGATCGGATCCCTTGTCGGAGTTGGCGCAATATTCGGTGAGTGTAATGTTTATGGACTTCCCGACAACAGCAAGTTCGAGTAACAGGTATGCGACCCTACAGGTGTTGTTACGGTGTACAGGTTCTGTTTTTCCAGCACTAAGGGAATACCCTCTGACCAGGCTATGTGATCCTGGCTCACGGACCACGGTACGTTGTATATACAGGTATTAATCGGGGTGAGAACTTTCATTGTGCGAAACGGAATCCGTAGTTGCTATGTAGTTGTAGCAGGTGCTTGAGTTATTGCTGACACTCTCCAATTCATCAGGATAACCAATATCATTTTCCTTCCATTGCCTTCCCTTCAGTCCTACGTCATCCGTTCTATATACGTAACCAATTTTCCTATCTCTAATTCCCCAAGTACCCGGTTGACGGCAAAAGTCTTGCTCCCTATTACGTAAGTGGAACGAGTGTATGTATGTATGTAATATGTCAATGTTTACCTTTATGCTAGTTTATTGGAATAAAAAATTTCAACTAAAATGCCTGGCTGATGATAAGCCACATCTATAACAATTCAATAAGGAACATTTTTAACGTTTCATACAGAAATCTTCTTTTGAAATTGTTCATTAACATTTCGTAAGAGACAACGACAACACTCTTTACCATATCGTTGCACCTACCACTTTTTATTTCTGCTTCACCCCAAGGTTGACTGGCAGAGAATGCCTAAGGCATTAAGTTCGCCTTTGTAAAATATGTGCATGAATCCAACAATGTCCAACTAAAAAAGACCTGTCAATCGTAAGATTGCTCGTCAGAAGTGAAAAAAATAACCTTATATATATAGCGCACACGCACACGCACACGCACACACACACGCGCGCACGCACACACACACACACACACACACACACACACACACACACACACACACACACACACACACACATACACAACAATACAATGTGTGTAAATAACAATTATAGTGATAATGTGTTAATAATAAATATACTAGGAAAAGCATTTTCCGATTACTATATATTTTTAAAATCCATTTTTTCAGGCTAACTTAGTTACTTTTTTTTTAAACTATACATTAAAACGCTCCTAAAGTACACAAGACATTTCAAGAAAGCTTTTTAAAATATATTTTTTGGTCGGACTGCAACCGATTAAGGGATTCTAAAAAGCAAAGGAATATTTCGCGATAAGGGAAAATTACGTTTTACGGGTTTAAAGGTTCCTGTCTCACCTATTTGTCTGTTTATCAATTGTGACAAGAACCAAGGAAGGTGCTTTTAAACAAAATCAATTTACAGGTCCATTCTTTGCTGGCTTCGCTGCGTCAGCAATCGGCCGCAAATGGGGCCTCATAAGCAGTTGCATCCCCTTGTTCATCGGGTGGATTCTCATCTTGATTTCATCCAATATTAATATGATATACGCCGGCAGATTTTTCTGGGGATTGGGTGGTGGAATGGTTTTCACCATCTCTCCTATGTACTGTGCAGAAATAGCTACGGTAAGATAGAAATAGCTAATTATTTTGTTATGAAACCCATTCATTTGGAATAGTTATTTCGTGTCGTAGGAAATATGGATGTTGACATATGTTACAATGTAAATAAATAATTTTATTCATAAATGATAATAAGTGGATAATATTCTTAAATAGAATATTTATTATTTATCATTTTTTCTTCTAGGATGACAGTAGAGGAGCTTTGGGCTCATTCTTACAGCTGTTCTGTACAATTGGGTACTTGCTGGTGTATGCAGTCGGACCCTTTGTATCCTACAGGGTCACCTCGTATGTGGGTATTATATTTGTGTCCATCTTCTTTGTGGGAATGGTCTTCATGCCGGAGTCTCCAATTTACCATCTAACAAAAAGTGAGTATGTAATTATAATGTAAGTAGGTTATGTATGAGGGGGTGAGTAAGTCGTCGGGGAGGGGTATATTTATTAAAGTAAAGTGGTCGAATTTCGACAATGGTTTATTTCATTGGCCAATATTACTTGACCTGTCATTGTATTGACTTTTGTACCGTGACAGGTCAAAATATTTATTGGACACTCATAGCTGTATGTACCCGTTTTTGGATTTTTTTTAACTTTGTAGCAAATATTGTTCAAAAGTTTTAGCATTCGTCACTTCTTCTCTTTCTAAACTATAAGTGTGCGAAATTTCATACTCCACCGTCCGCCCAATTTTCGTAAAAAGGAATCCAAAGTTTTCGCTTCACGTATTAATATATAGATACTAGCTTTTGCTCACGGCTTTCCTAGCGTACTTATAAGTTATTTGTCTATTCTTCGGAAACATTACTTTTTCCGGGATGAAAGGTACATCTTATTTACCTTTTCTACATCCTTGACAACGTGAATACAAAATTTCATAATTGGTCGAGTAGTTTAGGCGTGAAAGCATAACAATCAAACAAACCAGTTATGCCGCGTTCCTATAATCAAGAAACGATTCGTATTGCTTACGGACGATAAAATTTCGTTGAAATTTCAACGAAAATTTTACCGTCCGTAAGCAAAACGAATCGTTTCTTGATTAAAAGAACGTGGCATTAATAAACAAAGAGTCTCACTTTAGCATTTATAATATTAGTTAGGATACCCTTGCACTCATGAGGAATTACACTAGCTCTTTACTTCTACTCAGTAAAATTGGCTTTTGAGTGACCTATAAAAGTATTTTTAAAACTGTAACAGTGAAAATACTAATAATGAATTAAAACATCTACTAAGTACTAAACTTTACTTTACAGAGAACAAAGAAGCAGCTACCGATTGCCTCGCCAAGATCCGAGGTAGATCCCTTTTAGCTGTAGAAAGTGAGATCGATAAAATGGATGCGGAAGTTACAATTTCTATGGCAAGAACTGCCACGGTAAGTATACGATTTTATAACTCTACTAGCAACCCGCCCCGGCTTCCCACGGGTACAAATTATACACCTAAACCTTTCTCATGAATCACTCTGTCTATTAGTGAAAACCGTATTGAAAACCGTGTTGAAAATCCGTTCAGTAGTTTTTCAGACAGACAGACAGACGCGGCGGGGGACTTTGTTTTATAAAATGTAGTGATACATCACAGCCATTAACATACAGCCATACCACGAAATACATAATAGTATAGATACAGAAATCTCACTCCGCCAAATCATTTAAATAAATAGCGACTCTTGTTCCGACACAATAAAGTCACAATTCAGGACGCACAGCGCTAATTACCTACAGTTATATTCACCTAGAAGTTGCCTCTCTTCTTCTTTGTCGTTTTTAAATAATTTATTAATCTGAATATTTAATTATCAGTAAGTTATGTATCGATTACTTTATTTTTTGTGAAAAAAGGATCTAATAACTCGATAGTGTAGATACGAACGGATGACGTGACGCAGCGCGTGAGTAAGCATCGGACTAACGTGCGGCCCAGCCGGCGCGCGGCAAGCCACTGAATTTTGGCACGATTAATCGATCCCGCCGTGAACTTGTAGCTTTATACCTACACTGCGGAGTGAGCCTGCCCATACGAAGCTTATCATATTTAATGTACTAGACCCCATAGTTGTACTAATATATTCAGTTTTGTCTTCTGCGAAACACACAGAACTAACTCAAAATCAAAATCAAAATTAATTATTTCAAGTAAACCCATTGTAGGTATTTTTGAATTGTCAGGAGGAGTCAGTCAGTATAAGTAGGTTGTGAAGCTATTTGCCTGTTCCAAAACGTAGATCCTATGGAGAAGAACAGGCAAGAAACTCCAAGGACACTTTTAAACCATGTTTTTTTTTTTACAAAGCTATTTGTTACATTGCTTATAAGCGCAATTTAATGGGAGGACAGTGTAACATAAATTAATATTGTTCTAAAATGGAAAAGAAAATCACAGAGCTGCTAGGCAACATAGAAAATTAACTAATACATGTGACTACACAGTTCTCACATGTACAATTCAATTTTTTTTTAAATAACAAAGAGTAAAAACCGTATCATAACTACAATGTCAACAGTGTATAAAATAACACTAATGTTCTATAAAATTTACAATGTCAATAATATAAATAATCAAAATATCAATATATCTCATTGACAGTGTGACTGTGGAGCAGGACCGGTATTTTGCCAAGCATTTTTATCATCTAAATAATGATCTAGTTTATAATATGCTCGTTTACATAGCGTGCGTTTTATATAAGTGTTAAATTTCTTCTCACTTAGTTGAAGAATGTTATCAGGTATTTTATTATAGAATTTAACGCAGTACCCCAAAGATGTTTACTCCTCAGGCGATATCTCAATGATGACTTGGTAGTGTGGACAAGCCAAATGTCAAGCGATAATATTCCACGAAGTCGCAGTGTTATACCACGCAAAAGTTGGGCGATGTGTCTTCGTGACATGACCCTAGTGAATACATGGCTTTAAGCGAGTGATTTCTAATCAAGATTAATAATTATTTCCAGATCGCCGATGTCTTTCGCGGAAGTAACTTCAAGGCGTTCTACATCTCCTGTGCTCTTCTGTTCTTCCAACAGTTCAGCGGTATCAACGCTGTGCTGTTCTACTTGAGCAGTATCTTCGAAGCAGCTGGTGCGAGCTTGGACTCTTCGATTGCCACAATAATTATAGGATCTGTTCTGGTATTTTTTTATGAAATATATGAACAGAGTAGTATACAAGGCGTGATCACATTTTAGGAGCGTTATATAAGTATAACCAAAGATTTATTGATATAGCCAAAAAAAGATGGTTTTAAAAAAAATACTCTTATTTTTGGAGTTTACTCCTTAAGAAATGACGTATATATACAGAAGAGAGAGAGAGGGAGAGAGGGGGAGAGAGAGAGAGAGAGAGAGAGAGAGAGAGAGAGAGAGCCTCCAGGAAATTGTAAACTCCAGTCGTGCGTCGGAGCTGACACACACCTTTTTTTTCGTAAAATAGTTTTAATAGTGAATTTAAAACAACATAAACCTTGTGAATTTTTATGATTTTGTTTATTATTCTTAAATGCGGACATTTATGGACAAATCTGGACCTTTCGTCAACATCCTTGGAATTAAATATCTGTAGTATCCTTTAAATATAAGCTTTATTGAATAATTGTCTTTTTCAGTTTTAAAATAAGATTTCTGTAATAAAAAATTATAACCTCATCAAATCAGTCAAGAGGTTTACTATACGGCCGTAAGAGATTACCATACCTTTCTTCAACACCATCGCTGGTGAAATGTGGTTGGCATCCCACTTCTATCTTTCTATAAGGGAATATAAGGTTAGCCCGCTTAACAGTCATTTTTCTATTCCTCGGCAACAGTATTTTTCTATCCCCCGGGAACAGTACTTTTTCTATTCCCCGGGAACAGTATTTTTTCTATCCCCCGGGAACAGTGTTTTTCCTGGATGAAAGATATGCCTTTTCTAGATCCCTGACGTGTGTGCAAATTTTCATGATTATCGATTGAGTAGTTAAGGCGTGAAAGCATAACAAACTAACATTCTCGTTTATTAATTAACATCAGGATTGCCTACAAATATGGAATATTGGAATGACCGTTTGGGTTCCCTCCTCAGAGTGATAGGTGTAAGAAACTATGTTTCAGGTGGGAGCATCGTGTATCACTCCCCTGGTAGTTGACAGGCTCGGACGTCGGATCCTGTTGTTCATCTCCACCATCGGTACTGCTATTGGTCTGGTAATAAATCTTGATACATTATTATTTCCTTATAACCATACGGCAGGAAATACTTTTGCTTCATAAATTACAAGTTTAGCTTCACACACATAACCCAACTTTTGGCCCAGGTGTGGGCAAACATTTTGTTTTGGGCGCAAGTGAGGGGATAAAATTTGTTTTTGTCGGTGTACGGGGGCTAATCATAAATTTAACTCAAAATTACTTTAATAAACTTAATACAACGTAAGCATACACAAGCTAGGTCCCTCCCCTGCCCCTCTTGGTACGCGCATAGCCCACATTTAACTACCTCCTTTTTTCAGTATAAAACTTAAAAATTCCACTTTCAGTATAAAAACGAGCTTTGAAGTTTACTGGCAATTATTTGTTTTTTGGATCGGAATCGAAACTTCTAATCTTGGGACCGACTTATGAATTACCAGCTTTTTTGCGGCTGCGCTTGCGTCAACAACAGTACAGTACTTTTTTCTAAATGAAAGGTATCCTATATCTGTCTGTACCCTTAACAACGTGTTTCAAAATTTCATGATGATCGTTCAGTACTTAAAGCGTATAATGATGGCGAATTTTTCCAGGGTCTTTTGGGCATGTACTTCATTCTGGCTGAGAACAAGAATCCGGTGGTGGCCAAACTCGGTTTCCTGCCGGTCCTTGCTCTAGTGTTGTTCATTGTGACATACTGCGCGGGTATCGGACCATTGCCGTGGGCCATTATGTCCGAGCTTCTCCCCATCGAGGTCAAGACGACCGCTTCTCCATTAGCAACTGCATTCTGTTGGTTTTTAGCGTTTTTAATCACTAGGTAAGAAACTACTCAATATTTTAGTTCGCTACAAAGCAAAGCTTAAAAATAAAAGTTTATTGCCCTAAAATATTGTGTAACAAGACCTATAGATGAGCAATGTCTTAAAAGCCAAACGTCTTGAGTGCCTTTAGAGATTAAGGACATAGGTCCTATTGATATTGTAACTTGGAAATATTAGATACTAGCAACCCGCCCCGGCTTCGCACGGGTAAAAATTGTACACCTAAACCTTTCTCATGAATCACTCTGTCTATTAGTGAAAACCGCATGAAAATCCGTTCAGTAGTTTTTCAGTTTATCGCGAACAGACAGACAGACAGACGCGGCGGGAGACTTTGTTTTATAATATGTAGTGATATTAAAAGAATTCACATGTCTAACGAACTTTATAGACAGAAAACTGAGACAGTAAAGATGTCTGTAACATATCATTAGTGCCCTCTGTATGCAAGAGTCTATTATCAGAATCAGGAGTAGAATCATTTCTTTTTATTTGGTTATAATGATTGCAAGTATTCTATTTTGGTTCATATTTCTCCTTTTTTCGTTCTCCATCACTCTCCAATATAGTTTTATTCTCACGTTCTACTTTTATTTCGTTTAATTATATTGTATTAGTTACATTATATTGTACTAGCAGCGCCCCGCGGTTTCACCCGCGTAAGTCCCTATTCCGTGGGAATATCGGGATAAAAAGTCTATGTAACACATAGACTTTTTATCCAGGTCTCCAGCTATCTACATACTAAGTTTCATCGCAATCGGTTTAGTGGTTTTTGCGTGAAAGAGTAACAAACATCCATCCATCCATCCATCCATCCATCCATCTATCCATCCATCCATCCAAACTTTCACATTTATAATATTAGTGGGATTAGTTACATTATATAATAAGTTCTTTTTGGAAATAAGTTCCTTACCGCACGTAACACTTCGGACGCTAATGCAGCTAATAATAACCACTAGTTGATTTTTAAGGTTCCGTACTGAAGGGTAACCAACGGGACCCTAAGCCTCCGCTGTCTGTCCGTCTGTCCGTCTGTCAGTCAGCGGGCTGTATCTCATGATCCGTAATAGGTAGACAGGTGAAATTTTCACAGAATATGTTGCCGCTATATCTACCATAAAATAACAAAAAAAAGAGAGGGGAGGGAGATAGGGGAGGGGGAGGGGTGAGGGAGAGGGGGAGGGGGAGAGGGAGCCTCCAGGAAATTGTAAACTCCAGTCGTGCGTCGGAGCTGACACACACTTTTTTTTTGCTCGATCCTGATATTTTGTTAGACGATGGTACGGAACCCTTCGTGCGCGAGTCTGACTCGTACTTGGCCGGTTTTTTTATTTAGGTACGCCATCTTTGGATTCTGCGCGATACTAATGTTATTTGATGTTGGTTGTAAATGTATACTAATTATCCATATCGGGTAAGTTTCACAGATGGCGCAATTTTAATTTCGAGTTTTTACAATATTTACTACATTTTGATAATATCAATCAATCCATAAAATACATTCATATTTATAGCGAAAGAAACTTCGTTCCAACCGTGTGTCCAAAATATACTTCACGTGTGTTTTCAAATATTTTGCATTCTCAGCAAAATAAATGGCACATATACTAAAAACTACTCTTGGATCGACCAATAGAATTTCACGGCCGGACCACGGACAATCAACGAATTTCTGGGCGGTCCTGTGCTGTATTTTAAATTAAAAAAAAAAACTCGTTCGTTTTCATTTTCAAAAAATGTTTTTGTATTTTTAATCTCTACAGGTTTTTCAGCCCAGTCGCAGAGGCATTAGGCATGGGATTTACATTTTTTTTCTTCGGAGTGTGCTGCGTATGTGGATTCTTCTTTACGCTGTTTTTGGTCCCTGAGACGAAAGGAAAGAGCTTCCAGGAGATTCAAGAGATACTGGCCAAAAAGTGCGTATCGAATACTATATTAATATTTTTTGTGCTATGATAGACAGTGTTTAGTTTAGTGTTATGAGAGAATTATCTTCTAAATCGGCTTATAATTATAACCAGCAGATAGAAGCCAGTAAATTTAAATGCCTGTTCTACTACGTAAATGGTTTAAGTGGTCACCTCGCCACTACGCCGCGCCGAGAGTTGTGGGTTCAAATCCCACACGGTACAAAAAATTGTGTGATCCACAAATAGTTGTTCCGAGTCTGGGTGTTCTTTGTGTTCCTTGTTTGAATGTTTGTGAAGCACACAGGAATACAGGAATATTCCTAATGCGACTCATTACAACTTAACCATAACTTTACGGTTGGGCTTCCTCTTACGGTTACTTGGTGTTATTTTTGAGGTTAAACTTCCTCTGTCCAGTTTGGTTCACCCACATTACAAGGCACTATATAATAATGTTGTATAAACATTAGTTTAATATACCTATTGAATAATTATTTCCAGGACCTCCAGATCATCAGAGAAGGATTAAATAAAGTAAATCAATAACGTTATGAATAAATGAACCTGAAATGTATGCGGTTATAGCGTAATAGCTGAGGCGTCGGACTTGCGATCAAGACCGACGTGAACCCACTCTTAATATAAGCGTTCAGCTCAGTTGGAGGGGTTAACAAGAATACTAGTAATGTGTGAAAGTAAATGAACCACGAAACTGACACATACACATACGTACACACTTACGTACAAATCACACACATACGTACACACTTACGTACGTACGTACCTGAAAAGAACGAATCATCACGGTTGCATTAAAATAAAATACCAAATTTTCAATCAAGAGACCGAACATCTGAAGATTTTAAATTTATTGATATTATAATAAGGAAATTAAGAAAAATCAATAATTTTTATTTTTTAAGGCTTCTTAATTTTTTTTTTCATATTATTTACGTATTTACGGGAATTAACGCGATTACGAAAAGGTATTACATACCTCTGAATTGCCTGACGTTTTTTTTTTTCAATTGAACAAGGTCTCAAACGGCGAGGCTACTTATTCCTAAACTGGTCATATGACTCATATAAACTCAATGTTCGATATTTTGAATACACGGATGATAGATGGCGTTGTCTTGATATATAAGGTCAGTCATGTTTTAATTGTTGGAAGTGAACATAGAACAGTCATATACCTTCAAGTGTTTAACAGAATGTGTGGAATAAGTAGAAATGTTTTCTTTATACGCCGTGTATGCGTAGGAGATCCATGCTTCGGCACGTATGGGCCGGCTTGACCGGAGTGATACCTCATAGAAAACCGGCGTGAAGCAATGCTTCGTTGTGTTTCGCCACACTGACAATGTCTCGTTCATCAAGTTACATTCCTAACTTAGTGCCAGTCAGAGGAACAAGATGAGTTGGATTTTCGACAGGCATCTCGGGTAGATTTGTAATTTCTATGTCATTAGCTAGCATCTCTTGCTCCTTCTCGTCGAGTTCAAGTCGTAGTTGCGCTATGACATTTTCTAGACAACAAAGACATTATATAAAAAAATAAATAGTGAAATAAGCATCTCCTAACCGAAAAAAAATTGTACACCCGCAGTACTAACGTTAGAATGGCGGGTGTACATATTTTATTATATATCTTTTTATCAAAAGAAGTACACTGGATTTCATTAAAAGAATTCTGAGGTACACAGCAGGTACACATAACAACAAAAAGATATAAGAGAAATAAGCATCTCCTAAACGAAAAAAAAATGTACACCCGCAGTCCTAACGTTAGAATGGCGGGTGTACATATTTTATTTTATATCTTTTTATCAAAAGAGGTACATTGGATTTCCTTAAAGGTACACTGAGGTACACTACAGGTACCACCTACCTGTAGAAAAGTAGCTCAATTCTGTGATGTACACCCACAGTCCTAACGCACACGAATCGCACCGTCAGTCTTGTGAGTGTGAGTATAATTTAAAGCGGGGTTACCGAAGGCCCTAAAACCCCCTCCCCCGCTTTCCTCTACTCATACCTTGTAGTACTCAGTACTTGTGACTCTTGGGTTGCAGGTATCCATGGGCGGCGGTAGTCACTTACCATTAGATCATCCGTCTGCTCGTTTGCCCACTATCCTATAAAAAAAAACCTTGACCACGGACATGAGCCTCGTGATAGAACCCCGTGTGGTTTTAGTCGGTTCGAGTCAAGTCTGAATCCACCTCTACGTTGAGGTGGTATCCGAATGGGTTTTGTAAAGCTTATGGTTGTTATGAATTAATCGAAGTTTGTATTTTTTTTAATAATTATTTGTGTTTTAATGTATTATTTATCTATTATAGACCTTAGTTTTAAATGTTATATGAAAACATGGAACTATCGCTTTGTTTAGGTAAGTTCAAAAGATAGTTGATGTTGTTATTTATTATTATATATTTATACTACTGAATTGTTGTTTTATTACAATTAAATGCAATATAATAATTTTGAGTATTATTGAATTTGTTATGTTGAACCAAATGTAATTGGCGACTTCTCGTTGTCCCCATTGGTAATTCAGGGCAATGGGGACAACGGGGAAAATAAATACCTCCGTTTCCTTGTCCCCATTAATGGGGACAACGAAACGGAGGTATACCAACCAAGAGTTCGAAAGACACATATCCCTACAAAAAATCTATGCGACTCTTGCGTCATTAAGTTCATCCCATTCAATATAAAATGCAAGATGTATTAAATAAATACATAACTTGTAAAAATCCAGACAAAAGCAAAAATAAAACAAGTCAATAACATCCTACCATGTATTATTCTAAATTACATTTTATTAAATATTAAAATAAAATTAACAACGGCCACTAACATATAAAAAATGGATACATAATCAAACATTTGGCACATTTCTTCTTAATAAGTACGTTAAATAAATTAATTAAAATGTATAAACAAAATGCCTTAATATAAAATATCCAAGGCACCTCCTGGTAATTGTAATCAGTAAAAAACCTTCTCAAAAGGTGCCTTTAGGTAATTTAATATTAAAATGGTGGTACAATACATTTGTGATAAACACATCGCGCGTTTAGGCGATGTCACCGTAGACCCGTAAAAACATATATTTTTATTAACAATGTCCTTTACCAAACCTCGACAAGCCTTCACGAATTCAAACGTTTGGATTGGACGTTTGGCTTATGTTATGGCCAAAACAATCTAGACCTTGCTTGCTTGTTAAATATATACAAACGCACTTGCAAGCAAATGGAGGCCGATGTTAGGTTCCACAGATTTATTCAAGCGTTTGTAGAAGCTTAGAGTTAGTCGTGTGGGTCCGACAAAACATCTTTTCAAACATTCAAAATAGAATGTTTTAGATTAAAGTATTAGAATGATTACTTCGAATGCTTAAAATAATACGTATTAATAGATCACTTTAGTTATTTAAAACAAGGAAGATAATTAACGGTAAAAATGTCTACGCCATCACAAACGTAAAGGTCAATACAAAAGTACGTCACAAATACCTAAATACCATTATTTTATTCATACATTTTATTTTTGTTCATGGTTACTTGGATCTTTACAATCAATATTTATTTAAATTAGACAACAAAACAGCACATATAATTAAAAAACAATAATATGTCGCCATGTTGTTTAAGTAGCAGTGTGTTATGACAACCATTTTGTAGTAGGAAGTTAACCGCGCGATTCCTCATCTTTGTACAACCTAACGCAGCCAGTGTACTGCCGAGTGTGTGGCTAAGGCTTTACTATAATTTAACTGAGGAACTATTATGGCGACTTGCGTCCATGCATGTATTATGGCGACTTAAAAATCTATCGTATCACTGAAAACATAGTTCTGTGGTATTTTTTATTTCTATTGAACTTAAAACAAAATAATTATTTGTTAAAATTCTACTTTTTTCGTTTTTTCAATAAATATAAGAATAAAAATAAGTAAAATTGCAGTAAAACGCAAAAATATACTTTGAAACTGTATTTTTAGTGCTACGGCAGGTTTTTAGAGGACGTGTGATTTTTAGACACTAAGGGTTTAAATTATAAATTTTATTAAATTGTCAATGTTATCATAATAAAAATATAATTTTAATTATTAGTTATAGGATTTTTTTTTCAATTTGTTCATCACAACATGTTTTTTTTATAATATCCTTATTTTAAATTAAATTTTAAATAGTTTTACTTCATACCCTTTTATACACTTCAACCAAAATGAGTATTTATTTTTTAAAATTCATATTCATTATACGTTCAGAAAACGAGTGGTCCGAAAATACATATTCAGTTAAGTAGGTAATTAAAATATAAAAAAGTTAATATCTTTGGTACTTGTCATAAATTTATTATATGTATATACTGTAGACATATTTTATGTATATACTTTTGTAAACATGTACTTCGAACAATATTATTAAACTTGCTTGTATATGTATAATATAGTGTAGGTGAGTAAGTTGTCGTATTTATTAGAGAAAGGGGTTCATTTTTAATAAATAAATGAGGGTAGCATCAGTCGAGTGAACAAATACAGCATCTAAACTTAAATATCATCTTAATAATATATTAATAAATAGACCAGCTAATTACTACATAAGGAATTATCTATAACATAAGTATACAACTACACACAATCACGCAAACTATATACATAATTTCAATCTTATTCAATACAAAGCTTTCATTATAAAAAGCAGTGTATAAAGTAATAAATATATTAAATATCACAAAAACATACTGTGTCGTTTATAATAATATTGAATAAATTTGATCGTATTATTCTGGTTTTTCTTTTTTAATAAAAATAATGTTCTTATATAATTTTTGAGCAATAAATGACTAAAAAATGTCCAATAATATTCAACTTTATAAAATATATTTCAAGGCCAACTATTTGATTTATATATACAAATATACCATTTACACAAAATCGGCAAATTCTTTAAAATATATTTGTAAAAACTTTTTAAACAGTAAAAATAGCAACATTTATACTCAAGCCTTTCCAGCTAAAATGGCCTGGATTTGCGACACAGTCTTGCCTTTAGTCTCGGGAATCAAGAAAAAGACGAAAAAGACACACAGAAGCATGAATGCTGCAAAGAACCAGAAACAACTATAGATACCTATAGCAGTTTTCATTATGGGAAAGCATAGCGTCACCACAAACACTAAGACCCAGTTAATAATAACAGTAAAACCTGTCGCCCCACCTCTGAATTCAACCGGATATAACTCCGCCATCATCATCCAAGGTATTGGCCCCAAACCCATAGAGAATGAGATTATAAACAACACCATGCAGAGTAAAGGAAGCCAGCCTAAAGACGAAACCTCAAATCCATCAAATTGTAGCTTGAAATAAATTCCAAGAACGATGAGACAAATTCCCATAATGACACAGCTTTGGAGGAGGAGAATTCTTCGTCCAGCTTTATCCACTAAGATAGAAGAAATGTAAGTGGCAATTGTTTGCACGACACCAACGATAATGGTGGCTATTACTGGAGGAATATTGGAACCAGCGGAGTAGAAAATATCGTTGGTGTAGAAGATGACTGCGTTGATGCCACTGAACTGCTGGAACAGCATAAGACCAAGGCCGATGATGAGGGCCATGCGAGGAGCGCGGTTGGTCAACATGCTGAGGATGCCGGCACTCTGGCGGGCCGCGTCATCTACCTGTAAGTTAAAAGATACATCAGAAAATAAGAAATTTATTCAAAATCAAGTTCATTTCAAAAACTATTTTGATAGGTCAAGTACAATAATGGTACAGTATGCGCGCCAATTGAATGCAATCGTGGAATGAGGTGAAGGGCGGGAGCAACTCCCCTCGCCCTCCGCAAATTTCGCCTCACACCCTGCGCGTCTACTGTACACAGTAGCTACACGGTTTTCTATTTCAGTTTTTTAGGTTCTCAAGATTAACAGACTTAAATGACAAGTAAGTTCCTAACACTTTCGTACTAGTTGTTCAGTTTCGGTTAGGCAGTAAAAAATATGATACAATTTTAGCTCAACATTAAAAAATACAGATATATTGATTACTAGCAGCACCCCGCGGTTTCACCCGCGTAAGTTCCGATCCTGTGGGAATATCGGGATAAAAAGTAGTCTATCCATTAATCCAGTCTCCAGCTATCTACATACCAAGATTCATCGCAATCGGTTCAGTGGTTTTTGCGTGAAAGAGTAACAAACATCCATCCATCCATCCATCCATCCATCCATCCATCTAGCCATCCATCCAAACTTTCACATTTATAATATTAGTGGAATATAGTATACATTTATAAATATTGCTGATTTGATAAAAAAAAAAACTTGCGTAATAATTCATTTTATTCCAAACAAACTTCTATCATATATATATATATAATATCTATATATATATATATATATATATAATCAGAATTAACAAGAAAAAAATGAAAGCTGATTAAGATAAATACGTTTATAATAGAAACTTACATCTTTCTGCATATCCTCAAGTTCAGCTGTAAGATCTGCGTCTGGTCCTCGCAGCCATCTCAGGGAGTTTTCAGCATCACGCCTGCGGTTCTTACTTAAGAGGTATTGAGGAGTTTCGGGCATCCACCTAAAAATGATGATATTTCATCTACAGATCTGATTAACAATCTTTCTACCTTGACGGTTACCCATAGCCAAACTGGTTACCTGACCAATGTAGGCATTCTCTTCAAATAGACTAACACTTCTAATTAAATTACTCTCTTTAATACACTCGAGAGCAATTAATTCGGGTCGCATAAAGATACTTAAAAATCTCAATAACAAATAATTAAAACTTATAATGCTAACTCAGTGAAATAAATTGTGTTTAATACACAATTAAATATTCCTTAAATGACACGAATAAACTTTTTATTGTATTATGAATTAAGAAAAAGTAATCAATCTCATCTTAAAACAAAAATTGAAAAAAAGAAAACAATTTTTTCAATTTTTTTTTATTACTTTGTTTGGCATGTTGTCAAGTTTCTTAGACGATTTAGTGGAATATTCTTCTATTCCTCTATTTTTATGACCTAACTTTACAAGAAAGAAGAAGTTTTATTACTTTCATTTAAGGAGTATTTAATTGGCTATTAAACACAATTTATTTCACTAACCTAGTATTAGTTTACAGGATTTTCAGGTATTTTTATGTGACCTGAATTCATTGCTCTCGAGTGTATGAGTCAGTCAACACAGGAAGGAATACCATCTGTGCTCCTTCAGAGTGTTTCACTATGTCTCGATATTGACACGAGACAATAATGACTTCAGACTCATTAATAACAAGGTCACCAATACCTATATAAGCTACGATTAGACTGCCAAGTCAAGTCAGTTCCTGTTTATTAAACGTAAAAACGATACGTTCTATAGAATATTCTATGAAATAATGAGTTATGACGTCATACCTAGCCATTACCAAATCATTTAGGTACTTTTAATATTTGGTTTAACAATTAAAAAATAAATACAGTTACGAATATAGTTTTTCACAGTCTTGTGTCATACTTAATTGCAAAACAACTTACAATCAAACGTCTAAGTTTCCACACGTAGTAGATTTTTATGAATATCTAAGAAATACAGTTGGTCTATAAAACAATTTAATCAATTGTTTAATTCACCCAGAGGTCAAAATTCGAACGTTATTGATTAGATCATCCTATCCTACTAATATTATAAACGTGAAAGTTTGTGAGGATGTATGTATGTATGGATGTTTGTTACTCTTTCACGCCAAAACTACTGAACCGATTGCGATAAAACTTGATATGTAGATAGCTGGAGACCTGGATTAACATTTTATTTTACTTTATACCCTGATATTCCCACGGGATCGGTACTTACGCGGGTGAAACCGCGGGGCGTTGCCAGTAATATTATAAACGTGAAAGTTTGTGAGGATGTATGGGTGTTTGTTCCTCTTTAACGCAATAACTAATCAAACGATTGCGATGAAACTTAGTATGTAGATAGCTGGAGACCTGGATTAACACAGGCTATCACACTTTTTATCCCGATATTCATACGGCCATCGGGACTTATGCGGGTGAAACCGCGGGGCGCAGCTAGTTATTCATAACATAAAAAGGTAAGGCTACGTCAAAGGTATAATTATCGGCACGAGTCGTGAGCACACTTTTTATTGGTCGATATGACGTTGACCACGCTGACGCTGCACGTGATTGGTTTGTCAGTCCATGCTAGTCGTCTATTGGGTTCGTTCGTATTATTCGGCTACCGTATACTTTGCTACTGTACTGTCCAGTTTAATTTTATTAATTTTTGAAAATTTGTGCTCATTCGTGCCGCTATCTGTAATTCGTAACACCAGGGACTATCAATAGCAATCAAACTAAATAGCAAGTCGGCGTTTGACAAAAAAAGAGAAAATGTTTGCTTGCTTGCAGTTGAACAGTTCGGCCATTTAACTTTATAAACATACACTCATGTCTGTAACCCTTTATGTACTACTTTTTGCCAACTGTAGGTACTTTAGTCCCATTTACGTGGTAGGGGACAAGCCCTTTGCTGTTAACCGGGCACTTTGGGAATTTGAGATGCAATAATTGGGAATATATTTAAAGAAGGAAAGGCAGCTATGAAGGGAAGGTAATGAAAGGAATGGGATTAGGGAATGTTAACAATAGCTCGAGCAGGTCAAGGTCAGAAAGTCTAGGTCCTTTAGCATATTTTTATATATAGATATCCTCACAAAGTAAGAAGTGTCTAAGAAACTTACCAGAACACGGCGACTAATAGTGGTGGTATAACAGCACAGACGATAGACAAGATCTTCCAATGCGTCCAGCCGCCAATTACGTATGTGAACAGAATTCCTACAGTGAGGAAAAGTTGAAAGAATGCCCCCAGAGACCCTCGAATGGATGTCTCGGCAATCTCACCGATGTACATTGGAGCGGCGACACAGATACCACCTGAAGGCCATAAATATTTTGGTATTTAATAATAATTAATTAATATAAATGCCTAAGATGATTGAATCGCATTCTTAAATTCTCCCCCTTGGGAGACTCCTAAGTATATGTATGTATAGTGTCATGGTTAATATAGTTCAAAGGGAATTATTTGGAATTGTGTTTGCGCCTGACTGTAAAATAGTAGTGTGAGTTTTAACCTTTGGCCATTGTTCATATAATAGCCCGAACAAATAAATAAAAATCGTAAAAAAATTATATTTAATTTATGTTAATAAAAAAATATTTTCTAGAAAGCGGCTGCAGCGTTACCTGCCGGGTCTAGTCGTGAATTTAAACGATACAGAAACTCACTCAAACACGAAAAAGTTAAGTAAGAATCCTAGAACCCGGTTGCAACGCAACCTGTTGGGTCTAATTGTGAATCTAAACCATCCGGGTCTCACACAAATACACACAAAAAAAATCATCAAAACCAGTCCAGCGGTTCAGGAGGAGTCCAGTGACAACACACATACTGAAAAATTAGATATAAATGGAATTGAATCTGGGGTTTATTTTAAACTTATACTTTTAAGATCTTACCAGTGCCTAATCCAGCGAAAAATCTTGCAGCGATCAGCATTCCAGCACCATTGGCGAATATCGTGAGAAGCCAATTAATGGTGAAGGGTATAGCCAAGATAAGGATAGTAGGCCGTCTACCGACCTTCTGCGTCAGCATACCAACAGGCAAGGCGGCTACAGCTGCTCCGATAGCCAGAATAGAAGACACCAAGGACACTGGAACACAAAAATTAAGAGATCAAAGTTTCAAAGAAATCTAGAAAAAGAATATAATTATGTTTAAGCTCAGATTCGATGAAGGTCAAGGTTACAATAAAGGTATAAAACCTTTAAACACAGCGCTACTCAGACCCAAACTACACATATCTTGTAGTAGAACATGGTTCTAGAACACGGAGTAAACATACCTACTTAGATATTTTGTTTTGTAACTACATAGATATTATAATTATATATAAAAAAAAACCAATGTAACTAACATTTATCAAGGACAACAATTTTATTTATTTTAATTACACTTTGCAGTTTATCGTAAGAAGTGAAAATGATTATAATATTATTATTATTATCTGGAACTTGGCCAGAATATAACATTGGCTGGCAACGCGTTATCGCAGTTTATGTTAACAAACGACGGGGTAGTGACCTTACCCATCAATTGGCCGATTTATCAATTCCAGTTATCGTTTTCCTTCTTTTGCAGATAAGCAAACCGTTATGTAAAAATGTATATCTTTCAGTGTTTGGAATAAAAATAATTCTTTAAAAAAAAACCGACTTAAAAAAAAAATTCCATAAAAGACTTATATGGTTTTCTCATGGATGCCATTGTCAGAACGTTGAAATGGGACCACACGGGAAGCAAATAAAAAAAGAATCATCAAACTTGGTTCACCTAGTCGAAAGTTCTGAGGTAACAAACATAAAAAAAAAACTTGAGAGGTGTCAAGGGACACCCGGATGGAACGAAGTTCCTTTCGATTAATTAGTGAAGGAATTGTAATAAAATTTTATTTCTTTTACTAAAACAAAAAGTGTCGTTACAACTTTTGGTCTTAATTTTTTCCGTCTAGCCCCCTTTCATAACGCGCGATAAGGAACTTCGTTCCAATACCTCGATAATCGTAACAAAATATTATAAATATGAATGTGAGTTTACTTGTTTGTTACACTTTCAGGCCTAAATAACTCAGCCGATCATCATGAACATTTGCGTACACGTTGACAGGGGACAGAAATTGCCCTAAGATACCTTTCATCCACCAAAAATTTCCTGTTCCCGAGGGATAAAGGAAGTGAAGCCTCGTATACCGTGTCATTATGTTTGAACCCTGATTACTTTTGCATATACGTTGACAGGAGACAGAAATCGCCCTAAGATACCTTTCATCCACCAAAAATGTCGTGTCCCCGAGGGATAAAGGAAGCGAAGCCTCGTATACCGTGTCATTATGTTTGAACCCTGATTACTTCTGCATACACGTTGACAGGGGACAGAAATCGCCCTAAGATACCTTTTATCCACCAAAAATGTCCTCTTCCCCAGGGATAAAGGAAGCGAAGCCTCGTATACCGTGTCATTATGTTTGAACCCTGATTACTTTTGCATACACGTTGACAGGAGACAGAAATTTCCCTAAGATACCTTTCATTTATAGATATATTATAGTCATTTAAATCAAAATAAGTCTTATCTACCCAAAGTAGTCGATAGATAAGTGGTGTCAAGATAAATCTGATATCATGACAATATTTGCTTCATAATCCAGGTTTGGATGGATCTTATTGAAATTGTTATCTAAACGCTTCTGTATATTACGGATATCGGTTGACAGGAGATAAAAATAACTCACACCTAGAATAGGCCTCTTCTTTTCTTTCGAAATCGGATATTTGGATTTCATAGAAAACTTTGAATAAGTAGTAATTGGAGTCACTAATTACAAAAGCCTAATATTGCAACTACATAGCATTCATATACAGAATGTATTTAAAAAAGGAACACTTACTTAAATCACTGAAAGGGCATGATTCTAGCATGCAGTCACAATAAGAATTTTTGAAAAAATACTATCCGTTTACAAGTTATGTATGACCGTTTGAATTTCCAGGTATTTTTGCCTCCATTTTTCATACTGGCCATTATATTCTGGCCTTTCATCCAGAAAAAAAGTAATGCTGTTCCCGAGGGAAAGACAACTTTATTACGATCGTCCGACATACCAATTTGGCCTGACAGGAATAAATTGTAACACGATTCCTGGAGTACATAAAAAGTAAGGTTGACAAAATCTAAGGCGAGAAAAGCAAAAGCTAATACATATATCATCAATACAAATAAATAAAATTAAAGTGTCTGTTTGTAATGTCAAAATAATAGCTTTTTTAAAGCTCATACAGTTATTTGCACGATAGGTACACCTAACAATCGGTTTTTAAATTTTTTGTCTGTCTGTCTGTTCCGACTAATCTCCGGAAGGGGTATACCGATTTCCACGGGACTTTCAGTGGCAGATCACTGGTGTTATAAGGAGTAACTTAGGCTTCTTTTATTTTGGAAAAAGAATTAGGGTTCCGCGCAAAATAAATAAATATGTACAGATGTACACGCGCGGGAACTGCTAGTCATATATATAATATAAACTGTTGTTTACAGTTCATACAAAGACCACAAGTGAACGATAACAGTCTTGTTTAACTGATGGACTTTCAACGGCAATTACTTGTTCTTATTCATCACAAGTGGATAATGAGACTGAACTACCCACAAGGTTTCACTCACTCTCTGTTAATATGTATATCTTTCGCACAAAAACAGCTGAACGGATCTGATGAAATTTGGCATAAAGATAGATTATAGTCTGGAATAGCACATAGGCTTTTGTCCTGAAAAATAAAAGAAAAGGTACGATTCCCGTGACAGATTCCACCAAAATTTCCACGCAACAACTACCCTTTTTTTTTATACTGGGTAAATCCATCATGGACTATCCTCTATCTGGGGTGCGGCAGAGGGGTGTGCCGGACTCCTACCGGCTAAAACCACCAGTGTGTTCCATCTCGCACCTTCTGCCGGGGATACGGGAATCACAATCGTCCGCGTCCCCAGCGGTGCTGGCCCACCTGTGCAGGCACCGTCTCTAAAGGGGGTTAAATGTTGTCCCGCCTCGACGCAACAACTACCCTAACCCAACTAGCAAAATCAGTACTTATAACGATCTTAAAACTATTTATATTTTTACTTATACTTGTAGGACACTAATACAAAGCTGAATTTGGACGTAGTTAAAGGACCTTTTATTTCTATAACTATCTTATAATCAACTTACAGAATGTTACTAAGCCCTGTAATATACTTGAGGAAGCGCAATGATCTGAGACAATACATTTTCAAGCAGAAATTCTCTTTTTTTGCTTTCTGTTTCTTGGTTTATTCTCAAATGTGAAATGATGGACTACCATCTCCACCACATTTTTAAGTCCGTATTCTCTAGAATACGGACTTAAAAATATATTTCTGGTAAAGCTAGCTCGTCTTTAGGTTGATAGTATTCAAATTTACTAGAGATCGCGTGGTGATCGAATTTCGACCATGGTTTATTTCATCGGCCAATATCACTTGACCTGTCATTGTATAGACTTTTGTACCATGACAGGTCAAAATATATACTGGACACTCATAGCTGTATGTAACCGTTTTTGCATTTTTTTTTAACTTTGTAGCAAATATTGTTCAAAAATTTTAGCATTCGTCACTTCTTCTCTGTATAAACTATAAGTGTGCGAAATTTCATACTCCTCCGTAAGCCCAATTTTCGTAAAAAGGGATCCAAGGTTTTCGCTTCACGTATTAATATATAGATATCACCGTGCGTGTGTTGTTTGTTTTGAAAGCCGTTTTATATTTGTTACGGGGGCGTGTCTCGTGATCCAAAGTCGCGGGATGCGTTATGTCATACGAATCATTGCGTCATCTGGACTATTGCCAAGTAGATAATATATAAAAAAGTTTTGAATGTCACACCGAGAAACAGTAACTGTTTCATTGTTCGTCCGTTCAAGAAAATTAGCTTTTCATACTCGTGACGCAATGGATTAAACGTTCGTTTTTTTCAACTGCCAATCACACGTTCACAATTTTTTTTTAAGTGAAATCTTTTGGCACGTCGGGCGGCATAGTTTTGGTATGGGGAAAACAGCACTGAGCTGGCGTGACTGTCACGCTCAGATACAAATATACACATGTGTTGTATATGTATATACGAGTATAGTATGAATAAGTTATGTTTTCACTTCTGACGTACAGTCCTACGACTGACAGTTTTTTGTTTTCACACTAACAAACGCACGTCACAATTCTAAGATAAATAGGTTTATATTTTTCATATACCGCAATAATAGTAATATTATTTTTCTTTTCTGTAACGACGGCGAGAAGTATACACTAAATGTGTCCCTTTAAAATGTTTTCTAGAATTTGTAAACGTAATCCAAATCGTTTTTGCTACGTTTGTCGCAAAATTGTTCAGAGAAATCGAGGATATCCAATAACAAAATCCCGGCAAAACGCCTATTTACATTATACGGTTGCTTGGTGTTCAATCAAGGTAAAAACTGGGTTCCTTATGTGATTTATGCAACCTGTAGACTGGTCCTTAGACTAGGCTCCTGATATTCAGGTAAAATAGAATCGAATTTTGGAAAAACAATGATTTGGAGAGAACCAACTTATCACGCTTGTTACTTCTGCTTGACCAAACCTTTTGGTTTTAACGCTAACCATAACATTAAAATTGAATATGCAAATGTCCCATCAGTGTCTAAGACGGTGTTACATTCAGAGGTCTTGCCAGTTCCCAAAATCACCTGGCATAAGTGGCGAAAACCAACATTTTATAGGTGCATCCAGCAATATTCTACTTCACCTGATGTCAGTGAGGAGTCCAGATAACTTTGTCGGCGAATCCCACTTGGTCATGCCATGTAAAGAGACATATGAAACAGTGTCCAAATTAATTGAACTGAAACCCTTGGAAGTATAAGTGACGAACATGGTGTGGTGAGCGGTTACACCAAGATATGAAGATATTTGAATTTATTTTAACAATATGCCTGTTATATTTCCGAGAAGAAATAATGTTTAAAAACAGATCACAAAATGGTTCAGGAAGAAATTTACGCATTTACAAAACGCATTTTATTTACAACGTCTGATGCCAAACTATGTCAGTGTACGGGGAGTATTTGGCTCGGGTTCATAATCTATTTCTGGGACACTTACAAACGAAAAAACACGTGCTCATCAACCAACATATTACGAAAACTCAATTTTGTTTACACTTAATTAAACGCTTGCGATCATTGTTATTTTTTTGTATGACATTCAGACTATAAAACTCATATAAAAATTAAAAAAACACGCTTTATCAGCAAGCCAAATTAAAAAGTAGACAAGAGTGCCACTATCCACCTCCTCGCTCCATCAGACCAGCATTACTAAACTCAATCTGTCGGACTCGTCAAAACATATGTATTTTCTACTAGCCACTGAAGAGTCCCACTATCCACCCCCCCCCGCTCCATCATCAGGTTACTAAACTCAATCTGTCGGACTCGTCAAAACATATTTATTTACTACTAGCCACTGAAGAGTCCCACTATCCACCTCCTCGCTCCATCATCAGACCAGCGTTACTAAACCCAATCTGTCGAACTCAGAAGTGAGAACTGGAAGTCAGATGTGAGCGACCGTAGATGTCAGAACGGTTCGCCGAAGCAATGTAAATGTGATCAAGATATATTGTATTATCAATGTTAAATGTGACAGGCCTGATGATAGATTATAGCCTTACGAGTTAGTGAGTGTTTCAATTATTCTCCTTTCACAAGCGACCCTGAAGTCCCGGGTCCTCAAGCTACGTTACCCCGGTCTCAGTAATATGTACAATATATTACAAAGATTCTTTTCGATACGACGTTTTGTAGGTTATTAAGGTCTGTTAAAATAGTCATTCAACCCTGCAATAGGCATTCATTTACTTACTAAACGGCGGGAAAACAAGGGAACAACATTTTTTTTTAATGTTGTACCTATGCATATTATAAATGAAACTTGATTTTTTTTATATTTGTAAGTAAAAAATAATATATCTACACAATTTAAAGGTATTTAAATATACTTATTATTGAACAATAACAACTATATTTTTTGTACAACGTAAAAATCTTAAAATATTTGTCATGTGTCATTTGAAGGTCATGTGTTGTACAGAATATACGTAGGGCGCTAAATATGTTTTTTTCCAGAGAGGTTTCGAGTTTTGTATTCTAATATTGTGCAAATATATTCGGTATATTGAAGTAAATAAATTGGTATAATTAAGTACCTACATTGTTAGTAATAAATCTAGAACCCAACAACAACCGAATAATGTCATTAATGTAACGATTTACCTGTTGATCCCAATGCAATATAACAAGGATAATAATGCAATACATATATCAAATGCAAGACATTTGCAGAATTTCATTCTCTAGTGTTTTTAACCCCGACGCAAAACGGTTTATAAATTAAACATAACTTCCTAAGGTTTAGGATTAAGAAATACCCAGTCATGATCCCACACATTTCGTACGGAACCTTTAGGACATTCTTGTAATACAATTTTTCAAAAAAAAATTGTATGCACTTATGTACGCACGTAAGAAGTTATACTTCTTAGACATAACAAGATAAAAATCTTTCTAAAAATTTTATCCTTCGCGTTATCCTACGTTTATAGAAAAAACGACACTAATAATAGAAAAAATATTTATTCAAATCCATCCATCCATTATTTAATCCATTGAATTTTTTTATCTAGTTAAATAAAGTTTATTTAAATATCATAATAAATAATACATACCGTCAACTAACCTCAAATTCTACAAACGTACTCAAAGTAATATGAAAAACCATTTTTATCACTGATAATCACAGTAAATTATCTTTAAATCAATAAATTGTTAAAAAGTATCAGACACCACGATATATCATTTGAAAAAATATATATTTATATATATTTTATTCGGACTGATTACAAAACACGCGTTGTAGGTTCAGAAACACTTGAATAAATATCGCGAAGTTAGTAACTTTTTTGAAAAACTAAAATGTTGACTAGCTAACTTCAGGGTGTCGGTTTTTGTGACGGTGTGCGCGCGCATAGTAAAAATTTACTCTCATCATTTTTCCGTAACGCGCCAAAAGAAGTATAACTTAAAAAAAAATATGAGTACCTATGTACCTACTCCTTAAAAGCAAAAACACACGTGATCAAAAGCTAGAGACTACGTGCTTTAAAACAAGTTTCCTTAAAAATCTGACTCATTTATTTACCTATTACGTAAAAGGAGGTGTGTACGTGCAATTAGCTTGCAGTATTATATTTCAATGTAAATGTTATGACTAGGTTGAGGTGTGTTTTGTGACGTAATCAGTCTGTGTTCTCTAACGTGGTTTTGGAATTACCGCGACACGTACGCCTATAAGGAACTAAATTTATTTTTAAAAAAATCAATTGATTTAAGCTGCATAAAGCCGGGACCACCAATGAGTTTTATTTAGGGTTCGTTTTTTAAATAATGTGACCGTTGCTCGGTCGGTCCGTTTCTTCTTTTCTACTGATGAGGATCTAAGCCAGACTCCCCTTTTCCCCAAAGAGTCTTAGCTCTGCCCCCTCTCCAGTTAGTACATCATCACATGTTTTCACTTGTTTAAGTTCAAAACACTTAAACAATATTATGTTATAATGTCAATGAAGATTTTTTAAGTGAAACTTCTTTAGGCACGTTTGTGCACTTTTGCTATGGGGAAAAAGCATTGAACTCGTGACCGTCACGCTAATAATACATACATATATAGATTCAATAGACTTATTTCATGATCGCGTTAATTACCGTATAAATACATAATTAAGTAATACAAGTTAATCAAAGAAAATTAAGTTTCTGTTATGTATTGCACTGTTTAGCTAAGGTCCGCACAAAATAGGTCGGCGGTCCGGATCCGGACCGCGGTCCACCATTTGATGACCCCTGCTATAAAGCATAAAATAAGAACAACGGGTTTGTTTGGACTAACGGTAATATTAATAATAATAATACTATAAATGTAACATCTCTAGATTGAAATGGCGCTTTATGTGACGCGGCGATAGTAAAACAGCCACGTCGGGAGTTGCGGCTTGCGGGTTCGATTCCCGTTCAGTACAAGTGTCTGGGTGTTTCTATGTATAATAAAGGATGACAGGCCTGTTGGTCACGTGAGTATGGTTACCATAGTACAGGTTCTGCCTAGTTTCGGATCAGACGGCCGTGTGTGAGATGTGTCAAGTTAGTATTATAACTAGAGATCGCGTGTTGGTGGAATTTCGACCATGGTTTATTTCATTGGCCAATAATACTTGACCTGTCATTGTATAGACTTTTGTACTATGAAAGGTCAAAATATATACTGGACACTCATAGCTGTATGTACCCGTTTTTGCATTTTTTTTAACTTTGTAACAAATATTGTTCAAAAATTTTAGCATTCGTCACTTCTTCTCTGTATAAACTATAAGTGTGCGAAATTTCATACTCCTCCGTCCACCCAATTTTCGTAAAAAGGGATCCAAAGTTTTCGCTTCACGTATTAATATATAGATTAGGGCCCGTACAGACGTACGCGTTTTCTACGCGCATGGATTTCGGTGCGATGGCGTATTCTGCCAAAGGTTATTGCGACTTTGGGTGCCATGCTAATTACATAACATTTATTTTAAAATCTTTTCACAAACACTGCGTACGCGCAGCCCCTGTGAGTGGTGGGAAAGCGATTGCGGCGTGTACCTACGCGGATTGTAAGCGTAGACTACGTAATATCCTACAATATTAAAAAAAAACGATCGTTAAGATAGTATTAAGACATCATTTTGACTGGCCTGTTGGTCTAGCGGTTAGTGACCCTGACCACTATGCTTATAGGTCGTGGGTTCGATTCCCAATTGGAAATGCTACAAACATTTTATATGAACTATTTCATGTTACAACGTGCGACGCTCGCGGCACGGACGAGGGACGCACGAGTTGCCTACGAACACAGCCGAGCCTCGTGTTCGGCCCACCTCGTTGTAATACAAATAATCTTCTGTGCGTGCGTACACTGACTCGGTCTATATATGAATATGCAGCACCTACGAGGCTCGGACAACTCTGACGTGGTTCGCACCCGCAACCGCCCTTATCTCAATGGTCGCTAGTCTCCTAACATATCAAGACTACTTACGTTCAGTAGTGCTCAGGAGGAAGGAAGCTGGATCTCCAAGAGAGTTGATGAGCACGGTGCTGTTAGTGACATTGTTGTCCACAATAATAACTTCTGTATGATTGAGGGTCTTGTTGGTTACTTCTAGTGGACTGAGTTGAGGGTTGGCAGGCGAGGTCCACGCGAGAATAGTGCCAGCTGCCACTGCACCAATGGCCGCTGTAGATGGAAAAATAAATTGTTATTTCAATTGAAGGCAATGAAAATGATCTGGTGGTGATCTCCCTTGAGAAGTAAATTGTTAAAGTCTAGTCTGTTGTTAGTACAATATGTGAAGAAACGATCTAAGTCAGACTGGAACTTAAAATAGTCATTTGTGTTCTCAATTACATGATACATTTTTAATCAGCGTATAAAAGGAAATCACAATAAGTAAAACATTGGTGTATATCATTTACTAGCTGACCCGCGCTACTTCGTCTGCGTTTGTAAATTTGCCCCGTTTTCGCAACATTTTTCATTGATGCTCCGCTCCTATTGGTCGTAGCATGATGTTATATATCCTATAGCCTTCCTCGATAAACGGTATTCGAACCAGTAGTTCCTGAGATTAGCGCGTTCAACCAAACTAACAAACTCTTCAGCTTTATAATATTAGTATAGATAAATAAAATGACCAGCAAGGGGCCTAAAATGAAGCCCTGGGGAACGCCGGAAGTAAAAGAAACTGTGTCAGAATCATAACTGTTAAAAAGAGCTCTTTGTGTACGGTTCTTAATATAATATTTGAACTCAGCGCCACAAATTGCCCCGTAAGTATATCATTAAATGCAAATTTCTCCAATAATATTTTATGATCCACTCCATCGAAAGCCTTCCAAAAGTCTGTATACACGCTGTCAATTTGCTTGTTAGCGTTTAAGCGTTCATACAATAAGTAGTATAATTAGTGTATTAGTGTTAAATTTGTTAATTAAAAGCTTGATTTTTTTACAGCTTCAAGGGACAGCTAACATAAGTATTTTATGTTAATTTCAACTTGATACCATTAACGGGTTCCTGAGAAAAAGGGTCTTGACAGACACATACAGTCAGACAGATATAACAACAAATCAACGACTTTCGGATTTTTTCCTGTATTTGTGCTGTGATACATTGCTCCTTACCAAATTTCATGATTTTAGATCAATGGGAAGTACCCTACCTATAGGTTTTGATATACCTGCAAAATGTTCAAATTTGGTTGAATATAAGGCTAAAGTGGCCATATCTTTGATTGCGTCGACTTAGAAACTTGATTTTTTTACAGCTTCAAGAGACCGCAGACTTATATATTTGGTATTAATTTCAACTTGATGCGTCCACGGGTTCCTGAGAAGACAGGCGGGGTTCCAGACAGACGGACAACAAAATAATCCTATAAGAGTTCCTTTTTTTTTTTTAGGAACGGAACCCTAAAAAACGAATGAATGATCGCCAAATTTATATTTATATCTCTTGAGAAGTTGGATGAAAGGTCTATGTCCCTCTGACGTGTGAAACAAACAAACTCACATGCGCACATATAAAATTAGTGAGGATTACATAACGCCCATATGGTGTGATGTTTACAAATAGATAATAGCTAATTATATAACGTCACCTGATTTATGTTTTATTTATCAACACGATCTTTGAACCTGAACGCTTCAACAATAGACGAAATGATGAACGATAGGAATTTTTGGCGCCAATTTTGTGTTCGTCATTTAAATTTTTCACGAGCAAAAAATGTTTTTGTAGAGAATATTTTCTATATATCAATAGTAGGTAGTATATGACTGATTTTGGAAACTATTA
Organism: Euplagia quadripunctaria; assembly: GCA_963859945.1. Classification (NCBI taxonomy): domain Eukaryota; kingdom Metazoa; phylum Arthropoda; class Insecta; order Lepidoptera; family Erebidae; genus Euplagia; species Euplagia quadripunctaria. The sequence continues at coordinate 13,643,496 of OY982582.1, read as the reverse complement.
TTTTCTGATTGTTTTTCCTCACCTCACCTGGGTGAAATGGTATTTCAGAATTAACGAAGGGAACCCGAGATACCCTAAGAAGGAAGCCTCCGAGAATCCCTGCAGACATTAGCCGCCTAATCAAGGGCGACCACACCGTGGAGTACCCAGAACGTAGAAGAGCTCGCGGAACATGTCGCGCCCCGTTTCTGGCCTGCTTCTGCAAGGGGAACGGTCAGCCCAACCCGCTCATCGAGATCGGAGGTCATTCTGTGCTTTCCGGCGCCTGGTACGTCATCTGAACGACGTGCAAGTGCTTGTCCTCTCCTGTTCTCGTTCCGCCGCCTTTACCGAGAAATTACTCTGTGACCTAATAAAACGATATTTTTGTGTTCTTTTCCATTGTAAAAAAATCCAATAAATGATTTTTTTAGTATAGTTTTTTGAAAAACTTTTTAACTGCATTTGTCTCTATACGAACGAGGTATTTATATTCGAGGCGACGTTAAACATTTTTATAGCATTAAAAAGCAAATGTTGCATTTGGTTAGCTGTAAAAACATCGTTATTAGCTCAGTGAAAGTGAGTTTAATTCACAGGTATAAAAGTCGTGTCTTCTCGAAATAGTTGTTTTTGTATTATGACACTTTTTTGCCCGGAGGCGATATATTTTACAGATGAACGGTAAAAAAAGGAATCGAATTGAAACGAAATTGAATCAGTTTCGGGTATAAGGTATAGGTACTTTGTACTTTGTACCATCTAAGGAATAGTAAGGCCAAGAAAGAAGCTTTATTCAGACGAATCAGATAATAAATTGATGCTATATCATTTTATTTTTATGTAGAAATTGTCGTCTGACCTCCATCACACTAAGATAGCGATATTGGTATCTCTTTTGAAAATTTATGTAATGATGATTGGCGGATGTCAAACGTGCGATAACGGTCTGTCGTCATGAGTAGCTTCTAGTATAGTCGGACACAAAAATCTCGGCATTAGGCACGGTTGGGCACATCAGATTTCTGTTCGAATACGGTAGATGCCTATTCTCAAAATAAGTTATTTCGCCAAGTCAGGCAATAAAATAACTTAAAATAGGTACTGTGAATTACTTGTAATATGATCAATAGGTCAATTTCTTCTCCAACTAACTTAGAAGAAGGCAGAGAAGGTGGTAGAGTAACAGAAGGCACATTCATGACCTCTTGCGCAGAAAATACCAAACCAATATATAGTTTTACCTGCTACAGCAGCTATGTACTGGTTGGCTTTCCTCGTCGTTCCGCCCTTCTCCTGGACGGAGAGCATGTGCATCGTTGGTTTCTCCATCTCTTTTCCGTTCTGTTATTCTGGTACTCGCATTCTGAAACAAGGATAATATTTCTTAAAGAATCGTTACCAATTATTCAATTTCGAAGGTAGGTATACTTGATTTTAGGAGCAGAGTATGAAAGAGAGAGGAATCTTTGAGTCTTAAGATTATAATCCTAAGTCCAATGTAGATATGGGTACCAGGTCAGTAATAAAAAAATGAAAAACAACAAAGAAGTGCCAAAAAATAAAGATTATTTTTTACATTTGAAAATGGCGCCATATAAACGCCATATACAAACTTTTTCAAAAAATTTATAGTCAGTGTAATTTGGGATGATGTAACGATATCTACCCTATACCTACATTTAAATCTGTTTAGGCACTTCGAAGTTATGGTGGAATAAAGGAAAATATTACACTCATTTTTTACCCACCTTCTTTTTTTTTACTTCAGAAATTCGGAACACGATTACCCAAAGTCTAGTCATGTTCGAAATTTCCGAAGTTCCGATATTACACGACTAAAAGGTTTTAAAAAAAAAAATAAGTACTGTTGTGACTGTCAATTCAAATCAGTTTCGAAATTTGTATGAAATAACAACTATTGACGTCATACTTTGCTATCGTCAAGTCATTTACTTTTAATTATTGGTTTTACAAATCTATACTAATATTATGAAGCTGAAGAGTTTGTTTGTTTGGTTGAACGCGCTAATCTCAGGAACTATTGGTTCGAATTGAAAAATTATTTTAGTGTTGGATAGCTCATTTATAAAGGAAGGCTATATAACATCACGCTACGACCAATAGGAGCGGAGCAGTGACCATAAACGCAGGTAAAACTGCGGGGACGGCTGGTATAAAATAATAACAAAATTAAAAATATGTAATAACAAATATGAATTATCTTCGACCACTTTAAGCCGGTTGAGGCTGCCTCTTACCCCACCAGAAATAGGCCTGAGACGATGGCACGACGCGGCGGTGTGGCTGCCTATTATTTAAATGGGCGGCCAAGATCTGCCGGGGTTCTCAGGGACTTCCATCCTAGGATATACAAGTCCATGCAATAGGCCTACTTGTGACGGAAAACCGTGTAGTTTTAGTCGGCTCAATACAGACATACCACTACATCGCTAACCCCAGTGAGGGGGTATTCGCCTTGGAACCTTAGTACTGATCCACTGAGGAGATTTCCCCTAAGTAAAGCAACAAGCTAAAAGAAATCCACAGTAAGCTATCTCAGTAATTGTGGTGACGGTAGTTAAGGTCCGAGACGGTGGCGCCGTGTTCCGCGCGTGCCTCTCTTACTGACAGATGATAAAATCCCCGACAACACAGTAGGGTCGCCTGTTGTTTAACAGGCGGCCAAGTCTGCCAGGGTTTCCTTGTAAGGGAATACCTGAGGCCCTGGTAATGTGGACTGTGACGGAACACCGTGTGGTTTTAGTCGGTTCGAGTCCGACATACCGCCCTACGGCTTAGCCCAGGTGGGGTGACGACCCGTGGGGGTTTATAAGGCAAAAAGAAATGGTTATTTATTTATTTCATTTGCTAACAATAAGTGATTTTTATACTTTTTTCTGAAATAAATCTTATCCGCTTTTCTAATCAAATCTTGGCAATCAGTTTTAACCTATTTGTAATTTCGTATCGAAATGAAACTTTGTACGAGTCAGTTTGGATGACAATACTATAGTTTGGCATCATGGAGCTGATTTGATGATGGAGCCAGGACGTGGATAGTGGTACTCTTCTATTGTGTGTTGTTTTGTTCTGTTCGTTACTCATTCACGCAAAAACCACTGAACCGATTGCGATGAAACTTGGTATGTAGATAGCTGGAGACCTGGATTAACGCATAGGCTACTTTTTTATCCCGATATTCCCACAGGATCGGGACTTACGGGGGTGAAACCGCGGGGCGCCGCTAGTACTTTATAATTCAGTTCGCCATTAAAGTTTATTTTTTTAGTTGTACTAAAATACAATTATTGAATCTAAATAATGCTACAATTAAATAACGTGCAAAAGTGTCTGAAAAGATCTATTTACATTAATCATTCATCCAATCATACGTTCTTTCTCATAAGGTATACCTACTTGATTAACACATTTAACATTGCACAAGTATAATGCTAGATAAGTGATAGTACTTACAAAGGTCTAGCAACTGGTGACACTGGCACGCTACAGCAAAATTAAGAACAGATTTTAAAATGAATAGATTAGAAAAGAGCTGATGATCTTCGAACGGCTGAACAGATTTTCTTGAATTATATCTAAGAACACTCCCGGTTAATTCACCTTTCAAACAAAAAAAAAACAAAATCAAAATCGGTTCATCCATTCAGGAGCTACGATGCCACAGACAGACACACACACACACACAGACTCGTCAAACTTATAACACCCCGTCGTTTTTGCGTAGGGGGTTAAAAAGAGGTTCAAATTAAAAGAAAATGAGAAAGTCAATCGTGAATTCGAATCTGTTTCTGTAAGGAGGGTGTACTTCCCACAATTACCGAGTCGGTCTACAATTCCTGTCTATCCCACTAGTTCCATTGAGTTGTCCCATCATGGGACAACTGAGACGATTACGTCCCAGTAGTTCCATGGGACAAGTGGAACTAATATTTTTATACCAAAAGTTCTATTGCAGTGAATTGTTCTAAAAACAAATGAACATCGCTATCGGTAATCCTTTTTTTTTTTTTTTTTTTTTTCGTGTGGAAACCCCCACGGGTCATCACCTCACCGGAGCTAACGGTGAGGTGGTATGTCGGAATCGAACCGACTAAAACCACACGGTGTTCCGTCACAAATGGGTCTATTGCAAGGGACCCGGGATACCCTAAGAAGGAAGCCTCCGCTAGCTATCGGTAATCCTAGGTTTTTGCTACATATACACACCCACTACTGACGAACGGTGACGTGGTCATATATTTAATTCGTACCTATTGTTTTAAAATCCAAAGTTCAATGCTAAAGGTCAATGCATATCAATAGTACGAAACGAATAACACATTTATCCGTTATATAATTAATGTAAACAAATTTATAATTCGCACGGTAACTCCTGTACACTCACGCACGAACATGTGCACGCACGTAAACACTCACACGCATACTCATACGCACGCGCATACTCATAGGCACACACACTCGACCAGGTGCGCTCCCGAAGTCTGGTCGATCTATTGCCTTCTCTATTACATATGACCAACCTGTTGGTCTAGTGGTTAATGAACCTGACTGCTTAGCCAGAAGTCGTGGGTTCGAGTCCCACCAGAACAAATAATTGTGTGATGAACACGAGCATTAATTTATCAGGAGTCTGGTTACCATAATACAGGCTCTGCCTAGTTTGGGATCAAACGGCCGTGTGTGAGATGTGTGAAGTTATTATTAAATACAAACAACCCGCCCCGGCTTCGCATGGGTAGCAGAGACGTCTCAACAATCATCAACATATTTCAATCAATTTACATAAAACCTTCCTCATGAATCACTCTGTCTATTAGTGAAAATCGCATGAAAATCCGTTCATTAGTTTTCAGTTTATCGCGAACAGACAGACAGACAAACGCGGCGGGGGACTTTGTTTTATAATATGTAGTGATGCGAGTCACGAATTAGTTTTTGGTGCTTACTCATTTTAGGCACAGGGACTTACGGGGGTTGTCTCTAGTGTGGTAAGAACCGTATACCCAAATTCTGTCTAATTCTAAAGAAAATATTTTTTTTTATTTTGCAAGATACTTTACACCTTTCTAAATCTGTTAGACATTTTCGTTGTGTTGCGTTCAAGACCCCGTAGTCTTGTCTAGAAATACTAATTGGCCAAGGTATTTATTTCTCTTAAAGACAAAGACATTATGCTTTAGGGTCAATATAAAATGTTTATTCTGCAGATAATTCTACATGTACGACCTTCGAACGACCGGCGAGTTTATGTTAATGCAAATATACATACTACTAATTGCGCTAATTTGTTTTGCGTTATGTTGTTAGCAAAGTCGTTTAGTTACTATAACACCTTATCTTTTTTATCATTATTTTTATTGTTATTTATATAAAGTATCGGAAAAGAGTCTTGTCAGTCTTCACCTCTTTTCCGATAATTTATAGCTGTCGCTCGAACGTCATCCGCACTGGTCGAACTGCAGATACGAAGAAATAATAAATATTAATTATAATTATAGTAGTTAAAGAATATGATAATAATTCATTACAGATACCGTTGTATAATTTCATTATTCCTAGCAAAACACCACTTTCCCTAGAAAATCCTATCGTAGCTTGAAACAGTGTCACAATATATGGATGAATAATGCATATGTATAATTACGTGCATATGTTTGTCTGTGTGTACGTATATATCTTGTTATCTATATAATTATATACAGTACACTGACAGCTACCACTTATTCCAGCCACTAAATTCAAGCGGCGGTGGCGTAATGGCAAAGACGTCGCCATTTAGCTTAGCTGGAGATATTAACACTACTACTAGTAATGTGTGCTTTTTATTGTTTAAAAAAAAATAACTTAATCCAACCTAAGACCATTGTACCTAATACTAAAATTAATATTAAGATCAATTGTAGTGTTATGTGTTTGGTATACAATAAAGAATATTGTAATCTATTATAAAGACTACAGACTTCAAAGTACAAGGAAATAATAATAATATTCACGTTTTATTTTCATTATTATACGCTTTACATTAGCTTCACTTGTATGTTAGCAACCATGTTGTTTGTGGGCGCAGCCCAAAGGAGTCGGTTACAAACATACAAAATCGCGATTTTGACCCACTTTAAACGGCCAGATTTCATTCAAATTTTGCACACGTGTCAAAGACCGATGACAATGCAATAATTCGATAAAAAAATATTTTTTTTAATTGAATTTTCTACAAATACGTGTTTTTTACTTTTTTAAATTATAATTATTTTCTAATATAATGTAGGCAATATTGAGTCGGTGAAAATAGCGCTATGAAATTTTCAACGACCCCCAATTATCATTAGAGGAATGTTTATGCCATCTTGCCAAAGCCAACAATTTCGTCAATTTGATACATATTCAATATTGAGTTATGTTATTTAGATCCGGTCATGTGGTCTTGGCAGTTTCATCTAACTTTAGAACTAATAAATTTTAATATACACGTAAAATGTCGCAAGCGAATTCAGATTGTTACAGCATCTAGCGAAATTTAACACAGATGTCAATAAAAACACAATGACTGGAGGATGGAAAGGATGGAAGGATGAGAATACATTATCTGTTGTTAAAAATTGTTGCTAAGATACTATTTCTATAAATAGTATAAGTTAATAAATCTGAAGATTTTCTTTGTATGTTTAATCGGCGGTAATCTCTGAAACTATCAGTCAGATTTTATTAATAATTTTCGTATTGGATAAAGTATTCATTGAGGAAGGTTATAGGCTTTGTAACAACACGCTTCGACCCTTAGGGGCGTAGTAGTGACCATAAACGCAAAACGCGAATAAAACCAGCTAGCAGTTTGTCGAGGGAAACTCAGTCAGCACGTGTATTTAATTAAATAAGTGGTCGCTCAGCGCAGCGATCGAAATTCATGCCGTTTAAACCGTAATTCTTAAAATTTTTGATTACATTAAAATACCCATGTTTTATAACACGCTTTTATTAGTTTTGGCGTGATTTTCACCCCCTTTAAAACGTTGGCAAAATTTGAAACTTGCACACTTATCAAGGACCGATGACAATGCAATAATTTAAATACTAACTTTTAAACTTTCGCGTTCCATGATATAATTATGTATTTTACAGGAAAAGGAATTGCCTGCCATTTCGACCAGGTTGCATTGGCCGTGGTCACAGGCTGACTCTTCACTTGACACAGGCAGTCCATCAGTATAAGCAATATCAATATCCTTCCATTGCCTTCCCTTCTTGCCCACAAAAGATATATACAACCAATTTTCCCATCTGTAAATCCCAAAGTGCCCGGTTGACGGCAATAGGCTTGCCCCCTATTACGTGAGCATAGGCCTGCCATCACTTAAATTGCCGACGCCGGACAAAAACTTTAAAAAATCCGGACACATGGGTGAAATCGAGATTCTTTCCACGATACCTTAAAAAAACGCCTATGCCATTTAAATTTTTAGCTTGTTAAAGATTTATCTAACAATTATAATTATCCCCTGGCACAGAGTGTCCGGGTTTTACCCGGACACTTTTTGAAACCCGGACGCTCCCCGGACGCCCTCTAAACTACTATAAATCCGGGGAAACCCGGACGGATGGCAGCCCTACGTGAGTAGGACCAAATTATATTTGGCTGACAAATTGTGGGTTTTTAATACCCCTTCGCTGTAGACGTGAGTGTGCGTATGCCTATAGGTCGTCAAAATACTTTAATAATACTTTATTTGTTGTTGAAATACCATCACCATTAAATAAGTAGGTACGTTTGTTTACGCACCATTTAATGATGATGGTATGCATAAATTAAATGGGTCAAATGAATACATTTATTAATCAGGTTCAAATGTAACAACTCGGCGTTTGTCTCAATCGTCTTCGTGATTGACACCACTGTAAAGTTATTGCAGACTATTCCTTCGTTATTTTAATAAGGTCTTGAACCTTATAAACGATTGCGGACTTTGCTAACAAATTGTGGCTTACAATTTGCCTAAAGCGACTGTCTAGTAAAAACACACACACACAATTATAGTCTGTCTAGTAAAAACACACAAACACAGTATATATGGAAAGTTGCATGGTAATGGTCGATGAAACAGTTCACTGATATATGAGATCAGTAAACTGCTTAAGGATATTTATTATAATTTCAATAAAATTAGAGACAAATTAGTATTACGTTATTATATTGATTGATAAGCAGCTCTTATTTACCGCAAAATGAAATTAAAAGATGATTCCTTAACAAAACAGCAACTACCTTACGATGAAAAGCCAACCATCTATCTCCTGACTTCATCATAAGATTAGCTCCAAAATGTCAAATTATAGTATTGTCATCCAAACTCGATATTATACATAAAAAGTTGACAATTTGAAATAGGTTAAAATTGGCTTCTAAGCTTTGCCAAGTGTGGAGCTAATAAAAACATGTTAAAAAGCAAATACATTTGAGACTTTGACATACAGCTGTTGGTTTGCCACTAACTATTTGTCTAACGTGATTCTATATCAAAGGCTCATAGCTTTTATTGATAATCATGCATTATCATTATTCAGCAATGTGTTTGTTTATTAATAGAGTTAAATATAATTGTTTTAATACGTTCAGTCTACAGGTCATCTAGTACCAAGGTAACATCTGAAGGAAGTTTAATCAAATCTTACAATTTATTTTAATCGAGAAGTTTATCATTGAAACCCATCCAACTCGTGTTCCTGTCCTAGAGGCCTCTCCAGTCACAGGAAAAACAGGACATTCGGGTACGTGACCCCGGCCTCTGCGAGCTACTGCAGTCTCAGTCCTGTTCCACATTCAAGACTGCAGTCTGCAAAGAAAAAATGGGTAGGGAGAGAAACCTAGGGTAAGCACTACCTAGTTTTTTTTTCTTTATAGTATAGGGGGCAAACGAGCAGACGGGTCACCTGATGGTAAATGACTACCACCGCTTATGGGCATCTGCGTCACACAAGACCACAAGAGTCACAAGTGCGTTGCCGGCCTTTACGGTAGGAGTAGGGGAAGGGTGGAAGCGGGACAGAGGGGGGGGGAGGAAGGTTTAGGGTAACCTCACTCACTCGGCGAAAAGAAATGCAAGCATTGCTTCACTGCTGGTTTTCTGTGAGGCCATGATATCACTCCGGTCGTGCCGCCCCATACGTGCCGAAGCATGGCTCTCCCACGATAAGGTTTCTCTGCCTACCCCTTTTTCCTTTTACAAATTTAATTTCTGCCTTATTTCCTGTCTTAAAACGACTACATTCCCAAGGGGGGCCGGCGTCAGGCAGGCTGGCCATAAAAAAAATCAGTCAAAACTTTTTGCAATTTTCCGCATTGCGCCGACCCTAAGGAGAAACTAAAACCCCTTCACTTTGCTTGCCCCCACAGCAAATTTATTAAGTCATCGACAAAATGTCTGAAAATAAATAAAAATATTTGCACTAAGCGGAAATCGAACCCCTGACGTTGCAATGGAATGCTTTAGCGGCGCGCCATATAGATCGTCAATTAAATATAAAATTATACTAATTGATCTATTTACTATGATGCTATAAATAGAAAGATTCTAAAAGGACGTATGTAACACACTGTATATATACTGTGGTATTGGTATCATGTTTACATTGACAGACAGACCTTTGGTAATCATTATTTGTTCGGTGACCTAGTTATAGAACGTTATAGATTATAAGGAATGTGTTATTATATAACTGTCGAATAATAACTCAATGAATCAGTGTCCTACAAGCTACTTAGATAAATGACTAAGTAATGAACATAAAATAATATTATTCAAATTAATTTGTAATATTAAAATTTTCTAAATCTAAAAATGGTGGAATTGGTTTAAAAAATTGTGCAAAAAAACTGTCAGCCGTAGAACTACACGTCAGAAGTTAAAACGCATACATCTGTATAAATGTATCAGAGCGTAAGGGTCACGCAAGTTCAGTGCTTTTTCCCCATACCAAAAGTGCCCAACATGCCTAAGGAATGCCTATATATGTGTGTGTATTCACTTCTGACAATCCTACGACTGACATTTTTTTTGTGTGTATGTTCCGCGATATCTTCGGCATTTGTAAACCGATTTCAATATATCTATTCAATTGAATTAATCAAGGTTGCTCCCATTTAAATTTGAAGAAAATATTTCACCTGTACGTACGGGTGAAAAATTTTGGGATAATGAATACAGCTTAGGAAATGTACCCAGACTGACTACGTGACCCGTTCCGGGGGGGAGGGGTCTACAAGATACCACGCTTGGTCACAGGGGCGGAGGGGGCTTAGGTTTTCGTCACGTAGTCAATATCCTCTAGAGAAATCTTGTGCTTTTCGAGCCATATTCAACGTTTAGCGCTTTTTAACTTTCTGTCGGCAAAAAGTGATTTAAAACCATATTTATAAATTACTACGTGAAAACTAGAGGGGGAGGGGGGGTCTTGGCATAGACTACGGGTTGTCACCGAAGGGGGGAGGGGTATAAAAAAATTGTTCATGTAGTATGGGTACGTTCCCTTATTACAATTTATCATGAATTACTTTTTTAAAGACCGTCTAGTACTAAGCAGATAGGAAGACGCTGGCAAATGCCTTTCTTGATTTGAAAAAAATAAAATACCTTTCTTGATTTGTTGAAGGCATTTGACCCGATGTCATATGACATCCTTTGGCAAAAACCCAGCCGGGGAACGGAAGTTGATAAGACAGTTATCTCATTATTAAGGTACTACAAAACCAGACTAATTACGTAAAATTTTGTACGCTATTATAGCGTAGGTATTTTCGCTTTTGCGTGAGGTGGGAGTGAGTGGTATATTTCTTACGAATTAACTATTACCTTATCTAGATAGCGCTGTGATAGCGCTAAATAATATTATTTTACAATTGCTCTCTTCCTTAAATATTTGTTGTCGGCACTAGTACGCAATCGGCATTCAATCTAACGGTTATCTTTATCAGTGATAACTTGATAATGGATGAGTATTAGCACTGTTGAGTATCGGAAGCCGAGCTGAAGTACTTTAGCCTTGAGAAGATAACCTGCACTCCGCAGGGCCGTTTGACATGGATGAAATAAAATCTATATTTGGAAAGATCCTTCATTCTGGGTCTCCGGTCGTAGGCGAAAAATCAATCATTTATTTCATTTCTAAGTATTTTCGAGATAGTCAGTCGTGGCGCTTATTTTGCAGTTTCATTACATAGATCCTATGGAGAAGAACAGGCAAGAAACTCCAAGGACACCCTTTTCAACATGTTTTTTTTTACGATTACTTACAATGAGTGAAAGTGAAGTGTGTCAGGTGTTCCAGGACTCACTTTGATAGAACATCATGTTCTATCAAAAGTGAGTCCTGGAAATTACTACTATTAAGGATATTATTAAGTAATAGCATTGAAAAGACCGCATTAGAGAGATGGTTTTCCACCAGGTTTCTGCTCGAATTATATGGCCAGAGAAAGTGGTTGGTGGTTAATAAAAATACTTTACCAAATGTGTGAATGGGTGTGGTCAATTTAGCATTTTGTCAAAAATGGTAGCAAGGTGTAATTCCAAAAACGTTTTCCGTGGTATGTGACACAGTGTCATAGGCTTTTTTATGATCGAATCTTTTTTATATCGAACATTTCGCCAGATCCTTTCGGTTACGGCGAACTTTTTGGTTAATGGTCGTGTCAAGTAGTGGCCCACTTCTACATACATTCTGAGAATGGTGTTATTGGTTATATCAGATGTTATCTTCATACTCAGAATGGACATGAAAAGACTCCACAGCGCAATGGTTAAAGCGGACGTCTCGCTGCCGCTCGTGTCTCGTACGCCGCGGCTTCGATACCTACACGGGACAAAAAAATTGTGTAATCCACAAATAGTTGTCCCGAGTCTGGGTGTTCTTTGTGTTCGTAAAAAGATACAAATGTTTGTTATCCGATGCCACAGAATACACCGGATTAATATATTTCTATTTTACTAAACTGATATCAACACGATATTTTTGTGGGCGAGGCATGCTTCGGCACGTATGGACCGGCTCGACTCCGCTCGATACCACGGCCTCGCAGAAAACCGGTAGTGAAGCAGAAGAGAAGATGCTTGCATTGCATTTCGCCGCGTGAGTGAGGTTACCGGAGGCCCTAACCCTTCCCTCTCCCTTATTCCCGTCCTTACCCTCTTCCCACTCTTCCCGCCCCCTCCCCCTCTTCTCCTACTTCCACCTTAAATTGCGGCAACGCACTTGTGACTCTCGAGTTACAGGTGCCCATGGGCGGCGGTAGTCATTTACCATCAGGTGACCCGTCTGCTCGTTTGCCCCCTATACCATATAAAAAAAAAACATGCAATTTAGCACAAGACCGACAGATACATTTACAAATTCTGATATTATTAGATAGAAATCTGAGAATTGGTGGAGATGTATGTCAGTGAATCACTGAACAGATGAAAATGAAATTTGCCACCTGAATAAATAGCATGTGGTATGTGTGTTTGTTAGTAGATTACACCAAAACCACTGTACAGATTTTGATAAATTTTGGTAAAAATAAATAGTATGTTTTAGAAATGTTATGGACCAAGTGATTAATATAGCTATACTAACGTTTAAACTTTCGCATTCCATGATATTTATTATGTATTTAGTGTAACCACGGCCAGTGTGACCTGGTCGAAACGTCAGGCAATTCAGAGGTATGTAATACCTTTTCGTGATCGCGTTAATTCCCGTATAAATACATACCATATATATGTACATACCCGTATAAATACATATAACATAATAAATAATATAGCTATATTCATAATGTTATAACCGTTTTCAAAAAACAATTTCAGGTCGTTTGAAAATTTGCACAGCAAATATTCATATAATGACAATACTTAAAAAAAAAGTAAGTAGTAAGTATTTTATTTTAGTATTTACATATTTAAATATTATGTAAATATTTGCTGTGCAAATTTTCAAACGACCTGAAATTGTTTTTTGAAAACTTTTTTTTGACATAACCAACATCGTCTCACAACCAGGTCAACCACGAGTCTGGCAGCTGACGCTTGTTTCATCAACAAAAATGCAACGCTGCCTTCCGTACCAACCGTGTTGTAGTGCGTACGTGCACTGTGATGTAATGAGTGCTCTGATACCTGCTCACACTCAAAAATTTCTTCAACGATTGTAAAATAGCAAATGATTGTCGAACAGCTAAACAGATTTCCTTGAATTATAGCTAACTCGATCAAATCATCTTTCAAACAAATAAAAAACAAATCAAAATCGATCCATCCATGCCATGCTTCGGCACGTATGGGCCGGCTCGACCGGAGTGATACCACGGCCTCACAGAAAACCGGCAGTGAAGCAATGTTTTCAAGGCTTTTCGCCGAGTGAGTGAGGTTATCGGAGGCCCTAACCCTTCCCGGTCCCCCTCTTCCCCTACTCCCACCTTAAAGGCCGGCAACGCACTTATGACTCTTGAGTTGCAGGTGCCCATGGCCGGCGGTAGTCATTTACCAACAGGTGAAACGTCTGCTCGTTTGCCTCCTATACTATAAAAAAGCTATGATGCCACAGACACACAGATACACACGTTAAAAGTAATTGAATTGACGGCTTCGCTAACGTTAATATAGATTTTGTCAATCAATTCAGGTAGGTACCCTATGTCGTTTTCTGTATCTCGGACAAGGTGTATGCAAAATTCCATGATGATTTGATCCCTCCTCCCCCCTGCCAATACGTGGTGAGGCTTAAAATAACCCTCCCCCCCCCCCCCTCTAGCCAAAATCACGTGTATTTTACTTCAAAATAGATTCTACAAAAAATTAATACACGTGATATCTCACTACACTCCCCCTCCCCATTGTGATATTTCGTGATTTTTTCTAAAACTGCTCGAAAGGGGGGGAGGGATCCCCCCCTTTCGAGCTTCACGTGATTAATGGACAATGCCTAAGGCGTGAAAGCGTAAATTAAGATAGTATGGACAGTCTAGTTATCGTAATCCCGACTTTAGATAACTCTTCATTCGGCTACTGTGTTAGATAACGTTATCCAACATAAGACCGTTGTATAACGCGATAACAATAATATTATTGTAGGGCAATGGCTACTTATAGCTAAATCCTTTGATATTGAACTGTTGAGTTGGGTTTTATTCAAGATTTATTACCCAGTAGCCGTTCATCATAGTTACAACTGCGTTTTTAATTACTGCTCCTCTCCTAAGGTTCGTAGCGTGATGTTATGTAGCCTACAACCTTCTTCAATTAATACTCTATGTAACACAAAAAGAATTTTTTAAATCCGATTGTTACATCCAGAGATTAGCGCGTTTAAACAAACAGTCACACAAACAAACAGTCAAACAAACAAACAAAAAAACTCTGCAGCTTTCTTATATTAGTATAGTATAGATTGGACTTTCATAGAGATTATCCATTCTTACAGTTTCTCCTATCAAGGTTGTCCATTCTCTACATATATTATTTTAGTTGTACACCGTTTTCCGATAAGGAAAATATCAGGAAATTAATGTCAATAACTACAGAAAAGAGAACACAAAAATTAGGGTACTGCTGTAAAATATTGTTTAAAAGGGCCCTTTGTCAAGGGGTCGAGCGACTTGGCAGGCCGGTGAGGCACCTGATGTCTGGTCACACATACACACTACACGCTAATACAAGTATAAATAAAAAATTTAAAACACCCCCGACTCAAAAATCTATTTAACGATTCTAAAAGAATCGATGATCTTTGAACGGCAGAAGAGCTGAAAACATTTTCTGAGTTATAGCTAACAACACTCTCGATCAAATCGCCTTTCAAACAAGAAAAACTAAATCATCGGTCCATCCGTTTAGAAACCATGATCCACAGATACACACGTTAAACTTATAACTACCTCTCATTTTTGCTTATGGGGTTGAAACCAAATGTTTTTCATAAATACCTAATTTCAATTAAGTATCTAGAAAAAAGGTAGTATGTGAGTAAGTAGTATGATATAAAAACATGTTGTTTGCCAAATTGCTGAAATTACCCGTTTTCGAACATTGCATTTAAAAAAAAAAATAGTAGACTTTCGTATGAATTAAATCATCTATACTAAGTCTGTTTTTGATGAGGTAAATCTAACGTGTTGTGGCGTCACAGAGTATTTAATCGTGCTGCTTTGCGGTATGTAGAGATTATAGGTTAAAAGGTCGACCAATGACCCGTTACATGTATGTATATATGTATGTATTATATCTACAGTCAAAGCGACTGAATGAGGATGCAGTTAATTTCTGTATCCTTAAGATGTATCAAAGGACTTTATATTTAACTTGGGAAGATGGTTGAATAGACAAAATATTTCTATGAAGTTAAGTTTGACGGGCCTGTCGGTCTAGTAATTCTGACTGCTGAGCCAGAGGTCGTGGGTGCAATTCCTACCCAAGGCTAACAATTATGTGATGAGCACGGTCATTAGTTCTGTGTCTGGGTGTAATTTATCTATAATATGTATGTACCTAGTTAGCAATATGTTTATGAGTAGGTGGACTGGTTACCATAGTACAGGCTCTGCCTAGTTTGAGATCAGACGGCCATGTGTGAGGTGTCTGAAGTTATAAAAAATAAGTTATTAATATTATAAATGCGAATGCTAGTTTGTTTGTTACACATTCACATCTGAACTGCTCAACTGATCTTCATAAAAATGTAATAGAGGTTTTCAGAAGTACTTACAGAAAAAGGACAAAGGTACTTTCATGCTGAAAAAACTACTGTTCCCGAGGAATAGAAAAATAACTGGTTATTATGTGGTCTTGCACCCTTTCGCCCCTTATTTTTAGCCACGCATAGCTTAAACAATTCGCCCCTTGAAAGTCAAAACGGTTTGTTAGCCCCTTATTACAAAACATGTAAAAGTACAGTCATGCCAGTTGTTGTTGTATTTAGATAATGGGGCAAAACTTAAGGGGTGAACGGGTGGGAGACCCAATAACTTTAACGCTAGATTAGCGAGAAGCTATTTAGTAATAGTATTATAATTATATAATTTTCTGGGATTTCTGGTCCACAGTAAACAGCACCGTCCCATTTCAAAACCTAGTAAGAACTGGAAACTACATTTTACAGGAGAGCGTATTAACAATAAACAGACCAGTCTTTGAAAAGTATTAAATGTTAAGTAAAAAAAAACTCTACCAATATTAAAACAAATGTGTTATTACATATTTTAAGTTTTTAAATGGTCACGACCGCCGCTGCCGTGATACTTGTATTGATGAATTCACTTTATAGTAAGCTTTCAATCAGTGGCGGCCCTAGCTACATTTTTAGGTGGAGACCCTAAAGTGGCGCCCCTATAAATTCAAAACCTTAGTTTTACTATGTTGTTCGCATAAAAAGAATTTGTTGACCTATTTATTTTTAGTCCTTATAGTCCTCAAAAATTTTGGACCTCCCCCTACTTTTTGAGGATTGTTGCGCCCCGATCTACTGATTTCGGCGCCCCGTGCGGCCGCTCGCACCGCCCTAAACGATGTAACAAACGGTTTTTGTAAAGTCTCGGTTTCTTACTAGGTGTAGAAATGGGGCAGCCGAGCGCTACTTAGACCCGAACTGAACATAGTTTTTAACATGGCCGCTTTCAAACCCTGTACGTATATTCTAACGTACCTACCCATAAAGTACCTCCATAATAAAAATTTGAAATTATTCTACATGAACTGTTTTCGTAAAAAATAATTTACATATAATGAATATAAATGTAGGTTTTTATTTTGTTTATTGTATGTTATTCAATTTAAATTGTAATGTTCGGTATGTCTGAAATCGCTTGATAAATAACATAGCAGCCTTTTAACCATATTCATATGTGTATAGATATTATTTCTAATATACATCCTACGTTAATATACAATAAAAATAATATACACTTTAATTAATATACCTACACTCACTCAAGTCAAATTAGCTCCTCTTTATTAAACGTTAAAAAGATACATTCTTTTAGAACACTATAAAACAGATTTTTAGAGTACCTACCCAAATAACCAATTCATAAACATGTTTACTGCCTACTCCAGTTATACAATCGATATTGCCCCATATATTACCGCGCTTATCTTTTATACGCACGTACTGGCAGATAAAAATAAACTAGCCTAAATAAGGAAGTTTGTCGTAAATAAAAAAAAATTAAATGACACTTTCTAGAAATGTCAAACCGATGTATCGACGCCATTTCACACTCCCCCCCTAATTAATTACAACTAGTAATTATACTAATATAATAAAGTTGAAAGAGTTTTTAAGTTTGACTGTTTATTTGTTTAAACGTGCTAATCTCTGGACTAATAGTCACATTTGAATAATTCTTTTTGTATTGGACAGAGTATTCATTGAGGAAGGTTTTGTAACATCGTTTGGTACGACTTTTAGGAAAGAAGCAATGACGCAGGTGAATCGCAATCAATTTTATATCGTTAAAATAAAACCAGAGGTTGATTTTCACTGTATTGTAGAATGTTATGTTGGCCGACTTAAAGCAAATTACTTATTTTGAGCATAGTGCTACCCAATTGGCAACAAAATGTTAAATTGATTTTAATAATTAACAGATACATACGAATATTAGTAGCTACGTAATAATATCCGTAGTTGTAAAAAAGCGAAGGTGGTTGATAAAAACACAAGTAGGTACTATTACAGTGTTATTAAGTAAATTAAGATAACGCTTAGCTTGTTTTATTCTGCCAGAAAAGAGAAGATAGAACTTCAAACCCATTCAGTTTAAGTTGTAGAATGCATTCCATAAGACTTCTTATTGCTTATGATGGCTCAATACGTCAGGTAAGATAAAAAACATTTTTTTCGAGCTTACATCTGGGCCCCTGAGTATTGCCATTCATACCTCAAAAAAAAAGGTAGGTCATAGGTTATAGGCTGAACATTACGCTGAGACCGTCAAGAGCAAAGTAGTGATATTAGACGCGTGTGACAATACGGGTATATTGGAAAACAAGCCCTAAAAATGATCAAAACAGTTTCAAGGCTTTATATATATTACCTACGTGTCGTGTTATTATACTGGTAGAACTATATATTACTAGCAACCGTCCGGTCCCGGCTTCGCACGGCTTCAAATTATATATCAAAACCTTCCTCATGAATCACTCTGTCTATTAGTGAAAACCACATGGAAATTCGTTCAGTAGTTTTTCAGTTTATCGCGAACAGACAGACAGACAGACGCAGCGGGGGACTTTGTTTTATAATATGTAGTGATAATATGGTGATAATCAAGAAGCAGTAAGCAGTTTGGATATTAACTTGTGTGTTAATTGTATATTTGTTTCCTATTTTTGCAGAACATTAATATACTTTTATTTTCTTTTTTTTAATTAATGTTTTAGACAACAGATACCTTGGTACAAATAGTGTTTTAAAATAATAAATTTAAGTTATCTTCTTTGGGCCGGAAACGGTTGATAAAGCATTTGAGAGATAAACAGAATCCCATGAGAACCACAATTTAGAAGGTATCTAGTAAGATAACAATTAGTTACTATTAATATTTTAACTACTTTTTCAGCAGTTTCGTTCGTTTTTAATGAATTTAGATATCCCTCTGGGCAGTAGCATATTTTCAAAATTTCATGATGATTGGTTGAATAGTTCGGTCATGTAAACCTAAACTGACAAACAAATTCACTTTAGTATTTATAATATAGATATACGGTTTATTTTTGGATTATATGGTTAGACAGAGTACCCAGGGATTGAGGGATTGAGTAGAATTTCAAATTCTGAAATTTTGAATCTTTTGTTAAATATTTATTTAACCGACTCCTAAAAACAAAACATTACACAGCAGATTTCTGCTTAATATTAGAGACTATTGGCGTATGGCAGTTTATTTCCGGAAGATGGCAAATCGCAAACTACCGAACAAAATATCGTAATACGTGAAATATTTGTTTGTAGTAATACTTACTTATCATTTACCTACCTAATTAATTAAGCCATAGAATTAATTATTTTAACAATACTTACTTACATAAAAACTAAATTACGATAAATTAGTTTTATCGTAATTTAGTTTATAGTTTTTATGTAAGTTAATTACTCTAATGCACTAGGTATCTAAGACAATATCGTAATTTTTAAAAGATTTGAAATTAGAGCGATATGCAATCATTGATGTAATCAAGTTTTAAATTTCGAATGCCAATATTATTTGACAATCATAAAAATAAATCTATTGATCATAGCTGAAATCCTTAAATGTCGCCGTAATTAATACACGTATATTAACTAATCTATGATATTATAAGACATAAAGTACATAGAACATACAACTGAACTAGTTACCTAGTAACGAGCTAGAAATAGAAATAGTTTAAAATATATTATGGCTTTGTCTAATGTTTCAGAACGAAATAATTCCTTTACTGCGGGTACATTACAAATATAAATTATGGAGATATTCAGATTTAAATTATTGTCTGCGGAAGGCTCAAATGTACTTAGGAATCGAATTCAAACGCTAAACCAACAGTAGGTACCTATCATGATTACCATGTTAACCGCAACTCTCTATTTTACTCGTACACCATAAAAAATCTACCTACAACAAAAATAAATTTAGCTCTTGAAAAAAAATTCGCAATTTAAGGATATTCTAAATTTAAAAAAAAAGTGAATCAGAATCATATTTATTTGCAAAAATACTGTGATTGTGTATTATGTACTTTAAATTTATTGCATTTTAAAATGGAGGTAAGTGATAATCACATGTCATTGTGTGTAAGTTTTATATATTTTGATAAGAAAGTATTTCGATAATAAATTATTATTAATCAAGGCAATTTTTATTATCGATCATAATAATCTATGTTCGATATATTTTACATATTACATAACTTTACCACATAATTATCATCTACTCGTATCTAATTATCGCATTTACCTATTACAAAATGTAAAAAAAAAATTGCCGATTTGCAATGCAATTTTACAATAGTTTAAAAAAGGAAAAATAAAGAAATACTCACCAAAAATATAAAAAAAATGTCAACTATAAAACTTAACACAACACTGGCCACTAAATAAAAAGTCAAATTTACGTGCTTTTTTTATTATGTAACGTCAAATGTATTTGGCGCGCTTCGCGATCTATCTCGGGCGGACGCGTTCACACCGCGCGGTTTCAGAACACTGTCATACTGTCCGAATTATTTAAATGTAGGTACCGTGCCACTACGTTGTTTATGGATTTAACACTGGAACAAAATGCGTAGAGTAATATTATGCAACTGATTTTTTTTTATCTGATGGACCGCTTTGACTTTTGTAGCGTTGTTAATATTGTTGATAATCTACACGAACTTACTGATACCGAATTACCACCACGGATCCATTTTATAGTCTGAGTATTCTGTGTTTGATGACGTTTGTAGTTCTGGTTATAATACTAGAGGTGTACAGGAAAGTTCAGAGTTCAGAACTTTACTCATACCTTGGGATTTTTATTACATCCACAGTATGCCTATGTAATAGTTATTGTTCATAGTTTATATTATGATATCTTGACTCCATGAATAATTTTAAAATGGTGACTGTGAAAGCTTCATGATACATTTTTTATATCGAGGTAGGTATTAGTTTAAAAATGTACGTCACAGTTTGTTGCGTTACATTTTTGTACTTATAACAAATAAATAATATAGTAGGTTGGTATACATACCATAAAAGAGAAGCCACAACAAATCGTGTTATTATACCTGTTAAGGAACGGGTGTTATGTCCCTACAACACGTAGGGAGGATCCCCGACACGGCGAGGTGATTATGCCTTGCGGACCGCGGCCCAACGGTTGATGTTGGGAAGTTGTATTTAAACTAATCGGCGCGAGAACTCTCATAGCGTGATGCTGGATTAGTGGTTACTCCGTAGTTCAGCTCGTCTTCGCTAGGTGATGTTGGAGTACGTTTTTTCTGTATGTGGAAGTCGACACATACCTATTGTATTTGTTATAGGAACATAATAATATGCAAGTTCGCCCCCGTTCTCCCGGGAGGATATGACCATTTCTTGTTACGACATACCTTCAAGCTCAAGTAAAGAACTTAGATACGTTATATAACAGATTTATAATTCCTAACACGAGTATTTAGCTTGATAGATTGACAAGAATACTAGTAATGTGTGACCCACGTGCATGTACCTATCCTTAAAAAAGTACATAATTACACCTATGTTATTTTAGATTTGGTAACGATACATAGGCTGCACTAAAGTATCGGGAATGGAATATTTCCACTATTCCTATCATATTAAAACCTTTTTAATTGAAAACTCCTTGGTTTTAAAAATCGAATACCATTTATTTATTTAAAAAAAGATTCTCGGTCTTCTCACAAGGTCTTCTCAAACTTGTTTAGTCGTTGAGAAAATGGAATTGACTCGAGAAAATTCAAGGGCGATGATTTATTATGACTTTCGAAGTGGTTTAACACAAAAACAGTGTGTTGACCGGATGCTTTCTGCATTTGGTGATAAAGCCCCATCCAAAACCACAATTTATGGCTGGTTTGCTGAATTTCAACGTGGACGTGTCAAGCTCAGTGATGATCCCCGTCAAGGTCGTCCAAAAACTGCAGTCACCCAAGAAAACGTTGATGCTGTGCGTAAGCTGATTGAGGAAGATCGACATGTGACATACCGCGAAATTCAGGCAAATTTAGACATTGGCATGAGTCAAATACAAATAATCTTGCATGAACAATTAGGTGTAAAAAAGTTGTTTTCCCGATGGATACCGCATTTGCTCTGTGAAGAGCAAAAAGCGGCTCGCGTTACTTGGTGCGTCAGAACTCTCGAAAGATTCCACGCAGGATCCTCAAATGCTGTATACAACATTGTATCAGGTGACCAATCCTGGATATACGCGTACGAACCCGAAACAAAAAACCAGTCACGAGTTTGGGTGTTCGAAAATGAGTTAAAGCCAACTAAAATCGTTCGTTCACGGAGTGTTGCAAAAAAAATGGTGGCCACGTTTGTCTCCAAAACCGGCCATGTTGCGACTATTCCTCTTGAGGGACAAAAAACGGTTACTGCAGAATGGTATGCTAGCATTTGTTTGCCACAGGTCGTTTCTGAACTCCGTAAAGAGAACTGCAACCGCCGCATCATCCTCCATCACGACAATGCGAGTTCTCACACCGCGCACAGAACAAAAGAGTTTTTAGAGCAAGAAAACATAGAATTATTAGACCATCCGCCGTATAGTCCCGACCTAAGCCCTAATGATTTCTATACTTTCCCTAAAATAAAGAATAAATTGCGTGGTCAGAGATTTTCATCACCTGAAGAAGCTGTGGACGCCTACAAAACGGCCATTTTGGAGACCCCAACTTCCGAATGGAATGGTTGCTTCAATGATTGGTTCCATCGTATGGAAAATGTGTCAAATTTCGCGGAGAATACTTCGAAAAGCAATAAATACATTTTTAAATAGTAATTTTGTGTCACTTCCTTGATTCCCGAAATTTTCAGTGTAGCCCTCGTACTAATGACAGCAATTCCACAATTGACTTAATAAACATTTTAAAACCAATTACACCATTCACTCCAGTTAAATGAGAACGGTACTTCGTGTATTTTACAGCGCTGTTCTTTATAACAAGATTCGAATGAAAATCTACTGAATTGAGTTAATTACACGTGACTTGGGACGAATGTAGGTCAAGTACTTTGGTCATCAATCACTGGTGATAACAATGAAAGGGTTCAGTAAAGAAAGTGGAATAGTCGTTCAAACAAATTAGATGCTTTAAAGTTAACTATTGATCAAATGAGAGAATTGACTGGCCTGTTGGTCTAGTGGTTAGTGACCCTGACCGCTATGCTTATAGGTCGTGGGTTCGATTCCCACCTGAGTCTGGGTGTTCTTTGTGTCCATTGTTTCTATGTTTGTAAAGACCTCCGCGACACAGGAGTAATTCCTAATGCAGGAGTTGTCTTTTTAAAAGAAAGAAAGAAGAAATAAGAGAATTTCGTTTGCCCCACGCAGTTTCAGAGCGTTTATGTTCACTGCTCCACTTCTAAGAGTTGTAGTGTGATGTTACATAGCCTATACTATTTCTCATGAATCTGGCTATCATATACAAAAATATTTTTTCAAATCCGCCTGGCTGTTCCAGAGGTAAACGCGTTTAAACAAACAAAAATAAAAAACTCTTCAGGTTTTTTATATTATTACAGATTTGACAAATAGATAGAGGCTTTTTAGATGTGTAACTCGGGACTTAAATATTTATAGCGCGATAATATCGACGGGTCGTATACTGGTACAAGTGCAAAATTGTAACTTTACAGGAGAGCGATTCAAATGAATGAATGAAGTCTTTATTTATGAGAACAAGATTCTAAAGCTCATAACTTTGTAATCGTTGTTGTAATCGTCGATATTTTAAAATATTTTATACAGGGTATAAAATATAGGTTAAGCTAAAACTACTGCTGCAAAAAAAAAAATTTTCGTCAATGCTGGTCGGCTCGGTCGATATTTATAAGCTACAATACCACAAGTCCTCCCCTCGTGACCACGATCGGTGCAATTCGATCGAAACGTCACTCGGGTAACCGAAAAAGTATTGTACCTTATAAATATTATCGCGATTAACACATCTAATATGTATCAAAGTCACGAAAGTTTAAAAACAATCGAGGATTTTGATTTTAACGTGTAAAAAATAAAAAAAAATCAGATTAGATAAATTCAATATCTTTATTTTATAAAATTGACCATCAATTATTCGAAATCGTCAATTTAATAAATAATTAAAAATTATAGATCAACACACACAGAGTCACCGCAACAATAGTTTGCTTCGTCAAATGTAAAATTATTAAAGAAAAAAAATGGATAACATAATATCACATCTGCCTGTTTCGATCTGTTTAAGGGTGAACTAGGTACTTGTTAAATGGATGAATAATACTAGGAAGTATGCCAACGAAAATATATTTATTTACCAAAATATCACTAAGGTCATTAAACGACGGAAAATCTTAACACCGCCTTTTAATTTTAAGAATTTGGAACAGCGGCACCTATCGACCAGAACGTTAACTAAATTAACTAAACATTACTTCAAACACGATCTGTAACCGCCCGTTTCCAAATGGTTGAGCCTTGTGAGAAGAAATCGGGCAAACAAACTCACAGCCACTGTATTAAAAAAAAAACAGACAGTTTTAACAATATTTAGTACATATCACATCATTTTGTGGTGTGCTGTTATGTTTTTTTTTAATTAAAAGTGAATAAACTAAAAAAAGAATATGACAATAGGGAAACTGAAAATTAAGGAAAAAGAAGAAAATAAAAACATAAGAGATGGAAAATAAGAAACGTATTAGCTCACATTACATTTCTATTAAGTACATGAAATAGCCTGTGAATCCAATACAATTCCATCCCAAGCGTTTTCATCCTGCATATAATCCACTACTAAGTAATAGCCCTTAAGGCATAGCTGCCGTTTTACTGTGGACTTAAACTTGTTTAAACTCAACATTTGAATATTATTTTTTATTATAATATCGCACACATTGTCCTTGAAACGACTTGTTAATTTTTTGGAGCTTAGAGGCAGGTACAACAAGTTTATGTTTATTACGCGTGTTAAAAGAGTGTATATCACTTTTTTTTACAGAAGTGATCTTTATTTTTATGAAGGTAAATTAGGTTTTCACAAATATATTGGTACGCTACCGTCATTATGTTAATTTCTTTAAAATTCTACCTCAGTGAATCACGATTTCCTAAGTTATAAATTGCTCGAATAGCCCTTTTCTGCAGCACGAAGACAAATTGAATATCGGCGGCATTCCCCCACAGTAGAATACCATACATTATACTATGAAAATAACTAATCTGGCTGTTTCGACATCAGTCAGTTCACGAACTTTTCTAACTGCGTTTGCTGCTGAGGTGAGTCTTCGATAATTTATCAATATGAGGGCCCTATTAAAACTTAGAATAAAGAGTAATGCCTAAGAATTTTGTGGTATCCACTAGTTCCAACTCGTCTTCATTAAGTAGTATAGTTGTTTTCACCTGTTTAACGTTTGGAGTAGTGTACCGGATATATTTAGTTTTTTCTCCATTAAGAAATAAGTTTCTAACGTTAAACCAGCGAACCACTTTCGAAATAGCATCGTTTACGTCGTCAAAATTTGTACACATACCTTTTAGCCT
Organism: Euplagia quadripunctaria; assembly: GCA_963859945.1. NCBI lineage: Eukaryota > Metazoa > Arthropoda > Insecta > Lepidoptera > Erebidae > Euplagia > Euplagia quadripunctaria. The sequence continues at coordinate 13,618,229 of OY982582.1, read as the reverse complement.
AAATATGAGTGAAGTATCATCCGCAAATAACACTATCTCGTGGTTGTTCTTAACAATATAAGGTAAGTCATTAATATAGATTTAAAAAATGGTCCAAGTATAGATCCCTGCGGAACTCCCATTTTTACCACAGACCCTGGAGATAGCTTGCCATTAATATCGACTTTCTGAATCCTATTACTTAGATAAGAAGTAAGATCCAGCGCCGTGTCCTTGATACCGTAGTGATATAATTTCCTGATCAGTTTCATGAACAACACAATCAAAAGCTTTAGATAAATCGCAAAAAATGCCTAGAGAATTGTGGGCATCCTCCCAGGCATCAAATATATGTTTTACAAGCTCTACACCGGCATCAGTTGTGGAGCGACCCCTTGTAAAACCGAATTGCTTATTATGTAACAAATTATGGCAATTAAAGAAATTTCGCATTTGATCATAACCGATTTTTTCAAATTTTTTACTGAATACTGGTAGTACAGAAATTGGTCTAAAGTTAGTTGGGTCTGAAGTACTGCCAGATTTCAACAATGGAACGATTTATTAAATTTCATCAGATCAGGAAATACACCACTATCTACACACTGATTAAATATAAATGATAAATGACTAGCAACTACAGTAATGACAGTTTTTGTAATGATTACAGAATTTCCCCAGAGGTCGGCGGTTTTATTTAGATTTAGCGTGTTAAAAGCTTTGATAATTTCAAAAGTACTGACATGTTGAAACCTAAATACACTGTTATTCCTATCAACATTCTCCTTCAAAATTTATTCTGCAAGAGCTGGTGAGGAGTTCAAAGATTCAGTAGTTGTCACAGGAATATTAGTAAAAAACTTCTTTAAAAAACAGAGGCTACTTCTATATCTGACGTTACTTGTTTGTTGTTAATTTTCAAACTAATTTCCTTGCTTTGGTTGTGATGTTTTCCAGTCTCGCTATTAATAATGTTCCTAGTGGTCTTAACCTTATCATCGCTACTTTTAATCTTTGAACTCAGAAAACGAGACTTTGCTAACTTACAAAGCTTCCTAAACAATTTAGAGTATTCTTTGACATATATGTGAAATTGTTCACTATTATTGTAATTTCTTTCATCATGTAACTCATAAAGTCTCTTTCTGCTCTTGTGTAAGCCTATAGTAGCCCATTCACTAAATGTGGCATTACCTTTAACCACAATCGTTTTGGGTGTAAAAACTGAATTAAATTCTGAGCAAAATTTATTAAAAAAAAACATTGAAGGAAGTATTAGGGTTGGAATCTATATCTAAAAATGGTATGTTGTAGGCAATCTCTACTTTATTTTTTAAATTTTCGAAACGTTTGGTAGTTTTAGGTATTGCCATAATATTTCTCTTTGCCACTTTTTCATTCCTATTGTAGAAATAAATTTGTTGACCGCAATGATCAGAATCTAATTGATTTATTATTTTCTTATATTTAATTACAATATCTGTAAATATATTGTCTATACATGTGGCTGTAGTGGCTTCGATTCGTGTAGGCTCCAAAAACAAGTTTTTCAGATTATATGACTGGAATAGTGTCCTGAACTTAGTCGCTAAACCAGAACAATTCCTTTTTGTTTAGATTTTGTGACTTTATAGATAAAGTATTAGAATACTGAATCCATAACACATTCAAAACAATCATACAAAGCTGAAGAAGGTCTGTATACACTAATAACAATAAAACGCTTGAGTTCTATACAGGGTATTTCTGCAGTTCGTTCAACCGATAAACGAACAATGTCATGGCGCTCCTTAAATTTAAATCGCTTATTTATGAGTATCATAGCGCCACCATGTATTGCATTAGCTCTGCTGAACGAGCTGCCTATCTGGTGGTTATCAAAATTGGACATAAACTGGTCGCTTTTTAACCAATGTTCAGTGACGCAAAAAATATCAACAGCATTACAGTTCATAAACAATTCTATTTCTAGGTCTTTGCCCATCAGCCCTCTAATATTCTGGTGAACCAGGTTTATGTAATTTAAGTTATTATTACTTATTAATTTATTAAACTTATTACTAACTTGATATTTACCTAGCTGAGATATTAGACTTTTTATATTCTTATTTATAATATGATAACTGCAAGAGGTACTCTCTTTTGTCTTAGTAATTAATTTAAATTATTAGAAATGTCACATATACTATATCATATTTGTCAGTGGTATAATTGTTTGCCAACAAATTGGCAGAATCGTAATTACAATTAATGTCAATTTGCTCAATAAAAGCAATGTTTTTAGAAAAGTTCTTGGCTGTTACTGTAAAATTATATGATAGCGATACTGCTATCTGTCTCTTAAAATAAATTGAAAGGTAATGTCTACCTTTGAGTCAAAAAAACATTATTACTAACAATCTTGTTAGTGTCAATAAGATGAAACTTATTATAATTTGTACCATTAATTTAAATTATGTGTTATAAATTTCTCTTATGATACTATAGATACTTTATTCTTACAATTTAAGCTCCAGCCGTTAAAGCCAAGCTCTGACTACAATTGATCTTAACATTGATATTGACACAGGCGAGCTGAGTAACAAAGAATTTGAAGATATAAGGTATTGCTATGGAGACGAGGTTCCCTTCGCCGCAGAGGCGACAAGTCTCTTTGCTTGACTCGCTCCTGCCTATGATTGGGCCCAGAAGAGTTCCACATTTTGAGCATAAGGTGGCCTGTGAAAAAGAAAAATGGGTCATAAAGCATCCCGTTCCAGCTTCGCACGGGTAGCAAACCACATATTGATTTTTTCAGATATCTTCAACAATCATCGTCATATTTCAGCCATTTTACACAAAACCTTAATGAATTAACACCTAAACCTTCCTCATGAATCACTACGTCTATTGGTGAAAACCGTATGAAAATCTGTTCGGTAGTTATTGAGTTTATCGCGAACAGACAGACGCGGGGGACTTTGTTTTGTAATATACAGTGATTTATTTATTTATTTCTTTTTATTGTGCACCATTACAGTAGTAAATAGCCTGGTAAGAGAATATTCACACTACACTACACTAGTGGGCCAGTACCTCTGTCTTGTCGGAGCAGTGGAAGAGGCGGTCGTGGAGCACGAAGGCGGCGCCGTGCGAGGCGAGCGCGTCGCGCTCCATCTCGCCGAGCCGCACGCCGCCTCCGCGCCTCCGCCCCTTCACCGGCTGACGCGTCAGCGCGTCCACAGCTCCCGTCGTACGCACCTGAGAACGAACAAAAGTTTTGCTAATAATAATGTATGAAACCCACAGATCGCTCTTCTAGATTCGTTAATTGGCTCTTAACAAGAGCCAAATTGAAATCACCGATCTGAGCAACGATGATAATGTGCCACCCATACTAGAAGATGAAGTACATAAGGCAATCAAAACGCAAAAGAACGATAAAGCCCCTGGTCCCGACGAGATCACCAATGAATTGCTTTTAAGCTGCAGAAACTACATTGCACCACTACTAACGTGTACTTTGTGAAAATTTATAACGCCGAAAACCGAACCGGAAACCTTTATTCAAAATATTGTTGACTCGCGTCAACGAAATTTTCACGTCCCGTCGTTTTAAGTTTTCACTTTTTTTTCTTTATTGCTTATTGCCGACTTAGAAACTTGATTTTATACAGTATGTACATGCGTTAGATGTTAATTTTATCTGAATACCTCCACGCATTCCTGAGATAAAGGACAGAAAGACGGATAACAAAGTGATCTGTTAAGGGCTCCGGTTTTTGTTTTTGAGGAGCGGCACCCTAATAAAATAATTTACCTAGACTAATTTTGTAATTCGAACGAAACAAGCTACTTAATTGGCATGTTATACATTATACATATTTAATTATAATTATGAGCAAAACTTAGGTAACATATATGTTATATGTCTATGGGGTCACAGCACAGTAATATGTTTCCAAATTCACAACGAATGCAGTGAAAATAAAGAGATCGTTTGGCATGGGCAAAAGCCATTAGCAACGTGGCAAGGTTAGGATTACTTTGGACTGTCCCTTTTTTCTTTTCTTACCTCTTATTTTGATTTAATCATGCGCACAAAAAATAATCAAATCAAATAATACTACAGGACCTAAATGTGTCCCTTGTGGTACCCTAGTAAATGTAACAGTCAAAAATGCAATGTCTACTAATAGAAAATGGTTAACTCGTTCTATCCAAATAATACTGAACTCTCCACTTAAAGCAAGGTCCTATGACTAATATATCTTGTAAATTACGTTACTTTTACGTACGTGAAAACGTACGTTACGTATGTAAAAACTGTGCATAAAGTTTTGATAAATAAATACTCTGAACAAAAAGAAGTATTATTACAAAGGCAGACAAGTATTCCAGACCATTGGGTCAAACTGGAATAAACAAATAATGATAATATCTCCATCTATAACTTTTTGGTTCTATGTTTTTTCTCTTCTATTTCTTCTTCTCGTTCTACTATAATCTATTCTACTTGATAATAAGTGTCTTTTTGGTCATTGTACCTACCTGCCACTTGTCAGACACCATGTGCCGCAGCCTCTGGTAGTGGATGACTCCAAAAAAGATGTCAGCAGTCATCTCCCGTCCGTCGATCCCGCTGTACATCCTCTCTGTACCGAAGTAATTGTACCCGGAGGCCTCGAGCAACCGCCCGAAGTAGTGGATCGCGGTGTCTGACTCGTTGAAACGGAACGGAGTGGCGTCGTGCACCTAATGTGTGTGACAAAAAAATTGGTTTCGTGACGGATATTACTAAAATTAGTAGCTGTGAGACTGGTAGACCTGAAGAGCAACACAAGTTTTTTTTTTATGGTATAGGGGGTTAACAAGCAGACGGGTCACCTGATGGTAAATGACTACCGCCGCCCATAGGCACCTGCAAGTCAAGAGTCACAAGTTTAAGGTGGGGTAGGGGAAGGGTGGAAGAGGGGGGAGGGAAGGGTCAGGGCCTCCGGTAACCTCACTCACTCAGGCATTGCTTCACTGCTGGTTTTCTGTGAGGCAAAGTGATACCTCACTCTTGTCGAGCCGGCCCATACGTGCCGAAGCATAGCTCTCCCACGATAAATAAACGTTTTATCAGTTATTAGCATTTACTGCTAACTTTGCCTCTCATTCTCCCCATTTTTTGTACAGGACCTCATATCATCATCCTCCACGCCTTTTCCCAACTATGTTGGAGTCGGCTTTCAGGATAACTACGATACGGCCGAACTTCGAAGCGACTGCCATCAGACCTCCACAGCTGAATTGCTAGGCGATATCGAAGTTCTGTAGTTAGACCAGGTTGTCGGACTTTTCCAACTACCCGTAACGAATGCCACAGATGTTCGTATGGGAACCGGGACCGACGGCTTAACGTGCTCTCCGAGGCACGGAGAGGTCTCAATGTATTAAATAGGCTTTAAACGTGAGTGAAACTGCGGGAGTTTTCAAAAAACTTACATGTCCGTGGATGCTTGCTGCTTTTCCCGCCATGCATTCTATCATCATGGCTATTGTCATTCTGGATGGGAAGCCGTGAGGGTTGAACAGTACATCCGGAACTAATCCTGACTCCGTGAAGGGTAGGTCTTCGGCAGGCCATTTTTGCGAACAGATACCTTTCTGACCAGCCCGGGAAGCAAACTTGTCACCTACTGTTGGATTTCGCTGTAAATTAATTATAGTTATAAATAACAGTTACTTTTATTCCTTACTAGCAGCGCGGTTTCACCCGCGTAAGTCCCGATCCCGTGGGAATATCGGGATAAAAAGTAGCCTATGCATTAATCCAGGTCTCCAGCTATCTTCATGCCAAGTTTCATCGCAATCGGTTCAGTGGTTTTTGCGTGAAAGAGTAACAAACATCCATCCATCCATCCATCCAAACTTTCACATTTATAATATTAGTGGGATATTGGGATGTATATGTTTCACGACTCAAGTAGTTTTTGTCTTCCACTTTAATGGTATAAAAGAAACATTTAATGTCCCATACATGTAGTGACCCTGTCTCTAAAGAAGACCTGTTCTAGAAGTAAAAAAAAAAACTTAATAAAAAGCATGAAGACGTCATTTGCGCGATTCAACATCATATCGCTAGATGTAGTCAGATACCTATGCATCTCTATCTCTTTCTCTCTCTCTCTTTATTATTCTACAATCAGTTTTTACCTGCAATCGTAGCATAATGCAAGCTTTTTTCAGTGGCCGGGAACTAAAGTCCCCACAAAGTCGTACGCTGTCAACGTACACTTCCTCTTTGCCGTGATAGTTCGAAACGACAAACTGACTTTTTTCCCCGTCATAATAACTGTAAAAAAAATATTTTTGATAAATCTCCAAATCCCCCCCAAAAGAAAGATTCAAATTTTACTGATAATTTCAGAGATTAATGCGTTTAAAAAATAAACAAAAACCACACAGCTTTATTTTATTACTATGCTGACCTTATAATAAAAAAATCAACTCACCAATAAAATGGGTCTTCTGGCTTTATCCTTGCGCCAACGGCCGGTAACCCATCCTCATCAATGTACTGACTCAGCTCAGCATTGGTGTTATCCCTACAGAAGTAGGAGGCTGTGTGTTGGAGCTCTATGAAGTTGGACTTGTACACCGAACCGGCACAAAATCCGCGTTCGTACGCAGACTTATTGATGATCATCGCATCTTCCATGTCATAACCCTGAGTGTAAAACGAGTTAATGTTTTTTTTAATATGCAGAGACTTATCAGATATTTATTTATATATATCCCCTGCAAATACATTGCATAAGGCGTCGTTATCTAGACCTAAGGAATCATCCATTAATCACGTGATGCTCGAAAGGGGGTTGAGGGGGTTTGGAAAAATCACGAAATATCACAAGGAGCCTTTTTTTTATGGTATAGGGGGCAAACGAGCAGACGGGTCACCTGATGGTAAATGACTACCGCCGCCCATGGGCACCTGCAACTCGAGAGTCACAAGTGCGTTGCCGCCCTTTAAGGTGGGAGTAGGAGAAGAGGGGGAGGGAGGGAAGAGTGGGAAGAGGGGGGAGAGGGGAAGAACGGGAATAAGGAAGAGGGAAGGTTTAGGGCCTCCGGTAACCTCACTCACGGGCCGAAATGCAATGCAAGCGAATTCTAAAACGAAAAGAAGCACGTAATCTCGACTCGCCGTTGCCAGGCAACGATGTCCTCACCTGCCGCTTGGTAGTCGCCAGTAAGTCTATGATTTTTACGTGATCAAATATTTTTTTTATTATTTTTATGACAGTCAGAAACAACCTGCTATCTTAATGTCTCTCTGGTAATTTTTATGCTATGATGCTAATTTTCCCTTTCAATAATATATATTCCCAATTTTCCCATCTTTAATTCCCAAAGTTCCCGGTTGGTGACAATAAGCTTGCCCTTAGTACATAAATATAATAGTAATAAATCTCTGTCCACCTTTTGGTGATACAGGGGTGAGTATATGTATGTAAGTGTATGCATACTTTGGCGTATATTTTTTTATAAATATATGTCGGAGGGAGATTCTCCACGTGCTCAGGACCAGAATTGTTTTCTTCGCTCATGGTGACCGGATGATAAAAATAAATGCACCAACAAATAAAGAATATTCCTTAAAATTGTAATCACGATAATTCTTAAAGAAATAATTACAATACAACGCGATTAAAACGGATATAGTCCTTCACTCCAATAATTCGTGTGTTCTTGAGGGCGGCTCGAGCAAAAGTGAGTTGCGTCCTAGACAGCTACTCGACTGACGTTTTTATTTGACTACCGCCAAACGCAACTGACAGCTACGAATGATGGCGCCGGTGTTGCCTCACCGACATATATATCATCATAGTATGATATGCCAGATATCCGTATCTGCGGATATCCGAGGGAGAAAAAAGATCTGTATCCGTGTCCGTTATCTGTTACTTTATGGCGAATTTTTAACAGATCTTTTACGCTATTATATTTATTATGACGTGTATGAAATTCTAAATTTATATTGCTAAATTAAATATCTGATGTAGTTATTAATATTATTGACAGTTTTAAGGTACTATTTGACAATTTTTATAACGAGATCAAACCCTAAATCTTTGTGATGTATATTAAAATAATTATTTTAAAAAAAACACGCGCGTGTAAAATTACTTGTTATTAGTCCTCAAGGTAGTTGACGTTCAAGGTCAAGCGTATCGTCATCAACTGCAAAAAAGAACTGGAGATCCGTTTCCGCGGATATACATTTTTAACGATCCGGTACATCACTACACACATGGAAACACCAATATATTAAAAAGTCATACATACAAATATTTACATTGAGCGGGAGTCGACCCCGCAACCCTCGCGCCATGTCTTTCGTCAAATAACATAAATAGAAATCTCACCGTATATGAAATAACAGCAACAATGGCATTAGTCCCACATGGATAGTCGTCAAGTCCTAAATTGTCGTAATGCGTGGGCCGGAACAGTGGAGTTCCCGGGCTCTGGAGGCGGTACAGCTTCGTCTCCGCGTTAGTCATCCACGTGTGGATAGGAGTACCCATTGTCTGCTTACCCATCTGGCATTGATACATGTTACTGCAAAGAAAAACGATAGTGTTCATTTTGGAAAAGAAATAACTACGTACACAAGTCTGACTTAGTGGTGTTTAGATGGAAAGCGACTTTCGAGTAAAGAAATAAAGTGCAAGCTGGCTTGAATATCATCTGAAACTAGTTATGGCCGGCTTCACTTATGAAGATTACTGCTATAATACCCTAGTTGATTGAAACCTAAGAAAACTTATTATAATACTTTAAAAAAAAGTAGTTTAAAAAATTTAAAAACACGCGCTTTAATAGCGACCTGAACAAAACAGGAGAAATTATTTTTTAGTAACAAGAGTTTGTCCTACAGCAATAGTATATGCAGTAATCATTGTAATTAAATTAATGTTGATAAACAAATCACTTGAGAACGACTGGACGTTTTCAGGAATTTTCTCTTCTAAATGTTAGTAACAGTTCAATAAGGTTTTTAAAAAATTGGGAAAGTTGGCCGAGTAATTGGGAAATTTGGGGCAAACTGAAAGTGTTGTTTTTTCCATGAAGTTCAAACAAATTAACTGAAATTTTGATAGGAAAACTAGACTAGTCAGTTTTTTTTTGCAATAATTTTAAAATAAGAATTTAGTTGTTAACAAAATAAATAATTTTATTTCAAAAAAGCGTGGCTAAGATTCATAAGCAATATAGTGAAAGCCAAGAACTTACCGCGGCGACTGATTGCAATCTGGCATTGGTACCAGCTGGGCCAAGTTGCTCATGAACGCTGTCTGGGATAACTCCATGTGTGTCGTTTTGCCTGCAATACAACACCACCACCTAGTTTACAAAGTCATCTTATTTGATGGGAGGCATACCCAATAAAGGGGGACAATAGCTACAATAGATTAGTAGTAATTAAGGGACGAAAATAGTCAATAATGGTGGACAAGAGCCAATATTGGGTTAAAGGGCAATAATGGAGAACAATAACCAATAATGGGGGAATATAGCCAATTTAGGGCAGAATAGCAAATAATGGGGGTCAAGAGCCAATGATGAGGTAGAATAGCCAATAATTCGGGACAATAGCAATAATGGAGGACAATAGTCATTAAGGTGGGAAAATAGTCAATAATGGGAGCCAAGAGCCAATAATGGGGAACTAGAGCCAATAAGGGGGGACAAGAGCCAATAATGGGGGAAAATAGCAAATAATTATAATACCAAAGTAATGTAGTAACTAGCTGGCACCCGCGACTTCTGTTTGCGTAGAATTAATACTTCGATTCCTTTCCTATTTCAACACCTTCAAGTGTTATTTTCGCGACAAAAAGTAGTCTATGTCGTTCTCCAAGGTCTCTCTCTACCTTTATATCAAAGTTTGGTTTAGGCCTGGAAACTTAACAGATAGCCAGAGTGTTGCTTTCGCATTTATAAGTATAGATTTTTATAAACAATATTCTTTTAAACTCGTCCATAATATGCTATTACATTAACGACAATTTACGCAATGGATGTGGTATGCAGTGTCCATAAACATGAGCGAAGCTAAAACGACTTGTTAGTAATAAACGAGCTTCGATTCTAGGCTGTCTTCTTTCTGTTTGACTGGCAAGTACATCATCATTTCAGTAATTAGACGTCCACTGCTGAACATAGACTGCCTCAATTACTTCCAAGATCGGTTGGGAGCTTCCGGTCGGCCTGCATCCACCGATTATCAAGTACAGATCAGTCGGTAGTTACCTTTATGTATTTCACTGTGAGTAACAGCGATGTCGAGGTACAGTTGTTCCATGGTGCCTATAAGCTCGAGTTGTCCCGTCGACAAGTTGATCACCGGTCTCATCATCCGCGCTTCACTCGTCATCAGAAACACACCCGCGTATTGAGAGCAAATCTGTACAACACACAACAATGTATTTAATACTTCGCTGGCGTTAATGACTGGCCTGTTGGTCTAGAGCTTAGTGACCCTGACTGCTAAGCCAGAGGTCGTGGGTTCGATTCCCACCCAGGACAAATAATTGTGTGACGAGCATGATCATTTGTTCTGTGTCTGGGTGTATTTATCTATAATATGTATGTATTTAGAAATATATAAGTATGTTTATCAGAAGTCTGGTTACCATAGTACAGGCTCTGCCTAGTTTGTGATCAGACGACCGCGAGTGAGATGTGTGAAATGATTATTATATTATTATTATTCTCTTTATTAACATTTATAAAACATATAAATTTATTATTATTAATATTGTTGTTATCAATCCTAAATTGACACAAAACAATGCGTTTATAGGAATAGGAACGTCACTGACCTTAACCTGTCAACTGTCACTTGGAAAGTACGGTTTGCACACAAAACTAATTTGCGTAACATTAACATTTTTACTCCACTTTTTTAGCTGTAGTATTGTCGAATCCTTTTATTTCATAATTTTAAATAATAAAAAATTTAGTTAGTAATTTAGTTGTTTAGTTTAAAAAACTAAAAAAACACGCTTTTATAGAAAATTCAACTGAAAGAAATTAAAAAATAATCGAATTATTGCATTGTCATCGGTCTTTGACACGTGTGCAAAATTTGAATGAAATCTGGCTGTTTAAAGTGGGTCAACATCGCTCCCAAAGGAGTCGGTTAGAAACATACAAACAAACATACAAGTGAAGCTAATATAAAGCGTGTAGAATAGCTAGAGATCGCCGTTGGTCGATATTCGACCATAACTTATTAAGTTTTGATTGTTTTGGTTTATTGTATAGACTTTCCTAGTCGACATATGTACTGGATACCTTTACATTTTCATATAATTTGAATAGAGACAAAAATCTTTTTTTTTTATAGTATAGGGGGCAAACGAGCAGACCTGATGGTAAATGACTACCGCCGCCCATGGGCAACTGTAACTCGAGAGTCACAAGTGCGTTGCCGCCCTTTAAGGTGGGAGTAGGAGAAGAGGGGGAGGGAGCAAGAGTGGGAAAAGGGGCGAGAGGGGAAGGACGGGAATAGGGGAGAGGGAAGAGTTAGGGCCTCCGGTAACCTACACAAAAAATTCAAAAAATCAGTCACGCGGCGAAATGCAAGCATTGCTTCACGGCCGTTTTTCTGTGAGGCCGTGGTATCGAGCGGAGTCGAGCCGGCCTATACGTGCCGAAGCATGGCTCTCCCACGTAAAATTGAGGAATCTAATCCAATTTTTCATGTTTTTCTAAATGAATTGATTGTTTCGAAAATATCTGTTTTGCTCATTGTTGGGGTGTGTCACTGCCCAATAGAGATGTTGTCATTGACACAGTCCAACGCGCCATGGTTTGGGGTGTGTTATGTTATGTTCATGTTAAGTGAGTAGACGACCACTCGTTTGTTGAATTTATTGTTACTAAATAATGTAATTACAATGTTATAGTATTGTAGTATTGTAGTCGTTCCTATCTTGACAATAATGCCGAAATGCATTAAATACATATTGGTCACATACACTATTACAACACCAAAAGCCTACCCACCTAATTTGTTCGAATTGACAGCTATGACATCATAATATGGCGCAAGGTCTGTCCTATTCTTATTTGATAGTAATCTATGTCCTTTTCTGTACTTCTGACAACGTATTTGCCAAATTTTAATGATGATAGTGTAAGAAACAGTTTCACAACCACTGATTTAAACTATGAAAACCACTAACAGTAACTGCCAAGTTGTTCGTACCTCTATTCGCACTCAAGTCCATCGTTCTGAACTTATTTCTACCCTTTTATAACCCCACTATTCATTAATATTTATCAATCGACCAATACCATTGCGTTACCGGTATAACCAGTCAAAATAATGTCTATTAACTTATTTTTATTAAATAGTGAACTGTTTTATAAATAAGAGTTTTTGAATTGGCGACAACAGGTTAAATAGTCAAGGAGTAAAAGTGAAAAACTCAATTACTCTAATGTTTGACTGTCTCTCTGACTTACCTGTTTTTTGGGTACGACAACAATCTCAGTAGTTATAGGCAGATCCTCGCCCTTAATCTTCAGTGTCCTGAGGTAGGCCGCCGACTTGTCCACGGTGTCCTCGGCGAAGTAGCCCACCAACCGCCCGTCGACCAACACTGGGTATTTGTACACGTCTCGAGACAGTGGTGTCTGGGCTACCGAGCTTATTGGCTCCATACCTGGATACAGAAAAGTTTAGGTATTTGTGGACAATCAGCTTTTGTGGTGTGAAAACGTAACAGACAATCTCACATTCACGTTTGTAATATTAGTTGTAATATACAAAAATTACGTATCATTTTGTTGTTCGCGATGAACTCCTAATTCCAATTCGATCCAATTTTAATGAAATTTTGAACAATGTGTGCCGTTTGGTCCGACTTGAGAGATAGAAAAGTTTTTTTTGTCTTAATATAAAAATTACGTGTCACGTTGTTTGTTCGCGATGAACTATACCACGACCTCACAGAAAACCGGCCGTGAAGCAATGCTTGCATTGCATTTCGCCGCGTGAGTGAGGTTACCGGAGGCCCTAACCCTTCCCTCTCCCTTATTCCCCCCCTTCCCCTCTCCCCCCTCTTCGGACTCTTCCCCCCCTTCCCCTCTTCTCTTACTCCCACCTTAAAGGGCGGCAACGCACTTGTGACTGGAGTTGCAGGTGCCCATGGGCGGCGGTAGTCATTTACCATCAGGTGACCCGTCTGATCGTTTGCCCCCTATACCATAAAAAAAAAGCTCCTAAAATGATGAACTGATTTTCATAAAATTTTGCACAATGTGTGCGATTTGGTCCAATATGAGAGCTAGGATAGTTTTTTTTTTTGCAAATTAGCTAGTGCATGTATGTATACATATAATGTAATATATAATCTAACCACATCTTTCCAGTACTTGGGGTAAGTTTGCCACTTGCTTCGGATCTGGATGTAGTGTTACCTGAAACATGAAATGAAAATGAATCTATATTGTTACGAACAGGGGTTCGGGATGAGATAGGTACACCAATTGATAACGAAATAGACACAATTTATTTAATTAATTAGCAATTAAAACAATTACAAGTCACTGTTTTAATTCTCACTATTTACTTGTATTCGCTATACTTCGCACTTGTTACCTGTTATATCGCTTTACTCGAACTGAATCCGTACTGTCTTACCACTTCCTTAAATAGTTCGAAAAACGTCTCATAGAAAGTTCGTGAACTTTCCTGAAACATCTCGTACAATCTACTTGATTCGACCGCTGTTCGAACTTCTAGAACTCAATAGAACATTCTTATTGATAAGACTATTAGTTCTGTTATTCGATTCGAAAAGATGGCAAGCGTCTCAACTTAGGTGGCTTGAGGTTGTTCCTCTACTCGGCAATAGATGGCACCCGCAGGTCAATTTAGGTTAAAATAACAATATAAATAGGCAAACACAAACAATTCAGTAGCTTTTTCTCCTTTATTTATCAAACGATTTTCTTTTTTTTTTCATACAACGGACACAAAGAACAGACTTGAAAAAACTATTTGTGAATCACATGAATTTTTGGTCCCTATGAGAATTGAATCAATTCAAAAAATCTTGATTATCTAATGTCAGGGAGTCATAAGCCGTGACCCTATCATACAATCATCAGCGGCTTACCTGTGCACTACAGGTGAGATGGTTGAGCAGTCCGCAAGGGGCCCCGTCGGGCGTGTGCACGGGGCACACGAACCCCCACGCGTCCGGGAGCAACTGACGCGCCTCTGTTGTACGCATTTCCATGAAAAAGGACCCCCGATGTATCGACCTGTAGAACATTGTAATACAACTTAGATTGAGTGGCAAAATGCTAGAGCGCTTTTAACATGTGAGTGAAATATTAACCTTATCCCATTCATTTAAAGCTCAAAATCATATGCAAGTAGTAAAATCTATACCGAGCGACAGCATCGAACAATTACCACGTTTGCCTTGTTTTGTCAATCGAATAGAATATATTCGTTCGGTTTCTAATAGCTTAACCATATTGGATAGGAGTTTTATATTAATCGATACCTAAGACAATAAACTAATGCATACACTGAGCAACGGAAGCTGCAACTCGTTTCCTTGCGGGGAAGCGTTGCTATTTCTAATTCATAATTAATAATCTTAATAATCAAAAAAATTGAATACAGCTCTATTTTAATGTTTATACTACATAGAAACACCCAGACCAATGCAAATACACATTTTGATGCATACAAATACTTGCATTGAACGGGAATCAAATCCGTGACCCCTGGTGTGACAGTCAAATGGTGGTGCTAGACCAAACAACCAACCGAGTCAGGACCATTCCGCAGCATAGGTAATAAGCTACAAGTACAGGGCGGGGTCGACTAATCGTGCCAACATTCAGTGGGCTGACGCGCGCCGGCCGGGCCGTACGTTAGGTCGAAGCTCACTCACGTCATCTGTTGGTAACTAGACTATAGAGTTATTAGTACCTAGCCTAGGTTTATTTGTTCACAAAAAAATATAGTAATAGGCCCATAATTTAGTGGTAATTAAATATTCAGAATAATTAATTCTTTAAAAAGTTGACCCTAACGTAACGGCGTCGTTAGAACAGATAAGAGTTACGTGATAGAAAGAGAGGCAACTTCTAGGTGAACATAACTGAAGGTAATTAGCGCTGTGCGAGCTGAATTGCGACCTTATTGTGACGGAACAAGAGTCGCTATTTTTTAAATGATTTGGCGGAGTGAGACTTCTGTACTTGTACTATTATGTATTCTGCGCCACAATACAGAAGTCGTCAACATTAAGGACCTTGTACATCAATATTGGTTTTTAAATAAATCTTGGAAGTTAACTTTTACCTTCTTCTAATTGTCGTATCGAATCGAAACTTTGTATGTATATGTAGTTTGGGTGACAATACTATAATTTGGCATCTTGGAGCTGATCTGATGATGGAGCCAGGAGTAAGATACTGGAAACGCTTCAGTGGCTACTAGTAAACCCCTAGAGTTTGTGCTCATATGATTCGTTTTGACGAGTCTAACAGAGGCTTGGTAACGAAGATCTGATGATGGAGCCAAGATGTGGACTGAACTCACTTAACCGTCACGCTCAGATGACAGATGTGTCAGTTATGTTTTCACTTCTGATGTGCAGTCCGGCGACTGACAGTTTTTTTTTTTTACTAAACTATGATTATTTAAACTTACTTGAAATGTGACATATATCGCATTCTGTTAATGTTCTCAGCAACAATAGTGAGACCTTTGTACTGAGCCAAGTTGACGTTGTTAGAAGGTGCGTTGCCTGTTGCTAGAAAAGTCTCCATTTTCTGCTCTAAGTTGCCTGAACTTCGTAGGATCTGCTGCAGTTCATGCTGTTAAAAGTTTTTAATTATAATTATTATAAGGTTGAGAAGGAACGGTTGTTATGGTCCTGGATCATACCAGGACAGGTATCATGCCTGGCGGAACAGGCGGAACAAAGCCAGACCAGGTTGAGTGATGGGTTTTCCCTCCTCAGAGGGCTCGGACTTCCCGGCACTAGCTAGTTTAAGTTAAAGGTATGCGACCCTGACCTTCTCCAGCTATTGCTTAGGGGTCATCCATAAATTACGTCACACGAATTTCATGATTTTAGGACCCCCCCCCCGTCCTTATCACAGGTGGTCACATTTGTGGGACCCCTCCCTCCCCGGTGTGAAGTCACATATTTTTCAATTTTACATCCAGAACTGTAAAGAGCAGAGTTCTAAATTGTTTTTAATACAAAGATGTAGTAACGTGTCTAGTCTTTAGTTTACAGGTAATGTTTTGTATTTAATACTTTAGATTTCAACATGTAACGTCACGAATCTTATGACCCCCCCCCCCCCCCCACCCCTTGTCATACAATGTCACACTTCGTTGATCCCCCCTTAACGTGTGACGTAATTAATGGATGGCCCCTTACACTCCCCAAGCCATCTGTATAAACAATGTCCATTTACTTCCATTACCCCCCCATTTTGCCCATCTTTATTTATTTAATTCTCGAAGCGACCAGTTGGCGGCAATACGCTTGCCTATTACGCGAGTTGGGCCAAGTTATAGTTGACAAGACGTGTGTGTTTAATAACCTCTGCCTACCTCTTCGAGGATGGAGGCGTGAGTATGTGTAATCTATATATTATATGAATGAATGTCACGTTGTTTGTTCGCGATGAAATTTTGCGTAATGTTTGCTGTTTGGTGCAACTTAAAAGATAACATTGATTTTTTTATTTATTTATTTTATTACCACGCGTGACAGGGCAGCTAGTTACTATACATGGGCGTACCCAGCTTTTAGTTCAGGGGGAGGGGGGGGGAAAATTGATTGTTTTTGTCACCCCAGCTACGTACATACTACGTAAGCTTGCTAAAGCCAGGAGGGAGCACCTGCCCTCCCCTCTCCCCCCCCCCCTCCCCCCCCCCCTCGGTACGCCCATGTTACTATATGAATTTAATTAAAATCGAAGATAAAAATAAATTTGGAAATTACGTCCATCGATATTTATTAAATAATATTCAAAATCTAAATTCAAATTAAACTTCGAAATTTAAAATAAGACCATAGACAATAAAACTTATTTTATTTGCTACCAAGTTTAAAAAAGCGATAAAGGAAGAAAAAGAAGAAACAATAAGATATACCTGTCCTATAACTAGTTTTTTGGTTGTCTTCGCTTTCTTGAGCACTTGTGACCTGACGATGACTATAAGCTGCTGAAGCCGTTCCTTCAATACCTGGAGGTAGAGATGACCTCCAACTAGCAGTTCTTGGACCATAACAGCATCAGCTCCTTCCACCTGGAAATATACAGATTAGAGAAATTTTAGGACTGCTAGAGGGTTCGGACAACAGCCATTGCTTAGTTTTTTAAAGTAAAAATATTAAAAAATATCGAAAATGTGCGGGTGGATGAAGAACCTTCTACCTCACGATCTCGACGACGGAGGGCGTGCACCACTGAGCCAGTCAGCCTGTGACCACGGCCAGTGCAACCTGGTCGAAACGTGAGGCAATTCAGAGGTATGTAATACCTTTTCGTGATCCCGTTAATTCGCGTTTAAATACATCATTATATGATGGAACGCGAAAGTTTAAAAGTTAGAATTAGGCTTTCTTTCTAATACTAATAATTAAGCCCTTTATTCTGAACTGCATGTTAATGAATGAAAAATGTGTGTTGTTTTCATTACAAAATGTCCTGCAGTTCAGCGTGCCTCTTGGCATAGGCCTCCTCTAACATTTTCCACTGGGTTATGTCTCGTGCTACCCTTCTCTAACGATGTCCAGCCGTGAGTTTAGGTCATCTTCCCATCACGTTTGTTGGCGTCCTCTGTTTCGTATACCGACCATGGGGTACCAGTCGGAGACAATTGTGCTTCATTTATTATGTGGATCATGGATCATGTGGCCGGTCCATCTCCACTTTTGCTGGTTTGTTACTACCTGGAACTGATCAAGATATCTTACCTTGCATTTATTCTGGACTAAATCGTAAAGCTTCTGGGCCATGAAGACTAGAGCATTGAACTTGTCCTTGTGGTCTGGAAGATGGATCATAACGCATCGGTTGATGAGGAAATCAGCCGCATCAAGGTCAGTAGCCCAGGGCGGTAGTTCGAATAACTTTGGCTTGAACATCCGACCCAGGTACGAACGGCATTCGTGTGATGAATGAAGACCTTCTTCGTGGAGCTCCCGAAGCATGTTTTGGATGCAACTGTTGAATTAAACAGTAAATTGTGTTTTTCAATTCAATAAGATTTTGAGGAGATATTTGCAGGTGTGATAAGTGGGTTTATTTTTTATACAAGTGAGTAGCCAAACAAGGAGATGATTAAAATATTGGATATACTTTGTCAGGGTTACAAAGGGACATAGGGTACCTTTCATACGAAAAAAAAAACAACTATTAAGCGCAGGCCACACTGCCAGCTGGCGAGCGAGCGAGCGAGCGAGCTTATATATTGCCAATAGAGCGAGCCGGGCGAGTATCGTTATACCTCTAATAATCAGTAGTGGGGTGGGTTACGTCCATCGCAGTAAATACTGAGAGTCCACCTTTTTGTAGAGCATAGCGTACAACCCTTGTCAATATGACAATAAATGAAGTAAAATATTTTTTTTAACCTCATCATGCCACGTCATACGACGCTCTACAGATTGTCACTAATGTCACCATCAGCTTTAATCGAGTTGAGTGTCGTATGAAAACCAGTCTTTTAGCCTATTATAAGTATAAGTACTTTCTTTTTAATGTTTAAAATTTGTATGCCTTGTCTTACGAAATAAACTTATTTTCTTTGTTTCTTCTTTCTCTATTCATACTTCGGTTCAAAAGAGGTGAAACGATGCTTGTCCGGTTCGCTCGCTCGCTCGCTAGCTGGCGGTGTGGCCCGCGCTTTAGATAGTCAACATCTAGAATTAATTGACAAAATTTGATTATGTAGACCCCCTTCCCCGCGACTTCACTCGCTTTAATAAAAACTGGTATTATATTAAATTTAACGTCTGTACATTATTTCCAGTTTGACCTTCGGCCATACTTTCTTGGGCACTGTGGGTAGGTGTCGGTAGGAAATAAAGTGAACACGAAAATAAAGTCAAATCAGTTATAATCCCGAGTAATTACGTAACAAAGAAATCGTCTAAGTAGGTATTAGGTAACTACGGAACGCGAGACAGTTTCTACGACAACTGTTCTACTCGACCGCTGCAATAAGACTGACTCGCGACGGTATCGCTTGCGACTTGTAGATTCCGTCGAGCGCCAACAGATGGCGCTTGCAAAGTATCTTTGTTGGCTACTAATTACTTACTTGACATAATATAGATCATTTTTCTTTCCGTGCAGAAGGAGTCTGTATATGTAATGATCAGGCCAATCAACCAGACACTTCATTATAAGGAGTAGTGGAGCATAATACATCATCTTTCGATGTGAAAACATTATCTTGCAAGTCCCATTGGTTAGAAAGTGGAGTACATTATTCTGAAACACATAATAAATATAAGATCACTAGCCATCGCCCAGTTTCACCCGCGTGCCTGCTCCGTTCCTAAGGATCATAGCGAGATGTTAAATAGCCTTCTAAGCTATAAGGGTGGACAGTGGCTGGCGCGTGCGTCATGCTCGTGAACGAGTGCCGTTGGTCGGGGCTGGTCACCTCGGAGCTGCTGCTATAGTGCGGTTGCCACGGAGAAAGAATTTCGGCCATTAACCTACTATTACTTATCACTGTTGCAACAGCGTGAATATATTGCTATATATATTTTCGATCCCTTTACACGCATATTTCACATTTTTTTAAATTATGTTGCAATTAAGAAATAAATCTTTTAGTCTAGCAACCTTTGTATCATAATATAAAAATAGCAACACCATAATAATCTATTTTTTCTGCCATTGTTGTGCATACGTACCGTGCTTGTCTGGTCTGACGTCACACAGCGAACCATTACACCAAAGTCCGAGAAGAGGTTACCTCTCATTCTCCATCCTGATCGCTTGATGGCTACTGGATAGTTCCGTCTCGTTACTAACAGCATACGGGCTAAGCGTTCGTGACCCTGAAATTGAACAAAAATATATAAATATTTTTTATTTTATAGGGGGCAAACGAGCAGACGGGTCACCTGATGGTAAATGACTACCGCCGCCCATGGGCACCTGTAACTCAAGAGTCACAAGTGTGTTGCCGGCCTTTATGGTGGGAGTAGGGGAAGGGGGGGAAGAGGGAGAGGGGGAAGGGGGGGAAGCGGGAGATAGGGAAGGGAGGGGGGGAGAGGGAAGGGAGGGGGGGGGAGAGGGAAGGGTTAGGGCCTCCGGTAACCTCACTCAATCAGCGCTAGCCAGTACTATAGTTCCATTTATACTAATGAAGATACATAATCTTTAGAAATAAGTCAGTTCAGTTTAAACTTAATTTGAAAGAAAGAGGAAGATTACAAATGAGTGTTACAAATGCAATTACCTTTACTATGAAATATCCTCCCCATTCGTCTGCATGTTCATTGTGCTCCACTAACTCCTCAGGTGATAGATCAGCTAAGTGGCAAATTTTAGACTGAAATAATAAAAAAAAACCATTTATAATCTTTTTTGAGATATCAAGGAGCCAAACCCACATTTGTTCATAATCAGAGCGTTCAAAATGTTCCATAAAAAAAAATAGGCAGTCACGGAACTGCCGACAGAAATGAAAACTTAAACGAAACGACGAACTTAAAACGTCACATTGGCAGGTTGGTGACATTAATTAATAAGGAGCTGACAGAACTCAATGTTTAAATTAGCGCCTACTAGTGGATCTATATATGTATTATTGGCATGACGTCACGAGTTCAGCTTTTTTTTCCCATAGTAAAAGTGCACAAATGTGCCTAAAAAGTTTTCACTTCAAAATTATTTTATTTCACAATAAATAATATATTAATATCAAGGTGAAGGCCAATTAAAGTTTTCACGGGTAACATTACCTTTGTAACATTTTTTGAAAAGAGATATATCTAAATTGAAATATTTTTGAGTGAGCTCATAGTTGGTATTATGCTGATTACAGATATAAATAGATAGAACTATCTACCACCTACGGACCTCTGGCACCTGTACTCACTGGTAGATGTATAACAAGACCAAGGTAAGGCTGGAGAGGCTATGTCACACATGAACACTAAATCACAACTGCATCGACGATTATATAATTTCTGAAAATTTCTCATTGATGTTTATTTTTAAATAAATTATATTCTATATGTTTTGATCAATTCCCAGCGAATGCCCGAGTCATGGGCAAACCAATCTTGTAAGAAAAAAATGTTTTAATGCAAAATCACAGCATATTTAATTATTTTTATTATGTTGTATAATATTTTATATATAATGTATATATTGCACTTCCGATAAAATAGTGTAACAACTCAAAAAGTTAAATTGTTCAGAATAAACAAAAATGTTCTCGTTAATTTTGGTATTTGGATATTGATGCACTTTGGGCAGTTAATCATCTATTGAGTAATTAGTGAAGTTACAGTTATTACTCGTTTTTGGAGTGTTAAATGAGAAATAGCGACAATTTTTCAAGTTATTACTGTATTTGAGCGATTGGATAAAACAAAAGAAAGTACTGGTAAGAAGCAAAAATCCTATGTAACTATTAATGTTTTGGCTGAATAAACATTATTATTATGTTAGCATACCTTTATCATAACAGGTAGGGATCCTAGTGACCGATCAACAGTAACCACTTTTTCATCAATGGCTACACTCATTCTGATCTTGAAGTCACCTTTATAAGTCACAGCACGTTGCCGGCACTCGGTTGGCAGGACTGTTTGCTTCTTAACACCTATCGCTTCCATAGGAACACTTGGTTTGGCAAAAGCGGCTTCATCTATAGTGATTTTAACCCTTTCACCACCAGGCAGCTCAAATTCTGCTGGGACTAGGTCTGCGATTGCTGCTTTCAAACCATCTTGAAGCATGTAGTTGAATGAATCTACATGTGGCGCTCCCAAGCATTGTAGATACTGAAATGATAATAAGTTATATTTAAATACGCTTTTTTCTTCCTGATGTAACTGATATTGCCACCAATAATCTGAAGAAGCAGATTACTGCAGAAAAAGAAAGTCTATAAGTCAAATGATTGAACTTCTACTGATAAACACAAGTGAGAAGATCCCTTAATGTAATAATTATGGTCCTTTATGAAACCATATACCACACTTAACATGTTAAAAATTGAAAAAAACTACGTTTAAAAAACCGACTTCAAAAACTAAAAAGTATAAAATAACTTAATAAAATACTATTATTTGTATGTGCTACCTATTGATAGGTTTGAAGTCGGTGCCAAGCCAAATGTAATAGTAGGTACCTACACTCGCCGCTTGGCACCGACTTCAAGCCTATCAATAGGTAGCACATACCAATAATAATATTTTATTAATATTAAAGGTATTAGGTTTGCAAAAGAGGTGTATTAAATAAAATCTTTATTAAGTTATTTTATACTTTTTGGTTTTTGAAGTCGGTTTTTTAAAAGTAGTTTTTTTATTTTTTACTTTTTAGTGTCTGTATTAGGTTGTTCTGTAAACTACAGTAGGATTGTGATTGACATGTCCCGACATGATTGCAAGTATTATTTTCTCATTTTTCTTATCACACGGCCATAAGGTACCTTTTCTACTAAACTTTGAGGCCACATTATGGACTAATCCCACTAATATTATAAACGTGATAGTTTAGACGGATAGATGGATGGATGGATGTTTGTTACTCCTTCACGCAAAAACCACTGAACCGATTGCGATGAAACTTGGTATGTAGATGGCTGAAGACCTGGATTAACGCATAGGCTACTTTTTATCCCGATATTCCCACGGGATCGGGACTTACGCGCGTGAAACCGCGAGGCGCTGCTAGTAGCTTATAATAAGAAATAAAAATAGGAAAATAATCGTTACATCTTATGGTTTACGAAACAGCAATAAAAATAAATCCATTTTTTTACATATTTTTACGAAACATTAATAAAATAGTTTTTGCTACCTCCTGCCAAATGTAGTTTGATGATTAAGTCATCGATAAATAAAAGCAAAGAAAAAAATAAAAACAATACAATAGGTTACTTACTGGATTTGCAATTTTAGGAGGTTTTCTGTAATCCGGGTGACTTGTATACGCTAATGACGGGTTTTTGGCTATTTTCTTTGAATTCATTTTGAGTTAAAAGTGCGTTTTTATTACATTTATTTATATATCGTAGTATGATGCACATGTGCTCGTGCAATGTCAAATAAAAAGTGATATGTTTAGGAAAATGTCATTCGCAGCCTCGATGCAGTGTTGCCAACCATACGATTTAAATCGTATTTATACAACCTTTTTGGAGCTGTTTCGATCTATTTAAACGATCATGTATTTGAAATCTTTCAAACTTCATAATAAAAAATAAAAACCTTCCAGCGAAATTCAAAAAATTGTATTAGAATTTACCGATTGAAAAATTTTGGAATGAGTTATAATTATGTCAAGATTATAAGGAGCATTACAATGCGCTTTAGACACTTTGTGCATTCCCATTCTAATGGAAACAATAATTCGTAATAAATTTATGGCAGAAACAGTGAATAGGACTTTGTTGGTGTTTTTCAAATTAAATTTAAGTATATGTATGTACAAAAGAATAAATACGTTACTCCTGCCTGCGTGTACTGCTGCCGCTGCGCTCAATATCTCTGATAGTGACTAATATTCAAATAATACTTGTTAAAGGACTTTCAGGGCCAGATCCTACAAAAAAAAATGGCACTGTGCAATGACCTATAAACTTAAAATTTAGTTGGCAAATTATTGTCCAAATTCTGGTAATCAAAGTCCAGAAAATCCTTGTTCATATCTAAATAAATACATACACATATTAATTCCAAATATTGTTATAACAATATGACGTTTATGAATAATTTAGGTTTAAAGAATTTATTTTCTCATAAGAACTTAAGTCCACGTACAATGAGATACCTACATAATAATACTTAATTCTAAATGGTGAATTATATCTCTAGCGTGTTAGAAATTCTTATAAAGGTATACATCAATATTTGTAGCATGTTTGCTTATACATTTTTATCTTTAATTTAATTTTTATTTAATTATACATATAACATTTAAATTTCATCAACGTATTTCTTAAGTTTGCTCTTGTATATAGACATGCTATTGCAAACTTTTACATCGTCCGGCAATCTGTTGTACAGCTGCACTCCCTCAAACAATATCGTTCGTCGTCCATAATTAGTTCGTACTTTCGTTAATTCTAGTTTATTTTTATTTCTTAGATTGTGAGTTATATTTCTATTATGTAACTGTAAATTTGTTTGTATGGAGTTAGTAATAAAAATTTTAATGAGAATACAACAGTAATAGATATAAAGTTATCTTAGGTTAAGTAGTTTAGTCTCTTCGTATAGCTGTTTCGTAGGAGATAATGGTTTTACTATTGTTTTAGATACATAGATGTACTCTTTATTGTACACAAACAAATAGGTTACAATATTTTACATATATTTACTTACTAGCTAAAGTTATGTACAATTGGCGACCTTATCGCAATTTGTGATCTCTTCCAGGCAACCATTGGATGGATAGAAAAAACCTAAGTGAAAAGAGGGGCTGCAGTGTACAGTATATTTAGGAAGCTTATGGAAAAAGAAAATAATTAAATATAAGTGCCTTTTAAAGATACTTATCATTCAGGAATAATACTTTTGCTTTTATTGATTTGCTAAGAAAATGGTAAGATTGTGTAGTTTTGCTGGTAAGGAGCAAAAAACTACCTTGATTTAATTGACCCTGTAAGAATAGTAGAGATCTTAAGCAGGCTCTCAAGGCTGAAGCTGATAAGCATCCAAACGTATCTGATGTGAAACGCAAATTCAACGCTTCCTCGAGGTTTAGTAAGAGTGCAATTGCCAGAGCTAAATTTGTTTTTGTCGGCAGGATTGGAGAGAAGCTTAGCTACTCCTCTGGTCGTGCGTTGTGGTCTCTCGCAAGAGCTGCCGAGGAATAATGTTGTAAACCTTAACACCACTGCAAAATTCTACTGGGGATCTGGCCCATAGCGCAGAAGAGAAATCCGATATTCTGGGTATTCTCTTTGCCTCGAACTCAACTTTAAACGACGATACCGGCTAACATCCCGCGGTGTAGGTAGTCCATGCCGGAAATCAGTATTTCGCACAGGGATGTTCGGCGGAGCTCCTGTTTCTAAATGTTCACAAGTCGAGTCGGCCGGACGGCGTTCTAGCGGTTGTGCTCAAACAGTGTGCTCCTGAGTTGTGTCCCGTGCTAACACGACTTTTCGCGCTCTCATATTACAAAAGGCAAGTTCCGTCTTCGGGGAAGATTGCTCTTGTGCACCCAGTGCCAAAAAAAAGGCGATAGATCAGACCCATCGAACTACAGGCCTATAGCTATCACCTTACTTCCACTCCCTTCTCTCCAAGGTGATGGAGCGTGTAATTAACAGGAAGCTCCTAATATACTTAGAAGAATATGATTTGATCAGCGACCGTCAGTATGTTTTTTCGCCAAGATTGCTCGACGGGTGATCTTCTAGTGTACCTCACACACTGGTGGACTTCAGCCATTTATGATTTTCTATTGGACATTTTCAAGAGGGTTTCTGCTCGATGCAAGAATATTTTTTCAGCTAGTTACTACAGTAGGAACACACCTACTTCAAAGATTTACTTTAAATAATCTTCTTTGCTTTTAACAGCATTTGAATATTCAAGAACTGCTTGCTACAAAGAGAACAGCGCAATGTAAATTGTCTTATACACATACAGATCCACCCCGGCTATACGTCGGCTTAAGGCCGCGGTGCTGGATGTAGCATACACATTATCGTGCCGATCCATTCCATCCCGGCTGTACATCCGCTCAATGCCGCGATGCTGTAGACTGCAAGCGTAGCGTATACATTTCCCGTAGTAATACTTTAATCTTTGATATACATGATCATTAATCAAGCATACACGACGCATGATCGCTTTGACTGCACGATGTTGACGGTGGTGGGGATGCTCACTGGATGCAAAATGGGTCGTACAAGTCCAGTAAGCAATTCGGCGTACACATGGAACGATTTCACACACAATTTGACTAAATTTTCAAGTGAATCGTTTCGTGTGAACGGAAATCGTCGAATTCATGGTCATTGGGTGGTCCAGGACCGCCTGACTCGATCGCGTCACATCAAATTGGCGGAAATCGGTTCGTGTGTACACTAATTGGGCAATTTCTAGTGGTGCCCGTAAAAGCTGTTACGTCTCAAGCCTTTTTCCTTATAAGGTTGCTACCAGTCGTAGCCAATACCATCCTGGAGACAATAGGGTGTTCAGAACCATTCCGTGTTGTTATGTTGACGCAAAATTTGTTCGTAAACCAATTCTATCCCGAATCTGATTAAGTATAGTAAAATTGTATCGTGTGTATGCCGTTTAAAAACTTGGAACTAATGCGCTCAATATGTCGCCTGCAGGCAGACTAAATGATAAAATTGGCCGATTAGCCTTTACACGAACTGGTTTGATGTGACGCAAAGAAGTCAGGCGGTCCTGACCACCCAATGACCTTCAATTCGACGATTTGCATTCACAGGAAACGATTTGATTGAAAATCTAGCCAAATTGTAAGTGAAGGCTGTGAAATCGTTCCGTGTGTACGGTGTTTAACAATAATTATCAACGTACGTCAAGACTATTAATTATTATCGTTTTCCTGCATCGTGCATACGTGACCTTGGCAGGACGGACAGCAGAATGGATGGCGTATAAAGTACTAGCAACTAGGTATATCACTTACCATCGAGAATTAATAATCGAAGTTAATTTAAGGCTAGCTATTTATAGCGCGACTTTGTCTTTTTTTTCTAGATGCTAAGAAGTTACTTTAGAAGACTTGTATAGTTTTCTGCGATAGTGCGATTGGTGCCCGAAGTCCCTCACAGAGAAACACGGAATGATGCTGAACGCCCTATTGTTTCCAGGATGGTATTGGCTACGACTGGTTGCTACCAGTACTTTAATTTATATTATTATATTAGCCTATTTCCTTTCACGGTTGCTACCGTAAAAGGAAAAAGGCTCGAGACGTAACAGCTTTTACGGACACCACAAGACATTGATGGAGTGCAATGTCTGTGAAGTTTTCAACGGTGATGTCACCATCATTAGGTACTTTAGCAAGGCTTAGATTTTAACTCCCTCTCTTATGTCAATGATAAGGTAATCTGTTGCCTTTTATACCTGGTAGTGCTAGCGGAAAACGTCGTTCGTGTCTTGTAATTTCAAAATAAACTACAGATAATTTCCTCACAACTAGATGACACTTTGTGCATTGTAGTAACTAGTTGTTAAAGACACTATTCGAAAATAACTGGCGGCTCTAATTCTGTTTTCTTCAAAATTTCGATAAACATTCCACAACCACAGTCCTTAAATTTGCCACAAGATCTCCACCGGTTAATTAGCTTCGTTGGAGGGAATAATAAGAATAGCAGTAGACCTACGTTTCTGGTAATTAGTTTTGTAAAAGAAAATAAAATAATGTTATTTATCTATCATCATCCCCCGCGCCTTTTCCTAATTAAGTTGGGGTCGGCTTTCAGTCTAACTACAATACGGCCGAACTTTGATATTTTACGTGAAGCGACTGCCATCAGACCTCCACAGCCCAAGTACTCGGCGATATCGAATATCTGTTGTTACACCAGGTTGTCGAAACAGTTTGTTTTAGGGCTCACAACTACCCTTAAACGAATGCCACAGATGTTCGTATAGCACACGGGACCAACGGTTTAACGTGCTTTTCGAGGCAATTTATCTATCATGGTCAATAATATAATAAGGAGATCAATCGAGTTTTATTACACTATTATTTAAAACCAGCCTAGTTTCATATAAGTATAGATCATTCGTTGTGCCTTCGGTGGATTTTTGTCGTCCTCGGACACATGTTGGAACAATCCTATTTCCATGTTATAACATGGAAAAAGGATTGTTGTGATTTGTTTATTTATTTATTATTAGGATCTCCAACAAAAGATATACACAATTAATGATATTGACTGACAACAAGGGGTTTGAGTTGGTGTACTCCTTCACTTACAGGAGACCACAGTAAGCACAATGACAGTATCAACTAGGCCAACAAAGTTACACGTAAAAAAAAATATAATTTAAAATTTAAACAATTACAAAAACAAAGTAACGATCCTAAAAGTTCACTGCAATCTATTGATCCGTTCAGTACCTTGTGAAGGAAAATGAAGTCCAGCTTCTTCCTACGACTGGCTAAAGTATCCATATTGTAGTGTCTCAACCTTTCAGTGTAGCTCGTAAGTTGCTTAGCTAAATTGTCACCGTAGCACAGGTGGTAGAGGAACCGCTTTTGGACACTCTCTATTCGTATGGTGTATACCTCGTAGTGCGGATTCCATACCACTGAATTATACTCTAGGATAGGGCGGACTAGTGTGTTGAAGAGCTTTATTTTTGTAGATGGTTTTTTAAACTCTTTACTATTTCGCAAAACAAAACCCAGTGCTTTAAAGGTTTTAGAGACAACATTTAGAATATGGATGTCGAACTTCAGCGCTTGGTCGAGTTGAACTCCAAGGTCGCGAATACTTCCCAGTCTCTTAATTTCAACACCCTCTATGTAGTATTTGTTGTCTAACATTTTTATTACGTGTAAACTGAATATAGTGACACTTAGTGATATTTAAAAACATTTTGTTCTGTTTACACCAGTTCACAAGTCGGTCAATGTCTTCTTGAAGCATTTTAGAGTCTGAATTGGCTTCATTAACTTTAAATCATCAGCAAACAAGTAAAAACGGGAGTATTTAAAAAATTCAGTTATGTCATTTATAAAAATGTTGAAAAGAACCGGACCCAAATGTGATCCTTGCGGAATTCCCGAGGTTGCTAGATAGCTTTCAGTCGCTAGTATTGAGATTGGTCTATAATTAGCAACTAGGTGCTTTTCCCCGGACTTAAATATAGGTATTACGAGAGCTTCTTTCCAGATGCCAGGAAAGATACTGTCGCGTAAAGATCGATTAAATATTGTTTGTAGGGGTGATGCTAGAGCCTTTACACAACGTTTTATAAATATAGGAGGAATACCATCACTACCCGCGCCCTTAGTTTCATCTAATCCTATTAGTTCGCATATTTCATTGCTTTCAAAATGTAGATTACACAATGTTGCAGATGTGAAAATTTGAGAAGCGTTCGAGGGACACGGGTACATATCGTCAGGGGCGCTGATTTCCATGTTATAGGCTTGAGGCTATAGGCCTTTTCGTATTCGTTTCGCATCAATTAATCCTTTGGCGCGGAGCAGTATCCATAAACAAGGGTGAGTGACGTTTCGGCGTTCGTACCGGTCGGACTTGCTGACAGATATTTCTTTGAATAAAATAAAACAACAGTTTAAATCAAAGTGCAATCAAAAAAGCAAATAGTGTTTTAGTGCAGTGAAAATACAAAAAAAAGACACAAATTTACTGAAGTCAGTGCTGATATAGGGTATATGTTACTATAAAACTTCAAATAAAAACAAAAATAAAATCTTCTTATCGGTGAATCACAATTTGTTTACCCTCTTATAAGACTATTATTGCCATCGGTCATATGTGAACAGCTGATCAAAACGCCAAAGCTCATCGCCCCGGGCGACATCTTTCGGTGTATCCGCAATCCGTTATCGCCATCTGTCTGAGACGTCAGCAACTGTTTCGTATTAGACAATACTATAACAGCAACAATGCCTATGACCAAGTGCGGAGGTTGTGGTAAATTCACTTCACCGGCAGATGCCGCTAGGTGCACGAAATGCAATGCATATTATCATCGTGTGTGTGTTGGTCTAGCGGGTAAAGGCACTGTACCGTCGTCCTGGCAGTGTCCAGAGTGCAGGAAAAATGTCCGCAGGGACAACAAAACAGAGACGCCTGTTAGAAGCTATCATGCGGATGTTCAAACTGGGGCGCCTCCTTCGGTCCCTGCAGGGTCACCTGTACTGGAGTCCACGTACTCGGAGGAGCCTACGGAAGAAGAGCCGGCTACTAGTGTGACCGTAGAACGAATGGACCACGGCCAGCAAATAGATGTCGCTTCCCAGTTGCGAGTAATCATGGAGGAGTTGCGTAGCTTGCGACATGAGGTCCTGGAGTTGAGGAAAGAGCTCAAATCATCAAGCGACACGTGTAACGGACCGATGGACACTATTGAGACCAGGCTGCAGGCCCTGGAGGAGTGGCATGACGACGTACCTGTTGATGCAGCTGCGGTGGGGGGAGTTGTGGAGCAGCTGAAGCGGGAGCTCAATGATAGGGACCAGGAGCTCTTGTGGTCAAGGTCATCGCCTCCAAGCTGGGTGTCCAAGTGGATGATCGGGACATAGTGTATGCGGAGAGGGTCGGAGGGCGACACCTCAAGCCGACGAGCCCAACAAAATCAGCAGAGGTCCGTCCTCGTGCCGTCATGGTACGTCTGGCGCGCCGTGACCTGCGTGACGCCATTCTGGACAACGCGCGGGTGCGACGGGGGGCCACAACAGAAGATCTGGGTTTCACTGCGCCAGCTCGTCGTTTCTACGTCAACGAAAGACTGACCAAGACAAAACAGGACTTATTTCGCAGGACGCGTGCGGCCGCTGGTGCCCATGGCTGGCGTTTCGTCTGGACGAAGCGTGGACGAATTTTGGCCCGCAACAAGGCTGGAGACCTGGCCCGTAGAATTACAACTGAGCAGGATATTCAAGAGATTATTGGACAGTACACAGTTTAGAAATAATAATATAGCTATGCAGTTTATAATTTTAATCTTTATTTTGTTCAAATCTTATTACATGGAGCTAATGCGTCATGTCTGTTATAACAGGGTGCAACCCATAGGAAAGAGCATGAGTTACAGGGCAGCTGTTTACATAATCACAGAGTTGGACTACATATTTACAAAATTGATGCCAATACACACACTAAGTAAACTTATAATTACAGTCACAAAATTACTAAATAAGCATATGTACAAAATATCAATTATTATATACAAAATCTATTTACTTACACTTTACCCGCATTTAACCTTTTACAACTATTACTATATACAAACTGTACAGTACACACATACTATATACACACAAGGTTACTATGTACACAATAATATTAACAAACAGAAAGTATACATAAATGACTAAATCTAAGTGCTTAAAGTTCGGTTTATTGAACGCGGGATCACTGGGAACCAACCATGACGAATTTCGTATTGCCATGTCTGATCACTCTGTGGACATCATGGCGATCAATGAGACATGGCTGAGGCCGAGCGAACAGGGGCGAGCGCCTAGTGTCCCGGGTTATAGGTTGAAGCACGTACCGCGATCAACGTCTGTGCGCGGAGGGCGAGGAGGAGGAGTCGGGTTTTACATTAAGATGAGAATTAGGGTACGAGTGATGCAGCATCCGGAACAGATGGATGTTGAGCAAATGTGGCTGAACTTAAGCGTTAACGGGAGAAAAATTTTAGTAGGCACCGCGTATAGACCGCCATGGTTTGACTTATCTAGATTCTTAGACGCCATAACTGACAGCATCACTGCATTGTCCCCTTACGACAATGTTATTTTATTAGGGGATTTCAATGTTAATTTATTAAATAAAGATCACTATAATACGGCTACCTTGAATGACTTTATCAATTACACCCAGATGAACCAAGTAGTACAGTCACCAACGCATTTCGTGGGAGAAAGTGGTACCCTAATAGATATTGTTTGCACAGATATAAAGGTGCGGAATGTTGTGGTGAATCACATCAGTGAGCTTGGGGGTCACTCTTTTATAACTTGTGAGACAGTGATTAAGAAGGAGAAGACTAAACCAAGAACTGTTGTTTATAGACCACTGAAGGACATATTAGTAGACAATTTCACAACAGACTTGGAATCCGTGCCATGGCCGCAGATAAGTTGTTTATTTGATGTCAACAGTATAGTTGAACAGTTCATTTACGCTACCAATCAGCTATTTGACCTCCATGCTCCCATAAAAACTAAAATTTTTAAAGACCACCCCACTCCATGGATCACAGACAATATAAAGCTGATGTTTAAACTAAGAGATGAGGCAAGAAGAAAATACCGTTCCTTAAAAACACCCACAAGTGATGGGGATAGAGTTGAGGCTGCCCGGAGATATTATATGGACCTCAAAAACTATGCGACGTACGCTGTGGCCCAAGAGAAACAAGTATACTTCTCCAGGGATATTACTAAAAATTTAAAGAATCCTAAAGTATTATGGAGGAACCTAAAAACACAAGTCTTGCTTAATCATAGTGACCGCATGCTCCCGAGCCACTTTGACGACCCAAATAATATAAATAGAGCTTTTCTTAGTGTCCCGGGGTCATGTAGTGTGTCAATATCTCAGCTGACATTCTTTGAGTTTAACAGATATGGGACTCCACGATCTCAGCTTATGCTCAAGAGTGTCAGCCAGGCAGATGTTTTCAAAATTTTGCAGGACCTCGGATCAAATGCAACTGGCACTGATGGCCTAAGTCTGGCAATGCTTAAACTCTCATTGCCAACAACACTTCAGATTATCACTTCTATAGTAAATAGATCAATTGAGACTAATACTTTCCCTGATGCATGGAAGTGTGCCATTGTGCGACCCATACCAAAGAACAGCAACCCGCACTCTGTCAAGGACCTTCGTCCTATCAGTATACTGCCATGTTTGTCGAAGGTCTTGGAGAGGGTGGTATATAACCAAACGTTGACATATTTGGAGGACAACAATATGCTGCCAGATTTGCAGTCTGGTTTCAGAAACGGTCGTGGTACGGCAACTGCCCTGGCGGATGTAATAGGAAATATCCTTGAGGCTCGTGACAGGGGTGAGGGGACGATACTGGCTCTCCTTGATTTCGCCAGGGCGTTTGACGCCATTAACACCACATTATTGCTCTCCAAAATGGCTTACTATGGATTTGCAACGGAAACAATAAAGTGGTTCGGAAGCTACTTAGAAAATAGGTCACAACTTGTTGAAATCCGGAAGGAAGACGGGACAGTCTTGTCGTCTCCTCCACTACCTGTCTCGCGCGGGGTACCCCACGGTTCAATTTTGGGGCCTCTTCTTTACATTTTGTACAGTGCTGATATTACAGAGTCATTCAAACACTGCAAATATCATATGTATGCAGATGATATTCAACTGTACATATTTTGTAAGGCTGATGAAGTGTTGACGGCTGTACAAAAAATGAATGCCGATTTGCAAAGAGTTGTCACTTGGTCAGAGCATAACTCCCTGGTTCTGAATCTGGTGAAGTCTAAATATATGGTTCTGGGCAGTAAGAAGGTAATCAGTACCATGCTGTCAGTTGGAGCAGATGTAACAATTAAAGGTGAAAAAATAGAAAGAGTAGACACAGCGGTTAACTTAGGGCTAACAATAGACCCAGAGCTACACTTTGAGAAGCACATAGTTAATTGTATGAGGAACTGTTTTTATAGACTAAAAACTCTATACGTAATCAGAAAATACTTAAGTGTAGCTCTGCGCAAACAGCCGTCGACACCCTGGTACTAGCAAAGTTAAATTACTGCGACACGTTCCACGCGCTTTCTTTTATCAAAAACTTCTTCTGAAAAACTATAGAGGTCCCCACACGTGTCAGTTGTCGCCTTCTGCCTTTGATGTGTGTTTCTTCTGCCACATGAATGCCCACTTTAGCAGCAGTGGAAAACGTCTTGTTACACACCTCACAGTAGTAAATACCGTTCTCCTGTAGGTAAATACGATATGTAAATGAATTATACTCACGCCTTGTTTACCCGAAAGGTTGAGCAGAGAGTGTGGAGCGAGAACGTAATGTGGGTGTAATAACACCAACATTACTGCAGCTATATTTTAAATCTTAAAAGGAAGAGGGCTCGGACTACTTGTTGAATGCCAAACATGAAGTTTTGTCTGTAAATAATACTTACTGAAGATATGTATGCGTTTTTTAATGATATAATGGTTTGTTGCACATTTTCAAACACCTCCATTCATCGTTGTTCTGGACTTAATTTCTTCTCAACCCTTTAGGACATCGACATTGTGAACTATGCGCTATGGATGTTCGTGTAGTGCAGCAGAGTTGGAAAATAGGCATGCGGGACGTATCCAACGTTTTGCAGGACTATTTTACTAATTATTGCAAAGTGGGACTACACTTGGCATTACGATACAGTCCCGCAGGATGCGAGACGGTTAATTGGCCAACAAAAAATTAAATTACAAACCTTTCTAATGAAATCATCTTTGAACTTCTCATGATAGGCAATAGGTTTCAAGCTGGCATTGTGCTTCAAGTTTTGTATGTGTGCCAGTACATCCTCTTCACCAGGCAGGTGGGTGGAGCAGACAAGACAATACGAGTCAAGGTCTCCCGTCAGAATGCAGTTCTTAGAAAAAATCGCCGGCATCCTGCAACATTATAAGTAGCAGTTGACTGTCAAATCAAATAAGTTTCTCATTATTAAACATCAAAACGTACGTTCTGTAGAAAATGCTGCAACCTTATCTATAGAATGAGCAGGATATTCAACTCTTTGCCAACTTATAGCAGAGGTAACGTGTTTGAGCTCATTGGAACAGCCTCAATGATTATGTTGTCGATAGTAGTTCGATGGTTTTTTCAAATTTCTTTTTATAATTTATACTCGTTTACGTAACACTTTCTAATGTGTTATACTATTAGCCTTTCCATGCTTTATGTAATCCCTGTATTTAAAAGAACGCTTTGTGTTCCTCAATGACACCCATCTAAGATCCTTAAGGTCATCTTAATATCTGGAGCTGACAGTACCAACTCACACTACTCAATTTTATCATAAACATTTTATAGGCTTTTTACATGTTGTCCGATTGTGGAACGCCTTGCCGTTATCTATTAGACGTGCCCAAACACTGTCAACTATAAAGACATGTTCAAAGATCACTACTTAGATTCCTAATTACATATATTCTTTGTCCTCATTAGCTGTATAATGTCTGTTATCTTTACATCGTTATTAACCTATATTATAATATATTTATATATACATACCTACGGTATCTATGTAAGTTTATGTACCTAGTGTGTATATATAGTAGGTATTTGTGTGTATGTATTTATGTATATGTTTATATTAAATGTATAACAATGTGGTAGCAAAAACATCTTCAACAATCATCAACATATTTCAATCAATTTATACAAAATCTTACCAAATTATACACCCTAAACCTTCCTCATGAATCACTCTGTCTGTTAGTGAAAACCGCATGAAAATCCGTTCAGTAGTTTTTCAGTTTATCACGAACAGACAGACAGCGGCGGGGGACTTTGTTTTATAATATGTAGTGATGATTACTTAAACAAATAATCAACTGCAACTCTTTTACACCAAAACCTCTGACACCACACACACTGACACACAACGATGGACAACCGTTTATGTCCCTCCGAAAGTTGCCTGTAAGAAATTGCGTAAGAAAGGCTGCCCATTGTACACATTGTTTTTGTGATTTAATTGTAATTGGTATGTTAAATAAAGTTTATTTCTATTCTATTCTATATGTACCGTATTTACTTCATATATTGCGCTTTTAAAGTACCTATTGACAGTCAGCATTCAATAGTTATGGTATAAAATACATTACGGGTGGCAGCCCTGCTTGTCGAGCGCGCTTGCCACGGTCACGATAAACATGAACATGTACTACGATTACTACGAAGCATTGTTACCATAATCGGCTTCCGTTAGCCCACTCAGCAAATAGGTTTAATACAATTTAAACCATTGTACCATTCGGGAAAGTTTCATATTAGAATGTATGTAGCACAGTTACAAAAAACAAGGTATTATTACTGTAATATATAAATATATAGATAGATACAAAGAATTGTATATCATTAACATACCTACGGATTCATTTTTAATTAGGGTTCCGTGCCCAATGTGGGTAGCCTCTCGCTGGAGACTATGATTATGTCCATGGTCCAGAGCGAGAGTGCGTGGGATTCCGCCGCCTCTTTCTGTGAGGTAGTGATGGATGCCAAAGAAGCGGCGGAGAGGGAACGGGAGAGAACAAGTACTCTTCCGTCCCGCAGAAGACGCACCAGGCGCCGGAGAGTGCAAAACGATCTCCGGCCTCCATGAGCGCTTGCCTGGGGGCGACAGAAGGGGCTATCTGTCACCCTAGCAGAAGCAGGCCCGAGACGGTGGCGCGACGTGTTCCGCGCGCGCCTCTCAAAACTAGAGGGGATAGAACCATCTGCACCTCATAGTGGGGTCGCCTGGTTTAACAGGCGGCCAAGTCTGCCGGGGTTCACAGGGATTTCCTTTCTAGGGTACACCTGAGGCCCCGGCTATAAGACCCGGTGATGGAACACTGTGTGGTTTTAGTCGGTTCGAGTCCGACATACCACCTCGCCGTTTGGCCCCGGTGAGGTGATGACCCGTGGGGGTTTCCACACATTAAAAAAAAAAAAAAAAAAAGAAAAAGGGTTCCGTGCCCAAAGGGTAAAAACGGAACCCTATTACTAAGACTTCACTGTCCGTCCGTCTGTCTGTCACCAGGCTGTATCTCATGATCCGTAATAGGTAGACAGTTGAAATTTTCACAGAATGTGTATATCTGTTGCCGCTAACAACAAATAATAAAAATAAATTAAAGGGGGCTCCCCTACTAGAGACGTATTTTTTTTGGCTTATAGTATTAAATCTTGTACGATGGTGCGGAACCCTTCACGCGCGAGTCCGACTCGCACTTGGCCGCAATCGGTTTAAAAAACCGATTTTCAACGTTCGTTACTGACAATTCCAGCTTTTATTAGAGAAAAACAATACACTTCTAGGAATGTTTATTTTTTTAAATAGCCTACATAAATAAGCTATTGCGTAGTATATATATGTATTCATAAAATCGTTTTTCTTTTTGTTATTTTATCATACGGCACTAATTTTATTAAACGCCATCTATACTTTTACTCTAGCAACTTTCGTAATCGAAATGTCAACAAACATATAAAATTATAAATGTTACTGTATCCATCATTAATACAACAAAAAGTAATATTAGCATTAAGTAAAAAATAACTTAAAATGTATGCATTTAAGAACTAGATTCCCGACAATATGTGTGTAGTTGAGACTAATACATTATTGGAGTAAGATATATGTCGGTAGATTAGATGAAGGGCTCTGACTTCCCCACAAGTCACAGGTTACAGACCAGGCACGCGACCCTGACCAGCTTGAGCAGTTGCTCACACTCCCTAACTTATCCCTTCTTATATACCTACCATTCCCTTTGTATATACTCTCGATTTTCCCAAAATTCCCAAAACGCCCGGTCGACGGCAATTAGCTTGCCCAGTATTACGTGAATTTGATAAAATGATCATTGCCAACGTGTTGGTATTTAACACGCTTCTGGGTCAAAGCTCTGGGTACACAGGCGGTAGTGTGTGTATGTACATAATTATATATATTACTAGCAACCCGCCCGCCTTCGCACGGATACAAATTATATACCTAAACCTTCCTCATGAGTCACTCTATTTATTAGTGAAAACTGCATGAAAATCCGTTCAGTAGTTTTTCAGTTTATCGCGAACAGACAGACAGGCGCGGCGGCTGACTTTGTTTTATAATATGTAGTGATGTATATGTTTATACATATAGCTATTAGCTACATATATTTATTTTATGACATATAATTTTTTCAAGTAGTTACTTCGACAAAGACTAGTGGATGCACAAGAGACGTTAAGCCAATTTCACGCAAGAAGGAATATGCAATTCTTAAAGAATAAATGTAGAAGTGCGGAAACCCTAATATTTTCTTTAACAATCTCTTATAGTTTTATTTATTCACTAGGTATGTGAAAATGGCTACAAAGCCGTACAGGTATATTTATACAGGTCAGGTATTTCTTTTTCTCGTGGAAACCTCCATGGAGACGTCACCCCACCGGGGACACTGGTGAAGTGGTATGTGGTAATCGAACCGACTAAAACCACACGGTGTTCCGTCACAAATGAGGCTATTGCAAGGGACTCAGGTAATACCATAGGATGGAAAGGTGGTTTTAGTCCCCGAGAACCCCTACAGGCCTTGGCTGACTCTTAAACAAAACGCAAGCACGCCCTTGTGTGCGGAGGATCTTGCCCCCCTTCCGGTTTAGAGAGGAGCGCGCGGAATACGGCGTGCTACCGTCTCAGGCCTGCTTCTGCTAGAGTAACGGGTAGCCTCACCCGTTACCCCCAGGCCAGCGCTCATGGAGGCCGGAAATCATTCTGCACTCTCTGGCGCCTGGTGCCTCTTGGGACGGGAGAGTCTAGCCCTCTCCCGTTCCCTTTGGCCGCCTCTTTAGTGGACATCACGTCCTCACAAATAGAGGCCACTATCACTTTGGACCGTGGACAGAACCATGGTCTCCAGAGGCTTCCCACGCCAATAGCCGCGATGAGGCTGCGACGTTGTTGCGAAAAAAAAATTCTGTGCTGACTATTCAACAATTACTTTTCTTATTTTTCAGTCAGGGCAAAACGAGAAATTTTATTGTTAAATGATACAAAACTCCCTTCTGGATCAAACTTCTAATTAGGTACATTTAAAAATGGCGACATATAGCTGCCATATTGTTATTCTTTTTCAAGAAACCATTCCAACTATAGGTACCCACTACAAAGTACCTAATTATCTCTGTATTCCAAATCTGTTAGACATTTAGAACTTAGAAGTAGATAAACATTTTACTGATGGCAGTGAGAAAAATAATATATTATTATTATTGTAATATTACATAACTAGAGCCCTAAAATTTAACTAAAGTTATAATTATAATAAAAATAAGCGGCGGTAGCGTAATGGCTAAGGCGTCGGACTTGCGATCAAGTGGTTGCGGGTTCGAACCCCACCCAATGCACTACCGTCGTAGACCCACTCCTTTTTTTTTTTTTTGTACGTTTGGAAACCCCCTCGGGCCGTCACCCCACCGGGGTTTTCGGCGGGGCGGTGTGTCGGAATCAAACCGACTAAAACCACACGGTGTGCCGTACTGCGCCTTAAGTAGAAGGGATCCGGGAACAGCTTTTATTAAGACAAGACCCACTCCTAACCCAAGCGTTAAGCTTAGCTGGAGGGGTTAACAAGATTACTAGTAATGTGTGACCCACGTTACTAGTAAACTTAAAAAAACAAAAAATAATAATGTAAAATAAGCAAGTACCTACTTACTTTCTGCTCGATGCAAGAATATTCTTTCAACAAGTAATTACAGTACACACTTACTTCAAAGATTTACTTTGAATAACCTTCTTTGCTTTTAACAGAACGTGAATTGAAGAACTGCTCGCTAAGAAGAGAACTAAGATAACAGTGAAATGTAAAATCGCAAATTGCAATGGCGGCCGGCAACTAGGTATTTCACTTACCATAGAGAATTATTAATAGACATTATTGTAAGGCTAGCTATTCATGGCGCGATTTTATCTTTTTTTTTCTAGATGCTAAGAAAAGAAAAGTTACTTCAGAAGAATTGGCTATGACTGGTTGCTACCAGTACTTTAATTTTTTTATCATATTATTATTATATTAACCTATTTCCCTTTTCGGTTGCTACCGTAAAAGGAAATAGCCTCGAGATGCAGCGTGCTCGTGTACCGCTAGACCGTTTTCAACGGTGATGTCACCTGTCATTAGATAGAATAGATTTTAGCAAGGCTCAGGTTTTGATTTCCCCTATTGTTCTTAAATTAATGATTAGTTAATCTGTTGCCTTATATACCGTGAACATACCTGCTACTAGAACCATGTCTGGTAGTGTTTGCGGAAAACGTCCTGCGTGTCTTGTAATTTCAAAATAAAGTACAGATAATTTCCGCTTCTGCAAGTCCTCACGACTTGATGACACTTTGATCATTGTAGTACCTATGTATTGTAATAAGGGTTGTTCGTTAGAGAAACCCAGTGTTGCTGTAGAAATATGTATATTTATGTTGTTTCCATAGTTATCGTATAATTATAAGAGAGCTAATAACTAACTTACAATATCTTTTATATTGAACCAATTCCGTGCGTCATCATTATTGGTAAATGCTACTGATAGATATAAAATGCAGTTATAAATAATGAATTAAGGCAATATGCACACTTAGTTGTTAAATATACTATTCGAAAATAACTGGCGGCTCTAAATCTGTTTCCTTTAAAATTTCGAGACACATTCCACAACCTCAAACATGGTCCTCAAATTTACCACACGGTCTCTACCGGTCATTTGGCTTCGTTGGAGGGGATAACACGAATAACAGTACGTGACCTACGTCTCTAGTAGTAGTAATTGATTAGTTAGTAATTTTATTTTTTAGTATAAAGTGAGGCTTTTTTACCTGTACAGCTAACAAAAAAAGCAGCTCGATTGTAATGGGTTTAATTAGCAACAAACGATTTAGTTCCACAGACGGATTTGATCTCCCTGACCTTAACTAGTTTTTTTTTAAAGTAAAATAATATAATGTAATTTATCTATCACGGTCAATAATATAATAAGGTGGTAGGAAATCCATCGAGTTTTATTATACATACTATTATTTATAACCAACCTAGTTTTATTTCTAACAAGTTAGTTTAGTGCCTTCGGTAGATTTCTGTCATCCTCGGACACACCACGTTAGAACAATCCTTTTTCCTTGTTATAGCCCAATACTTGAGGTTATAGGCCGTTTTGTATCACGCTTTGGCGCGGAGCAGTGAAACTGCTTGGAATGGCTACTCTTAGCTAAAACCGCGCCGTGAATGGCTAGCCTTACATAACAAATGTGCTCTATGATTCGGGAAGTACGTACTTATATTTGTACTATGCAAATGTAGTTTGGAGTTTTGATTAGATTACTTTTTAATTTCTAGA
The DNA here is from genome assembly GCA_963859945.1 of Euplagia quadripunctaria. Taxonomy (NCBI): domain Eukaryota; kingdom Metazoa; phylum Arthropoda; class Insecta; order Lepidoptera; family Erebidae; genus Euplagia; species Euplagia quadripunctaria. The sequence goes on along the minus strand of OY982582.1, from coordinate 13,577,175 downwards.
TTAGATCACTCTGTCACGTTCGTTGTTCGCGGTGTGATGTCAGTTTATGTATATTTAATACATTAAAATAAAAAAAGACGAAATAATTTGCTAAAATCTGTGCGCTGGCAATAATAATAATAATAATTATATCTTATTTCTTTGAAGAGGCTTTATACATATACTGCATTGAAGTGATACGGACTTGCGCAAAAAAGTAAGTAACTTCAGGTACTAATATAACGTACATTACATCTTTGTATGTGTGTAATGTACCTACGTTTATTCTGTACGTGTGTTGTCACACTGTCACTGAAGTCATTACAAACGGCTTATCTGATTTTACTGAAATGTTTTGTGTGTGTTTGAGTGGGTCCCTGCATGCCCTGCATGGTTTACATTCACAATTGGATACGGTAGGTGGCGTTGCAAACGGATTCTAGAAATTATATTTTATTAGTGTCTAGCAGTGTTTGTTTTATTGTCTAAATAAGTGATGTCACTCTAACAAAAAGCAATCGCGGGCAGGACCAGGTCTGTGGGGTCCGATAGTAACTTACGTGTTTTATCTAGTGTTATTTTTTTTTCTATTTTTGGTGTTTAAATATAAGTTATTGAAGTAGGGATGTTGTTTTCGTTAATCTTTTAGTAATTGGAGATGTTAACCCTAGACAGAACATTAATTAATTGTTGTTATATTTATTTAAAAAAATTACGTTTGTATATTTTTTTAAATAAATATAACTATCTGTCCTTAAATTGTTGTAGTTAATGTATGTTTTCGCCAGAGGGCGCCATCAACAGTGTATGGGGGAAGCCGATGACAATTTATCGAATATTACTGACAATTTATAGAATACTAGCTGCGCCCCGCGGTTTCACCCGCGTAAATTCCGATGCCGTTTCACCCGCATTTATTTTTAAAGTACAAAAAACGTAATTCGAGATCGTATTGAATGTATTGATTTATTTTTAAAATACTGTAAAAGTCATAGTGAAAATTGTCATGGTTGTGTACGTGCAGTATAGGAATGTAGATAAAGTAAAAGAAAAAAGCCCGGCAGCGCTATTTATGTAATTTTTTAAAATGAACCTTTTAACCCTATATTATATTGTTACCCTATTGTTCCCCTCAAATAATTCATTAAATTTTTTTGTAAGATTCAGAATATTTTCCACCATACAGTTTAACAATCGAGTTTTTAGAAAAGCGACGAATTTTATTAATCTTTAGTAATTCAATTCTTCAATAATTTTTTTTATGAAAAAATAACAATTATTATATTGTTATTTTTTTCATAAAAAGCCAGCCCGCCCAGAAATTTAAACAGTAGGCAATTAAAACGGTAGGTATCGATATTATGTATTTATAAATAAATTGAAACAATTTCTGTTATCAAAATCATACTATACAGTAAAGGAGTTTTTAGAAATGAAATTTATTTATTTATTTATTTAATACTTCCTGCATTTTATATTGCACGAGGCGGACTTAATGCCACATGGCATTATCTACCAGTCAACCTTTGGGTGATTCAGTGAGGGACATGGCAGGTATGGCAGGCATGAAATGAAATGATGAAATGAAACTTTATTTGCGGGAACAGGGTAACAAAAGGTAGATGATAAATTTATCACAAAATAACACAATTACAACTATACTCTCTCTATGTAAGTAAATAGTTGTAAGTGATCAACAAACCGCAACTAATCACTTATGATAAGCTATAACTTGTACGTACGTAGCCTTCTTCCTCTCTCCTAATTTGCTGTGCCCGACAGGGTCCATATTGATCATAATTGCTTTTTTTATATACCACCTTTGTAACATATGAAATGCAATAAAGAATACATGAATACATTATTGTACGATATTTTTCTAGGGAGTGATTTACCTACCTGTGACGTAGTAACTACTTATTCATCTGTGATTTTACTTGGTATATTGGTATCCACACTTCGAAATGGTGCAGCGGTGAATATGAGTTTGTTTGTTACGCTCTCACATCTTTTTTTTATGGTATATGGGGCAAACGAGCAGACGGGTCACCTGATGGTAAATGACTACCGCCGCCTATGGGCACCTGCAACTCAAGAGTCACAAGTGCGTTGCCACCTTTTAAGATGGGAGTAGGAGAAGGGGGGAAGAGGGGGGAGAGGGGAAGGACGAGAATAGGGGAGAGGGAAGGGTTAGGGCCTCTGGTAACCTCACTCACGCCGCGAAATGAAATGCAAGCATTGCTTCACTGCCGGTTTTGTGTGAGGCCGTGGTATGGAGCGGAGTCGAGCCGGCCCATACGTGAGGAAGCATGGCTCTCCCACGTAAACTACTCAACCGATAATGCATTAACGTTGTCAGCCGTACAGCGAAGGACATGGGGTCTTTCATCCAGAAAACAACGTAATATTCCCGAGACGTACCTGAATTATTGATTGACATACTTAATGTATATTAACGCGAGTGGCAGAAGCTAGTTAATTATAAATGAACATCAACTAACTGTTGTTAAATACATTACTTATGACGACTATAATCTTTTCTAACGAGTTAGGTAATTAGGTATAATGCGATCACTTATGGTACCTATAACGATTCTAAATGATCATTTGAGGACCTAATTGTAAATTGATGACTTATGATTTAATGTCCTTTTGAAAAAGAAATAAAAAAAAGATTAGATAACATTTTGGAATGAGTGATCGAAGCGTTTTCAAATTAAGTGTGGGCTATTTGGCGGGAAAATTTGAGATTTTATACATTGAAATATTATTTTAAAAGTGACAAATTGACCGATAAAGCTAATATTTCGTAAGTGAGATTGAAAGAGTGAAACTATAGACATTTTATACCAAGGATGTTGATGGAATGTTCGGATTTGTCAGAAATATCGGAAAAAAATTAACATGATTCAAACTAAGACGTATTAAAGGAAAGGCATATAAAAGAAAATTTAAAAATACATAAAGCTTTCTGTAACATCGTGTATAAATATAGTGATTATCCGGTGAAGATGCATGTAAAATCATAAATCATTTATTTGCATGAAATATGGGTTTAAAAGATGTTACAATTTTTAAACCTATCACAAACTAACTGCGCCCCGCCGTTTTACTCACGTAAGTCCCCATGCCGTGGGAATATCGGGATAAAAAGTAGCCTATGTGTTAATCCTGGTCTCCAGCTATCTATATGTACCAAGTTTCATAGCAATCCGTTCAGTAGTTGCGTGAAAGAGCAACAAACATCCATGCATCCTCACAAACTTTCACGTTTTTAATATGAGTATGATTTATCTTTTTATTGTACACCTTGTAAGTGAGATACAATCCAAAAACAATTTAAACATTCAGGTATATCAATTGGCGGTCTTATCGCTCACGGCGATCTCTTCCAGACTACATGCAATACACATATTTAATTATTTATATAAAAAAGAACGAAGTCAAATAATAAATAAAAATCTATCGAATAATAATACAATGTGAAAGGTGCAAATGCATGTATGACAATAAACAACACTGATAAGAAGTATTAATTAATAGATAAGCGCATATTTTCTAAAAATAACCATGACAAATTTAGATATCATAATTAAATGAACAATGAATGGACGGAAATGGTTATTAACACGTTCTTAAATAAAATTAATAATGCGTGGCAGGTTAGTTTTAGAAAAAGAAGACGTAATATATTGCTTAATAAAAATAATATGGGTTTAACATGAACTACTAAATTTTCAAACTTTTCCGTGAAGCAATTGAATTATACACCTACGTCAAATAATAATACCAATCATAATCAGGGAAGGTTTTACCTTCAACAAGGCTTAGATAAGGTAACTGACGAGATAACACTAACTCCTGTTACACCTGATGAAATTACAAAGATTGTGAAAGATTCACCAAATAAAAAATCTTGTGAAATTGACGAATTACAAATATCGGTAGTAAATTTCTTTTGTCTTATCTTTTGAAAATAACATTTTCTCAGACCAATTCAAAATAGCCAAGATCGTTCCTTGTACAATGGAACGATCTTGGCTATTTCAGTTAGTCAGAGCGATAATATCTAAACTAATTACAGTGTTCTTGAGCTCGCTGAATAAAACATTCTTTCAAGGACTACCAATTTTAGCTTCCTTTTGAATATAGAGTTTAGAGAGAGTAGTAGATTTGAGTATAGAGAGCTTTTGGATGGCTGATGGCACTTTATTAAAAAAAATACACACAGCATAGCAATTACTTCAGTTTTAGGGGCTAAATAATATAAATATATTTCAAGACATCTCTTGCTTTTGAAAAAATATGATGATACAGTTTTAACAGATATGCAAATTTCGAAGATGTAGGATTCCAGGTAAAGGCGATAAATATTAATTTTTATAATATCAACAAGAACCCTGATACATCTCTTTTGAGATAGAAACCCTCAGGGCATCACTACAGTCACACCCCACAATATTAGACAGGCGCGGCGATCACCATATCAATGATATGCAAGGAGTACTGTCTGCAAGCTGGATGTAGTTCTTACTCTATTAAACACGTAAACGAAGATATCAGTGTGACAAAGGCAAGGAAAATATAGGCAGAGGGTACTATGAGCCATCGATACTACAGAGAAAACATTTAAATTAGTCATGTAAACTTCCATAGCGCGATGCAGTATCAGTAGATAAAAATAGTTCAGTTTCTCTTCTCTAGATTCGATGATGTGTATTTTCTGAAGGCTGCAATTAGTTACATCTTTTTATATTCAAAATATTTATATAATGTTGCAGGATGGCGGCAATATTTTCAAAGAATTGTATTCTTACGGGAGACCTTGATTCGTATTGTCTTGTCTGCTCCATTCCCCTGCCTGGAGGAGCGGATGTACTAGCACACATTAGAAGCCCAAAGCACAGTGTCAGTTTGAGACCTATTGTGTATTTGGAAAAATATAAAGATGATTTTATTAAAAAGGTTTGTATCTTATGTTTCTAAATATATAACTCGTCTAATATAATGGCGCAATGCCTCAGCTTGGCATGTTGTTAGAAAGCTCGTCTTTGTTAAGGTTTGAGGTTAAGGCACACCAAACCATCTCCAAATACCGCTCCGATAACATACGGCGTTATTCCACTTTTGATTTCAGCAATTTGGCCTTTTAGGTTCAGAATGTCCTATTCGCAACATGTCCAACAGTTTCAAAATGTAAAATTTTTAAATGTCCGATGCCGGATACGTTCAATTTACGAGTAGAATTGACAATTTCCGAATCATTAATGCTCACTATATACATTTCCCATATTGCGAATTCTTGAAGTCTCCTATTACCGAAATGTCCAAAATTTGGGAATGTGGTTTTAATCAATTTCAAAAAAAGGAGGAGGTTCTATGTTTGGTCGTATAAATTTTCTTAACCGATTCTATTCTAGATAACGTATCGGCTACTAAATTATTTAAACCGCTTCTGAATTCGCTAAACTGTCTAGCTCGCCGTGCTGTTTCTCTCCGTGTTTAGAAAACACGAAAGTTAATGGCTTATGATTTGTAAAAATGATTAATTCACGACCCTCTATTAAATTACGAAAGTGATAATTCATAGATAGCCAATAGTTCTCTGTAGTATGTACTATACGTTTTTTGTGCTTCAGTTAGCTTTCTCGGAAAATAACCTAACCTAAATTTAATTTTATATGATAATTTCGTATTTATACGGGAATTACATACCTCTGAATTGCCTGACGTTTCGATCAGGTTGCACTGGTAGTCAGCCTGTGACCTCGGCCAGTGCAACCTGGTCGAAACGTGCTCGCGTTAATTCCCGTATAAATTCAAAATTATAAAATAAAATTTTATTTGAAGGATTCTACGACAGATTCATCGTCACCGTCCCTTTCAACTTCTCTTTCATCTACAACAAGCTTGAACACTAATGGTCGGAGGATCTTGTGCTCATCGAGTGTTTATGTCCGTGTGGTTTATGACTGATCGAATGATTCATCATTTCACCTTGTTAACGGGTTGAAGCGACCTTTCGCGACGGTGTCAAGCACACTGTTAACTTTTGCAAATGTTATCAGTGGATGTAAACTTAAACGGTTTTTTAGCTACCATTACGAATCCAAAGAAACCTTACACACCCTACTTTTTGAACATTTTTGAATTGCCAAACTAGTCTGCTAAGGAAATACCCTTATATACCAATTCGGACTCAGAGCAAATAGCTATGATATACACAACAAGACCGAGTTATTAACGAAGTTACCATTTATACCGTGCAGCTTTGTCTAAATAATATAGTAGTAGATATATGATTTTAGTGTATGGGCTCTAAAAATCAAAGGTCACCAAAAATATAGTTTATTATTACTGAGGAAAGGGGCGGCCCTAGGTCGGTGCAAGCGGTGCGGTCGCACCGGGCGCCGAAATTCATGCAGGGGCGCCGAAATCAACCGAAACATTACTATCTACTAACGTAACTATAAAGTAGGGGGTATCCATAATAGTTTTTGAAGACTGAAAAAAAAGGTCATTAAATTCTTTTCACGGCGACACACAATATACATTTTTTATGAGAACTAAAAAAAAAGGTCATCAAATTTATAGGGGCGCCACTTTGAGGTCTCGCATCACCTAAAAATGTAGGCAGGGCCGCTACTGACTGAGGAATTACAAAATGTCACAAGTATCGGTAACTAGGTTTGCATAACAACTGGCCTTTAACATGGGGCCTCAAATGTTTCGAGACGCGTTACATAATACTCAGAAATTAACGTCAGCATTACCACTATATTATATTTGCAGGTGAACGGTGTTTACTTCTGCGAGGTGTGTAACAAGACGTTTTCCACTGCTGCTAAAGTAAGCATACATGTGACAGAAGAAAAACACATGAAAGATAAAAGGCGACAACTGACACGTGTGGGGACCTCTATAGTTTTTCAGAAGAACACTTTGATAGAAGAAAGCGCGTGGAACGGCCTCGTAGAGGACACTTGTGTTCTTTGCAATGCTGAGTTTGACGATTACTCGACTCATATTTCTGAAACCAGTCATGTCTTTAATGTGGTTAGAAGCACCGTCACCATTGACGATGACAACAATATTTACAGAAAGGTAAGTACTGTGACACAGAAAAATCATTAAAAGGTAGAGATTTAAGAGATTTGAGAGTTACAAGTGCGTTGCTGGCCTTTAAGGTGGGAGTAGGGGAAAAAAGGAAGACGAGGAGAGGGGAGAGCGGAGGGGGTGGAGGGGAGAGAGGGGAGATTGGAAGGTGGGGAGAGGGGTGGGTTAGGGCCTCCCGTAAATGTCGTATTGATTTAAACCAGAACTGATTATTCCAGGTAGATGGAGGCTATCAATGTTTAACATGTAACAAAGTTGTGTCTGATACCGCGATCTCTATACACTTCAATTCTGAGCAGCATAATACTGCTTCTGTTAAATACGACTGTACTAAAAATAATGACATTGATATTGATGAAGGAACTGTAGAGAAAAAAGAAGAGAGAACAGAGAATGAAGCCAATGGAGGTGATACGAAAGAGACATCTAACAATAATGTTGACGTAAAGGTGTTGACAGGTAAACTAATATTGTCTATCTTAGTTTATTTTAAACACTAGTAGCCCAGAGGTTCAAGTTGGACGATAATTCATTACATTATTGATAACAGTGAACCTTCATCGGAGATTAGAATTAGCACGCTTATAGGTTGCACACACATAATTATATATTTACATTAATAGTTAAACCTTTTATCAAATCTTAATAAAGAAATCAATTCCTACAAAATAATTTTAATCTAGATACCTATCCATACAAGGCAGGCATTTCGATTTTTGATTGATAAGTTGAAAAATTAAATAATTTTGAAATTATTTAATTATTAAACGTATCTACTTTTTTTACCTTTCGATTGTAGTTCTAAACGTTATCAGTGTACAACAAATATAAATAGACACACGTAAAGAGTGAATTCCCACACAATTTCATTTAACTAAATTTAAATTAAACTAATTTGTCAATTTAGCACTTGACAATACAGTGTCTCTACAAAGGCGCTATTCTTATTATTTTCTACAGAACGAGGTTATAAGGGTTGTAGGGCCCCTGTACATAAGTGTTTATAATATCTAATTTGATTTTAGATAACCCATCTGATACTGCTGGAAAAGCTATAAAGAAACTAACTATAACTAAAGAACTGGAAAGTTATGCAAATAAACATGGTCTGTCTGTAAACCCAGATACTTATAACATGTATTGTCAAATATGTAGTTCAGTGGTACCTGCCAATATGGACAATGTAAAAGAACACATAGCAGGCAAAAAACACACAGATAAGTCAAAACAGTCCGAAGACAAAAAACTAAATGCAATAACGATGTCAAACGAAAAAGTTATGTCAAAAGATTTTTGTAGACAGACATTAATTGTCGAGTCTAGATTTGGACGACATGCTATTATTAATGATACTTTTTGTATTGAGTTTGATCATTTCTTTTGTCTGTTGGACTTTGGAAAGATAATCTGTCCATTTTGTCACATAGAACTGAGTCCGCAGAACATAATAATGCATCTTATCTCTCCTTCACATGCAAATATAATACGGAATAGCTTTGTCATTACTTCATTGAAAGACGAATTTGTGAGACAGGTAATAATAAATAATCTGACACTACGTCGCAGTGGCGTAACTATACCATTTGAGGCCCGTGGCTCATTCATTAATACATTTTGTAATTAGTGCCTCCTGTGTTCAGGACCTTTGATGCCCGGGGCCCCTCGAGCCAGGGGCCCGTGGCATTTTACCCGCTCTGCCATCCTATTGTTACGCCACTGCTACGTCGTCAACAAAATGTCAAGTGTTATTGTTTTATAGAAACTATGTACTGTATATCGCGTTATGTATTGTATTATGTTATATTAAGTATTCATTGCAGGTCAATTCTATGTATCATTGCGGTTTCTGCGGCCAAGTGGAGAAAGACTATGAGGACATGCTGGGTCACCTGGCCACTCCTGAACATAAACAGCAAAAGGCTGCAAAACAGAAGATTTTTCAATGTATGAAGAACGAAGGACTACTAAACCATAGCACAGCCGAACTTAATCCATTCGATTTTTAGAGCTTCCACGCGGTCTCTTAATATCAACTAAAATTAACTAATGCAAGTTATTATTAAGGTCTTACAATTTGAATAACAGTAACTTTATTATTAAATTATAATTTATTGTTATTATTAAACAGTTTTTATTATTTAAAATTACACTAAAATAGATTCAATTAATTAACCACAATAATTATACCACCCCGCCCCATTGCATCCAGCTCGAAGCTGCCCAAAAAGCTGGCAGGTTACGCGCTGTACTGCCAGTACTGCCACCGACAGCCGCTGCAACAGAATAATGACGAAGCGGCTGTCAAATTCTCCGAGTCGAAGTCGGCGAAGCCCCGCTCGGCCTAAGCCCCTGATGATTATTAAATTGGTCTATTATCTAATTTTATTGTGAAACATTATGTTGCATTTCTTCCAACAACAACTCCTTATATCTCTTTTAGTTGTTGTTGAAATTTGAAATTATATAAAGCTATAGCTTGATCACAAAAAAATACTCAGAACCTACGCTATTTTTTGCACAACTTTGTCCACATCACAATATTTTCAAATTTTTTCTGGTGAATGTGTAGTATGTGATGCCGTTACCATGAATTGTTGCAATCTTAGTTTTCAAATAATCTATTACTGGTGAATTTGTAACTGGGGTTCTTTACATTTTTCCTTATAGAATAACTTAGCCAAGTATTTTAAAATATAAAATAAAAGTAAATTTGTGGTGCTTGATAGTGTTAAAAAATTTTTCAAATACCTATTAAGGTAATTGTTGTCAAATTTAAATTATTTTTTAAATGAGATATCTGAGTTATTACTATTACAATTTAAGTTTTTATACTTATTATGGTATAACCAGGCCTCAGGTGCTTACCGGACACGGCTGCTTTGGTAAGTACCTGTGTCGGATAGGCCGGGAGCCAACGTCTGTGTGCCACCATTGCATGGGCTGTCGCGAGGACACCGCACTCCACACACTGGTGGAGTGCCCTGCGTGGGCGCGGCAACGTGCTGACCTCGCGATGGCCTTGAGTGTAGGCAGCCTCTCACTGGAAACCATGGTGATGGCTATGGTCCACCACGAGAGCGCATGGGATTCCGCCGCCTCGTTTTGCGAGGAAGTGATGAGTACCAAGGAGGCGGCGGAAAGGGAACGGGAGAGAACTAGTACTCTCCCGTCCCGAAGAAGACGCACCAGGCGCCGGAGAGAGCGAGACGATGTCCGGCCTCCATGAGCGCTTACCTGGGGGTGACGGGATGGGTTACCCGTCGCCCTAGCAGAAGCAGGCCCGAGACGGTGGCGCGACGTGTTCCACGCGCACTTCTCTAAATCGGAGGGGGCAAGGCCCCCTCACCAAATTATGGGGTCGCCTGCTGTCGAGCAGGCGGCCAAGTCTGCCGGGGCTCACAGGGACTTCCTTCCTAGGGTACACCTGAGTCCCCGGCATCAGGACCCCGTGACGGAACACCGTGTGGTTTTAATCGGTTCGAGTCCGACATACCATCTTACCGTTAGCCCCGGTGAGATGATGACCCGTGGGGGTTTCCAGACGTAAAAAAAAAATCGGATCACACCCATGGTCACACGTTCGATACTCACTCACGTGCCGTGTCGCGCCGTCTGTTCGTCGCATAAGATATTTAACAAAAAAACATAGTAAATAATACTTAATTAAAATATAGCACCGTAGGTAAAGGACATCGAAAGGTAAAAGAAATGCACGTCTACTCGTAGGTAATTAGGTAGGTACCTACCTTATTATTATGGTATAGTTATTATGGTATATTATTATGGTAACTTGTAGGTACCTAACCTACAAGTTCTGTACCCACCATACACACTAACGTATGCCGAATGCCCATATTCTTGGGTTAAAGCGTCTATGCAGACATTGTGAAATGAAATAATTTTCTTTAATTTAGGATTCATCTAGATAGATACTACTAAGTACCTAGCCTAGGTTTATTTGAAACGTTATTTGTTCACAAAAGTAGAGGTAGTTCACATAACTACTAATAAAATATTCAGATTAATTATTTTAACGTACCAAAGAAAGTAGGGGAGAAGTGGCATGAAGGAGCCAGGTTTTGAAAGAGCCACTTACATTATTTTTGTAGTTTATGAACGGATCTGGTTGGTAATTTTATTTTTAAGTGGGAACACTGATTTCCGGTCACCCACAAACATTTGACACTCCACCAAAACCAACGGACACTGACACATTGAGTCAAAGTTTTTGTTACTAAAAAGTAATTATTTTGATTCATTTAATTTGTTTTTTCGTATTTTATTGTAAACAAAATAGGTAAATGGATTGTAGATTGAGTTTGTGTATATATTTGGCCTTGCAGCTACGTAAAAACTGAGCCGCAAAAGTTTTAATATTGTTGTTATTTTGAAGGTTATATTTTTTTAAGAATAAGTTATGAAAGAGCCGAGTGAATGGGAAGAGAGCTGGCTCTTTATTATTTAAAGACTGTTTTTAAAATATGTTATGGCCTAACAAGGCAAAAAATCAAAAAAAAAATGGCATTTGATCATGCCATGGTCAATGATATCAGCCCAGACAAATGGAAGGAAATTAAAGCTGAGAGTGATGATTGGCTTAAAGGGTTTATGGGCAGACACAAAGATTTAACCGTGAGAAAACCTGAAAGCACTTCTCTTTGCATTCAACAAGTTTTAATAAAACTAATCTAAACACATTTTTTGAGAAACTAAGCACTGTTTTACGCAAATACAATTTTCCTCCCCATATGATGCATGTTAGGCCATCAATATAATCACAGCTCTTATGTGAATTTAAGAGTAATTCAATTTGTCAGACAAAATTGTGTCATTGTCATTAGTTTTTAAAAAGGATTTGTTAGAATTATCTTATTGTTCTTTTTTAATAGTGCTTTTATTATTATTTAGCATAATTTTCACAATTACACTTAATATTACAGACTGGCTCTTTCATAACTTCTAGTAGCTCTTTCAATACCGAAACGTTATGAAAGAGCCAAAAGACACATTTTTTTTAAATTAATATTTCGTTGATTTTGACGTGACAACGTCTTATAAATTGGTTTGCCGGGTGACACTTCAAAAAACTGCGTTACGCTCCGCTCACGTTATGCGCTCACAATGAGAGCGAGTGAGAGGCACGCGTCCCTTCCACTCGGGCATGGTTATTATTTTACCACTCAAAGTCGTTGTCACGTAAAACTTTCGCCCGTATACCGACTTTACAGGCAACCAATTTTTTCATAGTGTTTAAGGTTTTTTGGGATGAAATTACCTACTTTAATAAATGAATTATAATTTAAGAAAAAGAAACATCATTTCTTTCATTAAAAGTTTATATTTTTGCTCCGTTTAGTAAACTGGCTCTTTCATGCCACTTCTCCCATACGATAATGTCGCGCGTCGTCAGAAGAGATAAGAGAAAGATAGACAACTTTTATGTGAATATAACTGTAGGTAATTAGAGCTGTAAGATCTGAATTGCACTTTATTCTATCGGAGCAAGAGTCGCTATTTTTTTAAATGATTTTACGAAGAGGGTCTTCTGGATGGAAGAAATTACAGTTTTGTATAGCAATAAAAAACTGTAATTTCATCCATCGCGCCACTTCGGGTTACTTTTAATAGATTGCGTTCGCAGGTGCTAAAATTTATTACATTTCATATAAGTTTTTAGTTTTTTCGTTAAAAAAACGTTGTGGATTTCAAGAAAAGACTTTGTTAAAGTGAATTACCTATATTGAATTTGTCGATTTAGACATAACCAGAAATTTTAGCGTGACTCGAAGACTAGTTTGAGGAATTGACAGATTTGATTGACTTTGAAAACAATTCCTTGTTGTTTTATATTATTCATTACAATGCCGAGGAGAAGACGAGCTGACAGGTCGTCGAAGTCAATTAAACGAGCGAGCGACGAGCTACGAGTACCTCACGTGCAAACCGCACTGATGACCAACGAGCGACGGATGTAATGATAACAGCCGTATTAAATTTGGCAGGGAGATAGATTATAGCCTGGAATAGCAAATAGGCTACTTTTTATCCCGGAATAATGAACGGTTCCCGTGGGATAGTGAAATGATTGATAAAATCTAAATTCACGTGAGGACCTTGCGCGAAAGCTAGTAACAACTTCTAAGATAGTTTTGTTCTACCGTGGCAAATATATGACTGGCCTGTTGGCCTAGTGGTTAGTGACCCTGACTGCTATGTCATAGGTCGTGGGTTCGATTCCCATCCGAGTCAGGGTGTTCTTTGTGTCCGTTGTTTGTATGTTTGTAAAGTCCCCGGCGACACAGGGGTAATTCCTACTGCGGGAGTTGTCATTTAAAAAAAAAAATTTGCACACAGCACAGCCCGTATACGAAACGCAGTTAAATATACACATTTGTAACACAGGTGTCACCAGTTCGTCACCAACGCTTTTACCTCCTGCAGCCCTGGCACCCTGTATGTCAGTACAAATGGTCTAGCTTCCCCAACCCTGGCTCTCCACGCTGTTGCCTATCTCGTACTGTTTGTGGATGTAAGCTACCCTATGTCCTTTTATCTCTTGTAGCCCTGGCGCCCTGTATGTCAGCATAAATGGTCTAGCTTTCCCAGCACTGGGTCTCCACGCTGTTGCCTATCTCGTACTATTTGTTGATGAAAGCTACCCTGTGTCCTTTTACCTCCTGTAGCCCTAGAGCCCTGTATGTCAGCATAAATGGTCTAGCTTTCCCAGCCCTGGTTCTCCACGCTGTTGCCTATCTCGTACTATTTGTTCATGAAAGCTACCATGTGTCCTTTTCTGTGGCACTTACAACGTGAGATCGGTTGAGTAGTTCGACGGAGAAGGGTGAGAAACAAACAAAATATCATATTTGCATTTATAATATTAGTATAGATTAGTTAGGAGGCTAACGTTACTGTCTTCTGTTTGGAATAATCCTTTCTCTATGGAAAATTGGAAAGTATAAAGAAACACTCTGACTGTAGTAATATAAGTCGGTGAAATTCTAAGAAGGGATAAACTAATTTTTTTATATTAGTTCTTATAAAAATATTGAGACTCATATTTGTTTTTAATTTTAGGAATTAGGCAGAAGTAACTTCCTATGCTTAAAATAAATAAACTATTAAGTACTAGACTTTGAGAAATGAAATGCTTTATTGTTTTCTAGTTATTTATTATATTTTAATTGTGAAATCTGTGGAATTATACTTACTATTATATTGGCAAAATAAAATGGGGTTTCCCTAATCCTAGCAACCAATGTAAGACCTTGTTTGTACGAGTAGGTACATACTCCCCGACAAACACTCACAAGTAATACAACATATAATATGATCTGTTGAACCACACCTTGGAATACTTGACACCAGTATGTGTTTAACTGTTACAAGTTATCATAAATGTATTCATTTAACATAAATATTCATATTATTGAATTAAAAAGTAAATCAACACATGACTCGGACAGACTTAAAAAACAAAATATGAGACAAAGAAAAGACTTAAAAAAATTATCTGTGTAATTGACACACTTTTCAGACGTATATTTGCTGTAAAACCCGCACCAAAAGTAGGTAAATGATCTTACAATATCGAACTATGACGTCACAGTTTGTTACCTTACACAAAGTGTTCTATACATGTTAGAAAAACGTTTAATATAGAGAAACTGATTTTAGCTGAGCTTAGTGTTGACAGTCAACAACCGTATACTCTTATCAAATAATATATTTGTGACTTCAGTAACGATACCTAGCTACTGCTACTGCACGATAAAATAAAAGGGTTGTGCTTTAAAATAACTGCTGATATAATATAGGTATTTATGTCTAGGTTTAAAGCCTGTTAGTTAAAAGCTCCATAAATTAAAAAAATTGATTGACTCTTTTATACGAAATAAAGAATCTCGGCTCTTGTAACGCTGCAATAGTTCTTCTTTGTTCGCCCTGTGCCGCTTATGTTGAACAGTGGCCAGGTGTTCAACCATGGCGTGGTACTCACTCTTCACTATCCCGCAGTAACCGCAGTGGTATAAGTCAGGCTTGACCTAAAAAATAAAGGAAGGCCATTCATGATATGGATATTTATCATTTTATGTTCGGTTCAGCTATAGTATTTTTTCGTGTGGATATCACACCCCACTTCACCAAGGCCGCAAGGCTAGCGATGACGTGGTATTAAATTAATCAAACCAACTGAAAACAACACGGTGTTCCGTCACAAGTGGGTCTAACATAAGGAGGAAGTCCCCAAGGACCCCGGAAGACCTTGGCCGCTTCTTCAGACGGCATCACCACAGCATTGCGTGCGGTCTTGCCCCTCGTACGGTTCAGAGAGGCGCTCTTTTGCCTCGTTTACCACGGTAAAGAGCTACAAATAACATCCGTCCTCACTAACTTCCAGGTTTATTTTATTGGTAAGATAGTAAGTATTTATTTTATAAAACCGTGTTCTATTAAGTGCTTCGTCTAAAAATAAATAACATAATCGATATTTGTCCATTAACAATTGGAAAAATAACTGAAAAAAGGATAGTTATCTACAGTAAAAATGAATGATTATTAAGTCCTTATGATAATAACGAATAACATTGTTCCATTAGTAATGTAATGTCTAAGGAAGAAAAAACGTTTAATTTTAATTAGTTGCGCTAGACACGTCTTTATTTCATAAAAAGCATTGTAGCTGGCAAAGTACTGCTAAGTTCGGTTTTTGAAGGTTGATAGGAATGCGGCATTTCAAATTCCAAAATTAAAAATTAATTTAAATATTTCCTTTTATAATAGTGTCTGGCCCGGTAGCAACGGGAAATATCCTGGTTCTATGTTTAAAGTTAAAATTATGAAAAAAAAAACCATTATAAGGTTCCTAGTAGCTACTTGTCTAACTTCAGTAGTAAAACAAATATTATATAAGCACAGCCTTTCTAAAATGCATTCGTAAAGACGAAGAAGAAATTGGTACTATTTGGTACACATTTCATTTTGCTGTTTCCAGAATAATGTATGCGTAGAACGTTTGATTATTTACACGGTGTTTCAGAAAGATGTGCTCATATTTTAGGATAGTTACGTATAGCCGATAAGTATTTGAGTTATCCTGATTTTTTTTCTCGATTAGGTGAACTAGAGAACACCTTAACAGTGTAAGTATAACTATGACTTTGTTTTTTATTTTTTTTACGGATATTTGCGGACAAATTTGAATTCAAGTTCTACGCTAATAATTATAATTTAAGCAGTTATACAGCCTTCTCTTTTACGAAATATTAGGTTTATCGATAAATTATCAAATTAATATCGTCAGTTTTATGCATAAAAAATCACGTTTTCCTAACATTGTTGGTAGGTACTTTACGTTATTCTCGGGAACTACTAACACGTCCTCTAAATATGACCACACCCTTCTGCTACAACGTTGCCTGATTATGTTAACGGGAATTAACGCGATCACGTAATAGGAAAAGTCTGACATACCTCTGATTTGCCTGACGTTTCGACCCGGTTGCACTGGCCGCGGTTACAGGTTGAGTCAATCGCGTTAATCCCCGTTAACATAATTATATGTATATCATAGGACGTGAAAGTTTAAAAGTTACTATCAACGTTACCTGTCTTACGAATTCATTTCTTAAAGAAGTAATGATCAAACTGTTTTCCATAGTGCGTAAATGCAAGGAGGAATTGAAATGCGTCATCACAGTCTCATAGTTCAAATCTATCTGACAAAATTGACAAACGATTTTGTCCACTAGTTTTGAAAAGCCAACTATATCGTCTATGTGAAGAAATAATGTTTCATTAATAATGAGATACATTTCATTCATATATTCTACACTACCCAATTGTGTTACAAATTCTTTGAAAATCACTCTTTTGATCTTGTTCGGGTGTTGTTTTTTGGCTTCCGAGTGGCTTGGTATCATATCTTTGTGTTTCTTGTCTACATGTTCCTTTACACAGTTCAATGTTGCAGGAACTTCTAAATCACACGCCTTGCAATATACAGTACAATTTTGTTTTTGTACAGACAGACCATATTGCTTTGCTAAAGTTTCCACTTCTTTAGTTACGGGTTGTAACGAGCTTAGCTCAGCAACTTTCTCTTTACGTTCCATCAGCAAAGGCTTTTTATGTAAGGTTTTTTCTTCAGTATTAGGAGACTGGTGATCTGTAATCAATATACATACATGTAGCCAGTTCGAGTTATTGCTTAAACTCCTCAATCCCTCTCGTATAAGCACTTCTACTCCTTACCTTACCTTTCCCTCTTTATATACTCCCAATTTTCCCGTCTTTACTTCTTCCCCAAGTGCCCGGTTGACGGCCATAGGCTTGTCCCTTGTGCGTATTACGTGAGCGGAACAAATTATAGTTGGTATAGTGAGGGTGTTTAATACACCTCTGCCTATCCCTTTGGGGATACAGACGTGAAAGTATGTGTTTGTACTTACCTGTTATTTTTTTTCTATCTGTATCCTTCTTAGGAGTCTCATTCATAACATCTTTGTTTCCTTTATCCTCTTTTTTCTCTGTTTCTTCAGTTGTTGCTCCTTTTTTGAGACGTCCATCAACAGTACGACTGATGTTATTATCATTATACTTATAACAAGGAACACTCTCATGCTGCATCGAGATTAAATGTTCCGCGATCGAGTTATCAGAAACGATTATGTTACATGTCAAGCACTGATAGCCACCATCCACCTGGAACAATTATATTAGCTTTAATTTATCTTAACAACTAGATATGGTTTTTTTTTCCAATTCTGAATTTAGTAGAACAAAACTAAGTTTGTTTGAAAGTTGAGGAGAAATAGGTTATCGTGATATGGACATGTGATGGGGAGAGATGAGCAAAATATGATGTAAGAGTTTTATGTATGGCAATTAACAGTTACAAGAGAAGAGGACCACCAAAGAAAAGATGAATGGACTAGTGAAATGACGAATGATAGAGTAGGATGGAGGTATGAAAAATATTGCGCCGACCCCAAAAAAAGTGTGTGTGTCAGGCTCCGACGCGCGACTGGAGTTTACTTCTTAAGTACTATTGTCTAAACATAAGCAAAAAGAGTTTATTTAACTGAAAAAAGATTAATACTATATGAAAGGGTAAATTAACCTCTTTTTCCCCCCTCTGTCTCCCCCCCCCCTCTCCCCCCCTCTCTCCCTCTCTCTTTCTTCTATATATATAATATATATATATACGTCATTTCTAGACGCTGTATGGTATATATTCCATATACATATTTATAACATAAAGTTAAATACACATATTACATGCGTATTTCTGTAAGGAGTAAAGTCGTCGCCTTATATGAAAATCGATTCTTAAGGAGTAAACTCCAATAAAATTGGGACAAGACAAGGATGATCAAGTTAAACTCTGGTGGTAATTACGTTCATTGTAGAGCTTATGTTTTATTAACCGATAAAAATAAAGCTCGTCAATAACTATACTAAATATAATTATGTAAGTTGTGAAACTTTTAATGTAGCTTTTAACTTTTTATGTAGGTACAATGAATACTGACATGCTGTAGTTAATTGTTGTATAAATGTGTGAGACCAGTGCAATAACCAGTGCAATAAACCTAAAAAAAACTTAATTGTTGATCCTTCTCAATAAATAAATGGCGCATTACCTTTCTGTAGATATTGTTCTTATCATCTATGATTAATGTACTTCTAACTAAATTTAACACATGACTGCGCTCAGATAAATGAGTCGAGTAATCGTCAAACTCAGCATTGCAAAGAACACAAGTATCCTCTACGAGGCCGTTCCACGCGCTTTCTTCTATCAAAGTGTTCTTCTGAAAAACTATAGAAGTCCCCACACGTGTCAGTTGTCGCCTTCTGCCGTTCACGTGTGTGTCTTCTGTCACATGTATCCCCACTTTAGCAGCAGTGGAAAACGTCATGTTACACACCTCGCAGAAGTAAACACCGTTCACCTGCAAATATCATATATTACGTTATTTAGATAAAGCTGCACGGTTTAACCGTTAACTTACCTTGTTCTATTCGAACGGGGGGTTACTATGTATATCATAGCTATCTGTTCTGAGTCTGGGTCGGTACATAAGGATATTTCCTTAGCAGACTAGTTTACGAGTTCAGAAATGTATAATTCCTTGCAGAAAGTAGGTGTAAGGTTTCTTTGGGTTCGTAATGGTAGCTAAAACCGTACGAAAGTTTACATCCACTGATACAGTTCTAAAAGTTAAGTTAGTAACTACTCAGTAATCTGCGGGTAAGTGTGGAGCTTGACACCGACGCGGAACGTCGCTTCAACCCCTGATGCAGGGTCCGGAACTAGTCGGCACCCCGAACTACACACGTGAGTAAAACCGTATGTCGTTATTTAAAAGGAAGAGATAATGAACGGTTTTGTAACATGAAAAGAAAAGGGAAGGGGGTTATTATCATTTCACAGTAGACTTGTAACGTCAGATATCTAGGGTTTGATTCCATCATTCCGTAGATGTGCCGTAGAGGTATGTCATTTGACATCTCAAAAATTTGACATTATGAAACTGTTGGACATTTTGCGAATTGGACATTCTGAATCTTAAAGGTATGATTGCTGAGGTCAAAAGTGGTATAATGCCGTATCTTATCGGAGCGATATTTGGAGACGGTCAGGTGTGCCTCATCCTCTAACCTTAATTGAGATTGAACCTATTTAGAAATTTAAGATACAAACCTTTTTAATAAAATCATCTTTATACTTTTCCAAATACACAGTAGGTTTCAAGCTGGCACTATGCTTTGGGCTTCTAATGTGTGCCAGTACATCCTCTTCTAAAGGCAGGGGAATGGAGCAGACAAGACAATACGAGTCAAGGTCTCCCGTAAGAATACAATTCTTTGAAAAAATCGCCGGCATTCTGCAACATTGTAAATATTTAAAATAATAAATAAGTCGTAACTGAGGAGGAGTAGCGGCACACTAACAGAAAATACAAATCATTGCCGTCTAGCGAAGAGAAACTCAACTATATTTAACAACTGATTCTGCATCGCGCTATGACAGTTTACATGACTATTTTTTTTTATCGTATCGATGGCTCGTCGTACCCTCTGCCTATGTTTTCCTTGCCTTCGCCTTACTGATGGGATGTTCAGTTAAGTAAATAGCTTCGTGTACGTGTTTAATAGATTAAGAACTACATCCACCTTGCAGACAGTAAGTACTAATGGCATATCATGGATATTTTCACAGAATGTGTATTTCTGTTACCGCTATAACAACAAATTATAAAAATAAATTATGAATTAAAGGGGACTACTAGACACGTGTTTCTTTTTTGGCTTTTTTTGCTCCATCTTTCTTGTATGATAGTCCGGATGTGATGAGAGAGTCCGACTCGCACTTCACCGGTTTTTTTATTTGTTTTTAAATGTACATAAAGCGATAAGTGATAGTTTTACAATTAGATCTTCAAATAATCATTTAGAATCCTTAGAGATATCATAAGTGATCGCATTATACCTAATTACCTAACTCGTTAGAGAACATTCTAGTCGTCATAAGTAATGTATTTGACAACAATTAGTTGTTTGTTTACGTCACTCAATAATTCAGGTACGCCTCGGGATCAGTACGTTGTTTCCTGGATGAAAGACCCCATGTCCTCGCTGTATGGCTAACAACGTTAATGCATGATCAGGTAAGTAGTTAAGGTGAGAGAGCGTCACAAACACACAAAAGTGTAGATACCAATATACCAAGTAAAAGCTTTTAAATCCTTACTAATCCTTACTAATATTATAAATGCGAAAGTAACTCTGTCTGTCTGTCTGTCGCCCTTTCACGCCAAAACTACTAAACCGATTTAAATGAAATTTGGTACACAGATAGTCCAGAGCCTGAGAAAGGACATAGGCTACTTTTTAAAGTGAAAAAAGGGGTGTAAGGGGTTGAAAGGTGGGGATGAAAAGTTGTTTGGAAGTATCGTCATATTTAGAGCTAGAAGCTTAAAACTTATTTTTTAGGATGTTGATTCGATATAAATAGACTATTCCACGCGGACGTAGTCGCGATCACAGGTAGTCTAAAATATACGATACATTGTCATCGGCTTCCCCCATACACTGCTGACGGCGCCCTCTGGCGAAAACACACAATAACTACAACAATTTAAGGACTGATTCGACAACTCTGAGCTTTGCGCTATACTTGTTAAAGGACTACATTTATTTAAAAAAATATACAAAGAAAAATAATATAAAATTATTATTTATAATTAGGTATAAGAACATTGTAATAAATAGTATTATATTATTACTATTCTTTAAAACCTGACGTAATTCTTTTAACTATGCCCCCTCAATTTAAATATGTTATTGTACTGGACCCTCCTCTCTCACTCTATTTCGAGCTTTCGTAATTAATGAATGTCCCCTAGGGTTAACATCTCAAATTACTAAAATATTATCGAAAACAACATCTCCAATAATTTAATCTCTACATTGTATAAAACACAGTAGCTTCCCGCCGCCTGTACGTTTAGATCTTTTAAACTACGCCACTGATTTTAATGCGGTTTTCATCAATAGATAGAGCTATTCAAGAGGAAGGTTTATATGTATGGTTTAATATTATTATGTATTAATTTGTTGAAATAATGACGATAATAAATTGTTTACCACATTAGTATCTACATTGCACCCGTGCGGAGCCGGGGCGGGTCGCTAGTAATTTATATTGAAACACCAATAAATCATAAATTTAAACACCCCTGGCTCGACAATCCCGAGCTCATGATCTTCGAACGGCTCAATAGATTTTCTTCAATTATATCAGTCTAAGAACACTCTAGATCAAGTCACCTTTCAACCACAAAAAAATAAACGTACTTAAATCGATCCATTCGTTTGGGAGCTACGATGCCACAGACACAGACACTTTTTTGTCGGGGGTTAAGAATATAAAACAATAACACTAGTTAAAACATGTAAGGTACTATCGGACCCCACAGACCTGGTCCTGCCCGCGATTGCTGTTTGTTAGAGTTTTTTAGTTAGAGTGATATCATTAATTTCGACAATAACAAAATTATCTTAAAAAAATAATAAATATAATTTCTAGAACCCGATTGCAGCGGCACCTACGTATCCAATTGTGAATGTAAACCATGCAAGGCATGCAGGGACCCACTCAAACACACAAAACATTTCAGCAAAATCAGATGAGCCATTTAGAATTACTTCAGTGACAGGAAAATAGTAAAAACAACACTTTTTTTCCTATACAAAACACAGAGCAAATAATAATTAAAACACATGACCCCAGCTGTCAAACATTTGACGTCAATTAATAACTTTTGACAGAACGAAGTCTGTTGGGTCGGGGCAGCTAGTAAATATACAAAGATGGCACTTTCTAGATTTTTAAAATATGGCTAACAACTATCAGTTCTTTGTAGATTGCAAATGGCTCTTATACGGCGTTTCTGTGCTATGTATCTGTGCGTTTCTTTCCTTTCCAGCTGCATTGCCCCAAAATATTATACAATATCTTAGATTTACCGTTTTCCTGAATCTAAAAGTTACAATTACTAAGGTCGCCTTAACTAAGCCGAGCCTTCTGACAACATGGCGAGCTGAGGTGTTGCGCCATCATATTAGACGAGTCATATATTTAGAAATTGAAGATACAAAACTTTTTAATAAAATCATCTTTATACTTTTCCAAATACACAGTAGGTTTCAAGCTGGCACTATGCTTTGCGCTTCTAATGTGTGTCAGTACATCCTCTTCTCCAGGCAGGGGAATGGAGCAGACAATACGAGTCAAGGTCTCCCGTAAGAATACAATTCTTTGAAAAAATCGCCGGCATTCTGCAACATTGTAAATATTTTAAATATAAATAGGTCGTAACTGAGGAAGAGTAGCGGCACACTTACAGAAAATACAAATCATTGCCGTCCAGCGAAGAGAAACTGAACTACGTTTACAACTGATTCTGCATCGCGGTATGAAGGTTTACAGGACTAATTTATTTTTTCTTTATCATATCGAAGGCTCGCCTTACACGCGGGTGTGAAGTAAAGTAAATATCTTCGTTTACGTGTTTAATAGACTAAGTACTACATCCGCCTTGCAGACAGTACTCCTTGCATATCATGGATATGTGAGTGCCGTCTAATATTGAAGGAAACTACTGATGCCCAAAGAGTGGTTCTGTATCAGGCAGTAGCGTAACTACACCACCGGATACAGAAACAAGGCTAATTCATCATTTTTTTATTTATTTACTTTTTTTTTTACTGGAGTCTTTCAAGCAATACACTATGAATTTCGCCTGTTCATCAATGTCGGATGTTCATCGGATGGGGCCTCTCTTAGGGTGCCGCGACACACATCAATCGATGATAGAATGTTCATCATCAGTTGTTACCACACCAATCGGTCTGAAAAAGCTACTACATCGATGATGGCATTGGTCGATTGGTGTCGTGGCGCTCTTAATGTAATAAAGCTTGTAGGTTTTATAAATCACTAATTAATGTGACGTTTATTACGTTTATTTTATAGAAGCTTTCGTGATCTTGGAAACATTAACCCCAGCAAATTTCATCAAAATACCTTTCTCTGAAGAGTTAAGGAAATGCAAGGCTGATGGATCATGTTTAAACAACTTTAAAAAGAAGGAAGTTCTCAATTCGATTCATTTTTGTGCGTTTATATTACGCGATGTATTCGTTATTTTTGAACATATTTCAATAATTCTTTTTTGGTCCCATCTAAATTTGAAGAAGATATTCCATCTCTTAGGGCGGAAAGGGGGAGAGGGTGAGGGGTGAAGATGTTTTCATTTTAGTACAATTAATAATGATTTGGGCGCTTTGAAGTCGGTGATACCTACTGTTTTGAGAGTTAATTATTTCTGCACTAATTGCTCCCCCTTTTAAATCTGTCTGTCTGTTTTTAGAGGCATGCATCCTGTGTGCACTAAAAAATTTGGAGAGGGAGAGGGAGAGGGAGAGGGAGAGGGAGAGGGAGAGGGAGAGGGAGAGGGAGAGGGAGAGGGAGAGGGAGAGGGAGAGGGAGAGGGAGAGGGAGAGGGAGAGGGAGAGGGAGAGGGAGAGGGAGAGGGAGAGGGAGAGGGAGAGAGAGAGGGAGATTGAGAGGGAGAAGGAGAGGGAGAGGGAGAGGGAGAGGGAGAGGGAGAGGGAGAGGGAGAGGGAGAGAGAGGGAGAGAGAGAGAGAGAGAGTCTCTAAATCTTATACAAAAATAATTACTCATTAATTTTAACTTAAATATAGACTAAAGATAGTGTGCATTTTTAGAGGGAATAATTCTTTGTTAAATGAACTGCTTACGAAAATATATTTATAATAATAAAGTAAAATAAATAGTACTTTATTTTGACACAATGTACTTTTTCTCTACCTTCAATGACCTCTGTACTTTATTTGGACAAAAAAGGTGGCAGCCCTAGCCATGGCTGTCGAGCGCGCTTGCCACAACCACAGTAAACAAAACATGTACTACGATTACTACGAAGCATTGTTAACATAATCGGCTTGCGTTTAAACTAAATTATTGTACCATTCGGGAAGTTTGATATAAAAATGTATGTAGCACAGTTATAAAGAACAAGGTATTATTACTATAATCATTATAGATTATACATAGGTACAATAAATTGTATTTCATGAATATACCTTCCGATGGATTTTTTATTTGAACCCATTTTCAACGTTCGTTTAATTCCGGCTTTTATTAGAAAACGGACGGACTTCTAGGAATGTTTATTATATTAGATAGCTACATGAATAAGCTATTACTTAGATTATGTAAGTATATAGAATAAAACCGACATTTTTGACGTGATAACGTCTTATAAAACGATGAACGCCGGCTGCGGGCACAAAAAATTGTCACGTTCCGGCTGAGCCGAACGTCCAAGCGAGCAACAAGCGATAGAGCGTTTATTAACACAGATTTGATTTCAGTTGATTTCTACACCTAATTGTTTGTGATTTTATTTAAACAAATAATTCAAATTAAATTTGCAAAAACTGTAAATAATATTTGAAAATTAAAAATTAATGTTTTAAACCAGAGTTTTAAAAATATTGTGTTTTCTCATGACATTATCACGTAAAATTATCGTCCGTAAACCGACTTTACAGACAACCAATTTTTTTTTTGTTATTTTATCTTACCGCACAAATTTAATTAGACGCCATCTATATTTTACACAGCAACTTTCGTAATCTAAACGTCCAACAAACATGAACGTTTGTTCCCGGATCTCGCCTATTTTATCTCTCCGGATCTTTCCCTTCGTTCGATTCCGACACACCGCCCCACCGAAAACCCCGATGGGGTGACGGCCCGAGGGGGTTCCCACACGCACAAAATAAAAAGGTATTCTTCATATTATAAACTTTGATTATGACATAGTTATATATAATCAAAGATTATGAAAAATTTATATTTTTAACACTACAAAAAATTCAGCAGTAGCATGAATATATATCATATTTCAGTCATTTTATACAAACCCTTAATGTATTATACACTTAAACCTTCCTCCTGAATCACTCCGTCTATTGGTAAAAACCGCATGAAAATCTGTTCGGTAGTTATTGACTTTATCACGAACAGACAGACAGACTTGTGATATGTTGGTAGATTTTTTTTTATAAAGAATACTAGCAACGTGGGTCGCACATTACTAGTATTCTTGTAAACCCCTCCAGCTGAGCTAAGTGCTTGTGTTAGGAGTGGGTTCACGTCGGTAGTGCACTGGGTGGGGTTCGAACCCGCAACCACTTGATCGCAAGTCCGACGCCTTAGCCATTACACTACCGCCGATTGGAAGGAGGGCTCTGATTTTCCATAAACAGTCACAGGTTACAGACCAGGCATGCGATCCTGGCCCTTTTTTTACGTGTGGAAACTTACGGGTGGTACCACATCCGGGCTATCGGTGATGCCGTACAGCGGTATGTCCACATACGTTGACCTGTCACGCGACGGACACTCTATACAATGATAGTTCAACTTATACTGGAAATTAATACATAGCTTGATTATGTTACAAATACAACAAATGTATTGTTCTGTGCTGACTAGGTATTCAACAATTACTTTTGTTATTATTCAGTTAGGGCAAAACAAGAAATTGTATTATTAAATGATACAAAACTGCCCATTGGATCAATCTTCTAATTAGGTACATTTAAAATTGGCGACATACAGCTGCCATATTGTTATTCTTTTTCAAGAAATCATTCCAACGATATGTACTCAGAAGTACTAGGTATTTATCTCATCTGTGATGAGTGATGATACTAAATCTGTTAGACATTTAGAACTTATGGTGAAATAAAGAAACTCGCATAAATACATAGGTACATTCGTGAATCCTGAAAACTTGACACTCCTTTTCGGGCAGTCGTGTAATGAAAATGATAAATGTTGTCACTACTTATTACTTACACTTAACAACAGAGTCTTTAGTTTATACGTATAATTATTTTGTTAAATAAATATGTTGATAAGAAATGTCCTGAAACACACAGGCCTTGAGCCTGACTTAGACACCAGGAGACACCTTCAATATCGTCTCCTTCAATATTTTAGGTACTCAGGCTGATGTACCTACCTATATGTTCAAAGTGTAAAACTTTAACTTTTTTATTACTATTATTATACTATTATTTAACTAAAGTAAACTTACTTACTATATTGTATTACACGCTCGCAGGCATGCTAGTCAGTGCCAACATGGGAGACGACGCAGACATAGATCTCGTGGGGGCTACTGCTTTGGGCTTGATCTATTTTTATTGGAAAAAAAAGCAGCTCGACATAAATAGGCATGCGAAATATTACTTACAACAGTTAGGTTTTACAACTAAAAAATCATTTATGGTGTAAAAGCACTTTTCAAGTAGCCGAAACTTCAAATTTGTTTTTTTTTAATTGACATGAATTATAACTACTTTTACATCGAAGATGCTTTTACATGATTGGTTACTTGGTTTAGTGGGATCTCTTTTAATGAATTTACTATCCTCACTAACTTTTGACTGGATTTTTTTTTATTAATAAAATATTACTAGTAACGTGGGTCACACATTACTAGTAATCTCTTTAACCCCTCCAGCTATGCTTAAAGCTTGTGTTAAGTTCGAACCCGCAACAACTTGATGGCAAGTCCGACGCCTTAGCCATTACGCTCCCGCCGCTTTTATTTTATTTTTAACAAACATACCAATTTCCATAATATATAGAGACAAGAATGTCAACGCGATGATGATGTGAACGCACCATTAGCAAGACTCAGATTTTAACTCAAATATTGTTGTTAAATCAATCTGTTGCCCTAAATACCGTGAACACACCTGCTTAATAACAGGAATAGCAGTACGTGACCTACGTTTCTAGTAACTAGTTTTTTTAACGTAAAATAATATAATGAATACAATAATATGATAAGTAGATATAATTATTGAGTATTGTATGTATGTAATAGATGATAAGCATTGACAACCTTTTAAGTAAACGTCAACGATTACCAACTGTTTAATAAAATAACTCCAGCCCATCCTAAAGTTGCCTGGAAGGGATTGCTTTGAGCGATAAGGCCGCCCTTTGTATACTATTGATAAGATACATCTTCTGTTACATATTCTTTGTGAAACCCTGATGTACAAATAAAGTGTAATCTGTAAACTATCTAATGTAATTTATCTATCATGGTCAATAATATAATAAGGTGGTAGGAAATCAATCGAGTTTTATTCATAAACTTAATATACATGGTTTTATTACACTATTATTTATAATCTAGTCTAGTTTTATTTATGTGTAGCTTATGTTGATTATTTTCCACTTCGTTGTGCCTTCGGTGGATTTTTGTCCTCCCCGGACAAAAATAGGTATACTAGGCACAATAAATAGGTACACGTTACTTCCGCTTCGTACACATTACTTTGAGCCTTTTAATCAAGTTACATATTATCTAAAAATTAAGTACTACCCGTTGGAACAGTAATTTTTCATGTTATAGCCCAATACTTGAGGCCTTTTCGTATCAGGTTTCGATCCTTTGGCGCGGAGCAGTGCCCGTAAACGCGGGTGAAACTCCGGGGAATGGCTACTCTTAGATAAAACCCCTCCATGAATGGCTAGCATTACATCACATATAATATGCTCTATGGCTCGGGAAGTACCGACGTATATTAATTGTACTATGCAAATATAATTTAGAGTTGTGATTACTTTTGATTTCTAGATTCTAGATCACTCTTTCACGTTCGTTGTTCGCGGTGTGATGTCAGTTTATGTATAAAAAGACGAAATATTTTGCTAAAATCTGTGCGCTGGCAATAATAATATTTGTTATTTCTTTGAAGAGGCTTTATAAAATATACTGCATTGAAGTGATACGCACTTGCGGAAAAAAGTAAGTAATTTCAGGTACTTTTTAACGTACAGACATTACATCTTTATATGTATGTAATGTTTATTCTGTACGTGTGTTGTCACACTGTCACTGAAGTAATTCTAAATGGCTCATCTGATTTTGCTGAAATGTTTTGTGTGTTTGAATGGGTCCCTGCATGCCTTGCATGGTTTACATTCACAATTGGATACGTAGGTGCCGCTGCAATCGGGTTCTAGAAATTAAATTTATTATTTTTTTAAGATAATTTTGTTATTGTCGAAATTAATGATATCACTCTAACTAAAAAAACTCTAACAAACAGCAATCGCGGGCAGGACCAGGTCTGTGAGGTCCGATAGTACCTTCCATGTTTTAACTAGTGTTATTGTTCTATATTCTTAACCCCCTACAAAAAAGTGTCTGTGTCTGTGGCATCGTAGCTCCCAAACGAATGGATCGATTTAAGTACGTTTTTTTTTTGTGGTTGAAAGGTGACTTGATCTAGAGTGTTCTTAGACTGATATAATTGAAGAAAATCTATTGAGCCGTTCGAAGATCATGAGCTCGGGATTGTCGAGCCAGGGGTGTTTAAATTTATGATTTATTGGTGTTTCAATATAAATTACTAGCGACCCGCCCCGGCTCCGCACGGGTGCAATGTGGTAAACAATTTATTATCGTCATTATTTCAACAAATTAAAACACAATAATATTAAACTATACATATAAACCTTCCTCTTGAATAGCTCTATCTATTGATGAAAACCGCATTAAAATCAGTGGCGTAGTTTAAAAGATCTAAACGTACAGGCGGCGGGAAGCTACTGTGTTTTATACAATGTAGAGATTAAATTATTAGAGATGTTGTTTTCGATAATATTTTAGTAATTTGAGATGTTAACCCTAGGGGACATTCATTAATTACGAAAGCTCGAAATAGAGTGAGAGAGGAGGGTCCAGTACAATAACATATTTAAATTGAGGGGGCATAGTTAAAAGAATTACGTCAGGTTTTAAAGAATAGTAATAATATAATACTATTTATTACAATGTTCTTATACCTAATTATAAATAGTAATTTTATATTATTTTTCTTTGTATATTTTTTTAAATAAATGTAGTCCTTTAACAAGTAGGTATAGCGCAAAGCTCAGAGTTGTCGAATCAGTCCTTAAATTGTTGTAGTTATTGTGTGTTTTCGCCAGAGGGCGCCGTTAGCAGTGTATGGGGGAAGCCGATGACAATGTATCGTATATTTTAGACTAGCTGTGATCGCGACTACGTCCGCGTGGAATAGTCTATTTATATCGAATCAACAGCCTAAAAAATAAGTTTTAAGCTTCTAGCTCTAAATATGACGATACTTCCAAACAACTATTCATCCCCACCTTTCAACCCCTTACACCCCTTTTTTCACATTAAAAAGTAACCTATGTCCTTTCTCAGGCTTTGGACTATCTGTGTACCAAATTTCAT
Organism: Euplagia quadripunctaria; assembly: GCA_963859945.1. Taxonomy (NCBI): domain Eukaryota; kingdom Metazoa; phylum Arthropoda; class Insecta; order Lepidoptera; family Erebidae; genus Euplagia; species Euplagia quadripunctaria. Next base: position 13,547,184 of record OY982582.1, on the reverse strand, counting down.
TTAAATCGGTTTAGTAGTTTTGGCGTGAAAGGGCGACAGACAGACAGACAGAGTTACTTTCGCATTTATAATATTAGTAAGGATTAGTAAGGATTTAAAAGCTTTTACTTGGTATATTGGTATCTACACTTCGAAATGGTGCAGCGGTGAATATGAGTTAGTTTGTTTGTGACGCTCTCACACCTTAACTACTTACATGATCATGCATTAACGTTGTTAGCCGTACAGCGAGGACATGGGGTCTTTCATCCAGGAAACAACGTACTGATCCCGAGGCGTACCTGAATTATTGAGTGACGTAAACGAACAACAACTAACTGTTGTTAAATACATTACTTATGACGACTAGAATGTTCTCTAACGAGTTAGGTAATTAGGTATAATGTGATCACTTATGATATCTCTAACGATTCTAAATGATTATTTGAAGATCTAATTGTAAAACTATCACTTATCGCTTTATGTACATTTAAAAAACAAATAAAAAAACCGGTGAAGTGCGAGTCGGACTCTCTCATCACATCCGGACCATCATACAAGAAAGATGGAGCAAAAAAAGCCAAAAAAGAAACACGTGTCTAGTAGTCCCCTTTAATTCATAATTTATTTTTAAAATTTGTTGTTATAGCGGTAACAGAAATACACATTCTGTGAAAATATATATGATATGCCATTAGTACTTACTGTCTGCAAGGTGGATGTAGTTTTTAATCTATTAAACACGTACACGAAGCTATTTACTTAACTGAACATCCTATCAGTAAGGCGAAGGCAAGGAAAACATAGGCAGAGGGTACGACGAGCCATCGATACGGTAAAAAAAATTTGTCATGTAAACTTTCATAGCGCGATGCAGAATCAGTTGTTAAGTATAGTGTATAGTTCAGTTTCTTTTTTATTTTCTGTTAGTGTGCCGCTACTCCTCCTCAGTTACGACTTATTTATTATTTTAAATATTTACAATGTTGCAGAATGCCGGCGATTTTTTCAAAGAATTGTATTCTTACGGGAGACCTTGACTCGTATTGTCTTGTCTGCTCCATTCCCCTGCCTTTAGAAGAGGATGTACTGGCACACATTAGAAGCCCAAAGCATAGTGCCAGCTTGAAACCTACTGTGTATTTGGAAAAGTATAAAGATGATTTTATTAAAAAGGTTTGTATCTTAAATTTCTAAATAGATTCAATCTCAATTAAGGTTAGAGGATGAGGCACACCTGACCGTCTCCAAATATCGCTCCGATAAGATACGGCATTATACCACTTTTGACCTCAGCAATCATACCTTTAAGATTCAGAATGTCCAATTCGCAAAATGTCCAACAGTTTCATAATGTCAAATTTTTGAGATGTCAAATGACATACCTCTACGGCACATCTACGGAATGATGGAATCAAACCCTAGATATCTGACGTTACAAGTCTACTGTGAAATGATAATAACCCCCTTCCCTTTTCTTTTCATGTTACAAAACCGTTCATTATCTCTTCCTTTTAAATAACGACATACGGTTTTACTCACGTGTGTAGTTCGGGGTGCCGACTAGTTCCGGACCCTGCATCAGGGGTTGAAGCGACGTTCCGCATCGGTGTCAAGCTCCACACTTACCCACAGATTACTGAGTAGTTACTAACTTAACTTTTACTCTTGTATCAGTGGATGTAAACTTCCGTACGGTTTTAGCGACCATTACGAACCCAAAGAAACCTTACACCTACTTTCTGCAAGGAATTATACATTTCTGAACTCGTAAACTAGTCTGCTAAGGAAATATCCTTATGTACCGACCCAGACTCAGAACAGATAGCTATGATATACATAATAACCCCCCGTTCGAATAGAACAAGGTAAGTTAACGGTTAAACCGTGCAGCTTTATCTAAATAACGTAATATATGATATTTGCAGGTGAACGGTGTTTACTTCTGCGAGGTGTGTAACATGACGTTTTCCACTGCTGCTAAAGTGGGGATACATGTGACAGAAGACACACACGTGAACGGCAGAAGGCGACAACTGACACGTGTGGGGACTTCTATAGTTTTTCAGAAGAACACTTTGATAGAAGAAAGCGCGTGGAACGGCCTCGTAGAGGATACTTGTGTTCTTTGCAATGCTGAGTTTGACGATTACTCGACTCATTTATCTGAGCGCAGTCATGTGTTAAATTTAGTTAGAAGTACATTAACCATAGATGATAAGAACAATATCTACAGAAAGGTAATGCGCCATTTATTTATTGAGAAGGATCAACAATTAAGTTTTTTTTGTCTCACACATTTATACAACAATTAACTACAGCATGTCAGTATTCATTGTACCTACATAAAGTTTATATTAAAGAAATAATAATAAATAAAAGTTACTGCTTAGAAGGAAGTAAAATAATACAATTTAAAATAATAATAATAATCAAATGAGCTGTTTCTCCGCTCTTTGTCAACCGATTTTTGTTTCGTGTAGTGTAGTTTTTTTAAACTTTCGCGTTCCAAGTGTCACCACCGGCCAGTGCAACCTGGTCGAAACGTCAGGTAATTCAGAGGTATGTAATAGGTAATAGGTGTTATTTCCCGTATATATAACGGGTGTAAGGAACTGCCTCCCAAGTCTTGAAATAGTATATTCAGACCAGCATTCTGAGTGGAAAATCATTGGAATTTTCTGCCGGAAAATTATTTTTTTTCCTTTTAATTTTTTTTTGCTTAAAAGTGACATCACAATTAATTTTACCGAAAAAAAAACAATAATCATACGGCCAAAAACTGCAATATACTCAATTTAACAACATTTATGCAATCAGCTGCTTCGACGGCACTGAACGTAAGGTCATTCACCGCACCGCACAAAAATGATACCTACGTATGTTGCGTGTACATTGCGTAGTGCAAAATCAAACTAATGACTGTAAATCCTTAATCTCGCATTTTTATGATGACCTCACTTTTGCATTGTCACAAGTCCCCAAAGAAAGCCGTTTTTGTAAGTTCTTCGCGTCGGTGAAATTTACATAAATATATTTAGTATAGTTATTGACGAGTTTTATTTTTATCGGTTAATAAAACATAAGCTCTACAATGAATGTAATGACCACCAGAGTTTAACTTGATCATCTACCTACCCTAGTCTTGTCCCAATTTTATTTGGGGTCGGCGCAATTTGTTTCATACCTCCATCCTACTCTATCATTCGTCATTTCACTAGTCCATTCATCTTTTCTTTGGTGGTTGTCTTCTCTTGTGCCTGTCAATTGCCTTACATAAGACTATTACATCACGTTTTGCTCATCTCTCCCATCACATGTCCATATACGATAACCTATTGCTCTCAACTTTCAAACAAACTTAATTTTGTTCTACTAAATTCAGAATTGGAAAAAAAAACCATATCTAGTTGTTAAGATAAATTAAAGCTAATATAATTGTTCCAGGTGGATGGTGGCTATCAGTGTTTGCCTTGTAACATAATCGTTTCTGATAACTCGATCGCGGAACATTTAATCTCGATGCAGCATGAGAGTGTTCCTTGTTATAAGTATAATGATAATAACATCAGTCATACTGATGATGGACGTCCCAAAAAAGGAGCAACAACTGAAGAAACAGAGAAAAAAGAGGATAAAGAAAACAAAGATGTTATGAATGAGACTCCTAACAAGGATACAGACAGAAAAAAAATAACAGGTAAGTACAAAACATACATACTTTCAAGTCTGTATCCCCAAAGGGATAGGCAGAGGTGTATTAAACACTCTCACTATACCAACTATAATTTGTTCCACTCACGTAATATGGGGCAAGCCTATGGCCGTCAACCGGGCACTTGGGGAAGAAGTAAAGACGGGAAAATTGGGAGTATATAAAGAGGGAAAGGTAAGGCAAGGAATAGAAGTGCTTATACGAGAGGGACTGAGGAGTTTAAGCAATAACTCGAACTGGCTACATGTATGTATATTGATTACAGATCACCAGTCTCCTAATACTGAAGAAAAAACCTTACACAAAAAGCCTTTGCTGATGGAAGATAAAGAGAAAGCAACCTCGTTACAGCCCGTAACTAAAGAAGTGGAAACTTTAGCAAAGCAATATGGTCTGTCTGTACACAAACAAAACTGTACTATATATTGCAAGGCGTGTGATTTAGAAGTTTCGGCAACATTGAACTGTGTAAAGGAACATGTAGACAAGAAACACAAAGATACGTTGCCGAGGAGCTCTGAAAAACAACAACCGAACAAGATTGAAAGAGTGAATTATGAAGATTTTGAAACACAATACGTTTTTGTAGAATATTTGAAGGAAACGTATGCAATTATTAATGATACATTCTGGCTTCACAATGACAATTACATTGGATTTTCAAAATTAAAAGGCAAAATCGTTTGTCAATTTTGTCAGATTGATTTCAACTATGTAGATGTGCTGGCGCATGGGATGTCCCCCTCGCATTGGCGCATAATGCACACCATGTTTTTCATTACTTCTTTAAAAAATGAATTCGTAAGACAGGTAACGTTGATGGTAACTTTTAAACACAATACATGTAATTATGTTCACGTGAATTAACGCGATTGTGCCCGCCTGTAACCATGGCCAGTGAAACCTGGTCGAATCGACAGGCAATTCAAAGGTATGTCATACTTTACCTATTACGTGATCGCGTCAATTCCCGTTAACATAATTAGGTAACGGTCTAGCAGAACGATGTAGTTATTATTAGTAGTCCCCGAGAATAACGTAAAGTACCTACTAAAAAATGTTAGGAAAACGTCATTTTTGTACAGAAAACTTATTTTGAAACTGACGGTTTCACTCACATGTGTATTTCGGGGATGTCAAGGGGACTCTTTTCAAGGAGTGAATTTTCTTGCCGTGCTGGTGTCAGAGGCACACTGAATCGCTGTCGTCGTCGGTCATCCCCGAAATACACAAAAACCGTATATCTTTGATAAAAGGACAATATGAATTTAATAACATCTGTAAAACTTTGTAGATAATATCGTTCAGAAATGTAGTGAAAAGTTTGAAAGTATACTGCGTAAGCAGTCGATGGTATGCAGAGAATGAAATGTGTGCCAATTTCGGCAACGTCTATAAGACAGCATTTTAGTATGGTTCGTTTATACATTATTTGTTTTGGTTGCGCCGTAATACTTTCTATAGACAATGGTTCTGATAGATAACGAATTCTTCGTTATGTTGGCACTACCGACTCTCAGAATTTTTCCTAAATTCGCCCCTTCCTAAATCCACAAAAGATACGGCCATTAAGCCTTAGACTTTAACAAATTTGAACATTTTCCAGGTAAATCAAAACCTATAGGGTATCATGGGTAGGTAGGTAGTAGGTAGGGTAGAATCATGAAATTTGGTAAGAAGCAAGAGCTGACAGAACAAGTAAAGAAAAAAATTCGAAAATCGTTAATCGTAAATCGTTATATCACATAAAATAATTGTTTTTGATTGACTTACGTTTTGCTGTTGGAAAGTTGACTTTGTCGTGAATCGATGTATGGGGTAGTATTTTTAGAACTGCAAAGTTAAGTTTGTCGTTAAGTAAAAAACGGGCAAAGATCTTCGAGAATTGATTCCGGCGATGGACCTACTATCTACAATTCTACATACAAGTTTGTTTGCTTACGGAACCCTCGGTGCGCGAGTCAGACTCGTACTTATCCGGTTTTTTTATTTAAGGCACTTAATAGAATGTCATAAGTACATTGAAAATATGCAAATTAGTAAAGTTACATCTGCAAAAAACACAGTATTATATATATATTATATTATAATATGTTAAATGCGAAAGTTTGTGAGGATGGGTATGTTATTGTAACTCTTTCGCACAAGACCAGATTAACACATAGCATATTATCTCTTTACCGTGGTTAACGAGGCCCATGCGAGAGAAGCCGCGGGCATGAGCGAGCTGTAACGTGAGCTTTAGTGTGGCCATCCGCTACTCAAGAAGGCCAAGGCCTTCTGGGGTTCTTGGGCTGTCTTATGTTAGACTTACTTGTGACGGAACACCGCACTGTGTGGTTTTAGCCGGTTCGGTTCCATACCACTTCTTCGCTAGCCTAGGTGAGGTGGGGTGGTGTTTTCACACGAAATAATGCTGTAGCTGAACCGAACAAATAATAATGTTTTTATATCGTTAATGACCTTCCTTTATTTTTTAGATTACGTCTGACTTATACCACTGCGGTTACTGCGGGATAGTGAAGAGTGGCTACCACGCCATGGTTGAACACCTGGCCACTGTTCAACATAAGCGGCACATGGCATACAGTGAGAGACAATTGCAGCGTTACAAGAGCGGAGATTCTTTATTTCGTATAAAAGAGCCAATCAATTTTTTTGATTTATGGAGCTTTTAACTAACAGGGTTTAAACCTAGACATAAATACCTCTATTTTTTTGTATTATATCAGCAGGTATTTTAAACACAACCCATTTATTTTATCGTGCAGTAGCAGTAGCTAGGTATCGTTACTGAAGTCACAAATATATTATTTGGTAAGAGAATACGATTGTTAATACTCTTACGTTACATTTTGCTCATCTCTCCCCATCACATGTCCATATCACGATAACCTATTTCTCCTCAACTTTCAAACAAACTTAGTTTTGTTCTACTAAATTCAGAATTGGAAAAAAAAACCATATCTAGTTGTTAAGATAAATTAAAGCTAATATAATTGTTCCTAATAGCTAATATAATAGTTAAGAGAATACGATTGTTGACTGTCAAGGCTAAGCCAAATCAGTTTCTCTATATTAAACGTTTTTATAACATGTATAGAACACTTTGTATAAAGTAACAAACTGTGACGTCATAGCTTGATACTGTAAGATCATTTACCTACTTTTGGTGCGGATTTTACAGCAAAATACGTCTGAAAAGTATGTCAATTACACAGATAGTTTTTTTAAGTCTTTTCTTTCTCTAATATTTTGTTTTTTAAGTCTGTCCGAGTCATGTGTTGATTTACTTTTTAATTCAATAATATGAATATTTATGTTAAATGAAAACCTGTAACAGTTCAGCACATACTGGTGTAAAGTATACCAAGGTGTGGTTGAACAGATCATATTATATGTTGTATTACTTGTGAGTGTTTGTCGGGGAGTATGTACCTACTCGTACAAACAAGGTCCAACGTTGGTTGCTAGGATTAGGGAAACCCCATTTTATTTTGCCAATATAATAGTAAGTATAATTCTACAGATTTCACAATTAAAATATAATAAATAACTAGAAAATAATAAAGCATTTCATTTCTCTAAGTCTATTACTCAATAGTTTAGTTATTTTAAGCATAGGAAATTACTTCTGATAATAATTGATTGTGTGCTAAAGATAAAATTAAAAACAAGGTTTTAAGAACTAGTATAAAAAGTAAGTTTATCCTTTCTTAGAATTTCACTGACTTATATTACTACAGTCAGAGTGTTTCTCTATACTTTCCAATTTTCCATAGAGAAGGGATTATTCCAAACAGAAGACAGCAACGCTAGCCTGCTAACTAATCTATACCACAGATAATAGTTACTTCATAACAGATACATCACTCCTATACAAAAGTGAAAATACCTACGTTATAATAGCCTACAAAATTTAATTAATAATACCTGGCGTTAGCTGCGACCAGAAATATATCTTATTTACGCTTTTCGAAAGTTGAGAACGCCTTGCCCACCGCGCGACCTTTGTCTGTGTGTGTAACTGCTTTACCAGACACTTTAGGGTTGTACAAAATACACAAATAATGAAATAGATTATTTATTTGATAATTAAATTTATGGGTGTTGAGTTTTATATAGGTAATAATAAATAAAATTATTTCCCCTAAGTTTAATTTTTAAAAGTAATTAAAATATTCTTCACTTTTAATATTGGGTTCGATTCCCACCCGGGACAAATAATTGTGTAATGAGCATGATCATCTGTTCTGTGTCTGGGTTTAATTTATCTATAATATGTATGTATTTAGAAATAAATAAGTATGTTTATCAGCAGTCAAGTTACCATAGTACAGGCTCTGACTAGTTTGGGATCAGACGGCTGTGTGTGATATGTGTCAAGTTATTATTATTATTCTTAAACCGTTCCATAGTAACATAAAATGTTGATGCTGTACACATATACATATATACTAATGGCCTGTTGGCTTAGTGGTTAGTGACCCTGACTGCTTTGCCATAGGTCGTGGGTTCGATTCCCACCCGAGTCTGGGTGTTCTTTGTGTCCGTTGTTTGTATGTTTGTCAAGTCCCCCGCGATACAGAAGTCATTCCTAATGCGGGAGGTGTCTTTAAAAAAAAAAATGGCCGCTCAGTAGACGGGAGGAAGATACTCTGCTTACAATTCAATGCTTGCTTTTCTGTAATGTATGCCAAGTGACAGTGACGGGATTATAGAAAAATGGGCTTCATGGTCCTTATTTGTGAATCCTTATTGTGAATTTTTAAAAAATGACGGTAAGATATTGATTTTTGTGAGAAGCTCCAAAAAATGTTTCTCAATTTTATAAAACAACACTGTTTATTTTTCTAAAATACTGTTTTTTTTTACTCTCCGACTTTAATATATTTTATTTCTCATACAAAAAGTTGGCAACCCTTGTTGCAGTTCACATTTTTTCGTCAGTTTATAATAGCGCGAGTATGAATTCAGTTCAGAATCATACGGTGAAATCTATCATAGATATTATGATAATTTTTACTATTACAACGAAAGTCTACAATTACAGGAGCATTAGAGACAAAAGGCATCTGCCTGCTACCTGTAACTGTTTGTATTTTATGAGAGCCCTTTAATCGGCAACACGTTTTATGATATGCGCTCCAATTTAATACTTTTGTATAATATATTATGTTATAACGTATTAAATAACAAATAACTACCTACCTACTCGGATAAATACCCCAATCCGTGCCGCTCTCAATATGTTCATTTCAGTCCCTCTTACTATATTATTTTCTAGCCTTATTATAGATGGTCCTAATTTAATTTCGTGTTTTAAGAAAATCCTATAGATAGGTACCATGTCAAACATATTGTGTGAGAGAAGCAGCCGACAGTTCGCCTTGCCTACTACAAATGAATACGCGGCCAGTCCACACCTACAAAGTTCGTCACCTTTCCTAAATGTTATGGGTTCATTATTTACAATTTAATAGACTACATTTATTACAACATCCACCCTGGCCGAACACTCTAAACCTGATTTAGTACAATTTCTATGTAACATTGTATAGAATATACAAGTCCCAAGAAAGACGTTTTTGTAAATTATTTGCGACGGTGGTAACACCGTTTTGTTGCTATATGCTATGCTAATTGCTAGATGTTAGTGATCTGTTAAATCCTTTAAAAATAAGTCGCAATAATTATTTTAGTTATTACTTATTTTATCTGTCTGTTCTGTCTGTCTTATATACAACATTTATTATTTGTGTTAAGAAGATATCTATTATTTATTATTAGCACAGCCACGCGGTGAGTAAAGAATAAACACCTAAAGTATTTTTAAATTATATTGACAAAATAAGTAATAACTAAAATAATTATTGCGACTTATTTTTAAAGGATTTAACAGATCACTAACATCTAGCAATAATGCAATTTAACATAATAAATAAGTGTGTAAGCTGTGTGGAGTTATTATCTATATATTAATACGTGAAGCGAAAACTTTGGATCCTTAGATTATATATAGGTCCAGATACCGTGACTAGTACAAAAGTCACCGTTTACTTTGAAGCCACTTTTTGGTGCTGTGTGAGTGAACCCCGCCCAACGCGAGTGTCTACGTACAATGTTTATGTTTGTGTGCATTGACGGTTTTACTACCAGTGCATAGAGGTTACCCCAAAATTCAGGGACTTTTTTATTAAACATATTTTTTTTTTGATGTAAGTAATATTAAATAACTACATTTTGAATGTATTTAAATCAGTTACAAATATTCGTTTATTTAATTTTTTCGTTTTCTTCATTTAATTCGTTTAGTTAAAAAGACAAATGTAAAATAAAACTACTTAGTAGGAAATATTTATTTATCACAATATTTTTTGGTTTGTTTTCAAGACATTTTTTTTTAGAGTTTCCTCCTTAAGAATCGATTTTCATATAAGGCCGTATGAAAAAAATACTAACGAGAATAAGAGTAATTTTTTTTTATGATAAATTAAATGAAGAAAACGAAAAATATAAAATTAAATGCAACTTTATTCACAGGAACAGAGTAACAAAAGGTATTTTGATAAAATAAAGTAAATGTTTTGCCTTGTTTTGTAGGACTTGGATATATATATATATATATATATATATTTTGACGTGACAACGTCTTATAAATTGGTTTGCCGGGTGACACTTCAAGAAACTGCGTTACGCTCCGCTCACGTTATGCGCTCACAATGAGAGCGAGTGAGAGGCACGCGTTTTAAATATAATTCTTTGTATAAATAAATGTTTTAAATTGTTACTATTATTTCATCCTTCTTCCTACTATACGAATGAATATTCACATTAAAATTATTTTACCACTCAAAGTCGTTGTCACGTAAAACTTTCGCCCGTATACCGACTTTACAGGCAACCAATTTTTTTTTTTTATATAAAGTATCAAGAAACTACCAAAATTTTACAAGTCCTAAGTGCTCTATAGCTGTGTTCGTTAGGAGTAGTAATAATAAGTTATAATACGAGTACAATCCCACAGCTAAAGTATCGTTTGACGGACACATTGACCTCCGGGTGCTAGAGTTTAGAAATTAAGAATATTTGAAGGATTCCAGTTTCGCGAACATTAACGTTAAGCATATTTCTCGTCTTTCTATAAATAACAAGTTTGGCAAAGAAAAATATATATACTGCTAGAATGCGTTATGGGTAAAAATTCACGTCCTGGCAACATCTCTAGTAATGGCGTCGTAATTTCATTAATTTGAAATTTTGTTCTATTGTTTATAAATACATTAGGAAATAGAATACTTACATATGAAATGTGATGTTCGGACACTTAAGATTTTTTTTTGTATAATTTTTACAGAATGTGACAGCACAAGCAGGCATTTTTAAATATTATAAGTAGCGACTCGAGACGTACTTCAGCGGCGAACGTTCGCTCGCGTGTGACGAGTGAGACGCTTATATTTATATTAGACGCTTGTATTTTTTGGCTTCAGTTTTGAGGCACGGATTAGGCATCTGGACCTATATATAATCTAAGTTTGGATCCCTTTTTACGAAAATTGGGCGGACGGAGGAGTATGAAATTTCGCACACTTATAGTTTATACAGAGAAGAAGTGACGAATGCTAAAATTTTTGAACAATATTTGCTACAAAGTTAAGAGTGTCCAGTATATATTTTGAACTGTCATGGTACAAAAGTCTATACAATGACAGGTCAAGTAATATTGGCCAACGAAATAAACCATGGTCGAAATTCGACCACCACGCGATCTCTAGTTATTTTTAAATACATTTATCAATAACAAAACATGTCCATTGTACAATAAGTTCGATTTGGCATTTTGTTTTTATTTACGACGTTCACGCGTGCTCTCAGCAACGCGTTGTCGCCCCTACTGACACTTATTCCGGCCACGGATGCCAAATTGGTAGGTACATAAAACGCGACCTCGAGCAAGTGATGTAGCACTGCCTATACTAATATTATTGTGGCGTTATTTTATATTAAGCAACTACATTGTACATGTCGTATAAACTATTTGTAATAATTTCTATATATTTATATATGAATAATCTATATCCTGTTAAGCTTGTCACTTTTTCAAATTTACTTATTTCTTATTTATAACAACGGACAAACATATTTTAATTGTATGTAGCTATCAGTAAAGGCCGGCGCAGCGTTCGATCAAGTGTGACGTCACGCGAACGGTTAAGCGGTGGCTCAGTGCATTCATTCGTATGAGATGCACGCACCAGTCGGATTTCACACTTGACGCGAAATTGCCGCCGCTTGCGCCTCTTATGTTTACCTGTAAAATCAGTTTAATTTACGTGTCTATAGTTTTCTACTTCTCTTTCTGTGCAATTCTCATTGCAACTTATTTCCGAACTATCGAACTGTTTTCTCTTATCTGCTTGTTCCTACTAGGTAGTAGGGGTTTTACTAGCAGGTGCTAGTAAAACCCCTACAATTATAAATGCAAATATGCTATTTTGTTTGTTTGTTACCCTTCCCCGCCTGAACTACTCAACCGATCTCACGTTGAGAGGGGCACAGAAAAGGACACAGGGTAGCTTTCATCCACAAATAGTACGAGATAGGCAACAGCGTGGAAAGCCAGGGCCGGGGAAGCTAGACCATTTATGCTGACATACAGGGTGCCAGAGCTACAGGAGGTAAAAGCGTTGGTGACGCGGCGGCCTTAGCTAAAATAGTGTCCGCGGTAGGCAGTCCTCTTGCAACAGAGCGTAGGATAGTCACAAGATCGCAGCGAAGTTAGACCCGCGGTTCTACACACCAGCCCTGGTAGCAGCTTAGGCTCCTAAGCGGTGGTGGAGGCGGAGGTAGCTCTTCCGTACGCGGAACTTGAGCTTAAGGAATCTAACAGATATATAGATATATAGAATAGATAAATACTATAACGGCGATAGCTGTTGGACAACGTGACGAACTCTTAATACATCGCTTTAAACAGGGTAGTCCAAAATTTCTATTCTATTTATTTTAATGGTTTTTAAGGTATATTAATAATTTTGCCATTCTTCCGTACGACTTAGGATACAACGTTACAATATCTATTTGAATAATTACGAAACACTATCACGAACACTTTTTACTTTGTCTAAATTTTAAAATATTTTGACAATGTTATTCTATATGGGAAAACGTAAAGAACCCCAGATACAAATTCACCAGTAATAGATTATTTGAAAACTAAGATTGCAAAAATTCATGGTAACGGCATCACATACCTACTGCACATTCACCAGAAAAAATTGTGAAAATATTGCGATGTGGACAAAGTTGTGCAAAAAATAGCGTAGGTTCTGAGTCATTTTTTTGTGATTAACTTTATGTAAACATTGCATTTCAAATTTCAACAACTAAAAGAAATATAAGTAGTTGTTGTTGGAAGAAATGCAACATAATGATTCATTAGACTAAAATTAGATAATAGACCAATTTAATAATCATCAGGGGCATAGGCCGAGCGGGGAAATCGACCGCCGACTTCGACTCGGAGGATTTGACAGCCGCTTCGGCGTTATTCTGTTGCAGCGGCTGTCGGTGACAGTACTGGCAGTACAGCGCGTAACGCTGCCAGCCTTTTGGGCAGCTTCGAGCCTGATGCAATGGGGCGGGGTGGTATAATTATTGTGGCTAATTAATTGAATGGATATAAGGTAATTTCAAATAATAAAAACTGTTTAATAATAATTATAGTAATAATTAGAGATGCGCCGAATAGTGGTTTCAAAGAATAACCGAATACCGAATATTATTCGGTTTAACCTTTACCGAACCGGATATTCGGTCGAATTATTCGGTTTACTATTACATTGTTTTACAGTTGGTACGGTACGGTTTAAATGTTGATTTAAAGTTTAAAAATAAATACTATTTTGAGGTTTAAATAAAATGTTGATTTAAGGTTTAAAATAAATGTTGACTATACCAACTATAGGTTAAGAAATAAATATATTTTCTTTGACTTATAATATAACATAAATCTTACATAAGAACTCTTGTCTTTTAGTCCTACACTTTGGCTACATGAGCCAAGAAAATAGAAAATCTTGAACCGAATATATTTGGCAACAAAACCGAATAATTTGGCCGAATACAAATAGTGGAAATGATGCCGAATACGCCGAATACCGAATACCAAACGAATATTCGGCGCATCCCTAGTAATAATGTATATATTATAAATAAGTAATAAAGTTATTGTTATTCAAATTGATAATTACTTATATTAGTTAATTTTAATTGATATTATGAGACCGCGTGAAAGCTCTAAAAATCGAATGGATTAAGTTCGGCTGTGCTATGGTTTAGTAGTCCTTCGTTCTTAATATATTGAAAAATCTTCTGTTTTGCAGCCTTTTGCTGTTTATGTTCAGGAGTGGCCAGGTGACCCAGCATGCCCTCAAAGTCTTTCTCCACTTGGCCGCAGAAACCGCAATGATACATAGAATTGACCTGCAAATTAATATTTAATATTAATATAACATAATATAATAAATGACGCGAAATACAGTACATAGTTTCTATAAAACAATGACACTTGATATTTTGTTGACGACGTAGCAGTGGCGTAACAATAGGATGGCAGAGCGGGTAAAATGCCACGAGCCCCTGGCTCGAGGGGCCCCGGGCATCAAAGGTCCTGAACACAGGAGGCACTAATTACAAAATGTATTAATGAATGAGCCACGGGCCTCAGATGGTATAGTTACGCCACTGCGACGTAGTGTCAGATTATTTATTATTACCTGTCTCACAAATTCGTCTTTCAATGAAGTAATGACAAAGCTATTCCGTATTATATTTGCATGTGAAGGAGAGATAAGATGCATTATTATGTTCTGCGGACTCAGTTCTATACGACAAAATGGACAGACTATCTTTCCAAAGTTAAACAGACAAAAGAAATGATCAAACTCAATACAAAAAGTATCATTAATAATAGCATGTCGCCCATATCTAGACTCGACAATTAACGTCTGTCTACAAAAATCTTTTGACATAACTTTTTCGTTTGACATCGTTATTGCATTTAGTTTTTTGTCTTCGGACTGTTTTGACTTATCTGTGTGTTTTTTGCCTGCTATGTGTTCTTTTACATTGTCCATATTGGCAGGTACCACTGAACTACATATTTGACAATACATGTTATAAGTATCTGGGTTTACAGACAGACCATGTTTATTTGCATAACTTTCCACTTCTTTAGTTATAGTTGGTTTCTTTATAGCTTTTCCAGCAGTATCCGATGGGTTATCTGAAATCAAATCAGATATTATAAACACTGATGTATAGGGGCCCTACAACCCTTATATTCTCATTCCGTAGAAAATAATAAGAATGGCGCCTTTTTGTAAAGACTTGTATTGTCAAGGGCTAAATTATATTAGTTTAATTAAATGAAAGTGTGGCAATTCAGTCTTTGCGTGTGTCTATTTATATTTTGACGTGACAACGTCTTATAAATTGGTTTGCCGGGTGACACTTCAAGAAACTGCGTTACGCTCCGCTCACGTTATGCGCTCACAATGAGAGCGAGTGAGAGGCACGCGTTTTAAATATAATTCTTTGTATAAATAAATGTTTTAAATTGTTACTATTATTTCATCCTTCTTCCTACTATACGAATGAATATTCACATTAAAATTATTTTACCACTCAAAGTCGTTGTCACGTAAAACTTTCGCCCGTATACCGACTTTACAGGCAACCAATTTTTTTATACATTGATAACGTTTAGAACTACAATCGAAAGGTAAAAAAGTAGGTACGTGACTACTAAACATTTTTTCATAAAAACTATTTTGTAGTCATCAAATCAATTTTAAAATTATTTAATTATTTAACTCGATTAGACTATTATCAATAATCGAAAGGCCTGCCTTGTACGGATAGGTGTCTAGACACCTCACCTCAGGTGTCTAAACACATCATAACAATTTTTTAGGAATTTATTTTTTATAAAGATTATATAAAAAACTGTGTGGTGTCGTGGGACACCAGATAGGAACGAAGTTCCTTATTATAAAAATAATAATAATAGCAAACTGCAATAATAAAAACATTAACATGTATTATTAGCGTGACGGTCACGAGTTCAGTTCTCTCTCTCTCTCTGTCCCTCTCCCTGTCAATGTCGGTTAAAAAAGTTTCGTTACAACTTTTTGGTCTTAATTTTTCGCCTAGCCCCCTTTCGCAACGCGCCATAAGGAACTTCGTTCCAAAAAGGTTAACTATTAAAGTTCACTTTGTATAATATATGTATACAATTCTAATCTTCGATGAATGTTCACTGTTATCAATAATGTAATGAATTATCGTCCAACTTGAACCCACTAGTAGCCCAGAGGGGGCTACTAGTGTTTAAAATAAACTAAGTTATGATATTAGTTTACCTGTCAACACCTTTACGTCAACGTTATTGTTAGATGTCTCTTTCGTATCACCTTCATTGGCTTCATTCTCTTTTCTCTCTTCTTTTTTCTCTTCAGTTCTTTCGTCAATATCAATGTCATTATTTTTAGTACAATCGTATTTAACCGAAGCAGTATTATGCTGCTCAGAATTGAAGTGTATAGAGATCGCGGTATCAGATACAACTTTGTTACATGTTAAACATTGATAGCCTCCATCTACCTGGAATAATCAGTTCTGGTTTAAACCAATACGAAATTTGTCATATCAGTTTTCATTTGTCATAATATATCAGTTTCAAAATAAGTAACGTCAAAATGGTAGGTCTTGTTGAAACTTGTATGAAATAACGAATTGTGACGTCATAACTCGCTACAGAGTACTAAGAATAGCTAGAGCTGACATGCTCGAGCACTCCTCAATCCATCCCTATAAGTAATATCCATCCAATTTTGACATATTTAATTCCAAAGTGCCCGGGTGACCAGTAGTGGTACCAAATTGAAGTTGGCAAAGTGTGGGTCTTTAATAAGCCTCTGTCTACCCCTTGGAGAATACAGACGTGAGTGTATGTATGTACTTAGAATAGATAATAACTTGTATCAATATTTTTTGAAATCGGTTAAAATTAAACAATAGAATTCTATGTGTAAAGGGACAAAGTTTATAAGTCTTCCCCCCTCCCCCTCTTCTCCTACTCCCACCTTAAAGGGCGGCAACGCACTTGTGAATCTCGAGTTGCAGGTGCCCATGGGCGGCGGTAGTCATTTGCCATCAGATGACCCGTCTGCTCGTTTGCCCCGTATACAATAAGAAAAAAAAAAAAAAAAGTCTGGAGGCAGGGAGTGATCTTTCGGAACGGATTGGGTTTGACTGGTAGTTTCAATGATTACGTCATCCAACTAATAAACCAAACTTTTTGGCTTAACAAAACAGTCTATTATCCATTGATACCCACTTTTTGTTTTTATAATTTAGTTCAAAGCTAGATTTTTGTTTCTTGGTCAACACTTTTTTTTATAACAAGAATACTAGTTACGTAAGGCACACGTTACTAGTATTGTTGTTAACTAAATCATCTAATTTAATTATACATATTAGGATAACGTCTCTATGTAACAGTTCCGTCAATCTAAGTGTCTAAGCACACTATGTCGAAGGTACGCGACTGAAGTTCCGCGTCTGATTTTACGTTCCGACGCACTGGGCTGATATGACACACCATAAGCGCGGAAATTATACGACAGATATTCGGTTTCTCAAATTCAGTGTTTAGAGCGCTATCATGGTGTCGTGTAGTGTTGTCTAAAACAGACAGATAGAAGGAATTTTTTTCAGGGATCGATTACTATAGCTTGCATCTCCATTGTTCCATAAGCACGGTCGCGACTCGACCGCGATAATAAATTTTTCTGAATCAAACATATTCCGACACAACAAAGTACCAACTTCGGTCGCGTATAATGGTTGGTGGCCCGACCGAAATTCGGCTTTACGCTATAACGCAACATAATTTCGTGTCGTAAGTAATTGAAATAGCATTGCAGGCGTATTATATATATTATATTATGGTCGCGTACCTTCGGCATAGTATGCTTAGACGCTTAGACTGCGTCGTACACTCAGGCTACGTCTAGTAGCACCTTTACCGGTAGCAGTTCATCGTAATTAGTGTTAAGATAACAATAATAAATAAGAGTTTGCTCGTTGGGCACAACATGGTGTAGTTTAGACCGCGTTTATTGTTACTGCTTCCCTCCTAAGGGTCACTGACCTTCCTCAGGAATTGGGCTTCCAAAAGCAATTAATTTTACAAAAAGTAGTTTCGCGTAGAGATTAGCGCGTTTAATCATAATACATATTACGTGGAGGGCCAATTGTAATGTCTCCCCAACACAAAGGGAGAATCTTTCGACCAGGCTAGGTGATCATGCCTGGCGGCCCAACCGTTGATCTTGGGAAGTTGTATTGTCCATATACTTCTGTGCGAGAACTTTTATTGCGGGATGCAGAATTAGTATTTACTATGCAGTTCAGCTTGTCTTCACTAGATGGCATTGATGCAAGTCGCCACAATTAAATAACTATAGATATATGTGATTGAAATCTCTACCTTCAATGATTTTTCTGTGACATAGCACTTACCTTTCTGTAAATATTGTTGTCATCGTCAATGGTGACGGTGCTTCTAACCACATTAAAGACATGACTGGTTTCAGAAATATGATTCGAGTAATCGTCAAACTCAGCATTGCAAAGAACACAAGTGTCCTCTACGAGACCGTTCCACGCGCTTTCTTCTATCAAAGTGTTCTTCTGAAAAACTATAGAGGTCCCCACACGTGTCAGTTGTCGCCTTTTGTCTTTCATGTGTTTTTCCTCTGTCACATGGATGCTTACTTTAGCAGCAGTGGAAAACGTCTTGTTACACACCTCGCAGAAGTAAACACCGTTCACCTGCAAATATAATGTAGAACGTGTATTTCTGAGTATTCTGTAACGCGTCTCGAAACATTTGAGGCCCCATGTTAAAGGCCAGTCGTTGTGTGTGTGTGTATCGGAGCGGTATTTGGAGATGGTTCGGTGTGCCTCAATCTCAAACCTTAACAAAGACGAGCTTTCTGACAATATGGCGAGCTGAGGCGTTGCGCCATCATATTAGACGAGTTATATATTTAGAAACTTAAGATACAAACCTTTTTAATAAAATCATCTTTATACTTTTCCAAATACACAATAGGTCTCAAACTGACACTGTGCTTTGGGCTTCTAATGTGTGCTAGTACATCCTCTTCTCCAGGCAGGGGAATGGAGCAGACAAGACAATACGAATCAAGGTCTCCCGTAAGAATACAATTCTTTGAAAATATTGCCGCCATCCTGCAACATTATATAAATATTTTAAATATAAAAAGTTGTAACTAATTGCAGCCTTCAGAAAATACACATCATCGAATCTAGAGAAGAGAAACTGAACTATTTTTATCTACTGATACTGCATCGCGCTATGGAAGTTTACATGACTAATTTAAATGTTTTCTCTGTAGTATCGATGGCTCATAGTACCCTCTGCCTATATTTTCCTTGCCTTTGTCTCACTGATATCTTCGTTTACGTGTTTAATAGACTAAGAACTATATCCACCTTGCAGACGGTACTCCTTGCATATCATTGATATGGTGAACGCCGCGCCGTTCTAATATTGTGGGGTGTGACTGTAGTGATGTCCTGAGGGTTTCTGTCTCAAAAGAGATGTAACAGGGCTCTTGTTGATATACCTTCGTTAGAGTTTTGTAAACCTTCATTCAAAAAATTAAATATTTATCGCCTTTACCTTTAATGAACATCTTCGAAATTTGCATATTTGTCAACTTTATTATCATATTTTTTTAAAAGCAAAAGATATCTCGAAATATATGTATATTATTTAGCCCCTAAAACTGGAGTAATTGCTATGCTATGTGTGTATTTTTTTAAATAAAGTGCCATCAGTCATCTAAGAGCTCTCTATACCTATATTCAAAAGGAAGCTAAAATTGGTACTCCTTGAAAGAATGTTTTATTAAGCAAGTGAATAGCTCCAGAACACTGTGTAATTAGTTTAGATATTATCGCTCTGACTAACTGAAATAACCAAGATCGTTCCATTGTACAAGGAACGATCTTGGCTATTTTCAATTGCTCTAAGAAAATGTTATTCTCAAAACATAAGGCAAAAGAAATAAAAGAACAGAAGAGCAGAAGCATATCGCGCTAAATTCTCTTTTACTACCGATATATATAATTCGTCAAATCCAAATCCAAATTTTCCCAATCGTGCCTCGGCGGGAACCCGCCAAATAGCCCACACTTAATGTGAAAACGCTTCGATCACTCATTTCAAAATGTTATCTAATAATTTTTTTTATTTCCTTTTTAAAAGGACATTAAATCATAAGTCATCAATTTACAATTAGGTCCTCAAATGATCATTAAGAATCGTTATAGGTACCATAAGTGATCGCATTATACTTAATTAAGTACCATCGAGATATTATGTACTCAGTGCTAATTACCTAACTTGTTAGAAGTCTCCCAGGTACTATACATTAAGTATGTCAATCAATAATTCAGGTACGCCTTGGGATCAGTACGTTGTTTTCTGGATGAAAGACCCCATGTCCTTCGCTGTACGGCTGACAACGTTAATGCATAATCGGTTGAGTAGTTAAAGTGTGAGAGCGTCACAAACAAACAAACTCATATTCACCGCTGCCCCTTACCGCTTATATTTAAACACCAAAAACAGAAAAAAAAAATAACACTAGTTAAAACATGTAAGGTACTATCGGACCCGACAGACCTTATTTCCAAACCTCCAAAAATGTATTGTTTTCAAAAATGTAAGGTTCACAAATAGATTCCCAACAGCTCCAAGCTTTTTTTAAATAATATTTACTTTCTTTCCGTACGGCTCCATGAGCTCCAAGATTCTTGTGTTTTTTTATTACCACCAGCTCTAAATTATATATATAAATAAATTATAGTATATATATATATATATATATATATGTATATATATTTATATACATATGTATATGCTACATATATGGATATTTATGTAGAAAGATAACAGAAGAGTGGTGATATTACATAGTTTACATTCAGGTCGCATTTAATACCTCCTATTCTTGCAATCGGTTAACAACACTTTTGCTACAATTTTTATTAACTAACTGCGTTATCAGCATGTTTCTCGTAATTTTAAGATTGTCTTTTGTAATTGAAATTTTAAGCGCTATTACTTGATAGTTCTTTCTTTGAAATAAAAATGGTCCTAGGACTTCTAGGCCAGAAGTGATCTATATTACTAAAAGACAACTGTTGTATCTGTCTATGTAGGTATGAATGGTCCCACTTTTTTGTTTTTATGTGTTGGGGGGGGAGGAGAAAAATTGCGTTAGCTTGTATCTGAGATACGCCGTTGTCTTGACGTTTTGTAGTCGTATTTATCAAAATTTTGCCTATTTTATATACAGGTAGTCAGGTACACAGCAGGTACTTATAATAAAAATAATAGTGAAATAAGCATCTCTTAAGCGAAAAAAAATAGTACAGCCGCAGTACTAACGTTAGAATGGCGGGTGCACATGTTTTATTTTATTTCTTTTTTTCTAACGAAGTACACTGGATTTCAAAAGAATTCTGAGGTACACAGCAGGTACACATAATAACAAAAAGAAAAAAGTGAAATAAGCATCTCCTAAACGAAAAAAAAAATGTACACCCGCAGTCCTAACGTTAGAATGGCGGGTATACATATTTTATTTTATATCTTTTTATCAAAAGAGGTATACTGAATTTAATTACAAGAATTCTGAGGTACACAGCAGGTACACATAATAACAATAAGAAAAAAGTGAAATAAGCATCTCCTAAACGAAAAAAAAAATGTACACCCGCAGTCCTAACGTTAGAATGGCGGGTGTACATATTTTATTTTATATCTTTTTATCAAAAGAAGTATACTGAATTGAATTCTGAGGTACACAGCAGGTACACATAATAACAAAAAAGAAAAAAGTGAAATAAGCATCTCTTAACGAAAAAAAAATGTACACCCG
The DNA here is from genome assembly GCA_963859945.1 of Euplagia quadripunctaria. Taxonomy (NCBI): domain Eukaryota; kingdom Metazoa; phylum Arthropoda; class Insecta; order Lepidoptera; family Erebidae; genus Euplagia; species Euplagia quadripunctaria. The sequence continues at coordinate 13,525,440 of OY982582.1, read as the reverse complement.
CAGTCCTAACGTTAGAATGGCGGGTGTACATATTTTATTTTATGTCTTTTTACACACTTGGTACACTGGATTTCCTTAAAGGTACACTGAGGTACACTACAGGTACCACCTTCCTGTAGAAAAGCAGTTCAATTCTGTGATGTGCACCCGCGGTCCTAACGCACACAAAAAACGCACTTACATCGATCTATTCGTTTGGGAGTACGACGACACAGACAGACACGTCGGTTGTTAAAAATATAAAAAATAACACTAGATAAAACATGTAAGGTCCTATCGGACCCCACAGACCTGGTCCTGCCCGCGATTGCTTTTTGTTAGAGTGACATCATTTATTTCGACAATAAATACTAAAATACTAGACTTCGACAATAACTGCTAGATACTATACTAAAACCTTAAAAAAACAAAATTCTTTTAAAAATGAATAAATACAATTTCTAGAACCCGATTGCAGCGCCACCTACCGTATCCAATTGTGAATGAAAACCATGCAGGGTATGCAGGGACCCACTCAAACACACAAAACATTTCAGCAAAATCAGATGAGCCGTTTAGAATTACTTCAGTGACAGTGTGACAACACACGTACAGAATAAATATAGGTACATACATATAAAGATGTATGTACGTTAAAAAGTACCTGAAATTACTTACTTTTTTTCCCGCAAGTGCGTATCACTTCAATGCCGTATATTTATAAAGCCTCTTCAAAGAAATAAGATAATATATATTATTATTGTAAGCGCACAGATTTTAGCAAAATATTTCGTCTTTTTTTATTTTAATATATTAACTATACATAAACTGACATCACACCACGAACAACGAACGTGAAAGAGTGATCTAGAATCTAGAAATCAAAAGTAATCACAACTCCAAACTACATTAATTGCACAGTACAAAAAAATATAAGTAGGTACCTCCCGAACCATAGAGCATCTGCGATGTAAGGCTAGCCATTCACGGAAGGGTTTTATGTAAGCGCAGTTTCACCCGCGTTTATGGGCACTGCTCCGCGCCAAAGGATCGAAACGTCATACGAAAAGGCCTATAGCCGTATTGGGCTATTACATGAAAAATGATTGTTCCAACGGGTAGTACTTTATTTTTTAAATATTAATATGTAATTTTATTAAAAGGCTGGAAGTAACGTATACGAAACGGAAGTAATGTGTACCTATTTATTGTGCCTAGTATACCTATTTTTGTCCGGGGAGGACAAAAATCCACCATAGGCACAACGAAGTGGAAAATAATAAAAATAAGATAAACATAAATAAAACTAGGCTGGTTATAAATAATAGTGTAATAAAACTTAATTGATTTCCTAACACCTCATTTTATTATTAACCGTGATAGATAAATTACATTATTTTAGGTATTTTACTCTAAAAAAAAACTAGTTACTAGAAACGTAGGTCACGTACTTCTATTCCTGTTATCCCCCCAGCGAAGCTAAATGATCGATAGAAATCATGTCGTTGTGGTAAATTTAAGGACCATGTGGTTGTGGAACGTTAATCGAAATTTTGAAGAAAACAGCTTTAGAGCCGCCAGTTATTTGTAAAACATATCTTTAACAACTAGGTACTACCGTTAACAAAGTGTGATCTAGTCGTGAGGACTTGTAGAAGGGGAAATTATTTGTACTTTATTTTGAAATCACACGACACGAACGCATTCTGTGCAAGCACTACCAGAGATGGTGCTAGTAGCAGGTGTGTTCACGGTATATAAGGCATCAGATTAACTAATGATTGACTTAACAACTATAGGGTGGAATTAAAATCTGAGTCTTGCTAAAGTATCTGAGAGGTGACATTACCGTTGAAAACTTCACATACACTGCTCATCATCAATGTCTAGCGGTGCCCGTAAAAGCTGTTACGTCTCGAGCCTTTTTTATTTTACGGTTGCTACGGTTGCTATAGTCGTAGCCAATACCATCCTAGACCACTTCTACCATAGGACACAAATACTTCAGAACTAAAGCGGGCGGCTTGACGTCTGAAAGCATTATCTGCATATGGCCCGGATAACATACCACCCTTCCTGGTTAAAGATTGTGTTTCCGTCCTCGAAAAAGATTTATAGATAGGTTGTAAATATGTGATTCAGTATTCAGTATATTTATTCAAGAACAACTGTTACATTGTGTTTGAATTAATTAAACAATATTAAAAAAACATACATTTTAACAACAATTTTTGAATTAAATATTATAAATTTTTTTTGAAAAAAAACAGGTTGTGTTAGGGTTTAGTTTAAGACTGTTTGCTGAGAACTACGTAGAAAACATATTCAGAGCCTCATTAACTTTCATTTTGAGCGTGTCAAGTGTGTCTGCAGATAAGACCGCATTTGTATCATCGGCGAACATAACCAATTGTGTATCTGCTGCTGATATTTGCGTTACATAACTGATTAAATCATTTACAAAGGTTATGAAAAGGATAGGATCCAGAATGGAGCCCGGGACACCAGTTCTAATTTGTGCCAATTTAGATCTAAAGGGTTCTTCACACTTACCCCTACTATGAGTGCTGTATTTACAATTTGTCATTGCTTGGATTTCTTCGTACATTTTTCGATTCTGTAAATATGATGTCAAAAGCTTTTTTGCCTTACCTCTAATTCCATTGTGATCTAATTTTATCAGCAGTAATAGAGGCTATTACATATTTACAACCTATCTTTACAGCAATGTCGCTATCCCAATAGGTGGAAGTTTTCTAGGGCAACACCTGTACCTAAGGCTGGTTCTTCGACGGACTTAACTCATTTCAGACCAATAGCAGTGTTATCGTTTTTCGGGGAGATCTTTGAATCCATTATCAACAGACACATACTAAATTTGTAGACTACCTACGTTCTCGAGTAACCACAGGCTGCCAAATTGGCGCAGCATATGTAGACTTTAAAAAAGCCTTAAAAGTTAGCATCCCTAGGTTGCAGTACGCAGCTTCTAAATTAAGTATGTTAGAGTGGGGAATTATGAATCTTACAAATATTATACTAGATCGGGAATAAGCCGGGGAAGTACTCTAGATCCTACTTTGTTCCTAGTTATGATAAACGACCTACCTAAAGTGCTTAGTAGCACCGAATGTCTCATGTTTGCTGATGATTTAAAGCTCTTCCTACCCATAACTAATGGCGAAGATTGTATGACACTACAAAGGGACCTTACTGTGGTTGTTTCATGGAGTATATAACTATCTTTTAATGCTTCCAAGTGTAAGACCATTACCTTTACTAGGTCACGTTCTCCAATTATGACTACATATGAGCTAGCGGGAACACCGCTTGAGCGTGTCACCACAATGCGTGATCTGGGTATAATTATAGACACTAATTTAAACTTTCACGAGCACATTACACAAGTATGTAAAAAGGCAAGTAAATCTTTGGGAGTCATAATTAGAACATCATCTCAATTCAAAAATATAGAGGTTATAAAACTGCTATACAATGCCTATATTCGCAGTATATTGGAATATAACTCGATTGTATGGAATCCTACAGAACAGTTGTATACATTAATGATCGAAAAAATTCGAAGGCGATTTGCCCGGTGCCTCTATAAACGCGCCTATGGATAATATCCATTCCTTTACCCATCCATGTTCGTGTCGGGAATGGTCGGTCTCGAGACACTGAAGCTGAGGTGATTATTTATACAAATAATGCACTATTACCTACTACTTAACAACAAAGTAGACAATGCATCGGTACGGCAATGCATCCATTTCTATGTGCCGGATAGATATTTATGTGGGACCGGACGGAGACACTATCAGTTCCTTGCCTGCCCATCAACTTGGCGTTCTCTGGTGTGTAGTAGCCCTACTTTAGAGCCGTCCAATCAATTCATGATTTTTGTATTAAAAATCCAAATGCAGACATATTTTTTGACAAACCAAGTGCCATTGGTATTAATGTTAAGTTATATTTAAACAATTTGTAATTCGTAATATTGTAAATTTTGGTAATTTTCAATTTTTAAAATTACTAATCATAGAAATTCATAAGGTTATTAAGCATATTATTATTTTAATTTTATTACTATTTTCCTTTATCAATCTATTTTATTATTACATTGAAATAATAAATCATATTGTAGCTTTGCAGCATATAAGCCTCTTGGCGCAGCTTATATTGCTGGTAAATAAATAAATAATTAGGGACAAAAGGGCGTTCAGCGCCATTCCGTGTTTTTCTGTGAGAGACTTCGGGCACCAATCGCACTATCGCAGAAAACTATATCCGTCTGCTAATGTGGCTTTTTCTTTTCTTAGCATCTAGAAAAAAAGACAAAATTACGCTTTGAACAGCTAGCCTTACAAAAACGTCTATTAATAATTGTCTATGGTAAGTGATATTACTAGTTGCTGCAGCCAGCCGCCATTGCAATTTACAATTTTACATTTCGCTGTTCTCTTCGTAGCGAGCAGTTCTTGAATTGACGTTCTGTTAAAAGCAAAGAAGATTATTTAAAGTAAATCTTTAAAGTAGGTTGTACTGTAATTAGTAGCTGAAAAAAGAGCTGAGCAGAAAGTAAGTGCTTGCTTTTTTATATTATAAAATAAACGTTAGTGATCTAGTTATTTGAACTAACAATTTTTTAACGTAGAAACATACAATAACAATGTTTTGTTTTACTCAATGCAATATAGTAAACTTTACATTTTTAAAATTATACTGGTACATCAGAGCCTAAGTACCTAAAATATTGAAGGAAAATCACTGGTGTCTCGTCTAAGTCAGGCTCAAGGCCCGTGGTTCAGGACATTTCTATTATCAACACATTTATTCAACGAAATAATTATACGTACCTAGAGACTGTTGTTACTAAATACTGTTGTTAAATGAAGTAATAAGTAGTGACAAAATCTATCATTTTCATTACACAACTGCCCGAAAAGGAGTGTAAAGTTTTTGGAATTCACGAATGTATGTATTTATGTAGGTAGTTTCTTTATTTCACCATAAGTTCTAAATGTCTAACAGATTTGGTATCGTCACAAATGAGATAAATACTTCGTAGTATCTATCGTTGGAATAGTTTTGTTCTATCTTTGCTCATAATATTGGTGGGTAAGCATAAAATGTGACACCGCCTTTTCTCGGGTATTGCGAATGCGTCGGCCTATTTTGTCTTTTACGCCGCGCGTGTATGGAGCGGACTTCTTCTATATCTCGCAAAATTTGTGGCCGCGGACATTCCACAAGGACAATTCGCCCTTTGCTATCAATTCAACAGTGTTGAGTGCTATACATTGTTATTTCGAGTGCCGGATAGTGGATTTTTCAGCCTACACGCCGTGTGTGGTCTCCTGAGCTGCTTATCTTCGCATGCGAAGGTGGATGGTTAAGGTTGGTGTCTTTTTGCTTATCTGCTATTGTGGGCATTGATTGTTTATACTCCAAACCTACATCTTTTTCTATACAAAACTTAAAATACAGTCCACTTAATTTTACATCTTCAACCCAGCGACATCTATTGCCTGAAAACTGCAACATTTTTTTTTGGCTTTTTAGACAGATACCTACTTTCCGGTTATTCTAATTCTAAATTAAATAAACTTATTTTCTGAATTTCAATTGTAGACGTTTTATAAATTTGATTTTAGAACTAAAAAGTTTAGATGATTTTTGTATTTTCGTATAAAATTATATGTACACAAAATCGACCCTTATTCTAATCTTGTTAAGGTAGAAACTCGCGTGCAGACAGGTCAATGTACACATAGCATCCAATCGCGTCCACGTCTTCCGAAAATTGAGCTTTACTTTTACTTTACACATTGACGGTAGTATAGAAAAATTTTAACACTTTATGAAACTTTCTATTCCTTAGTTCACAATCTTGAAAATATTCCAAAAATTGATAAATTTCACTGTTTTCACACTCGCCTGTACATACTAAAGGTGAAGACTTAAATATGGTAAAAAGTGTACCAATTTCAGCTGCCAATTACGATTTGGTTTGGCAAAGCTTACTTGATAAATATAAGGACAGCCGTATGTTGGTAGGTATCTTGACAAAATGCTTAATTTTCACCTACTGACTAAGGAGTACGCAGTTCAATTAAATATGTTTAAACTAGAGATGCGCTGAATATTCGTTTGGTATTCGGTATTCGGCATATTCGGCATCTTTTTCACTATTTGTATTCGGCCGAATTATTCGGTTTTATTGCCGAATATATTCGGTTCAAGCTTTTTTATTTTCTTGGCTCATGTAGCCAAGATGTAGGACTAAAAGACAAGACTTCTTATGTAAGATTTATGTTATATTATAAGTCAAAGAAAATATATTTATTTCTTAACCTATAGTTAGTATTGTCAACATTTATTTTAAACCTTAAATTTAAACCTCAAAACAATATTTATTTTTAAACTTTAAATCAACATTTATACGCTGCAAAACAATGTAATGGTAAACCGAATAATTCGGTCGAATATCCGGTTCGCTAAAGGTTAAACCGAATAATATTCGGTATTCGGTTATTCGGTGAAACCACTATTCGGCGCATCTCTAGTTTAAACATTTAAAACATTTGATCACTCTCTCAAGGCTATTGACTTACTAAAAATCAATGATTTGTGTGGCTATGTATTTTGTCACATTCGCAGGTCATTAGACCCGCTTGGGCTTGATCAAAATTCTATTCCTACTTTCAAACAGCTGATTATTTTCATTCAAAATCACATTAGGTTTTAAATCATTCTGGTTCCTATGTCGAAAATTCGGGTGTCTTACGAAATATAAATAAACCGAGGGTTCCGTAAGCAAACTTGTAGACGTCCATATCAGGAATCAATTCTCAAAGACGTTTGCCCGTCTTTTTCGAAACACAAACTTAACTTTGCGGTTGCGATGTATGACAAAGTGAACAATCTAACCGCAAAATATAAGTTTGTAATCACAAAAACTTTTTTTATGTGCTTTAACAACAAATTAATGACTTTCGGATTTTTTTCTTCACTTTTGCTGTCAGAACTTGCTTCTTATCAAATTTCATGATTCTAGGTAAATGGGAAGTACCGTTTGTATATAATATCATTGGAAGTACCCTATAGGTTTTCGACCCAAAACCTATAGGGTACTTCCGGTTGACCTAGAATTGTCAATTTTGGTTAAAAGGACTTACAGCGCAAGTACAGGGAAAACTTCGAAAAATAATCTAAATTTGCACACATCTTTTTATCGTGTTGACTCAGGACCTTGATTTTTATACACCTAATAGGGACTGCAGACCTCAGTATCACTACATATTATAAAACAAAGTCCTCCGCCGCGTCTGTCTATCTGTTCGCGATAAACTGAAAAACTACTGAACTCACTTTCACGCGGTTTTCACTAATAGACAGAGTGATTCATGAGGAAGGTTTTGGTATATAATTTGAACACGTGCGTAACCGGGGCGGGTTGCTAGTCTGGTATAATTTTCAACTTGCTAGGTCTACCCGTTCTTGAGAAAATCAGTGGTGACACACGGACAGGCAGACGGATAAGAGAGTGATCTGTTCAGGAGTGACTGGAACCCATCACTGTGAGTGATGGGTTCCAGTCGAAAACCAGCGCTGGGCCTTCGCTTGGCACATGCTGAACTTGACGCCCATTTGGTACAATAGTGAGACACAATAAGTTATCTAGAAAAATTGTTACCATCCTAAGTAGGTACATTATTAGTAAAATAACTTTAGGGAGTAATGTCCACTATTTATTTATTAAAGAGAACGGCTTCTGCTAACGTATGTTTCAGAGAGGCCCCTCTAGTTTCTAACTAGTAAAAGCCTTCTTTTTTTTTCTTTTTTTCAAGACTTCGCGCCGTTCACTATTATAAATAAGGTACATGTTCCTAGTGCTGCGAGTCCTAATGGGTGGTACTATCTTATAATTAAGTGTCTCTGACTGTGCCAAATAAAATTTTCTTTCTTTCTTCTTCTTTATTTCTTTCTTTTTCTTTCTTTCTTCTTCTTTCTTTCTTCTTCTTTCTTTCTTTCTTTCTTCTGATCTTATAAGGGTTCTTTTTTTTACCTTTTGAGGTACGGAACCCTAAAAACAAGTTATTCTAAAGGGACTGATAAAACTAATAAGCTCACAAAAACTTATTCGCATTCAAGCTCATCTTCGCGTTCTAAAGTAATTCGGGCTCACTGTGGAGAAAATCATATGATTTTCCGTCGTGAACAATTTCGTAAATTGACTAATTCACAACGAATCAGCCGTGCTGATACACTAAAATTGTGTCACAATTGTCTTTTTGCTTATACTAATGGTTGGAGAGTGTGAGCAACAGCTAGAGGTGGTCAGGGTCGCGTACCTGGTCTGTGACTGTTGTGGGGAAGTCGGAGCCCTCCATCTAATCTACCGACATATATCTCCAATAATCTATTAGTCTCAACTACACATATACTGTCGGGAATCTAGTTCTTATATGCTTACATTTTAACTTATTTTTTACTTAATGCTAATATTACTTTTTGTTGTATTTATGATGGATACAGTAATATTTATGTTTGTTGACATTTCGATTACGAAAGTTGCTAGAGTCAAAGTATAGATGGCGTCTAATAAAATTAGTGCTGTATGATAAAATAACAAAAAGAAAATCGATTTTATGAATACATACCAAGCATTAACTTATTTATGTAGCTATTTAACAAAATAAACGTTCCTAGAAATACATTGTTTTTCTCTAATAAAAGCTGGAATGGCCAGTAACGAACGTTGAAAATCGGTTTAAATTAAAAATGCATCCGTAGGGATGTTAATGATATACAATTCTTTGTATCTATCTATATATTTATATATTACAGTAATAATACCTTGTTCTTTGTAACTGTGCTACATACATTCTAATATGAAACTTTCCCGAATGGTACAAGGGTTTAAATTGTATTAAACCTATTTGCTGAGTGGGCTAACGGAAGCCGATTATGATAACAATGCTTCGTAGTAATCGTAGTACATGTTTATGTTTATCGTGACCGTGGCAAGCGCGCTCGACAAGCAGGGCTGCCACCCGTAATGTATTTTATACCATAACTATTTTAATGCTGACTGTCAATAGGTACTTATTTTATTATTTTATTTAGGGCTCTATCCCGCGCAAGAATCAGCGCAGGAATTCCGCTAATGTCAAGTGTTTTATAATTATCCAAGATAAACAACAAAAACGTAAAAAAATGGACGTCTATTCGTCCATCTTGAAAAAATCTCAATAGGTACTTTAAAAGCGCAATATATGAAGTAAATACGGTACATATAGAATAGAATAGAAATAAACTTTATTTAACATACCAATTACAATTAAATCACAAAAACAATGTGTACAATGGGCAGCCTTTCTTACGCAATTTCTTACAGGCAACTTTCGGAGGGACATAAACGGTTGTCCGTCGTTGTGTGTCAGTGTGTGTGGTGTCAGAGGTTTTGGTGGAAAAGAGTTGCAGTTGAATATTTGTTTAAGTAATCATCACTACATATTATAAAACAAAGTCCCCCGCCGCTGTCTGTCTGTTCGTGATAAACTGAAAAACTACTGAACGGATTTTCATGCGGTTTTCACTAACAGACAGAGTGATTCATGAGGAAGGTTTAGGGTGTATAATTTGTTAAGATTTTGTATAAATTGATTGAAATATGTTGATGATTGTTGAAGATGTTTTTGCTACCCGTGCGAAGTCGGGGCGGGTTGCTTGTAGTGTAATAATCAAATTGTTATACATTTAATGTAAACATATACATAAATACATACACACAAATACCTACTATATACACACAAGGTACATAAACTTACATAGATACCGTAGATATGTATATATAAATATAATATAATATAGGTTAATAACGATGTAAAGATAACAGACATTATACAGCTAATGAGGACAAAGAATATATGTAATTAGGAATCTAAGTAGTGATCTTTGACCATGTCTTTATAGTTGACAGTGTTTGGACACGTCTAATAGATAACGGCAAGGCGTTCCACAATCGGACAACATGTAAAAAGCCTATAAAATGTTTATGATAAAATTAAGCAGTGTGAGTTGGTACTGTCAGCTCCAGATATTAAGATGACCTTATCTAACCTGATCTTAGATGTGTGTCATTGAGGAACACAAAGCGTTCCTTTAAATAAGAGGGATTACATAAATTACTGCAAATTATAGAAAGAATAATAGTATAACACATTAGAAAGTGTTACGTAAACAAGTATAAATTAAGAAAAGAAATTTGAAAAAACCATCGAACTACTATCGACAACCTAATCATTGAGGCTGTTCCAATGAGCTCAAACACGTTCCCTCTGCTATAAGTTGGCAAAGAGTTGAATATCTTGCTCATTCTATAGATAATGTTGCAGCATCTTCTACAGAACGTACATTTTGATGTTAATTAAAGAGAAACTTATTTGATTTGACAGTCAACTGCTACTTATAATGTTGCAGGATGTCGGCGATTTTTTCTAAGAACTGCATTCTGACGGGAGACCTTGACTTGTATTGTCTTGTCTGCTCCACCCACCTGCCTGGTGAAGAGGATGTACTGGCACACATACAAGACTCGAAGCACAATGCCAGCTTGAGACCTATTACCTATCATGAGAAGTTCAAAGATGATTTCATTAGAAAGGTTTGTAATTTAATTTTTTGTTGGCCAATTAACCGTCTCGCATCCTGCGGGACTGTATCGTAATAAAAACGTCCCGCGTGCCTATTTTCCAACTCTGCTGCACTACACGCACATCCATAGCGCATAGTTCACAAGTCCAGAACAACGATGGAAGGTGTTTGAAAATGTACAACAAACCGTAATATCATAAAAAACGTAGACTCTAACGATACATTTTATAAATAAATATCTCCAATATATATGTATTATTTACCGACAAAATTTCATACTTGGCATTCAACAAGAAGTCCGAGCCCTCTTACCTTCCTTTTAAGATTTAATATATAGCTGCAGTAATGTTGGTGTTATTACACCCACACTACGTTCTCGCTCCACATTATCTCTGCATAACCTTTCGGGTAAACAAGGCGTGAGTAAAATTCATCTAAGACATATCGTATTTACCTACAGGTGAACGGTATTTACTACTGTGAGGTGTGTAACAAGACGTTTTCCACTGCTGCTAAAGTGGGCATTCATGTGGCAGAAGAAACACATATCAAAGGCAAAAGGCGACAACTGACACGTGTGGGGACCTCTATAGTTTTTCAGAAGAAGTTTTTGATAGAAGAAAGCGCGTGGAACGGCCTCGTAGAGGATACTTGTCTTATATGCAACGCTGAGTTTGATGATTACTTGACTCATATATCTGATCAGAATCATGTTTTGAATGTTATCAGAAGCAGAGTGACGATCGATAATAATAACAACATCTATAGAAAAGTAAGTACATTATCATCCCAAATCTTAGATGAAGTACTTAGAGAGGTAGCCGATCATGGTTATCTCTGTGTCTTCGGGCGCGATGTAAATTGATCATTATTAACAGTGCTGGATTTACACTAGGGGCACTCGGGGCTAGTGCCCAGGGCGGCAAATAATTAGGGGCGGCATAATTCGGAGGGTGAGAAAAAAAATTCTTCGCGTCATCGAATATGCTTTTTTTATTTTCTAAAAAGTAATCATTAGCTAAAGTATCTAGTACAAATTTGAAAAAATGTGAAATGTGAGAAATTCAGTTATCATAAACTTTGTATTAAACTCTCAAGCTAGATGTGTTTTTCACGAAAAAAGAAATATTTTTTTTTCGACGTGTTCCGCGTGCGCCTCTCTAAACCGGAAGGAGGGCAAGGCCCTCCGCTACCAATGGGGTTTATGCCTTCTGTTTGAGGGCGGCCAAAGTCTGCTAGGGTTCTCGGGGACTTCCTTCCTAGGGTATAGCCGAGTCCCTTGTGACGGACTCACTTGTGACGGAACACCGTGTGGTTTTAATCGGTTTGATTCCGACATACCACTTCACCAATAGCCATGGGGAGGTGATGACCCGTGGGGGTTTTCACAGGAAAAAAATGTACATTCACTGTTTATTGCAATAATTAGGTTAAGAAAATAATAGCACATTTTGACAGGTTATGATAATGCACGTTCTACTTCAGCTTCAAATAACTTATCGACGTCTGATACAGTTGATCAACATTGCATGAGTGATGCTAACACAACTTTAAAAGTAAAATACAATTGTAAATACAATACTATTCTAGTTAAAAAATAATCATTAATTAGTCCATATTCCATATACATAAAAAATGGTTAATCGACGAAGTTAATTGAAGAGTATTCATACGATTAATAAAATTAATGATGCAGAACAGAATACATTTTTGTGAGCGATTTTCAAAATTTTTTATATTAAATATCTTTTAAAATAATGTAGGTTTGAAACTTATGAAAATTTTATTCGTATTTTAAGATAAATTTATCGGAAATAACTATCAATTCAATTTTCCGTGTTTGGAAGTAAGAGCAACATTGAAAATTAATCCAGGTTTAGTAAAACAAATGTTAATTTCTTTAAAATAAAAAATGAGCTATAAAGTCATGTATATAAATATGAGGTATGCTTCTATTTTGTAAGTTTTAGCTTTTTTATTTCTATAATTTGTCTTTTCAGCGAACTTTATAACCACGCCACGTTTAAACTAGTTTGTAATCTATATATTAATACGTGAAGCGAAAACTTTGGATCCCTTTTTACGAAAATTGGGCGGACGGAGGAGTATGAAATTTCGCACACTTATAGTTTATACAGAGAAGAAGTGACGAATGCTAAAATTTTTGAACAATATTTGCTACAAAGTTAAAAAAAATGCAAAAACGGGTACATACAGCTTTGAGTGTCCCGTATATAAAATGACCTGTCATGGTACAAAAGTCTATACAATGACAGGTCAAGTAATATTGGCCAATGAAATAAACCATGGTCGAAATTCGACCACCACGCGATCTCTAGTTAATTTAAAAATGCTTTAACCTGACTTAAGTTTTTGAAGTGAAAACTTCTTTAGGCACGTTTGTGCACTTTTACTATGGGGAAAAAGCACTGAACTCGTGACCGTCACGCTTAACGTTTGTCAGCTCCTTATTATTGAATGTCACCAACCTGCAAATGCGACGTTTTAAGTTCTTCGTTTCGTTTAAGTTTTCACTTCTTTCGGCGGTCCCATGACATTTTTTTTATCAATGACAGTTGCTTTATGCAAAATACATTGCTTACAATGTCTTAGCCTACAAATCATATCAACTAACCTATCTACACCTTTACTTTAAAATATCACAACCTCATCTTTATTTTTTGGGCATGTGGAAACCCCGTCGGGCCGTCACCCCAGGTTTCCGGTGGAGCGCGGTGTCGGAACCAAACCAACTAAAACCACACGGTGTGCTGTACTGCGCCTAAAAGATCCGGGAACAGTTTTTATTAAGACATCTGGACCCCTCTTAGTGCCAGCCCGCAAAAGGGCGGGCTTCACCTCAGGTAAACAGAGGAGAATTGATTCTCAATTAAGACGGCATGAGGCGCTGGAAAGCCCGCCTCCGCTCCGCCCCCTGTTCGCTGGCGGTGAATTAAGGTCATAACACACTATACCGTCACGGTAACTGCACGGGTCCAACCCAGCAATTAAGTTGTCATTCAAATCTGAGCATTAAAACGTGGTCGTATAATATATTTCATAATGTCAATATGAAAAATATAATACAATACCACTTATATATAATACAATACCCAAGTGCATAACTGACCTCCCTTCTAAGAAATTTTGTGTAGTGCTAAGAAAATGGTTAGTAAACAATGGTTTCTATTCAGTCAAAGAATTTCTTAAAAAAAACTCGTGTCAGTCTTACCATTTTAGAAATGCACTGTAAGTATGTATAATTAATATTCAAATAGATTGTTGTACGTTGCTCATTTTTAAGTAGCTGAGCTAAGTATTGTATAAAGGTCTATTTTAATTTACATTTAATTCTAGGTTAAATTAACAAAGTTATATTTGCACGCCAATTTCTTGGCGAAATGTGTATCGTGCCTATATTTTATGTAACACCTTCTTGTACCACATTTTACGCAAATAAATTATTATTATTATTCTCTTTATTAACTTTTACAAAACATATAAATTACATTTTTAAATACATCATTATAAAAAAAAATATATTTAAAAATACAAAAAATAGTGTCCCACCGGTATCGGGTACAGGGACCAAGCTACCGGTGGTTAGGGTTCCAGAGACAGAAACCTTAAATTATTATTATTATTATAAAAAGCCTACGGTGGGCAGTAAGCTTGCAACCATAAAACTCGACTCGCAGTCGGCGCGCTGTAGCGCTGAGCGGTCCGCGTGCTTACAGTACGTAACTTCGCGTCGTGTCGCACATGAAGACGATGAAATTAGCTTGCATCTCGCGGGCGACGCGTGGTAAAGCACGCTGGCGGTTAGCGATAGCCTCAATTTCAGGCGGCGCCGTATTGCAGCTGTGTCGTTATAGTGTGTGATGACCTTTAAGTCCCAGTGGAGATCGTCCTCCCGGACCCGTTCCGCCGCCTCCTTCTGCGAGATGACGTCCTCACAGAAGGTTGCGAGCGCGGTAAAATTTCTGTCGCTACCGGCCATGGAGCATATGACGGCCGGTAGCGAGAGATCCCCTGCGATGACTGCAGTCATCGCCCAAGCGAAGCAAACCACCAACCGTGCTGAGCCGAGTCCTTACTGCGGTAGCAGTGGTGACAGGCGGGACTCAATTCCCTCCTAGCGACCGAGTGCATATACTTACTGAAGCAGCCGTGCCCGGAAAGAACCTACGTCAGGTGGAAGGAAAGGGTCCGGTGCTGCTGCCCTGCCTACTCGACGATAACCGGCTGGAGCGCCTTCACGGCGGCAAAACCAACACGTGGAGCCTCCAACTGGGACGACCAACGAGCTATGGTGGCTCACGCCATTCGCCAGGGGCCGACTGCCACTTCCCGCTCGGAACATAGCCGCCCGTCGATATACTTCAGCTAGCACTTCCGCCTCAGTATAAACGAGTCATTTTATTTATTTAAAAATTGTAAATCGAAACTTCATTCATGTTCTAGAAAATGGGGCGGCATTTTTTACAGTGCCCAATGGGCGGCGCTAAGGTTAAATCCGGCACTGATTATTAATCCATCGCGAGAGTTGCTATTTGTTTAGGTACGGTATCTACTTTAAGAAAATCATTGAAAATGTCCAAACTATGTATTACTTTTGCCTTCAGCTTCACTCGCGTCACTGTAGAGTTTGTCAATCATTGTAGGTATACCTCGGGAATAGCACTTTGTGCACCCCTCACAACGTGTATGCAGTCATGAGGGTCGCTGGAGTAGTTAAGGCGTGAAATATATTTATTTATAATATTACCGAGGCGTTTATTATAAAGCTTTATGAAATGTAACTATTCCAGGTGGAAGGTGGATGTCACTGCTTAACCTGTAACAAGATCGTGTCTGATAACTCGATCATGGCACACTTAAACTCGACGGAGCATGAAAACGCTGCCATTAAATACGACCATGGTCCAAACTCTGTCAGTAATGAAATTGACGCAGCAGAGAATGTAGAAAACAACAAAACCAAAAAAGAGACCAATAGTAACGTCATGAAAGAAGACGTTGATACAAAATCATTAACAAGTAAGTTAACATTGAATATAATTATGGTGGGTAGGGGTAAGGAGCACCATAGTTTTAAAGAAAGGCGTTAAATTAAGGTGGCGCCACTGTATGTAGCTCGTGGCTACATTTAAAAGAAAGCGCCAAAAATTAGAGTAGGATAGAGAAGTAAACAAGGAAAGAAAATCTTCCACCTCATGCGCACTTTTCAAAATAAACATAAAACACGAAAACAACGATAAATGATATTTATTTTTTTACACATTTGTAAACGCCTACTTATAAGTTCATATCACATACAGTTTGCTTACACTAAGGCCATTCTGAACTATTATTAACTCGACTCTTTTTCGGTTTGCTGACCTTACAAGATGGCGCCCCTACCTCTACAGACCGTCTATAGTTGTATAACTATTCTTTATCTTTAGTCGACTGAGTTTGTCGTTGTTTGTTTTTAACTGATTTCGAAAATAAATTGAATCGTGATATATATTCACCACATCATGGCATTAAAATCCTGCCAGCCGTAAACTGTGTGCCTTCCTATCAATATATGAAATTGATACAATTGATTTCAGGTGAAAAATGTTGTAGCACTGATGGAAAATCTTCAAATTCAGGGACCGTATTGATGAAAGACAAAGAAAAACCAGTTTCTTCAAAGTCTACAACTAAAGAAGTGGAAACCTTCGCTAAACAACACGGGTTGTCTGTTGACAAATATAATTATACTGTTTATTGTAACGTATGCAGTGTGCAAGTTCCTGCGACTTTGAACTGCGTGAAAGAACACGTAACAGGAAAAAAACACAAAGATAACTCACAGAAACACTCGTTTGCCATTCAAAATAACATAAAAAAGAATAAAAAAGTAAATTTAAAAGACTTTTTTACTAAAATTGACAAAGTTACTACTACGGATGGAACATATTTCCTTATTAACGACAAATTTCTTCTTACATCTGGAGATTTTTATGGCCTTTTGATATTTGGTAGCAAAGTCGTTTGTGAGTTTTGTCATATAGATCTGAACCTAGACAATGTCGGCATACACATAAAGACTGCACTACATAGAAATATCATGGATAACAGTTTCGTCATTACTTCATTGGAAAACGAATTCGTAAGACAGGTAATAAATTAAAATACATTTATTAATCTAAGGTTACAAAGTAACTTATATGAAAATCTGAAGCAATATTTGCATTTAGCGCCGTGTTCGCAACTTAGCTTATCTATCTTGGCTTATTTGTACCAGAAACATTTTTAAACCAAAAGTTTCGAAACGTCACGCAATTCAGAGGAATGTAATACCTATTATGTGATCGCGTTAATTCCCGTACGTATTTATAGATTTTTATATATTTAGCCCATTGATATATATTATATAAACCTTAGATACACAGTCCCATTCAAAAGTTGCTCTTAAAACTGTCCTTCTCCTGATATTAACATACATTAAGGTAAATTCGGCCATACTGTATTTGCAAGCTGTCTAAAAAAAACTTTTTTTTTATGAATGTTATGATTAGACATCGGATTATATGCGTTTGCATGTTTGCAAATGCAAATGCATAAAACGCTATTTTTACAACGTTTTTGCATATTTTAGGACATTTTTATTAATAGTGCTTATTTCAGTTGTTAAATGTGTCAGTGTCAATATTATTGCACAGAATAACACTACACCAAAAGGTCCGCGGCGAATTAAATGCAATTCTATCTAAAAACCCGAGTCTTGAAGAAATAAAGAAACTTATCTCATTTATCTCAAACCAAACTGCCTAAGGTTTCTACAGAAATGGCGCCAAATTTCAAGTTCTGTCCAGTGACATCAGTGTTGACGTAGAAAGATCATTTTCAGCGTACAAATAAATATTAAACGAAAAATGTTACAAATTTACTCTAGAAAATGTAGAAAAATGTTTGATTGTATATTGTCACAAGAATTACAACTAATTAATAAAATAAATAAATAATAATTTTTAACAATATAAGAAAAATAAATAAATAAGTATTATATCAATAATTAAAATATTTATCTATACAAATAAATAAAATTGGAGTGTCTGTTTGTAATATTAAAATAACCGCTTTTTACTAAGTGCACTTGGATATATACACGGTACATTTACCAAAACAACATTTATTACAATTTTTGTCTGTCTGTCTGTTTGTTTTGGCCACAGAACAGAAAGGTAGATCTTTCTATTCTGTGGTTTTGGCTAATCTCCGGAACGGGTGGATCGATTTCCACGGGACTTTCACTGGCAGATAGCTGGTGTTATAAGGAGTAACTTAGGCTACTTTTATTTTCAAAAAAGAATTAGGGTTCCGCGCAAAATATATAAATATGTAAACGCGAGCGAAGCCGCGCGGGAATTGCTAGTTAATAATAAATATTATATAAATATTAATAATAATGTAAATATTGTGAAAATAAACGTGAACTCAAATAATAAATAATATTTTCATTGTGCATATTTCGCCCTTTTTTAGCGCATATTTGCATGTATATTTTGGCATTTTGATAGTGCATATAATCCGATGTCTAGTTATGATAAATGGCTGCTGCTAGGACAAAGAAAGAGTACAGTCACATTTATTTTTATAGTTGTTTAAATTAACTTTCTTTTTCAAATGTGTCGTGTGTTTATAGACAATTTTTATTTGTTCTTTTATCTGTAAATAGTTTTAGAATTAGAAATTAACATTTACACGTTTATAATCTAGATTATAAACGTGTAAATGTATATATTATTAAAAATTAAGTTTATAATTCGTTGACATGTTCGTTCGTTACCACAATGAGTTTGCATAATTGTCACAGTTCTAGTACGTGAATCTCAGACTCGTATGTATGTGTATGTATGTATGTATAAGTATTAGTATATTATGAATCAGTATAATGCATAAACTAGTATATTAAGTTTATGGTATAATGTGTGTATTCCATGTAATGTGTTTATTTAGTTAATAACTTATAAATTCGTACTCTTTACCATATCTTTGCACCTACCACTCTTTATTTCTGCATCACCCCAAGGTTGACAGCACCGACTAGACTGTTGAAGCGATTAAATACGACTATATCAAAAGCACACCCAAACAGCTCGATGGGTGCTCATTTGGTGAGGACGTTTTTTGGCGTTGATTGTGTATCTAAGGTGTTTATATATCAATAACCTAACCTATTTCATAAAGTTCACCTCGAACACATCACTAAATTTAATTATGTCCTTCATAAATGTCACTTTGTAACCTCTTATGAATGGAGTTTATAATATACTATGATCTTTAATATAATAATACGTAGATTATTGTTCATATTATGTTTAAAGAGAAATGAATAATCAACATAGATGAGCATGATAATTTTTTCTGTGGCTGGGTGTAATTTATCTAAAAAATATTTATGTATTTAGTAATATATATTATGTATCTATAATCGCGATTAAGTTCCGATTTACTGATTGTTCAAAAGCAATATTACAATCATATGATATTTACCTATACCTTTTTTAATCTGCAATATAAAATATGGCATCTACATTATATGTACAATTAATTTGTAAAGATCTAATATTACCTTAAAGTAACTAGAGAAATTTGTGATACAACATCGCAACGTTGCCATGAGACAGTAAGTATACAAAAGTTACAAGCGAAATAAAAAACAAAAGATTCCGTTGCGATTAGTCAAATAAAACTAACATTGTTCCAAAATTGGATATCAATTGTAAGAAATGTTTATACTAGAATGATAATATTAATTTTATTATTTTTAGGTCAAGTCTGATCTGTACCACTGCGGTTATTGCGGCAAAGTGGAGAGTGACTTTGACGACATGCTGGACCACCTGGCCACCGCTCAACACAAGCTGCGCAGGGCTGAAAGTGAGGAGATGCTACGACGCATCAAGATAGAAGAATTCATTCTTCATAGATTCATAGAGGTAGCACTTGCTAGCATGTGACAATTCTAAATTTGTATTTGTTAATTAGAACTTATTCGTTTTTTTTTTGCTAACTAGCATGTGACAATTCTAAATTTGTATTTGTTAATTAGTAATTTTTCTCTTTTCTTTAATTAGTATGTGACAATTCTAAATTTGAATTAGTTAATTCTTACTTATTCTTTTTATATATTCAAAGGCGTGGTCGATTTGCACTTTGTAACGTTGTAATTCTAAACCCGACCGACTTCACAAACTATCCTCATTTCTTAAACGAAATTACAACAAATCTCGTAGTTGATAAACGTTTTATATTGCGTAGATTGCGAAATTTGCTCCATATTTTTACTAGTACCAATATTATTTATTATTATTTATTCAATTCCTTTACAATGTATTACAATTGTGTCTTTTTATAAAAACTAACATATCGATCACATCTAGTGTTATTTGGGTTTTGTTTTAGTACTTCAATTAAAAGTAAGCCAATAGAAAGTACAGTACACTTTCACTTCTATTCAAGCATCTTGGTTAATCGGCGAGGCTAACAGCAATGCTAGCGATACATGACTCGGGTGACAGAACACTTCCCTCTGTACGTACGTATATTTACAATAAGGCGTCTCTGATTCAAGCAGAAAGATTCTTGTACACTAGTACTGTTGATTGTATTTCAATTAAAATTTAAAAAAATCTTAAATTGATCCCCATTTAAATTCATGAAAACTGACATGAAAACATTATACACAGACATTACTACAAATTATATTTACCTGCACGTCGCACGCGCAGCATAATCTGTGCCTAATTACCATAACGAGAGCGCTAGTTTAGTGGCTGTCATTAATTCGCTCAAGTGAACGAATTTCACACTTTACACCCACCGTTACACCGAGCGTGCATGTGTGGCCAACTGAGTGAGATGACGGAAACGCGACTGGGCGTGCTTTAACAAAAAAAAATAAAGATGTGATAATGTAAATAGTTTTAGTATTGATTATTAGTTAAGTATTTTAAATATATGTTAAGCTCATGTAAACATTCTTAACAATAAATCATAAATTGGACGAACATGACTGCTACATGGTGTTACAGGAAGGAATGGTCACATTTTAAACTCGTTATGGCACAGCTGTCACTTTCAAAGTAAGGTTATTTTAAAAAATTTAAAAATCACGAATCTTCTTAAAAGTGTTCGCGACTCCCAGGGCTTACTATACGGCGGCCCGACCTACCATATGACCATATCTTTGTGGAACACTTTGTATATTTATTTTACCTACCTATTTATACTCAGAGCCGTATTTACCTACTTTTGGTGCCGCCTTTGGGCAGACACAGACAGAAATACAATGGAATCGGGCGTTACTTTGCGGAAATCCATGATATACAACTAAATTATTTAGTTTTAATTCCGAAAAACTAGTTCAAGCTTGGGTGCATGTAGCACCGCCCATGCTCCACGGAGGTTCCACAGGAGATGTTGACTTGTCGGTCGACTGAGCAGCCTGTAGTTGAATTTTTTAGTCATTTAATCAAACTTCGCGACGTCTTTTTTATCGGTAATTTCGAGTGAAACACATGTATTGATCGAACAATGTAATCTACATATAAGTAGTAATGTGTTAATAACGATTTTTATAAAAAGATTAATATGAGTATTTAAAAATTTTTGATATCATAAAATTCACTTTTACACTAAGAAAGAAAGAAAGAAAAAAAGTCATTAAGTTTATGCGCCGTCGTCTGCTTAATAAGTAAGTACTTCGGATAGTCAGTTTTTTTTCCAAGCTTTTATCAAACTATATTAATTAATTAATAATATATTAATTAATTAATTCATAAAAATGGAAAAAAAACTGTATCTACGTATAAATAAGTAAACATCACAGCATTTTTGTTTTTTAATCTTTCGTGGATTTGATACTGTAGCTGCCACAGGGTTTTCCTTTATAAAAGAAATCTTTTTTTTTGGCATGTAGAAAATCCTACGGGTTGCCACCTCACCGGGGTGATGGCAAGGTGGTATGTCGGACTCAAGCCACCTAAAACCACATGGTGTACCGTCACGGAGTCCTACTTGCCGGGGTCTCAGGTATACCCTAGAGACCCCGGCAAGGAAATTCCTGTGACCCCTTGGCCGGCTGTTGAAGAATAGACGACTCCAATATGGAGTGAGAGGGGCGTCCCCCCTCTGATTCAGACACACTTGTGAAACACCGTATCGGGCTTGCTTCTGCTAGGATGACGGGACGACGGGTAACCCTGCCCATTTCCTGAAGGTCGTTTTGTACATTTAGACGCCTGGTGCGCCTTCTGCGAGGCAGGAGAGTACTCGTCATCTCCACACCCCGTTCCTTTCCACCGCCTTTTGACCAAGATCACCATGTTGTAAAAGGCATTTCACGCATTCTCGGACCATGGACACAACCAAACCATGTTCTCCAGCGAGAGAAGTTCCGCACCGATAGCGGTCGCGAGGTCGGAGCGATACTGCGCGCTGCCCACTCAACTAAATGTAGACCTGCTGCAACTTCGAGTGACTCCTGCAACGGAAACTATTCTTTTAAACTGCAATATTTTAAGAGAAAAATACAGAAACATTCTTTAGTCTTAGCAAAAATCCAAAAAGCATGGATATGATGAATTTTTATATCCCTAAACTTTCCAAAAGATTGGTCTTCCATTCAAACTTCGATCCGATATTTTGCCACCTTCAAGATATATTTTCGCAAACAAAACCTTTGGCCTTTTCCAAGGTCCTGTGTTTCACTCTACTAAAATTCATTCAAATAAATGTGACAAATAAATTGGTCTCTTAAACTTTGAATCCCCTATTTTGCCACTGTGAAGGTTTATTTTCACGACAAAAATTATACTGCCCTCCAAGGTCTTGTTTATCTCCATACCAAAATTGTGTACTGTGGAGTCTGGACTCCGCGCGCCCTCTTGCAACCTTCGTGGATTGATGAATAAAACTTCTTGGACGCGCGGAAGTCTGGCTGGTGACTTCTTGCTCAAGATCTTAATTCGTATTTGAAATAATCTAGAGAATGGAACTATAAAAAAACAAGAGGACTCCAATCTGAGAAGCCTTCGGGCATGGTGGTCCGTGCTGTCACACGGAGCTTCAAGATATAATTTTATTATATCATACGATTGTTGAAGTTACTTGTTCCTTTTAAAAGTGAATGTAATATTTTAATGGTTTCAGTAAAAACCTAAGTTGCTTCGCATAATCTTTTTATTTCTACTTCCAAAAACAGATCCTTCTTTCCTGATACCAGCTCGCCCCTGAGCATATCACAATACCTACAATAAAGTAGATTAAAATTGACCACCAAGATTTGTTTATATAGGTAGTTTTTAGAGTTCCGTACCCGACGGATAACAAACGGAACCCTATTACTAAGCCTCCGCTGTCCGTCTGTCTGTCTGTCTGTCAGCGGGCTCTATCTCATGATCCGTAATAGGTAGACAGTTACAATTTTCACAGAATGTATCTGTTGCCGTTATGAAAAATAATAAAAGTTTATTAAAAATTAAAGGGGGCTCCATATAGCTAGAAACGTATTTTTTTTGGCTTATAGTATTTAATATTTTACGATGGTGCGGAACCTTTCATGCGCTAGTCCAACTCGCACTTGGCCGGTTTTTTTTTAATGTGAATAGCTTCACAAGCATAAATAAAAGCGTGTTAAAATACGATGACTTCTTAAATGTTACCATAAAATAAAACGTCACACTTTAAACTTAAATTTAATTTATCAACTGCAGTACCTAGTCACTTACAGCTACATATAAGAACAGTCACATTGACTAATTTTAAAATTAAAATGTATACAATAATAGAAAATATACGTAAGAGTTCACATGTACGATAAAGGTTGTCTATTCAACATACATAACCTCACGCTTAACACCTTCCAGGGTAGGCAGATAAGCTTCCTTTCACCTCGGCTTATATCCTTAGTTTGATTCCTGTAGCGTTATCAGACTTTGTATACAGACTTATCTGTTTCGGATGCCCTTTTAGTTAGACAAATGACTTTTAGACAGTTGACAAAATCTAGTTTAACGCGAGCCTAGCTAGTATGGCTACTTTATAAGTCATTTATTACACATGTCAATGGCATAAAATAATATATTACTTGGTAAATAGCATGGAATACATCGACAGCATTATTCATACACGTAAACTGTGAAAACCCTTACAAGAGTAACAGAGCAGATGGGCGGTGAAGAATTATTTGTCTGTAGTTAACCTCTACAGATTATAATATATATATGTCTATAATTTGACATTTAATCTTCATCCATTGCCTCTTGTTCTTTTTTCTTCTTCTTCTTCTTCTTCTTTTTGGCACTGGCCTCGGCTTCAACGACCTGCTGGAGTTCCTCCAGAGCCTCCTTCATAACTTCGATGTTCTTCTTCGGAATGTCTCCGGTCTCATAGAACTTGAGACGATCTTCGACTTGCTGGCGAAGTTTCTCTCCATATACTGAAGATTGATTCTCTGAAAATTAAAATATAAGAAAATATTGTTTAAGTTTCTCATCCATCTACAGTCATTTTAGTACTAGATACTGGGGAAAAATAGTCTCCGTTCCTTTTAATTTTTATGTTCCTTCGGTTCAAAACAAGCATTTAAGACCACATGACAATTAGTACTTTTTAGTACCCGGTACAACAGATATTTAGGACCGCATGACAATTAGTACTTTTTAGTACCCGGTACAACAGATATTTCATCCCTAATGTGTGCTTAAGAACTTAGCTGTTGACAGCAGTTCTGAAAGTGAATTTTTATACCACAAAGATGACAAACTAGCATAAAGTTATTGTAGTTTTGTAGTTCCCTGTACCTACTACAGAAAAGATATGTAGCAGATTCTTAGTACACTATACATATTAATGTATGTGTGTGGATATTACTGCAGTGATCTGGCAACACCTATATTACCGCTAGTGGAGTAGATCACTAGTGGTAGATCAAAGTGTGCAACTTGTCTACCCATTTGTAGGACCCAAATTCATATTGCTGAGACTCACAAAACACGTATATTCGGCAAGGCCCAGAAAAAATTACATTGAAACCATAAAATATATTGCAGGATTTAGAAACATCTTAGATCCACTTATACCCTTACTTTTTACATAGCAAAAAGTGTCGTAACTAATTAGCTCAAACCATCAGAAAGTTTCAGCTCTATTTAGAGGATGCAAATAATGCATGATAATTATGCATAATTTTTAAATTTATTTTTTATGGATTTTCTCAATAACAGATTGAATAATTCCATAATTAAAAAATATTTTTGATTTGAATTCTTTAACTTTACACATTGCACTTGCTTTTATGAGATACTGAGGTGAAAATATCTGGCAATCCAAACGTCATAACTTTTTAAATGGATGGTTGTTTTTTTGAAGTGCAAACTTCTTTAGCGGCGTTGTGCACTTTTTGGGATGGGTACAAAATGTTAAACTCGCGTCAGGACACGTGACCTGATCGAAAATTCGTAAGACGGAGCCGAGTTTCTTATATTTAAAAAAATATAACATTCGAAATTCAAACATTTATGAGCGGCCAGGAGCGAAGAACTTCTATGTATACATTTAGATATGTTATTACCTACTTTTTATTTTTAACCTAATTATATATATACAGATGTGTGTGTGTGTGTGTATATGTATATGAAAATATATTGTGAAGTTATGTTTTCACTTCTGACGTGCAGTCCTACGATTGACTATTTTTTTTTTATTTCTTTTTGTAACTGCATGCTAGAGTCATGCCCTTTCAGTGATTTAAGTGTGCCATTGTCAGATACCCACATATTATCGATATATCCTACTAATATTATAAACGTGAACATTTGTAAGGATGTATGGATGTTTGTTACTCTTTCACGCAAAAACTACTGAACCGATTGCGATGAAACTTCTTATGTAGATAGCTGGAGACCTGGATTAACACATCGGCTACTTTTTATCTTGCTATATTATTTACAGTTTAAAACCAATTGAAGAATTCTTACCAGAGAAGCAGTCGATCCTGGACGCTATTGAGCACTTGTTAGCGAGGTACCGGCTGATGCGGCCTTTGTTTTTCAAGCCAGCGCGGCCGATGAACGTAGAATGGTATAATAGGCCGTACTTGGGCGTATTCGAACGGGTCTTTAGAGCGCGGAACAGCGCTTTTTCAGCACCTACAAATTGACAATTCAACATTATTCAAAAATTTTAAAACTAGATGTGCTGGAAATGCTGTGTTGGAACCCAAAAAGAGTTTTTTTTCATCCGGGTCGAAGAAATAAGAGTGGAGTGAACAAGAGTTAGACGAA
The DNA here is from genome assembly GCA_963859945.1 of Euplagia quadripunctaria. Classification (NCBI taxonomy): domain Eukaryota; kingdom Metazoa; phylum Arthropoda; class Insecta; order Lepidoptera; family Erebidae; genus Euplagia; species Euplagia quadripunctaria. Next base: position 13,499,476 of record OY982582.1, on the reverse strand, counting down.
GTCCACTCTAAAATTTATCGACGTATTAATATCTGACTGTATTTTTACTCGTTTTTTTTTTTTTTTTTATGGTACTCAACACACGAGTGTGTTGCCGGCCTTTAAGGTGGGAGTATGGGAAGGGTGGAAGAGGGGGAGGGAAGGGTTAGTGCCCCGGCGAAAAGCAATGCGATCATTGCTTCACTTTCGGTTTTCTGTGTGGCCGTGGTATCATTCCGGTCGAGCCGGCCCATACATGCCGAAGCATGGCTCTCCCATGATAAATTTTATTGGGCTCTTATAATTGAATAAGCTAAATGTAGCAGTTTCTTAGTACACAGTACATAATAATGAATGTGTGTGGATATTACTGCTTTAATCTGGCACTACATTTATTACCGCTAGTGGAGTAGAACGCTAGCAGTAGATCAAAGTGTGCTATAAAATAGTAAAAAATCATTTTATAGGATGCTTGTTTGCCTCCTTATTGATACAACAAAGATGTAAAATATCTTGTACAGTGTTTCATTCAAGAAGTGGTTCACAAAGACTTCTTCTAGTGAGTCAGATAGTTTGGTTGATGTACATACCTAAAATCTGCAGTGTAGAGGCAGGATACTTGGCCAGGCTGGTGAGCGAGCCAGCTTTGGAGATGAGCCTGGCGCCCACCTGGTCACCAACCAACGTGGTTAAGTTCGGAGCCACCGACTGCATCTTCGTGTGAAGGTACTGTGATATCTGCTTCCTGATAGTCATAAAGATGAGGCATATAAGTAAACGTAAACAATATCTTTGGCGACACTACAACGATGGTCTCGGATTCTATTCCGTCTCAGTACAAATATTTTTATACATGAGATGTCTATTTGTAAAATTTTTTTACATATGTATCTTAGCATATTTATCTGTGTTCCAAAAACCATCGTACAAGCTATGCTTGGTAAATTTCGCAAAAATGTTGGTCGTAATTAATTTGAACGTAGAGAAACAATTACAATAAACAGTATTTTTTAGTAAAATATTGATTAAAAGCGTTATTCAATTTCATTAAACAAATTTAAGTTAAATAAGAACTAAACATTCAATAATATCATAAAATGAATCAAACAAATAACGTTTAACGACATTCAAGTTTAAATAGGTAACAGCACTAATCAGCGCGTCACTCATTTCGCTCTACAGAATTCACTCCTCAAGAACCCGTTTTAACTGAGCGGATACATACGGGAGTGAACTCTGTCGTGCAATAATTTCTATACAGAAAAAAACTGAATAATTGGTAAATTATTATAAGTGACTATTAAATAAAAAGCTATTCTTGTAACTACAGAATCTATCTATTAGATCTTAATCGCATGGCAACAAGCGCGACCAGTTATATTTAACTGACGGTTGCGCAGTATAATATGTGTCTGATCACTATGCATAACAAAGCTGTGTTCGTTGGTTGCTATCTAACGACATTTCTCAAGAAATATTAAAGCTCCAGCTATGAGCGTCGTATTAAGTGTTACTGTTGTACTGTTTACTACATATTGAAGTGAGCTGGGCTTGCTTATCGGCTCCAAGCTATCTAATTTAATACTTTTATCTACAGCTCTAGTAGTAGGAAATGCTCTTAAAATTACTAAAACTTTCGCATTCCATGATATATAGGTAATGATATTAACGGGAATTAATGCTATCACGTAACATTTATTATATTTCTTTTTAATTTTCTGACGTTTTAAACATGTATTTTATAAATATGATTAGTATTACCTATAATTACTGAGTGCCACTACTCTTCCAGCAAACATCTGTATATTAATCAGGTCTACTGGAGATATGTCCATGCCCATGGACATTTTAGAAGCGTCGATGATAGCTTGAGCCTTCTCAGAGTCCCCCAGAATTTCTGTGAGAGGCTCCACAGACTCTTCGCTGAGAGTTTTCCGGTCTTTGATTAACTCTGCACACTTGGTGTATAAATGGTTCTCTGGAACAATGTTGATGAGCTCCGGGAAGTGGTAGGAGTACCATTCTCTGTTCAACAAAGAAAATAAACAAGCTTATGTTAAAAAAAAGTACAAAGGAGTAGTCTAAAATTTATGAATTCATTATTAACTTAAGTTTAAACTACAAGAATAAAAATACAAAACCTGTTGTGTTGTGAGCAACTACTCAGTTTTTTGTAATTATGCTCACAGTTCAATAGGAACAATTCCTTAGCTGAATGTTCAAATTGCAATAATGAGCTACCCGCCATTGTACCTAATTATTACTGGGATAAAACTTGCTGTAAAAAGGGCAGTTTTTCGAATCAAAATTAAAACACCCTCGACTCGAAAATCCTTTCAACTATTACAAAATGCCTGACATCATTTTGGAAAAGAGCTGATACTCTAACACTGCTGGACCGATATTAACCAAACATAGCTAAGAACCATCGCAAGGAAACTGGCTTCCAAATGAAAAAACCGCATCGAAATCGATCCATCCGTTTGAGAGCTACGATGCCACAGACAGACACACACACAGACACAGAAATCGACGTCAAACTTGTTATAAGTTTGACACCTCAACATCTCTTTTAACGTGTTTTAATGCCAGATCCATTGAGTCATGAAAAGTCAATTAAATACTTCATAAAAAGTTATGAGATTTTAATAATCTTTGACTGTAAAAGGCTTGAACATTTTTTTCTTACCTTATCCTCATTGAGAAAGTGTTAACATCTTTATCCAGCTGATCCAATAGAGCAATGGACTGGATAATCATATTATCTACTCGGTGAACGTTGAACTTGACTCTTGCGCGCGAATAGGAGTGACCGAGACCGAGTTGGGCCACACTGCATGCTTTGAGAGTTAGCCCCTTGATGAGGGCATGGAAGTGATGGCGGACACCTATTGAAGAGTAAATAAGTCATTATCTATACTAATATTACAAATGCGAAAGGGAATTTGATTGTCTGTTATGTTTTGAACCGCTGAGCCAATTTAGACATAGATGGTACCTTGGAGAAGAACATAGGCTATTTATTTGGAGATGTTCTAGACACAAATATGTGGGATTTAGCTAGTATTCACATAAATCCAAACCAGCTTACAGCATAAATAGTACTTAAGTACACAATGTTTACTTTCGAACACAGTTAAGCAAATACAAACTCTCACCACAATACAATAAAGTGTAATTAAGACTGCATTACAGTCTGTAAGGCCATCATATTTGTCATGTTTCGTCTAATTCATGCAGCATTATTCAGGTGAATTGTTGGTACTTTAAAATCTGGAATGGTAGTAGCGGTCGTGAAATAAATTTTGTACATGCAAAAAACACTGATCTGCTAGAATCTAGAATAAAACTAATTGTTACAAAAAAAAGCTTTCTAATTCATTAACAAATTTTTGGATTGGTACTCACCTCGTAGTATCTCGGGCACAGCTCCGGTGTGTGTGCATTGTATATCCAATGCCTCACTGATAGCAGCCCCTAACTTTGGATCCAATACTCCTAAAGTGCACTTGCTGCGTTTCTTTCTCTTAGGCAAAGCCCCCTCCAGAAATAGGTTTAAATCTTCGGGTAATATACCTGTTGGAGTGTGAATCAGAGTTAAAAGGTCGAGGTGCCTATTATATTATACGAATAAGCTTGACTGTAAAGGAATTTATATAAGTTATTTACACTTTGATAAGGGTAAATGAAAAGTACAATAATTATTGTTAATTGAGGTATTTTTAAAGAATAGAAACAATGTACTTCTTCCTCAATTACATTACATTAAAAAACATTTGTTTTGTAGTCAAAAAATGGTTGTTGTTTTGTAATGTTTTAAATATTCATGCTTGAGCTTCTTCAGCCTCCTTTTTGTTGGAATACTCCGATGTCTTGTGAGGTTAACTTGGAGATAGAGAGTCTAACATATTTAGGCCCGAAAGCATTGTTGTTTAATATGATGTTAATTATTATTGCATTTTTATCAATATCAACATATTTAAAAAAAACAGCCATGAAATTTTTAACAACATGTGGTCACCAACCTTCTGATATAGCATTGATATTTTCTAAAGCGACAACAGCCGACTTGAATGGTTGGAACCCGATAAGTGCCACGACAGAATTAAAACGTTGTAGATCAGTCACGGACTCCTCTACCTGAGGTAGGAACGTCGCAAGTTCCTCAAATTCTGCCACACGAAACAACGCGAAGCCCGCGCTGTGTTCGTACAACACGTAAAACTTACTCTGAAAAATATAACCTATTTTAAAAACAACCATCAGCACTATGTGTTTTAAGTATAAAAACATTAACACTACACACCATTTTATATAATTACAAATCCTATCATATTTTCATTATTGAATTAATCAAACACGTGAGTTTTGTTTGCTGCTTCCCACAGTCGCCGCTCGTTGATAAGTAAATTATAGGTTAATGCAATCCGGACTACGCAAACAACTTTTCATTTGTCTGACCATTTTTTCTACTTTCAAATGTTTCGACCTTTCACTCAATAACTAGAAAAATATTTAATGTACTCTATATATATATATATATTCATATATCTGTTGTTAGAATGATATTAATTTCTTAAAATTATAAAGTAATTACACAAACATTCACTTTCGTGTAATGGACTGTAATGGACTACGGAGTGGACTCATCGGAGATTATGGTGGATTACTAATGATTTTTAGAATAGACTCCTTTATTTTTAATTACACCGTGTATACAATACTTAAGAGTTATAAAATAATTATATTAATCAAGATTTTATTAGTATGAAGAAATATTTACATAATCATATTTTTTTATGAGTATTAAGAACCAAGAACGTAATGTTCAAACTAATGATGGTATAATCCTACTAATATTATAAAAGTGAAACTTTGTGAGGATGTATGAATGTATATGGACGTTAACATTTTATTTTTATTTCTAGTTTTAAAATATTTTTATGTATATAATATAATACTAGCTGCACCCCGCGGTTTCACGGGTTCAGTAGTTTTTTCATGAAAGAGCAACAAACATCCATACATCCATACACCGTCACAAACTTTCTCGTTTATAATATTAGTAGGTAGGATAGTGCCACAAACTGTAGACATCGACTCTTTCTTTGCTGGCTCTACCCATTGCCTTTTGAATCTGGTACTAAAAATAAATTAAAATTCTGACATACCTATTTAAGTTTGTAATATATTAACTGAAATCATGTTTGCACTGTTCATTGTGATGTGATAAGGTAGTGGTAAATTCTGATGACTCATTGAGCCTCTACTACCAAAAATATAGAAAAGAAACACTATCAAATTATATGCTCTACTCTACCACAAAGGGAGATAAAAGCTTCACTAGCACTGACTTTCAACGGCATGGAACTAACGACCACCTGACCACTGACTCATCAATGTAGTCCATTTTGGAGGTGAATAATGGTGGAATAGTCATATCATAACATCACGACATCCATTAAGTGGGAGAGTCATGCTTCGGCACGTATCATCGTATGGGCCGGCTCGAACGGAGTGATACCACGGCCTCACAGAAAACTGGCCTCATAGCAACGCTTGTATTGTGTTTCGCGCTGTGAGTGAGGTTACTTGAGTCCCTCACCCTTCCCTCTCTCCGCCTCTTCCCTCCTCTCCCCCACCACCCTTTTGATCCCCTCTCCTTCTCTTCCTCTCTTCCCCTACTCCCACCTTAAAGGTCGGCAACGCACTTGTGGCTCTTGAGTTGCATATGCCCATGGGCGGAGGTAGTCACTTACCATCAGGTGACCCGTCTGCTCGTTTGCCACCCGTGCCATAAAAAAAAATAGGTAGTCATGTGACCTGCTGACAGAAGTGAAAACTAAAGATTAATTAATTAATAAGGAGCTGACAAAACTCAGTATTTAGATTAGCACCCTCTAGTGGATCTATATATGTATTATTAGCGTGACGGTCACGAGTTCAGTGGTTCTTCCCCATAACAAAGTGTACAAACGTGCCTAAAGAAGTTTTCACTTCAAAAAGTTTTATTGCATTTATTCTAATCCCGATTTTATAGTACTTATGCTAGACTACAGCTACTTACTATCAGATTTCTTTTCCTGTAGATTAGAAAGGTGAAGAATTTAGTATGAATATAGCTCAGGTCATGCATGTATTATACCGCTCTATTGAGAAGAGAACGCGTGATTTGCGTCTAAGAGTATCAAAATGGGACATTAGGGAGGAATTAAAAAGATTATAAGCTCTAATACTCTATGGCAAAATTTATCAAACACTACGTTCAACTACGTTGCTCTATGGTTCATAGGCACCAACCTAGCACCAACGGAAATTCTGACATTTCAATATTTGAATTTACGTCTGACGCGTCTCACGTCTGACGTAGTCTAGTGTTGTTGATGTTGTGTTGATTAATTTAATTTTGGATTACTTACAAAAATGTACTTCTTATCAACATTAATGTAATTCAAGTAGTTTGTGGATATATTAAATAAGTTTAATTGACGCATTGCTGACAATATAAACTGTAATCATGGCGACTTTTTCGTCTCAAAAGGATCTTGTTGCGACTTTCAAGAAGGAAACGATTTTGATCGCCGGGGCATTAAGTAAGCTGCATACTATGTCTTCAGAGTTGAGTAGAGATATCTTCAAAGACAATGCACTGGATAAACCGACGCAAAATCTGTTTAACCATCTTTCATACTACTTAATTGGAATCATCGATAATCAAGCCGCTCGTGGTCTGCCCTGGCCGTTGTATGACACTAAAACGGAGCGAGCTTTCAGGAACGGCCTATCTAGTATAATTACCGATTACAGCAATAAGGGTTTATTATCCCCAGTGATGTCATCATACTTAGTTAATCCTGGTTGCTATAAGGTCACATTACTCCTCTTCCAAATGTCTCAACTCGCTTTACAAAAAACCTTACTGTCTAAAATGTGCAAAGAAAACCAGAAAAAGCTGTATAATGATATGACAGACATGTATAAATCTGATAATAAAGAAATTTTCACAGAAAATATTGAAAGGGCAACGGTAGACCTGTCTAGTAAGTTCTCAAGCTACATGTCCAAAAGAAAAAAATTCGAAAAGATTGCTAATGTTATGAGTAAGAAAATAACAGAAATGGAAACAAAATTATCTTCATTAGAAGCTCAAGATTACATTAATAATTTAGTTGATGGATTTCTCAAAAAACACGAAGTAGATGAAATTACAAAAAAAGAAATCTTGAACATCAAAAATGTAAATAAACCATCAAAATTTTTCGATGACTGGCTTTCTGATTATGATAAAAAAATATCAGATATGGAAAATAAGTGGGATGAAAAAATGAATCCATTTTTGAAGTTAGCTCTGGACACTCAAAGCTCCACTGAAATGTTGATTGCCAGGCAAACTGGTGAAGCTGATAAAAGTACATATATGTTAGAATTCAACCCAAAAACAGATGACATATGTACAAAAGAATTACAGGGCGAAGTAAACAGTGAACAGAAATATATTTTAAAAAACATAATAAAAAATGAACAGTTAAATTTTCCGAACCTTATTCGTGGATTTCTTGTAGCAGTATCTTATATACAGAGGAATGCTGAACATAGTGACGAGATATATAAGTTCAATGAGTATTTAGATAGTGGACGGAGACAATACTCTGAAAAAGTGACTGCCATGAAGACGCTTTTGGAAAGAGTCATGAAAGCTGAAGCTAAATTGCAAGTGAGTATACTTATCTTAAGTTTTAAATTCATTTTTAAAAACTTCATAATAATTAAGTTATGTAACGGGACATTACATTATATTTTGCGCAGACAGAAAAGATCTGTGAAATATAACATCCTTTAGAGAACCCTTTTGGCAATCTTGCCCATAATAACTATAATATATTGTATTACATCATCCAGTGAACTCAGAAGGTAAGAAAATTTGTCTGCTAGATTGTGCATTAAGTTTTTTCTAATGTTTTATCTATATATACAGGGTGTAAGTGACACCGTACCGAATCCTGAAATAGTGTATTCAGATCATCATTCTGAGTGGAAAATCATTGGAAATTTCTGCCGGAAAATTAATTTTTTTTTTATTTTTTTGCTTAAAAGTGATATCACAATGAGTAAACAGAACATTTTACCGACAAAAATCAGTAAATACCCCATACGGCCAAAAACAGCAATGTAAAACATTTATGCAATCAGCTGCTTTGACGGCACCGTGCGCTGAAGGTCATTCACCGGACCGTACACATACGCATGTCGCGTTACATTGCGTAGTTCAAAATCAAACTATTGACTGTAAATCCTTAATATTGCATTTTTATGATGAACTGGCTTTTGCATTGTAATAAGTATCCCAAGAAAGACGTATTTGTAAATTATTTGCGACGGTAATTACTTACACCCAGTATATAATTTGAATCTAGGAAACTGCTCCAACGATTTTGATGAAATTTTGTAACTTACAGGTACAGTATTGCATTTTAAGTTCAACTGCATAGTTGTATTTCCTGTAAAAATGCAAATTTATATTTATATATATAATTCTTTGCTCTACTTTGAATACAACCGTTGATCTCTTGGTGAAGACCAGTAATTATATGGATATGGCTGCATTAAAACAACAGCAACTTGTGTGTAACAGAGTTAAATTATTACATGTAATATCTCTTGAAATCTAGCTAGTTAGATTATTTATACCATTGACCTATAGACATTTCCAAAGACTTATAAACTTTATGAAAGCATCTTTCTCAAAGTACTGTAGATTTTTTTTTTAAATGTCTCTCTTTTTAATTGACTTCAAAAAAGGAGGAGGTTCTCAATTCAACTGTATTATTATTATTTTTTTTATGTTTGTTACCTCAGAACTTTCGACTGGGTGAACCGATTTTGATGATTCTTTTTTAATTTGAAAGCTGGTGCTTCCCGTGTGGCCCCATTTCAATTTGGTCCAGTTCTGACAATGACATCCATGAGAAAATCATATAAGTCTTTTATGGAACAGTGTTTTTTTTGAAGTGGTTTTTTTTTTAAAGAATTTTTTAACATCAATAACATTCAGAAGGAAATCATGTCTGTAGTCTTTTAATAAACATATAACTATCTAAGAAGCGATTAGTTTTGTGTGCTAACCTAATGCTAAGAGTTAATTAAAATATTTTATTTAAATTTTTCTTCAGAATTTTCTGTAAGAAATGCCTGTTTGAATCTGTTCGTACAAAACGTCTTTAGCTTTCCATCCTGGAACTTTTAAAATGGATCTCCTAATGTCTGAACTAACCAGTTTAATTTGTCTCTTCCAGCCAAGGTCAGTCTTACACAGCCAGTCTAGGTGTCTAAAAGATTTTATTGAAATACCACCAATGCCAGACCTCTCAGATCTTAAAATGGGCAAGGATTGGCAGTCTCAAAATATATTTGACACTTTTACACCATTAAATATATCTAAACACCAGTTCAACTTACAACGGAAAAGTAAAGCAATGTTAACGAAACCAAAGTCACGGCCTCTCCTTGTTGCTCCGTTCTACCAAGGACCCAGAGACGATTTTTTAAAAAGTCTTATATCATGTCGTATCAGTTCCTACAACCGTTCAAACACCACACAGACCTTAAACATGTCATTAATGTCCCAAACAAACTTTAGAAGTAATGAAACTATAGGTGAATGCTCCTCAGGCTTCACAAAGCAACAAATTATGAGGTTGTTATCAACTAAGAAGTCTAGCAGCTCTAAAAAATTCAAATACAAGACTGAAAGGCCCAATAATACTAACATCAAAAAAGGTGGACTGTTCCATGAATCACAACACACATCTACTGACAGCAACGGCATGTACAGAAGCTATTCGTCGCCAAATCTTTTTGAGAATCGCGAGAAAAAACCCAAGATTGGTAGAAAATTATCCATAATGCAAGAAGATTGCCCACTTTTAGAAGTTTCAGGAATATCAGCATTAGAGAAAGACAACAGTTACAGGACCCCTGAAGGTGTTGTCCGTTTGGTAAATTCCAGAAAACTCTTTGATGCCACAAGTTTACCTGCTATATCTGTAACTCCTGTACGTGAAATTACTAATTCAAATGATATAGGAAGCAATACTGCATGTCATAATTTTGCAGATGTAAATTTATCTAAACTACATGAAACAGCGTTAGATAAAGAGGCCTCAAAGACTGAAACTCCCACGAACAACTCACAGTTGATACGAAAAACTAGTTCCTTAGAAAAGATCATTAATAGATTTAAGAAAGTTAGAGCCAGCGTTTTGACATCTGCTGAAAAAGATGATGATTTTCAAACTATAGTTGAAGAAAAGGATAATATAGAAATGTGTACAGCAAATAGAGTCTTATTACCTGATCTTTTAAGTCCAAGTTATAGTATATTACCTAATGTAAACAAAACCAAGGACTATACAGGGTCTATGCGGCTTGATACTGATGAAGTGATGACAAGGAAACCACGGGAGAGTCTTGGTACCGCACTGGGGGTGGACCATACATTCTTAGATCAATTTGATTTAATTGATTAATTTTAGCTAGAATAAGAAGAGAATACTTGAAAAGACTTAAATCAACTTAGAAAATAATTCGATTCAATTTTACTGCTTCTGTATAACTTGTGCACTGGATTGAGTTATGAGGTTTTCTCGGTAGGTCGGTAGGACTCAATCTGGGAAATGTTAAAAAATGTTTTCAGTTTTGTCATATAAAAAGGAAATTGGATATTGGATTTTATGTTTAAGTTTATAAGGATCATATTTATTTCTATATTTTAGTCCCATGTGTCATTATTAACAAAAGCTTTACAGTAGCATGTAATATTAAAAAATAGTACTTTAGTTTTGTAGTTAATCTTTTTAAAAATAAAAATATTGAAAATGATGTTGCATTATCATTTCTGCTGCCACAGATTATTGAATTCATGGACACATATTGTGCTAATTTTATAAAATATGTGTGAATTTTCTTCAGATAAATTATGTTATAAAACCTATTTCTAGAGAAAGGAATGGACTAAGAATGACATTCCACTTAGTCAGGGGCGGTCCTAGGGCGGTGCGGCCGCACTGGGCGCCGTTATGCGGGGGGCGCCGAAATCAACCGGAACATTACCACCTACTAACACGTAACTGTAAGTAGGGGGTGTCCAAAATAGTATTTGAGGACTAAAAAAAAAGGTCATTATCTTTTTACGGCGACACACAACATACATTTTTCACGAGGACTAAAAAAAAACAAGCTTATCAACTTTATAGGGGCGCTACTGCACTTAGTATAATGCATTAAACAGAAAGGTTGCATAACGTACAGCCGCAATGAATAACTCTTATTTATTTTAAGGGACCTAGTAGTAATCTAAGACATAAGGCGCCCAATACACGGTAGGTTTGTCAGTTTTGCCACAATTGACGGTTGCATGATGAGATTTTAATGTCGGTATTATTTCGTCAATCATCAACGAACATCCGTCAATCATGACGTTTGCATGAGCGTCTAATAGACGCCTAAGTAAAAAGAAATCAACTTGTTTACAAAACCTTTATTAAATAAAATGTTGTTCTGATCATTATTTGTTATTGTTAGGTACACACTTAAGCCTAGGTACTATGGTAATGTGACCAGTAAGGTTACCAAATCACTATTCGCCTACAGTCTATTCATACCATCGTCAATCACAAATCCTTTTTTTTTTCAAAGTTGTAGCTTCTGTTCTGCCTTGCTAAGAAAAAGAAACAACGATTTGTTAAAAATGCCTTGATAACTTCCACAAGCAAAATAAAAATATATATCTATGTATGAGCGCAGAACATAATCTACTGATCTCACCTATAATTACATCCAAAGAAAAGAAATACAAAAGATAGATCTTTTGCCTAAAACTTGGAAGTTATCAAGTAAATTATAACAAAATGTCTCAGTGGCTTTTTTCGTCAGTATTGTCAGAATAGAAGTCGAAATTTAGACTGTGAGCGCAGACTTTTCTTATTTTTACTCGATATCTTAAGCGGTCCCTAGACGATCATGCAGCATGACATGCGTTACGTGCTGTCATGCATGTATGACCGTTTAATTGTATTGATTGATGATGACATGCGAACTACGTGCTGGCAGTTGATTGAAAATTCCTTTAATTTTATATTTATTAATTTATTTATTTATAAATCTGCCTTTGACAAAGGCATTTCCATACCAGCGCAGAAGACCTCTTCACTGTACTATCTATATCGACTGAATAAAATGATTATACCAAGCTAATGAAGTGAATTATCATGCTGCATGATAGACTCTCAAAAGGTCTTTCGTGCAGCATCAGTGGCGTAACTATACCATCTAAGGCCCGTGGCTAATTAATCGGATGTGTGTGAGTCTGACTCGCATTTGGCCGTTATTTTCTAACTCGTGTATTCTATTAGGTTTATTAAATTAGATAATTTATATTGTTTAAATACAAAATTAATATTTTTTAATACATTTTGTAATTAATGCCTCTTGCGTTCAGGGCGTTTGTTGCCCGGGGCCCTCTCGAGTCGGGGGCCCGTGCCACCCTATTGTTACGCCACTGTGCAGCATGATGATTCAGCATGTCATGCCGCATGATCGTCTAGGGTCCGCTTTAAGGTTCATGTACACGAGCGGCACGTTGTCCATAGATTATACACTAATAACTAACGTTGTCAACGACAGACGCAATTGCACCCGCCGACAGCCGTCTTATCGCCATCTGCCGACATGTATATGAAGCCTTACTAAAATATGGTGGCTGTTGGTCGTCCTTGCCATCTACCCTCCTTACCTAGTATAAAATTTCACAGTTTTTGACCATAAAAGTTTTAAGCATATAATTATTATACCCTTCTATAGATAACTAAAATAAAAATAAGTAATTATTTATACTCTGCATCTACCTACCAAACAAATCAATCTGAAGACAATTTTAGCCCTAACAGTAAAACTTAAAATAGAATTACTTCGGTGTATCTTAATACCTCCCCAAAAAATTTACATTCCTGCAATTTTTACATTTTCCAATTTTAAATGTTCCTATTATTATACTTTCATTAAAAGGCATGAAAAAATTGTTTACATTTTGATAAAATTGATTTTAGAACAGAATACCAGAGGTCTTTAAATTCTGGGGTCATTCTCGTCCAATTTGACCATCCGTTCGGAAATCTCCCAAAGTTTCTTGGCCCTATTCATGTCACTAGCCGCACTCGACAAGGAGCTTTCTCTGCAATCGGAATAATATTTTCCAGTTTCTTTGTTTAATTTATCATCAGCAGCTAGCATTACCGTCGTCTGACATCCTTGGCGCGGGGTCTTGAAAAAGCATTTATTAATCAAGAAAAGACCCCAACTAAGGGGTGCCGGAACGGATTTCCAGATACCTGTATCGATTAATCCTGGATGTAGGCAGTTGACCGTAACACCTGTGCCTTCTAATCTTCGCGCCAATTCTTTAGTAAAAAGTATATTAGCCTCTTTGGATGCGTAATATAAATACGCGGGGAAAGTATCGACTGGGTTTGGATTCTCTAAGTTTACTGATGCTAAACGATATAAGGAAGATGCTACTACGATAACTCTAGATGGCGCGCTCTTCTTTAGCAAGTTCACGAGAAGATGTGTAAGTAAAAATGGTCCGTAATGATTGGTCTCCATTGTCACTTCAATGTCATCGACAGAACGTTTCTTTTTAAACGTTTCTGCGTAGCCGGCGTTGTGTATTAAAACGTCAAGCCTCTCTTCAGTTTTGTTGATGTCTTCTGCGAATTCTCGGATGGAGGAGAAAGAGCTGAGGTCCAACTTCTTGACGAACACTTTCGTGTTTTTAGTTGTGTCGATGATGTCATCTGTAAATTAGAAAAATGTTATTATTCTTTCTGTGTTGAATCTCTGTTGCCTGGTTTTCTATGGGTATACCTAATACTTCCTTATAATTATTGTTTATTTTAAAAGACTGATATGTAAATAAAAAATTAATCAATCAATTAGCCCATTGAAGTCTAATGCTGGACATGGACCTCTCCCAATATGCGTCATTCGGTCCTCCGCCTGCCGCATCCAATCAATCCCAGCTATCTTCTTTAGGTCGTCGGTAGTAATTAATGATATGTGATAACTTTTGAGCAAATAGTAGAATCAAATGACATAATTATGTCCTAGTTCTTTGTAGGCAATTTGATGTAAAAATTATAATTAATAAAAAAAACGCGTTTTTGTGTTTTCACGGAGTTTTAATGTGTTTTCACTTCTAACGTGCAGTCCTACTTTTTATGACTTTGTATTGCCTATTTTGAGGGTATTCGGACGTCTTGTTAGTGGTTGTGGTCGAGTTATTATGAAACGTATAAAAATGTTAGATTCTAAGAGGTGCCGGATACAGGGGAAATTATTATGGTTGCGTTGGGACTGCTGTAACTCCTGAAAACATAATTAAGAGTTTTCTTTTTTAACTTAATTGTCAGTCATTTAATTATCAACTCGTCAACATCAGTTAGATGGAGTCATTCGTGCGACGACCCACAGAAAGACAATACTACGCTAGGAGTTATATTTAACCGTGGTCTTCCGTAGGGTGAAGGTTTGCCATTGCTACTTCGTAACCAGTGACCCCGCATCATGATTATTCTTTAGGACTCAGGCCACCAAGGATATTCGGAACATCTTCCCTTTATGTCAGAGAAACCCTATACCTACCTCTTCTTAAACAGCTGTTTGTTAAGACCTAGTAGGAGTACAAAAGACAAATATTCCGTAGTTACCTAGAAACTTTTGAAATATTATTAAATACCTTTTATTTTCGACGCAGCCTCCACATTTCTACAAGCCATGATCACTCTAGCTCCTCTATTAGCCAGATCTCTTGCAGTCTCCTTCCCGATTCCGCTGGTGCAGCCAGTCACGATCACGGTTTTCCCATCCATCCTGATGGGTTTACGGAACTGCCCACACGTGTACTGTGCGAAGAGACGGAGAGCGAAAAGAGCGCCGAATAGACCCAAAAAGGCCAGTACTGTTAGGATGATGAGAACTGGGAAGACCCAATAAAGATAGCTCGCTTTCCAAGCTTCTGCCACAATCATATCTGGAAAGAGAGAAATAAAAATGGTTAAAAGGCGGTACTTACTGTTTAACATTTGGAAATAATTAAAAAAATACAATTAAAAAAATATTTATGCTGGCTGGTTGGCTAGCTTTGCATTAAACAGAGCATTCAGTATACTTTTCTTACAAATAAATCTTCAATTCATTTCCAAGTTTACTAAAGTTTAATTTTGGGAATATATAGTATACATAATATAAATACAACAATAAATCATGATGTGGTGACTTCCACGTGTATGCTTAAAACATACTCCAATGCCATCTAACGAAGACAAACCGAACTACGGAGTAACCACTAATCCTGCATCGCATTATTATTATTTTACTTCCCAACATCAACCGTTGGGTCGTGGTCCGCCAGGCATGATCACTTATCCTAGTCGGAGGATATAACCCCCGCTCCTCTACAATAATTACAAAATGTAGTAACTATTCAACTTAAAAAGTATTTATTTAGTGAATTATATAAACACTAGCAGCGCCCCGCGGTTTCACTCGCGTAAGTCCCGATCCCGTGGGAATATCGGGATAAAAAGTAGCCTATATGTAAATCCAGGTCTCCAGCTATCTACATACCAAGTTTCATCGCAATCGGTTCAGTAGTTTTGGCGTCAAAGAGTAACAAACATCCATCCATCCAAACTTTCACATTTATAATATTAGTGGGATTGTGTTCTATTTGTTAAAGAAAACTACAATACCAGAGACTAAACTAGTATTTTATTTACCAAAGACTTGTATTTATTTATTTTAAAATTGACCTACCAGTACATAGAAACTGGATACAAAGTAAACATTGGTTATCTTACACACTTCACATACTTAGTTCGCGGAAAATCGAAAGTTTGTTAGGATGTATGGATGTTTGTTACTCTTTCACGCAAAAACGGCTGAACGGATCTGGATAAAATTTGGAACAGAGATAGATTATAGTCTGGATTAGCACATAAGCTACTTTTTACCCGGGAAAAGGACTATTCCCGTGGGAAAGATTTCACCAAAATTTCTGCGCGAACGAAGTCGCGAGGAACAGCCAGCGTATAATATAGCAGTCACTTATTTATTACTGCCGCCGCCCCGACTTCGCCCGTGTGCAATTTACACGAGGTATAATAAGAAATGTAACTTCCTTAGTGAAAGAATTTTCAATATCGGAGTAGTAGTTTCGGAGATGGCCCCCTATCCGCACTTACAATCTTTCCCTTTTTGTATTAGTAAATATATAGTTCTATATACCTAATATTGAGATTCAAAGTATTAACGTACTTTCTCCCGTTAATGTAGATTTAAGTAATTAAGTACTCTTTATTGTTAACCAAACCAAATACATCTATATATAATATACTGGCAGCGCCCCGCGGTTTCATTCGCGTAAGTTCCGATCCCGTGGGAATATCGGGATAAAATGTAGCCTATGCGTTAATCCAGGTCTCCAGCTATCTACATACCAAGTTTCATCGCAATCGGTCCAGTGGTTTTTACGTGAATGAGTAACAAACATCCATCCACCCAAACTTTCACATTTACACATTTATAATTTCTCGTTGAACGCGATGAACTCCTAAACGAGTGAACCGATTTTAATGAAATTTTGCGCAATGTGTGCAGTTTGGTCCAACTTGAGAGATAGGATAATTTATTATTTAGTTCTTTTTATTGCAAATTACCTAGCCATAGCAACGCGTGGTTGGGTAGCTAGTCTTTTGTGTATAAAAATTTCCTGTCACGTTGTTTGTTTGCAATGAACTCTTAAACTAATGAACCGATTATTTTGCACAGCGTGTGCAGTTTGGTCCAACTTGAGAGTTAGGATAGTTTTTATCTCAATTTATAGTCAATTCTTTCATTGCTTTTCGCCGAGTGAGTGAGGTTATCGGAGGCCCTAAGCCTTCCCTCTCCCCTCTCCCCCTCTTCCCCCCTTCCCCTACTCCCACCTTAAAGGCCAGCACCGCACTTGTGACTCTTGAGTTTCAGGTGCCCATGGGCGGCGAAAGTCTTTTACCATCAGGTGACCCGTCTGCTCATTTGCCCCTATACCATAAAAAAAAAATTAAAAAAAATATTTTTTTTTTTTCAAAATATATTTATTTAGATACATTACTTCTCGGAAATATTAACAATACTTTTGTTCTGCATGAAAGGTAGTCCTTTTCACACACCCCTGATAACAAACTCACATAAACCACCATTAAAGTAACACATTGACCTCTATTACCCAAAGGCAGTGACCTCTTCAGGCACTAGTATTTAGGTTACGAGGAAAATTAATTAATTATGTCCTAAACAGACAATGAAATCAAATGATGTCGCAATACAATTGTATCGTGGATTCAAATTAGTTATGAGCTCTGTGGGGCTAAGAATGTCAACTGTTTCTCAACGCAATTAAATTTAACGCAAAAAATAAAGTTTTTCTCCGCTCAAAAACGTAAGTAAAATATATCAGGAACATGCGCAAACATGCGATTTAAAATATATATTTGTTTTTATACTATAGTGACTTATATGCATATTAGATGTTATTGTGTTTTCGGGAGTAAATCGCGGTAATATTATAACTTACAATTATGTACCTTTTTGCTTAGACCATGTTTCAAACACCTTCTGAAAATCAACTATATCTATATAATCTATCCTATAATATTATAAACGTGAAAGTTTGTGAGGATGTATGGATGTGTGAATGTATGGATATTGGTTTCTCTTTCACGCAAAAACTATTGCGATGAAACTTGGTATGTAGATAGCTGGAGACCTGGATTAACATATAGGCTACTTTTTATCCCGATATTCCCACTGCACCGGGACTTACGCGGGTGAAACTGCGGGGTGCAGCTAGTTTGTATGTTTGTTAAGTCCCCCGCGGCACAGAGGTCATTCCAATGCGTTCTTTATAAATTTAAAAAAAAATGATACGTACATAAAATGAGATCAAGAAAAAAATGCAATTTCATAAATACATGTACAAAATTGCGGTTTTTCTTGATCATGAAAATGATTAGGTAGGTTACTGTTGCAACTGAAAATTTGTGCTGTAAACTTTACGAGATATGTACATCCGACGCGAGCTCTGTCTTGTCATCTCCACTTTTTTGGCAAAAACGCTTGTCATTTCTTCGAACTCGCAGGAAAGGCAATCGACTATGTTCGGCCTGATATTCGGCGGCCGGATATCCTGTTTCAAGGTTAGTCGAATATCCCGCCAAACAGGTATCCGTTTCACCTATAAATGGGACCCTACTATTAATGTGACATACGACCGCACCGGTTCTACGACTTTGAACAAATCTTTTGTTGAAGAACCGCACACGTCATTCGTCAGTCCGGCTGTTCAGCGTCAGCTATACGAAGAATATACACAATTATTCTTATTTTTAAAGTGGAAGATGGATCAGAGTCCCGGTAGAGAGATTATCGTTGCGATCTTTAGAACTTGGACTACTCTGATCAGCAGTTCAAGATGGAGCTCAAAGTTTACAGTACTGAAGTTGTACCATACATACTAGCTTATATTTATGACATCACAATCTCATATTCTTTACTGTAGTATTATATATTTTCTTGAAAGAGGTAGGGCCAACAGATGAAGATCGACATCGAGCTATCGGGGACGTGGTATCCGTTGGAACTTCAACACGTTAAAAAAAGAGTCCAGGAGAGTATATTTTGTTCTTACATCAACATTTTGAACGCCATTATCACACATAGTGACAAAAATACAAGACAATATAAACCCTCAAACCATTATTTTTGTATGAAAAGAAACACAATTTTCATTGTCACGTATTTATATGACAAAGGATTATTATGTATTCTATCCCTTAAATAATTGTATAAGTTTGAGAGAATTACTTGGGATGATACTGTTTTTTTTTATAAGCGTTTCACTCATCACCGGCAAGGTTTAACATCTATTTTAAAACCAAAACAGGCTAAGTTCTTTGCTGTGTTGTTAAACTTGTTGCCTTTTTTATGTCACTACAGTTTGGAGTACTTCGAGACATAAATAGGGTTTTACAAGACTTTTGTCAGAAGGTTTTGTGCTTTTTTACCAGTTTTTGTTGAAAGTAACCATATCGTTTGAAATAAAATATACGTACATTCGTAAAAGTATTAGATTTTCGTTTTAATTTTTTTTTAAGCTTTGGCACTTAGCTTTATAAAACAACTAGCAGCGCCCCGCGGTTTCACCCGCGTAAGTCCCGATCCTGTGGGAATATCGGAATAAAAAGTAGCTTATGCGTTAATCCAGGTCTCCAACTACCTACCAACCGAGTTTCATAGTAATCGGTTCAGTGGTTTTTGCGTGAAATATTAACAAATATCCATCCATCCACCCATCCAAACTTTCACATTTATAATATTAGTGGGATCATACCACCACATCACTAAGGCATCTCATTATTTGTGCTAAAAGATACTTAACGATATTATACAAAAAAAAATATGAATAATATAATTTTTCTATGAACCATAGATCAATCTTCAACTCATTACGTAAGTACCTACTTACGTATCTACCTTTATAGGTAATGTGAATTATTATTGTTCTTAGACATTTGTAAAGAGCTTTAAAAGAACTGTACCTAGGTGTATACAGTTGTATGTAACTATATTATATGTATAATCTTTCACATCAAACATATTAAAAAAAAATATACAAGTACACTTACCGCATTCGCCCAAAAAGTTTGCAACTAAAATATTCTATTCTAATCACTAAAGGCTTCACTTCACGTCTATAGCCCAGCTATATTCGTACCTTACTGAGTGTATGCTGAATAAAAATCAGTCTGAGTCACACTCGCTCAAGTGTGTTGTAATTATTGGGAGCGACGACGCAATGGTTAAGGCGTCTTCGTGATACTCTAGAAGTCAGTGGCGTAACAATAGGGTGGCAGAGCGGGCAAAATGCCACGGGCCCCAGGCCCGAGGGGGCCCCCAGATTGATGTGGTAACCACTGATGATTGCCGAAAACTGATCCATTCTATCATCGATCGATGTGTGTGTTGGCACCCTATGGGCATCATCCGATGAATTAGCGAAGGGCCTCAGATGCTATTGTTACGCCACTGCTAGAAGTCTAGACTCTAGATCATGAGGTTGGGGGTTCGAACCACATACAGTACAATACCGACTTGAACCTACTCATAACAAAAGTGTTTAAAAAAAGGTTAACTGACAAGGTTCACAACTATACAGTAACTATGTATTTATACGGGAATTAACGCGATCACGAAAAGGTATTACATACTTCTGAATTGCCTGACGTTTTGCACTGGCCGTGGTCACAGGCTGACTCAGCCTAATACTTGGAACGCGAAAGTTTAAAGTTAGTAAACAGTAACTAGGTATTATCTTAACTGTGACTATATTAGCTATGTGTCACATACGTTACTACTACTATGTTAAGTAACATCAATGGTGATGAGAATGCTGCAGTAAACTGTGAAGTCAAATCAAATTCTCTTAAACAGTTGGTTCTATGGAAACTTGTATGAAATAACAACGCTGTGATGTTATACTTTGCCATTGTCAAATTCATCCACAGAAATATAAATAGTACCTATTTAGATTTATGTGGTCAAATCATTTACTTTTACTTACAAGAATTAAGAGAATTATATATATACTTGAAAATAATCAATACAAATAAATAAAATTGAAGTGTCTGTTTGTAATATCAAAATAATAGTTTTTTTAAGCTTATACAATTATTTACACGATACCTATGCCTAAAAATCAGTTATAACATATTTTGTCTGTCTGTTTGTTTCGGCTAATCTCCGGAACGGGTTGATCGATTTCCACGGGAACCGCGGGAATCGAATCGACTCGCAGATAGCTGGTGTTATAAGGAGTAACTTAGGCTGCTTTTATTTTAGAAAAAGAATTAAGGTTCCGCGTATTTAACACTTCATTTCATGAGGATTGTTCAATAATTTATTTTATCCATAGGAAACTATCCCATTGTAATGCAACAGAAGATAGGCAATACTTGCCTATCTTCTGTTGCCCGTCTACTGGATAACAGCGATGCGGAGGTATTGTATAACAGCACCTACACATATCTTTTATCTTTCTTTTCGTCTAACACTTTGATATTGTTTAACGTTGAATAAAATTAAAATCTCGTTAAAACTATTTAGTTAATTATTTTAATACTTTAGATAAGTTTTATTACATTATAATTAATAGTACGAGAAAATATTAAGCGTGAGTTATGCTTTATGAGTTAGGAAGTCATTTCCAGGTCACTCAACCGGAGTGTAGAGAGACAGTCAGATGGAAAAAGAGAAAGCCGTGTCTTTCCAGGCAGTTGCGTAACTATATATATATCTGAGGCCCGTGGCTAATTCATCGGATGGGGCACAAGTTCACTCTTGGTGCCTCGTGTGCTTAGGGCCTTGGTGCCGGTGCCGCCGGCCCCCTAGGGCCATGGGCCCGTGGCATTTTGCCCGCTCTGCCACCCTATTGTTACGCCACTGTTTCTAGGCCAACATCGGTAGGTCTTCAAAAATTAAAAAGGGAAATCCAATAGCACAGATTACTGAGTAGTTAGGTACTAGTAATAATGCTATGTGGACGACCCCTTGCCAATAGTGCCAAGGGGACTAAAACTAATGGAACTATAGAGATATGTTAGTGTTAGTCGTAAAAACACGTCTAAACCTAATCGTAATCAAATTTGGACTGAGGTTCTATTCAATTATTTATTTTTCATTCTAAAATGTTTACATAGGTTTAAAAACTTTTCGTCTTGGCTAAATTGAATTATCAATGCGAAACGCTTAAAAGTCGGTAAAACGCTAAAATCTTATGAAAATGAATGTAGATTGCAAGTAAACAAACAGTTATACTTTGCTTTTATTTAACTTACAATGTTCGTATGTGGGTAAGGTATGTAAAGTTGTCTTTAGACCACTTTTTTTTTAAGCTAAATCAACTATTTTTCGGCTAGACAACGCTTCTAAAGTTTTCCCACACCTTACGACCTATATCATCTATGGCTAGGGCGATAACATATTTACAAAAAAGTTATAGACAAAAAAAACCTATTCCTTTTCCGAATTATAAGTTCGAAAAAGGAACTTGAAATAAAAAAAAAAGAAATATCTTGTTATCTTTTTAACTACTGTCGATTACTCCAATATATAGTTATCTGTGGATTACTTTATGCCTGGATGATTGTTAAGTTTTTGTCACAGTGTTCCATTTTAAATACAAGAACGACCAGCATAGTACGTTACAAGCATTATTATTAGCTTATTATACAACCAGTTACCAACTTATATTCCTTTATCTCAAGATTATGATCTTACTAGTCCGCGCTTGTGCGAGTTTTTGTTTTTGCGAATTTTTGTAACTACATAGTTACAAAAATTTCAATTTCTAGGTGTTTTTCCCTGAATTTCTCATAAAAGCTGATGGTATGTATAAAGCAACATTTTTTAAATCGTACTTATGAGAGACTGTTCACACTGACTTTGATCACTCGCTGACCAAGACAAGAAGTAACTTGAACGAACCGTCCGGCAGTTCAAAGATACCCAAGAAAATAGGTTTTGTTTGGCAGTGGTTTTACCGCGTAAAAGAAATACTACAGTCGATTTTGTTGTCCATGGTTCTGTTGGGTCTGTGGACAAAGCTTCCTTATTCAAATATACATTACGCCATCTGATTCTGCATGCATAACTTGTGTCCTTGCGCGGTCTTTATATTTGATAAAAATATTAATGAGCCTTTACTGAATAAAATCTGAGCATTGCTTTGTATGATTGTCGCTCGTCTCCTATTGGTATTAGAGCATAAGAGTAATTATACCTTTTCCAATATCTGTATATGGGGCATTCGACGTGAACCGTAAGATTTTTTTCACCTTGAAGTACAAAGGTATAAAAAATGTACGGATTTTCTCAATTTTTTTTTTCTTCTAACTACGTACGCACGTACCTAAATATTTCAATTCAAAATTTTATATTATTATTTTAAAATAAAGGTTGTGAAATATAAATGTTACCATTAAAAATTGCAGAATGTCCCCTAAATTAGATTAGGAGATAAATCAATTAGAGCAGGTACATGTCGCACTCAGCGAGGTAGGTTGTAAAAAATAATATTTCCAAACTACAGATTATGCAATCCAACTCTTACGCACCCATTTTGGCAGATAAGTATAAACATAGTTTGATCCAAACGAAGTAAAAAAAAACCAAAAGGGTAATTAATGTTCTCCTATTTTCACTCCGCACAGAATAAGACAATTATAGCGTAAGGATATTTGGAATCGCACGCAAACGGTCGCAAGCTGACGTGACCATAAACTTGGGCCACAGTGCAAACCATGCAGTCAAAGTGTCAGCTGGTAAAATTGATAAATTATATTAAAAGAAAATAACAACTGTTAAAAATATGTTGGCCAGTTAAGTTGGCCTGTTGTCATATCACGTCAACCATCAATAATGAGGTAGGTTTTACCCGCCAGAGAAGCAAAACTGGTTTCTTACTTAATGAGACTGTATAAGACATGGTTTCCTAGTAAAAGCTTACGCAATGACGCGTCAGCGTTGTTTCATTTATACTTTATAGAAATTGAAGGGAAAAAAAATATGAGTAGGTAAGTATCAAAACTCTTTCTGCGACTGAGATAACCGATAACCATGAACTTGAACATCACAACATTCACAAATGCAAATGCACGCTTGCCGCGTACACGCACACTTACGCATACGCACTTCAAACGCATTGCACTTATGCACTTCAAACGCATGCACTCACAAACATTTAATGTCACCATCATAATATTTTTGAAGTAAAAACTTCTTTGGCGGCGTTGTGCACTTTTTGGGATTGGAAAAAAAAGTTAAACTCGCGTCAGGACAAAACGTGACCTTATACAATTGTCCGAGTTTCTTATATATAAAAAAATATTTTTACGCCATCTGTGGATTCTGCGCGATACTACTGAAGTTTGATATATACTTATGTATTATATGGTATAGATCCACTAGAGGGCGCTAATCTAAACATTGAGTTTTGTCAGCTCCTTTAATCTTTAAAAAATGTGTTTTCACTTCTGTCGGCAGTCCCATGACTGCCTACTTTTTTTTTTTTTTAGATGAATACAATATGCATATAACATATAGCAACAGAAAAAGTTACGATAGTTACAACTAGAAAATAGAATATAGAAAAAAATATATACCTACACATTAGAAAAAAAAAAATGTTTTAGAAATCTGTAAACTGTATCATATCAATAAATCATCATATCACGCTGCTTTATTTCATAAGCAATTCTTAGAGATAATACCAATAGTAGTTAAGGTGGGTAAGCTAACAAACAAACTTACATTCGCTTTTCTATTACATAAGATTACGTGCACAAGAGAGAAAACGTCAATACTATCTGTATACATAGGAAATGTCACGTCCTGTGGCGGTGCTCGTCTTGACAAAATCATTACGTTTTGAGAGAACCCATTAGTTTTCTAAAAGGAATTAGAGTCAAACTCACTAATTGGAAACCCTTTATAAGAGAAGAAAATAATTCTTTAAAAAAAAAAACCGACTTTAACAAAAAAAACTATTCCATAAAATACTTATAAATGGTTTTCTCATGGATGCCATTGTCAGAACTGGACCAAATTGAAATGGGACTTCACGGGAAGCACCAGCTTTCAAATAAAAAAAGAATCATCAAAATCGGTTCACCCAGTCGAAAGTTCTGACATAACAAACATAAAAAGAATAAAACAGTTGAATTGAGAACCTCCTCCTTTTTTGAAGTCGGTTAAAAGAACCGGGCCAAGTGCGAGTCTGACTAGCGCATGAAGGGAAGCACCATCGTACAAGATTTAATACTATAAGCCAAAAAAAATACGTCTCTAGTAGAGGGAGCCCCCTTTAATTTTTAATTTATTTTTATTACCTATTTGTTGTTATAGCGGCAACAAATATACACATTCTGTGAAAATTTCAACTGTCTACCTATTACGGATCATGAGATACAGCCTGGTGACAGACAGACAGACAAACGGACGGACAGTGGAGTCTTAGTAATAGGGTTCCGTTTTACCCTTTGGGTACGGAACCCTAAAACGTTGTTAATTTGACATCTAGATAAAGGTTTTAGGTGTGACTTTTCAAATGCATAAACAAGCCATAAACACTTTATATGTAGCTAGAGGAAAGATGTTGTAGGAATCTTGTGTTTTAATCATGTTTTTCGGGCTGAAAATTGAATTTTTGTAGTTATTTCCAAAATATTTGTTTTATTTTTTTTTAGTTGAGCCCGTGTTAGTGATTTTAGAGCGTCGAGTGTTGGTAATATTTTAAGTTTGTTTTAGTGGTCGGTAGGTATTGAGATAAGGAATTTGATAGTGTGCATAATTCAAAAATAGAAATTTTTGGGTTAACTCCCTTTAGATCTAGTTGTGTGACTGTCCAATACACTCAAGAGCAATGAATCCGGGTCACATAAAGATACCTAAAAATCTCGAAAACTAATAATGCTAGTTTAGTGAAATAAATTGTGTTTAATAGGCAATTAAATACTCCATAAATGAAAATAATAAAACTTCTTGATTGTTGTAAAGCTATGCCACCAAAATAGTGGAATGGGAGAATTTTCAGCAATATCTTGGTGTACAGCATGCCGAACCACATAACCGCAATGGAGGTAACACAAACTACTAAAATTTGAGAAAATTGTAAGACAAATAGAAAAAACACGCTCTAGTGACATCTTTGTCCCTTGGTATTACAAACATCTATAGATTGAATGAAAAGTGATATAAAATGACATGGCATCTTTGAGAGCGAATGGCTAAAGGAATTTATAAGGCTCCTGTGAGTGGGCGAGTCGGTGCGGTCAGTACTCAGTATACGTCTTTCAGGGTCTTCCCTGAAAGACGTATACTGACTACTGACCAGGTCGGCAGTATACTGAAGAAGAGCCTAGTTCAGGGGTCGGCAACCTTTTAAGACGGAAGAGCAAAAAGTTAATTTACAAAATTTTACAATTTTTAAAGAGCCAATTATATTTGTAAATACAAGTGGCGTCCCTGCGGGGATAAAAATTAAAAATGTTGTTCACCGTAAAAGGAGTTGATGACCTTTTTTTTTTAGATAAACAAGTGAATCAAAATGTAATTAAAAATCTCAGTCACACTTTATCATAGTACTCATTTACACGGTTTTAAGAGTTTTGGTAGTAAATAATATTTTTTTACATATGGAACGTAGAGCCAGAACTTTACATCGAAAGAGCCACATGTGGCTGGCGAGCCACAGGTTGCCGACCCCTGGCCTAGTTAAAAGCACCTGCCGGCGAACGTGAAGGTCTGATGAATGTGGAAGACGCGCGAGTGTCAGGATCGTGGCAAATGGTGTTCCATCGTCTCTGTCTACCCCGGACGGGAATAAGGCGTGAGCATAATATGTATGTATCTTTAAGAAACCAATGTATCTATACAGATAAATAAAATTGAAGTGCCTGTTTGTAATGTTTACATGGTACATATAAAAAATAAATTTTTAAATTTTTGACGTAATAACGTCTTATAAATCGAGGAACGCTGGCTGCACGCACAAAAATTATGACTCATTGTCACGTTCCGCCTGAGCCGAGGGTGCAATCGAGGGCGAAAAAGCGATAGAGAGGAACGATCGGCCTTCAGTAAAAAAATTCAATTCAATTCATAAAAGTATGCAATTTTTCATTAATGTTTTCTTATGACGTTATCACGTAAAATTATCGTCCGTAAACCGACTTTACAGACATCCAATTTTTGTCTGTTTGTCTGTCTGTCTGTTAGTTCCGACTAATCTCCGGACGGGTGGACCGATTTCTACGGGACTTTCACTGGCAGATAGCTGGTGTTATAAGCAGTAACTTAGGCTACTTTTATTTTGAAAAAAGAATTAGGGTTCCCAAAATATATAAATATGTATACGCGAGCGAAGCCGCGCGGGAACTGCTAGTAAAAATGTATCGATCTAAATTATTATTTATTATAATATAATTCAAGTTATAATTAATTAAACATACTTCGAGATACTAGAAAGTCTGACGATCTCAAAAACCAGTGTTGCGTAGTGATGATAACTTTCACACTGGAAATGAAACTTTAAAAAGTCAATGGCCAGAGAACAACTGGACCGCAAATGACCTAAAATTATAATCTTAAAGGAAAGGTGCTTCGTATTTCGAGTTAATAACCGCTGCCCGCAGTTACATTTTCGGTTATGCTCAGCTCCTAACACTCGTAGCGTGATGTTACATAGCCTATAGCCTTTATCAAGTATTAGGCTATCAAATCTATAATAATAATATAATAATAATTTCGTACATCTCACACACGGCCTGATGATCTGATCTGACTGATCCAGAACTAGGCAGAGCCTGTACTATGGTAACCAGACTTCTGATAAACATACTTATATATTACTAAATATATACATATTATAGATAAATTACACCCAGACACAGAACAAATGATCATACTCATCACACAATTATTTGTCCTGGGTGGGAATTAAACCCACGATCTCTAGCTTAGCAGTCAGGGTCACTAACCACTAGAAAAACAGGCCAGTATACCAGTATACTAGTATTAAAGCTGAAGGGTTTGTTTGTTTGGTTCAACGCGCTAATCTCAGGAATTACTGGTTCAAATTGAAAAATTATTTTAGTGTTGGATAGCCCATTTATCGAGGAAGGCTATAGGCTTTATAACATCACGCTGTTAGGACCAAAATCTCCACGCACTGTGAGGTTTTTTAGCCATCCCCTCCATTTTTTAGTGGGATTTCGCACGGATCGTTCATTCAAAATAAAGAAATATAAGGAATTATTAAGAAGTAATATTATCTGTAGTATCTGAATACTAATAATTGTAGAATATCATAAATGCAAAAGTTTGCGTGCGTGTGCGTTAAGTTGTTTGATAGTACTATTCTCATTCTATTCTTACCTGTCCAGCCGTTTTAGAGTACTAAAACAGCTGGACAGGTAAGAATAGAATGGCGCGCAGACAGATAAACATACCTATAGGTAGGCCTGCCATCACTTAAATTGCTGACGCCGGACAAAAACTTGAAAAAATCCGGATACATGGGTGAAATCGAGATTCTTTCCCGGACACCTTACAAAAAACCCCGATTCCATTAAAATTTTTAACTTTGTTAACGATTCATCTAACAATTATAATTGTCCCTTGGCACAGAGGCTTCAAAAAGTACCCGGACGGTAAAACCCGGACACTTTTTGAAAACCCCGCCCGGACGCTCCCCGGACGCCCTCTAAACTAGGACAAATCCGGGGAAACCCGGACGGATGGCAGCCCTACCTATAGGCACACGGGAACCAACCTATAGAGACCATAACCAATAAGAGAACATATATATTAAGTTTTTTTTAATAATTTGATTCTACGGCACTTGCCTAACAATGGTTTTTTAAACAATGTTAATGCTGGATTGCGATGGTTCAGAACGATATTTAAAATAAGCACGTTATTTTGCATGCAGTATCATTAAATTCTTTAGTTACATCATTAGAAGTGTAAAACATTAAGCAAACATTTATTTGTTCCGTTTAATAGTTTTATATTACATCTATACAGAAATACACTACGTCCGTGAATAACACTGCACTAAGTATTTTTAAATGGTTTATTGATTAATGCATCTGCATGCAAAAGATAATACTGTTCGGATTAGCATAAAACTGTGTTTATACACATGTATGTACATAAGTTAGCGAATAATCAAATGGCAAACGTAAGCCATTACGGTTGAATACAAAAATCGGTACAACACTAGCATTACTTACATATATTTGTTGACAACCCTTGCTTTCCTTCCCTGTGACCGTTCTCATCAGCAGAAAATTATTTTATAGTTTAAAACAACTATAGCGAACAGAACTAAAAATAGAAAATATTTTCTTGATTACAAAAAAGCGTGAGTTGCTTTTTACAAAATTATTAAAAATAAGTCAAGGTACTTTTATAAATAGCCAATGAACTGCATATTTGTACCATTTGATGTCTAGCAACCCCACGCTTTTTATTCCAATCAAAAAGTATTTTCAACTTTTTAGTTAGCTTCACTATTAAACCATGTTTTTTTTAAACTATTTACAATTTATTTCTTTGTCTTGTATTGTCATCGGTCCTTGATTGATACCAAGATCGAAACGAAAATTCTGTTAGGATTTGGATGGAGGTTCAGCATACATGGATTAAAACAGGAACAGGAACCGAGATGAAGGTGGTCGCGGGTGTCTGCGAAAGCTAGTAAATATTCAGTAACAAAAATAAAATTTTGCATTTGTATAATAATTTTTTCTTTAAATAACGAACAGAAAGCATCAGAATGAGGCCAAAAACTGCATTTTTGCATGTAGAGTGTATTGTAATTTGACCATTCTAATCACCGTAGCAAATAAAATTAGACCATAAAATAAAAAAGTGAAAGTTTAGTTTCGGTTGAGCTATGTTCTTGTGCAGATATCCAAACTATAAAATAATTTAATGCGAATGTTAGTTTGTTCATTTGTTAAATACCTACTCAAACGATTATCATGAATTTTTTTAGTTTATTTATATAACAAGCGACCCGGCTTCGCACGGGTAGCTGAGCATAATATTATATTGATTTTTTCCGACATCTTCAACAATCATCGTCATATTTCAGACATTGTACACAAAACCTTAACAAATTATACACCTAAACTTTCCTCACGAATCACTGTGTCTATTGGTGAAGACCGAATGAAAATCCATTCATAACTTTTTGGTTTATCGCGAACAGACAGACAGACGCGGCGGGGGACTTTGTTTTATAATATGTAGTGATATTCAATTCAATAGAATATAAAACATACATAGTACGAATTTAAGAAGGGCTCGTGGCTAAATGGTAGCCGAGTAGGTTAGCACATTGCAAGGTTAAGTAATACTAGCCAGGTCAGTCTTAGGATGGGTGACCATTATTAACACATTGAGACCCCTCCGTGCCTCTGAGAGCACGTTAAGCCGCCGATCCCGGTTGCCATACGAACATCTGTGGCATTAGTTACGGGTAGTTGGTAGCCCTAAAAAAAAGTCCGACAACCTGGTCTAAATACAGAACTTCGATATCGCCTAGTATTTGGGTTATGGAGGTCTGATGGCAGTCACTTCCCGTGAAATATCAAAGTTCGGCTGTTTCGTAGTTAGACTGAAAGCCGACCCCAACTTAATTAGGAAAAGGCGCGGAAGATGATGATTTAGGTCTGGTTTTAACGAGTTAGGGTTCTCAAGAACTCAAGAATTTATCTATCTATCTATTTAATGCAAAAACGATTTTTCACTCCGTCTGGAAGTTGGAATGGTAGTGATTAGAAAGCTAAAACAAAAAAAAACTCTTCAGCCATGTTATGGTTTTGTATAATAAAATTAACTTCCTAAACTTTAACTTATTGGTTTGTTAATTAAAATGCATAACATTGTTGATTGAATCACAAAAATTAAACATACAAAATTAAGGTGTATAGAACGCTATTCGTTCTCGCTGTGGTTCATTTTGCATTTCACACAATTACGTAAGTGTTGTAGGTTTGATGTACCATGGGAAAATTATCTGTGTCATTCACAGAATTGTGGTGGGTGCCTAGTTGTACTTTCTATCCGTTTTATAATCCGGCATTCCGGTTTATGACAACGAAGTGGTCGCCCAGAGCTTGGAATGCGCTGGTCGCATTCATTAAACTATTGAAAACAATAGTTCCGTTAAACTTTTCAAAAGTAGGGGAAAAATAAAATAATGGTAGCTACTAAAAAATATCAAAAATAAAAAGAATATCATATATCATGAAAAAACATCACTCTACGACCAATGTAGCAAAGCAAATGGAAAATATTGCAAAAACGGGGAAAATTGACTAACGCAGACGAAGTTGCGTCTGACAGCTAGTCCCACTAATATTATAAATGTGAAAGTTTGGATGGATGGATGGATGGATGGATGTTTGTTACTCTTTCACACCAAAACTACTGAGCCGATTGCGATGAAACTTGGTATGTATATAGCTGGAGACCTAGACTAACATATAGGCTACTTTTTATCCCGATATGCCCACGGGATCGGGACTTACGCGGGTGAAACCGCGGGGTGCTGCTAGTGTAAAATATTTTGAAGACAGTTCTACAAGTGCTAACCGGTTATGCGCTGAACTTAATTAATACAGTTAAAACAACAATATGTTACAACAATTACAACAATATGGAAAAATAAATATATCCGCGTGTCTTGCACTCAGACTCAAAACAATTATTGTAAATTACATAAATTAAACTAGGCGGGAATCGAACTCACAACACTCGACACGATGGCTGTTGTCAAGGTGAGCACAACGATGTCTGTGATAGATAGATCGATAGTCCTTTATTCGTACAACAAAAAAAAACCAGTCAGTCGTAGGACTGCACGTCAGAAGTGAAAACATAACTTTACAATGTATTTGCATATACATACACACACACATCTGTATATATTTAATTAGGTTAAAAATAAAAAGTAGGTAATAACATATCTAAATGTATACATAGGGTACACTGGAAGTTCTGCGCTCCTGGCCGCTCATAAATGTTTGAATTTCGAATGTTATATTTTTTTAAATATAAGAAACTCCGCTCCGTCTTACGAATTTTCGATCAGGTCACGTGTCCTGACTCGAGTTTAACATTTTTTACCCATCCCAAAAAGTGCACAGCACCGCTAAATAAGTTTTCACTTCAAAAATAAATTTAAATTAAAAATTAAATTTTCATTTTCATTCATTCATGTCCTGCCTGCGGCAATGGCGTCTAGTGTCGGTATTAAGAATTAAAAAATCTATTTCAATAAATTACTTACTTATTTCTTGTCTTGCTGATCACAGCACTATTAAAATTCTAATAGACACTACACTTGCTTTACGTGTGTACACGACGGCGGTTGTGACTCCACTAACAGTGAGCTTACACCTTTCTTTAATTTTCGAATGCCAAGATAGAATGTGTCAATCAGGTTTAGGTCTAACAGTCCGCGATTAGCGATTTATTGTTTGAGCGATTTGTGATGACGCATTGTAGTAGTCACATACTAGTAAAATAAAAGGGTTAATTGCACGTTTCATGTTCTAATAACATTCAGAACAGAGAGTTTGTTTTGTTTATTACGCTTTCACGCTTGAACTACTCAACTAATCATCATGAAATTTTGTATACACGTCGTCAGGGGTACAGAAAACGACATTGGTTACCTTTCATCCAGGAAAAAAGTACTGTTTCCGAGGGATAGTGAATTTGACAAAAAATATAGCTAGATATTTGTGATATCCGAAGGATGTGTTTTAAGTATATACTTTAAGCGGGCTTGGCAGTGTAGTACTTAATACATACGCTAAACGGCCGGTATCCAGCCTGGATCACTCAGGTGGTTAGTTGACGGCAATAGGCTTGCGCCTTATTGCGTGAATGGGATACAATTATTATAATTTCATTATGTATTTCCACAGGAGTTAACGCGATCACGAAAAGATATTATTACATACCTCTGAATTGCCTGACGTTTCGGTTGCACTGGCCGTGGTCATAGGCTGACTAACTGGAACGCGAAAGTTAGGTCCAAATTATTGTTTGGAAAAATGTGGGTATTTAATTAGTACACCTCTGCCTATCCCTTCGAGAATGCAGACGTGACTAAAAATATATTTATGTATGTATTTAAAGTATTACTTATCAAGTAGACATCTATTCGAATATCATGTAGCAATCTGCAAAAAAATTAATTGTAATATTTGTTTATTTGAATTTAGGTTATTTACGACGACATGTCTAAAATTACTATTTTTCATGGTGGCCATTTTTTAGTTTTGACGTTATATGTATATGTTGAGATTTCAAGTAACGAATATTTTTTTGGTGACCGAGTGTAAGTTGATATAAGAAAATATCAATGTTCATTTACAAAATCATGTGAACGTTAATTTGACATGAGGTTTTGTCAAGTTAGACACGTTAAAATGCGATAAGTCAACATGTTTCCAAAGTCGATTTCTTCAAAATTTATGTAGATTTGAAACTGAAGTTTTTTTTCATATAAATTCCTAATGCGTAGGAAGTATTACGCCAATAAAAAAAACATGCAAGTCGACATGTCAATGTGTTTACGCCAGCCACGGATATATATTGTAGTCAATTTGTCTGGTCAGATTATAAATCTATGAACGTACACAATCATACGCCTTGTGTCACAAGGGAATACGCACTATAGGTCCTCTCTTGTCCTGCGCAGACCGAACTCTATTTATTTGTATTGAATTTTCAGCGGAGAAGCGACAATTTGTTTGGTTTTCTCATCTGGTTCAATAGCTGATTCTAACCGAAATATGAACTTCTAGTTTTTAATCCTATTATGTGTTGTAAGTATATGTTTATGTAATAAGTTTGGACTTCACAATTTGACAGCAAAAGATCGCTCTCTGTGTGACCGCGCTCTTTCAAATCAGATTTATAATGACGGGAAAATTATATATTCATTTTCTGGTTAGGTATACCATGTTTATTATAGTTCATTTGGATTCAGAATTACCTAATATCAAAATAAGCGGTAATGGGTATCCAAAAAAAAATTGGGATTTTAATACTTTCAGTCAAATTCTTCATTATGAAGGTTTTCTTCAATATGAAGGTTTCCACAAACCTATTTTAAATACCTGACTGCATATGCTTTATTTTAATATTAGTTATATAAAAAAGTGTGTGCATGACTCGTAGCGGCGTCGCCGACGCGTGTAAAGAAGGCTTTAGATGGTAGGTACTAACGGAGTTAAACAAAATTAACTTACCTATGAGCTTATTAATTAACTGAATCATAACAGTACATAATAACATAAAATCCTCATGCCTTATAACAAATACCGTTTGAATTTTAAACTAAAACCGATTAGGGTAACGACTTTTGAAAAATTATTACTCTTGTTATAGAAAGTTTGTAATATCAATTAATCCCACTAATATTATAAATGTGAAAATTTGGATAGATAGATGGATGGATGGACGTTTGTTACTCTTTCACACAAAAACCACTGAATCGATTGC
This sequence comes from Euplagia quadripunctaria, assembly GCA_963859945.1. Taxonomy (NCBI): domain Eukaryota; kingdom Metazoa; phylum Arthropoda; class Insecta; order Lepidoptera; family Erebidae; genus Euplagia; species Euplagia quadripunctaria. The sequence goes on along the minus strand of OY982582.1, from coordinate 13,465,258 downwards.
GATGAAACTTAGTATGTAGATAGCTGGAGACCTGGATTAATGCATAGGCTACTTTTTATTCCGATATTCCCACGGGATCGGGACTTACGCGGGTGAAACCGCGGGGTGCTGCTAGTATTACTAATAAGAAGATCACACCTAGTCTCTGAAACTCTTATATGAACGACAAGAATTTGACAAGACTATTCCAAAAGGCAACATGGGGGTAATATAAAATCCTTCTAATATTATGAAAGTGAAAAGTTTGTGAGGATGTATGGATGTATGTTACCGAACCGTGAACCGATTGCGATGAAACTTGGTATGTAGATAGCTAGAGACCTGGATTAATATATAGGCTACTTTTTATCCAGATATTCCCACGGGATAGGGACTTACGCGGGTGAAACCGCGGGGCGCTGCTAGTGTTTAATAAATCTGAAGAGATTGTATTCGGATTGATTGATTGATCTCTAGAACTTTTAAAACCTTTTTGCATCTGATAGCTCAAATCATGATATTTAACATCACGCTACGACCTTTACGAGCTGAGCAGTGATAATAAACGCTGCTGAAACTTCGGGGAACATATTTGTACCTTGAATGAAAAGTGATACAACTCTAAAATCATAGTTTCGAGAAAATCCCTCTCTTTTCCTCCTAAACTTAAGAAAGCATTACTGTCATTGTTAGAGAATAACTCACAAAATAATTCGCTACATGAAATTTGACATTATTATACATAGCTTTTAAGAAAAAAGAAATATTTCCATTTACATCACTTTACACAATATTTGTTTACTTAATTTTTTGTGTAAATTAATGTATAATGATTTTTACCATTTTATACCTTGATTATTGGTTTGGTGTCGAATAATTTAAGACTTGTGTATTAGCTGTGTCACGCTTTGTAAATGCAATTGTACCGCTTTTCACGTGATTATTTTATTAATACACATGATTAATTGAATTGTATTAATACATGTAAGAAACAGTCTCACAACCACTGATATAAACTATGAAAATCACTAACTAACAGTAACTGCCAAGTTGTTCGTACCTCTATTCGCACTCAAGTCCAGTTCTCAACTTATTCCTACCCTTTTATAACCCCGCTATTCATTAATATTTATCAATCGACCAATAGCATTGCGTTACCGGTATAACCAGTCAAAATAATGTCTATTAACTTATTTTTATTAAATAGTGAACTATGCTATCATATATTATAGTTTACTCCTATTTTTAATACAATAAATAAGCGTTTTCGCTGTGGCTACAACATACACATTAGAGAAATGTAAAATATTAGTTCAGTTCGCTTTGTTATGAATAAAAATGGATCATTTTACATATTGATTGCCGTTAAAAATGCCGACTTGTATTATTATTATACACGAAAATTAACTCTATAATTTAAGGCGTAGAAACACGAGAATTGGTTTGAAAAATAGTTTCTTTTTGGCGTGATAACGTTTTAAAAATCGATGAAAGCCGGCTGCACGCACGAAAAAGCATGACTTATTGTCACGTTCCGCCTGAGCCGAGCGTGCAAGCGAGAGCGCGGAAAAGCGATAGAGAGGCACAATCGGCCTAAGCGTTCGGCTTGTGACGCATCTATCTCTCTTCCACTGTTTTCTTATGACATTATCACGTAAAATTATCGTCCCAACCAATAACCAGTAACCATTTTTTTTTTACTGATGTTCATTTTGGAAAGATATCAAAATCGATACAACTCGAGTTGTATCACTTTTCACTGAAGGTACAAAAATATTGTCTTATTGTCAGATATGTACTTTTATATGAGTATACTAGCAACCCGCCTTGGCTTCGCACGGGCACAAATTATACACCTAAACGTTCCTCATGAATCACTCTGTCTATTAGTGAAAACCGCATGAAAATCCGTTCAGTAGTTTTTCAGTTTATTGCGAACAAACAGACAGATGCAGCGGGGGACTTTGTTTTATAATATGTAGTGAAATGTAGTGATGTAGTGATTTTTTAAGTGAAAAACACAAACAACTACGACGAGCGTTTGATAAAAAGTGTTACTACAGAAAATGTTGATCTGTTCATCCTAGAAATATTAACTGTACGTTTCGAGTCTCAACTGTCAAAGGCAACCTCTTAAGGAAGTTGCAATAACCACTAAGGCTTCTCCGAAGTACTTGCGAGAAATGTCTACTTTGCAATAATATATTGTTTCCTTGTGAAGACAAGTTTTCTCCAGGCATAAGCATTTTCAACCCATTATGTCAAGTCTTAAATAAATATTGAACTGTCAGGGACGTAAGACAAAAACGTTTGTTTTAAAATGTACACACGGGAAGAAAATGCTTTTGCTTATTGGCTACTAGCTGCGCCGCGCGGTTTCACCCGCGTAAATCCCGGTGCCGTGAGAATATCGGGATAAAAAGCAGCCTATGTGTTAATCCAGGTCTCCAGCTATCTTCATACCAAGTTTCATCGCAATCAGATCAGTAGTTTTTGCGTGAAAGAGTAACAAGCATCCATACATCCAAACATCCTCACAAATTTTCACGATTAAAATACTAGCAGCGCCCCGCGGTTTCACCCGCGTAAGTCCCGGTGCCGTGGGAATATCGGAATAAATAGTAGGCTATGCATTAATCCAGGTCTCCAGCTATCTACATACCAAGTTTCATCGCAATCAGTTCAATGGTTTTTGCGTGAAAGAGTAACAAACATCCATCCATTCATCCATCCATCTATCCATCCACCCAAACTTTCACATTTATAATATTAGTGGGATTGTATAAAATACTTTACCGATTATATAGTAACTTTCTGTGCTGTTGTTGGTGGTTTTCAATCTTAGGACAGACTTTTCATTTCTATATATTTTCTACTTCTTGCGCAATGGTTGTTAGCAGGAACTGTTGGAGGTGAGATGCCAACCACTTGCTTTTACTATCGCACCTATGGGCATACCGAGGGGGGACAAAGGAGGACAGCTTCCCCCCTCTGGCTACTGCATGTCATTCCAAGAGGGCAAAATTTAATTTTGTCGTCCAGAAGGGACAAATCAAAAAATTGACTCAAAAGCTTGATAAAGCCAGAGGGGCAGGGGCAGCTGAGTTGCAGGTGCCCATGGGTGGCGGTAGTCATTTACTATCAGGTGACCCCACTGCTCGTTTGTCCCTTTTCCCATAAAAAAGCTTGACGTTATCCCGGTGAAGCACAAATGAAAGGCCACGTGCTATACACTTCACAAGAATTTAAAACCCTGTAGAATTATTAAAATTCTCAAAATTGATTTCACTTTTCTTGTGCACACACGTTAAGAGACACGATACAGTCCTAATAAGAAAGGACTTTTTTTATTTTTTTTTTTATTTTTTTTTTTTATTTTTTTTTTATTTTTTATCGTGTGGAAACCCCCACGGGTCATCACCTCACCGGAGCTAACGGTAAAGTGGTATGTCGGAATCGAACCGACTAAAACCACACGGTGTTCCGTCACAAGTGGGTCTGTTGCAGGGGGAACCCGGGTATACCCTAGGAAGGAGTCCTCCGGGAACCAATAAGAAAGGACTTACAACACCATCCATTTAATATATTTTTTAATGGTGCGTGGATTAGGCAGTATTAGTGAAAGATTAGTTTTTTATATTTTAAACCTTTTTAAATCCTCTTCATGTCAACAATGTAAATGTGTCTCTCGAAACACTTGACATTGGCGAAATCTCTGCGTTGACGCTACACCCAAGATAGAGCCCATAAAAAAAAGCAATGTAAAAGTTGAGAGAGATAAAAAAATGCTATAGGAATTCAGGGAATAAATATTTAGCGCCTGTCGTGAACTTGACGGTTTCAAGTAGCGGGTCGATGACCTAATGTGTCCGAAAATGTTCCTTAGCTGTCTTTTCATTCAATTTTGTTGCTTTAAAAAGGCAAATCGAGAAGATAACCAATTTACTATTTTGCAAGCATTTTACAAATTTTTATTTAACTAAATCATAAACCATTTGTTAACACAAAAACATAGGTAAAAAGATGATACAGTTTCAAGCAAATTTCCGCCATGTTCCACCTCAGCAGGTGAAAATTTTCAAACATTTAAGTCACGGCCAAGGTCTGCAGGGGTTCCCGAAGGCTTCCTTCTTAGGGTATTCCCGGGTCCCCTGCAAAAGGCCCACTTGTAACGGAACATCGTTTGGTTTTAGTCGGTTCGATTCCGACATACCACTTCTCCATTAGCTCAGGTGAGGTGATGACCCGAGGGGGTTTCCACACGAAAAAAAAAAAGTCATTCATTTAAATTATTTAATAACTGTTAATTAATTTTTTTTTTAACAAAATAATTTAAAAAGAATATAATGATACAATAAAAAAGTGAGGTCGAATAAGAATTAAAAAAAATTGAATTTAAATAAATGTAATTGTTCTCGACTGTACATAAATGAAACTTGTCAAATTGTTTGCGCGGGCGCATTGTGACAAGATAAATACTTGTAGAAAGTAACGAAATGGAGAATGTAACTAGTTGGACGATAAAGCCATTGATTCCGGCATTTCGTTCAGCGTAGGCACTTCATCCTGCTTGACCGTTAATGTATCATCACTACATAGTATAATATAAAACAAAGTCGCTTCCTGCTGTCCGTCTGTCCCTATGTATGCTTAGATTTTGAAAACTACGCAACGGAATTTGATGTGGTTTTTTTAATAGATAGAGTGATTCAAGAGGAAGGTTATATGTATAATACATGCATAATATAGTAGAGAAACACTGATAACTTTAGAGGTTTCTAATGTGATGTCGTAAATAAACACTTTATTTTGCGTTTACATTGCAAACGCTGGCTGAACCCTACGAGATAGATCAAAATAATGTACCACAGTATTGTACACCTTAAAAAGGTGTTCAAAAAAGTCCGCGATAGTATATGTCTATCTCTTAGGGATAACCCATAATAATCATTTTTTATCCTTTACTTTTTACGAGAAACAATGGCTTATTTACGAAGCGATTACAGCATTAATCCTTATTCAATTAAGTACCTTAAATACATTGTGCATTTAATATAGATCAAAATGGCCCTTTACAGCATGTAATTTCAATGAATATTTTCGAAGATATTACAGATTTAAAATGCAGGGACATAACGGTTGCGGCGGTACCGGCCAGAGGGCCGGACAATTTCCAGTAAAGATATTTTGCAATGACCATTAATAAATCGCAGGGTCAAACTTTCAATGTTGCAGGCTTAGATTTGAGCGTTGAGTGTTTTTCACATGGCCAATTATATGTCGCTCTATCAAGAGTAACCTCTGAAGAAAACATGTTTGTATTGTCTAATGACAAAAAAGCTGTGAACGTTGTATATAAAGACATTCTGTAGTATATTTGTATATTTAGTATCATCATTGCATCCGTGCGAAGCCGGGGCGTGTCGCTAGTAACATATAATCTACATAATATGTATAAATATTTAATGTTCGTTTGTTCTAAATCGGCAATCTCCATCTTTCTGATCATGTTGATTTAGTCACTTTACCGTACGAATGAACTCGTGGGCAGAAGCAAGTTAATCAAGCAAGCCTAATTATGAAAGGTAAACCTTCGATAGGTATTTCAGCCAAAGCTATAAAAATCGATTATCGATAAAACGTTCCATAATATTATAATGCCATCACGCATCCCGAGTTAGTTATACGATACGTAATGGCGAATATGTCAGACATTACGTACTTATAGGTAGGCATGCGATCGTAATACATATTAACACTACTCAATCGTCCACATTTCGTTCGTCAGAAAATACGTGACGTCTGGTGGCTCTGGGACTTTGACATACCCTGTGACTAAAACCGTCTTTTCTTCAAAGCAATTTCATATCAATTCTCTAAAATTATATAACACTATAAATAAAAAAATAAATATATGTAACATGACCCATCAGTAATGCAAAACAACGGTTACCGAATGGTTGAAATCTCTCACTTACTTAGAATCTGAGGAACTCCTAAAATGACAGCCAACGCAACTCGCACAAAAAAGGAACAACCTCACATACACACACACCCACACTCACTCACACATACACACACACACACACTATACCTTTAATCAATTACCAATTACTTATTATGGCCATTTTGCTCAAGACCTATAAGTACTACGTTACTTTTAAGCTAAATATTTCTAAACTAAGCTAACCTATGGTATTTGTAATGATTATGCCTACTTTTACTTAACCCTAATGTACTTGGTGAAGCGGCGTGTAAATAGCCGACAACACGCGGGAACTTACTTATGTTTTTCTTTAGAATATATTTATATTCCCATTAAACCCACTCTGTAGAAACTGAGTAAACAAATGGTTTCAAACGTAGCACCGAAAACTATTGGTCCCACTAACCTGGAGATCAGCTCGGGTACGCCTTCCAGCACACCTGTCCTCAGTCAGCCGTGTAGCAATTACACAAATCAGATATCGAACAATGTCCGAAGTCCCTGCAGGGCGATGTTTAAAGGGTTCTTGCGGCTTCACTTATATTACACAATTGTTCATCAAAGCACCAAAAAATTACGTGTTGAACATTTGCCGAACGAGAGCCGAGAGCATTTTTCAAAATCAGAAAGAATGCGATGTCCATTTTGTTTTAGCCGCGTTGGCGACAGCCAATCAGGGGCCGCGCTGGTGTCGCCAGAGCTGACGAAACCGTCACCAATCGTAAAGGCGCGAGATCCAAACAGCCTCAAATGCTAACTAATTGAAACCATTTGGAAGTATCTATTTATGCTTCTAATTATCAAAGAAAACCCCATTTTATTGAATGAATATGCAAAAGTTAATTAATAATTAATTTGGGTCACATAATGTGCTCAACCATGCTGCCCGCCTTGGAAGTTCGCAGAACTTTCAAAAGAAAACATGTATTTTATTTTATAATATTTAAGTTTTTGCTATCTAAATATAATTTCGTTTTTATTTGTTTAAAAAAAAGAACAACTCTCTCATTAGGAATATTATCCATATATACATATTACAGAGTTTAAGGTTTAAGGATGCATATTTATCTATTTAAGTTTTGTTTATTTATTTTAATCTTTAATTAATTATTGTGTCGGATAGGATATACCTTTACAACCGGCCGTTTGTAAATCCCACAATTGGTTTTCACCGTCACGACACGTACAACTTTATCAGACCCTGGATGCGTTTCAATGATTACACCTAACGGCCATTCTAACGGTGGACAATTATCCTGTCCTACAAGTACGACTGTTCCAATTTCAATAGGACGATCTGGGGCAGTCCACTTCTGCCTAACTTGCAGCGTGTGCAGGTATTCCAGTCGCCATTTCTTCCAGAAAGACTGCACCATGCTATCAAGCAGCTCTTTACGTTTAACAGGGTTGATACGCGCATCAGACAAATCCACGGCAGGCAAGTACTGCAACGGGGTCGACATTAAAAAATGTGCGGGAGTTATAACTTCCGGTGAAGGGTCAGACGATACCACGGTGAGTGGTCGAGAGTTCATGATGCACTCTATTTGCACTAATACGGTTTGCAACTCCTCATACGTGAGAAGTTGACTACCTATCACGCGATAAAGGTGAGTTTTTAAGCTTTTTAAATTCCCTTCCCACATCCCACCAAAATGGGGGGACCTAGGTGGCAGCATCTTCCACTGGATACGCCGAGTGCTAAGCTCTCGTTTTAAAACCGGTTGAAATTCAGAATCTATAAGGAATTGAAATATATCATCTAATTGAGCCTTAGCACCCACGAAATTAGTGCCATTATCAGAGTATAAACAAGCTACTGGTCCGCGGCGGGATATAAATCTCTTGAACGCGGCCAAAAAAGCATCAGAAGTCAATTCTGAGACCAACTCAACATGAACTGCCTTTGTAACTAGGCATATAAACAAACAAATGTACGCCTTTTGTGAGCGCTGACCTCTCCGACGAGTTAATGTTATATTAATTGGACCGGCATAATCAACTCCGGTATGAACGAACGCCTTCGCTTCAGCCACCCGATACGCTGGTAAATCAGCCATTTTGGGGGTTGGATGCGATGGTTTCACTCTAAAGCAGGTGTTGCATTTCCTAACCTGAGACCTGACAACTGATCTGGCATCCAATATCCAAAATCGCTGTCTCAAAATAGACATGAGAAGTCCCGGTCCAGTGTGGCAATTCACAATATGAAAATGCTTAATAATTAAATTTACAACATGGTTATGTTTAGGGAGAAGTACAGGATGCTTAGCATCAAAGGGAAGATCTGACTTCGAAAGTCTTCCACCAATTCTCAGTATGCCCTCTTCATCGAGGAAAACCGACAAACTCTGTAATTTCTTTGAAGGTAATTTACCTGATTTGATGAGATTTATTTCCTGTGCGAAATGCACAGATTGTACTGTACGAACCATAACACGTTCTGCAATTAATAAACCCTCAATGGATTTCAACTTCTCGTCATCCTTACGACGAATAAAACGAAGAATAAAAACAATAACGCGCAAGAGTTTCTCCCATGAAGAGATACGAAGAGCTAAGTCGCATAACAAAGGTGACTCAATATGTGAGGTCACAGTCAAAATTTGAGCTTTATGTTCTGGGAGTTCTCTGCCATTAGTAGGAGTGAACGGCCTGATTGGCCAGCATTCCTGAGCAAGACGCAACCACGCAGGACCGTACCACCACAAGTCATGTGAAACGAGCTGTGAGGGTAACATACCACGCGAAAGGCAATCACTCGGGTTTTCAATTCCGGCGACATGATAAAAGTGTTCAGAATTTAAATTTTCCTGACACTGAGCAACACGGTTGCTGACAAAAACAGACCACCGGTGCGGGGAGGAATGAATCCATGAAAGAGCGATGGTTGAATCCGAAAATGCATATATACCAGCAATAGGCAGACGCTCATTATAAGTTTCACGAACAGTTCGTATCAATTTGGACATCAAGACCGCGGCACAGAGTTCCAAACGAGCAAGTGTGGTCACCTTAGTGGGGGACACCTTTGATTTAGCACACAACAGCCTCAATGTGATGTTCCCAGCCGAATCAGTAGTATGTAGGTATATGACACAACCATAACCACTCATGCTAGCGTCACAGAAGGCAACGATCAACACGGTGCTGTCGCGCGAGGGACCAACATGGCGAGGAATCCTTAAAGAAGAAATCAACGGCAACTCCTGTGTGAACGCTATGAACCTTTGAACAACACTTTCTGGAGGAGTGTCATCCCATCCAATATTACACAGCCACAGTTCCTCGATGAGTAACTTAGCATATAAAATAAGGGGGGCTACCAAGCCGAGGACATCAAATAATCGCGCCACTATCGATAGTATGTTACGTTTAGTACACTTCTCTACAAAATTATAAGTCGTGAAGAAGAATCTGTCACCAACTGGTTCCCATGAGAGACCTAACACCTTAGAGGTATTGTTAGAAGAATCTACACAGAAATCCACCGCACTACAATGCGAGCCTGGTAAGTTTTCAAGTAAAACTTTAGAATTACTTGTCCATTTCACCAAATCAAAGGCACCAGACTTAAACAAAGAGATCAATTCTCGTGAAAGACGAACAGCGCTGGCTTCATCTACAATAGAATGAACCATGTCGTCCATATACAGCCTAGACTCTGCCACTTTGGCAGCCTCCGGGAAATGAGGCCTCATATCCTGCGCTAACTGACGCACTGTCCGCATTGCCAGGTATGGGCTAGACTTGAGTCCAAACGGGACTCGATTAAATTGAAAGGTTCGTATAAGTTCATCATTACTAAACCTATATAAAATTCTTAAATATTTACGATGTTCACTAGGAACTTCAATCTGTAAGTACATTTGTTTTATATCAGCGGTCACAGCGACCGGAAAAAGTCGAAAATCAAGTAAAAGTAGAAATAAATCTGCCTGTAAGTTTGGGCCGGTATGTAAGATGTTGTTAAGTGACAACCCTGTATGAGTTGCAGCACTAGCGTCGAGTACGATCCGCGGCATTGGTTTATCCGGCCGGGTCACGGCGTGATGCGGAATGTAATATCCCTCATCAGAAATATCGGACTCGATGACTTCGGACAAGTAACCCTTGTCAATATACTCATTAATGACGCTGTTATATTTTTCTTTTAACTCAGGTGATTGTTTGAATTTACGCTCTAAAGCCATAAAACGACGATGTGCAGCAGTGCGAGAGTTACCCAGTTCACTCGGGTTCTTAGAAAAAGGTAAGGCGACCGAATATCTACCATCATCAGTTCGAGACACAGATGACGCGAACAAGTTTTCGCATTCAGTCTCTTCTGGACTTAAAAATTGCATGTTCGGTATTTCTTCCAGTTGCCAAAACTTCTGAACCAAATCATTCAAAGCTAGTGCGGAAAACGACGAAGAAGATTTATTAGAAATGTTATTATTAGGGTAATCACCCATGAGCACAAACCCGAACGCGGTCAGTAAAGCGGGAGGTGCATCAGTGCCTGACTCCACTTTGTTACCTAAATAAATATATGGAAAAAGTTGCGCACCTAATACGACATCTACATTACCGGGAATATTCCAAGTTAAATCAGCAAGCGGCAATTCCTCTAAATAGCCTACGTCACCTTTGGTTATATAATGCGTAGGCAACTGATCCGTAATACACTCAACGACCAGTGCACGTATTGTGTATTTATTATGAGAGTATACACGGGACTCAATGTCCACATTAACGTAGCCTAATATCGGCCGAGAAGCGGACCCGATTCCTTTGACAAAAGAATTACTCAAAGGAATTATGACTAAATTAAGCGCCTTGCAACAATCGACGGTTATTAAATTATTTTGTGAGCCGTTATCTATAAGGCATCGTATTATCTTCTTATTGCCATTCTGACATTTCGCGTAAACTTGCGCGGTTGACAGTAAAATTGACGCGGTCGGTGTCACTTCGGTACTTAATGACAACGTAGCATTTGTAGGGTTAACATCAACGTTATGATAAGACGTATCACTACAGGGGTTAGTCGTAAAAGATGCGCTATTGTCCGCTAAGCAACTTTTCGCGACACGTGTATTTGTGTTTACTTCCGAATGGCCTTGCGAAGCGCATGAAGAGGACCGAACCATATGCGGTGTCATTGACCCCTCACCGGTCCCCCCCTTCGATCTAATAACTTTATGATCTTTATTATCGAAATGTAAGAAAGTGTGATGTTTTTTCTTGCACACATTGCAAACATGAGTCGATTTACAAGACGTAACAGTGTGCGACGCACTTAAGCAATTCACACATCCGTGTTTTGATTTAATAAATTCAAATCTCGCGTACGGAGTATTAAAGTTTTTAAACTGAGAACAAGCATTAATTAAATGATCAGTCTGTTTACAAAAATCGCACGATCGCGCCGGCAAAGCAGAAGGTACATTACCATTACTCGCTACAAACGACTTATAAGTATGCGGACGAGCTGAATGACAAGCGGACGGCTTACATGCAGCCGCGCTCGCGCCACTGTTCGATACCCGCGTCGAGCGCGTCGAGTTATTATTATTTGAACGCTGCAATATTTTAACTCGGTCTTGTACGAATGATACTAAATCACTGTATGACGGAATTTCTTTGTTACGAACGGATAATTCGAACGCTTGAGTTGTATGAAAATCAATTTTTCTAAATGCACAATGAAACAATATAAAATCGGACAAGTCTTCAATACCTAACTGTTTTAATGCAGCGACGGATGAGGCATACATACCTATAAATGTATCAAGACTGTCAGCTGTGTTTGTACAACCTTTAGACTCTAAAATATTATTTAGATAATGCGTGCCCAATGCACGTTTATCCTGAAACCTTTTAACCAAGCTATCCCAGATTATTTCATACGTATCGCCTGAAGGCACAATACCTGCCGTGACTTTGAGAGCGTCGCGTGTCAGTTTGCCCACCAAATACTGCACGCGCTGCGAGTCAGTCAACTGAGTGTTGTTATGAATGTTAGATTTAAAACTTTCATAAAACTTAGGCCAGTTTTCGGTGTGGCCGTCAAAGCTGGGCAGTTCTATAGGGGGCAATTTAATTCTACTAGAAACACTACATGAGTACGAATAATTATGTGATGATTTATCAGGTAACAAAGCCTGAATAACATTATTTCGGGTGCGTTTTACTGTAAGATATAGATCATCAAATGCATCCAATGGTCTAAAATCTGGTTTAAATGATGAATCTTGAGATAACTCGAGGTCATTTAACTCATCTAAAATATTTTCAAATTGACTACGCATTTGATCGATTAATTCGGACTTAATCATGAAATTTTCGTTGCTTCTCGATGCAAAATTAGAAATGTTTATGCTAAGCTTATATAACTCATTCATACGAGAAAAAATTCGTTCTTTTTTTGCCGTCAGAAGGACGAACTTAGGATGAATTGCATCTTCTGCATCCTCCATTATGCTGTCTTTAGACATTTTAAATTGATAATTCCTGATAAATATAAAGAAAAATGTAAAATATTATTTTTCGATGGATATTTTAACTGAAGTAAAAATAAGTAGGTACTTCGAGAAAACTTTAGTTTCGTTATTCTGCGAACATCCAAGTATTTTATTTAAAAATATTGCTTAAAAACTGTATTTAATTGAATGTATGATATGCTAGTACATAATCCGGCTCGAAGGACCATAACTATGGTGAAGCGGCGTGTAAATAGCCGACAACACGCGGGAACTTACTTATGTTTTTCTTTAGAATATATTTATATTCCCATTAAACCCACTCTGTAGAAACTGAGTAAACAAATGGTTTCAAACGTAGCACCGAAAACTATTGGTCCCACTAACCTGGAGATCAGCTCGGGTACGCCTTCCAGCACACCTGTCCTCAGTCAGCCGTGTAGCAATTACACAAACCAGATTTCGAACAATGTCCGAAGTCCCTGCAGGGCGATGTTTAAAGGGTTCTTGCGGCTTCACTTATATTACACAATTGTTCATCAAAGCACCAAAAAATTACGTGTTGAACATTTGCCGAACGAGAGCCGAGAGCATTTTTCAAAATCAGAAAGAATGCGATGTCCATTTTGTTTTAGCCGCGTTGGCGACAGCCAATCAGGGGCCGCGCTGGTGTCGCCAGAGCTGACGAAACCGTCACCAATCGTAAAGGCGCGAGATCCAAACAGCCTCAAATGCTAACTAATTGAAACCATTTGGAAGTATCTATTTATGCTTCTAATTATCAAAGAAAACCCCATTTTATTGAATGAATATGCAAAAGTTAATTAATAATTAATTTGGGTCACATAATGTGCTCAACCAGTACTATTAATTTATCTATTACATAGCTAAAGTTTAAGCCACGGACAATAGGGGACTCTTCTAATACAGGTTAATTAAACTTAACAGAACAGTTCCCAAACCCTATAATATTACCCATGTAATAGCTGAAAATAAAGATATTTTTGATTTTTTTTTCTTTTTTTTTTTGGACTATTAGGTCAAATAAGTTCTTCAAAAATATCCTATTTCTTATAAGACTTATACAACACATGGTATTGTAATGATAAATCATAGAAAAATTATTTATTAAGTTTACTGTGAGTCAATTATTTCAACGCTTAAGTTTTGAGGTAAATATATTTCTGCCCTTGTTCTTTTGTAAACACGTTGCCAGAGATACAGAGAAGGACATGGTACCTTTAATCCAGAAAAAGTACTGTTCCCAAAGGATGGATAAATTACTTTTACGCGAGCGGAGCCGCAGGCAGATGTTAGTATAATATATATTTTTGGTTGAATGCGCTAAGCTCTGAAACTACGAGTACAACTCGGAATTGAAAAAATATTTTTGCATTGGATAGTCCAATTCTTAAAGAAGGCTATGGCTATTTAACATCAGACAACTACCTTTAGGAGGGGAGTAGTTACCATAAACGCAGGGGAACAGCTTGTATAATATAGTTTTAAACTTATTATTTTATTGTTCATCTTTACTTTGTAAGTTAAGATGAAAATGTAGGAGGTAAAAGGTGGTGATTTATAAACCTGACATTATAATGTTATACTTATCGCAGATTGAGCTTGAGAAATTAATGTAGTGTCTACACGTAGACCGAGTCGTTGTTAGAAAATACAGATAATTAAAAACATGATAATGTCTTTCAACTTTCACATCACATTATCCAGATCATAATGCCTGCCATTCACACGTGGGTGTTTATTACGCCTCTGCCTAACCCTGGAATAAAGCCGTAAGTGTATGTATTTATATAAATGCTTAACTTAAGTAAAAACCCCAGACTTGCCACTTTGATTTTTTTAGTTTTCTTTTTGTGCTTGTGGAATCTCCCACGAGCCGTCACCGCCACCGTTGTTTGCGATGGAGTCGTTTGTCGGAATCGAACCGACTAAAACTAGACGGTATATCATATCGTGTTTAAAATAAGAGGGGTCCGGTAACGGCTGTATGTAACATATCCGAGCCCCCCTAGCGCCTGCTCGCAAAGCGCGTGCTCCACCTACGGATAACATCTCAATTAGGTGACGTCTTGGCTGCTGGCCACTATGGCGGTTAGAAAGGAAAACCAGTCTTAACATCCGCGGCAACACTCAGGGTGGCATGGATGGCCACCTACCGTCAAGGATCAGGCGAAGGTACTTTATGTGGGCCCGAACTGGTACGAGGACCAAGTTGATTTCGATTGAGGAACCGAGGGGCCACCATGATGGCCATGGAATAAAAGTGCCTCCGTCTTATCCAGGATCACCTGTAAGCCAACTGTCTTGATGCGCGTAACCACCAAAGGGACTCCCCTAGTGGCCAAGTGGCCCAAGTGCGCCGCCTCTTGAATTCGATCCCCGGGTTGTGACCAGAGAGAGACAACGTCCAGCCCGAGGGGGAAATTACCTTGAAGGGCTCATTTGTACCCCATGTTCCACACGAGTAGTCGAAGTACAGAACCCTGTGGAACACCGCACGACAGCTGACGTCTCCAATTTACGTCTCAGTCATTGTACATTCTACAGTCTACCTCTAGCCGCCTGAAGTAATGTGGTACTCCGAATGGTGGAGCGCCCTGATGCAGCCGAATGACAGACTATTGAATGCGTTGGCGATGTCCAACGACACCGCCAATAGTACGACCGCCGCCATGGCCTAACGCCATCATCGAAGCGCCGCTTGGGCCACCTCGGGCAACCACATTGGGAGTCCGATAGACGCGGGTAGAGAGGACACCCTCAAACAATTTACCCGAATCGATCGATTTTTAGTTAACGTAACGTTTTGTCAACGTTACGTAACGGCTACTACCTCTATCCGTAGTTCCATGTAACTAATTATCATTTCTAAGTCATCATGCGCATGGAAGGATAGGATAAGATAGGAGGAAGAAGCGCACGTACATAGAAAATACCTATATCCATTGCCCCTTGTAACTACTTACGATTTCTGTCTGAGTGAATGAGTGTTTTGCACAGTGACGTCATAAGTCCACGAAATGATGTCCCGTTTAAGAAACATTCCGAGATCACATCTCAATGATACAGTTCGGGTTTCTTAACAGGTATTGAACTTGACTATACTTACTTACTTATACACCACATCGTTGAAACGACACTTAGAAAGCGCGATTTCTATAGAAAATGTACTGTTAGCTGTCGTTATATTCAACCATTTTATCTTGACATCTCTACATGCATCAATCTTTTTAAATCTGTTTAGGTTGAGAGCACAGATGGATCTACACAAAGTGGACAGTTCATAATGTATTGTAAGTGTGATGCATTTGTTTGATGGTCGTTAACTTATAGTTATAACTCTCTAGGTTATGGAGAAATTGTTGGCCATGTCATAGAATAAATATATTGTACTTATATATAATTAAAGACAACAGTTCAGTTCCTTTTTCTTCTCCGCTTTAGTAGTTAACACATAGACTTCCTGCATTACACCAGACATATTGACATAATCGTCTGCTATCCATACGCAAACAAGTCACAGTTTGGATTTGATTCCAAGAGAGCGTTGAGTGCGGTAAGTGCCCGATGGGTGGGTAATTTAAATTGTGCTACAGTGCAACAAATAGTCTGTGGCTTCGGCCACATCTGTAGTTATTGCATACAAACAATCAACATACTTCTGGATGAATCTCCAAGGCTTTTACCTAATAAAACCATGCATGTGCAACCTGTTCTGATCTGACCATGCGTTCTCCTCATATTATATATGTATTATAATGTAATAAATATAATATATATAATTTATTGAGTGATATCCACGGAGGAGGTAGCTCCGTGGTGAAATCCATAAGGTACGAATTTCGGTCGAATTTCAACCTTTGGCTGACGACTCTATTTATGTTTATTGGATGTGTAAATCCAAACTTAATTGAGGTAATATTTATAAGGTAGATCGTAGTAAGAGGATCGAATTGCACCGATCGTGGTCACACACAGGTATGACGATGAGAGCTCAGTGACGCCTCTGTGAATTGCGAGTTTCAGTCTTCGTTTGCACTGTCGCTACCATAAACTTAGTATATTAAGTTTATGGTCGCTATACAAACGTAGGCTGCCGACATATGCCACATAGGTACTTGCCAAAGCTGCCATGTCAAGTGACTACCTGCGTGATCCAATACGCATCTTCCTTGTTTCCTACTGGCCCTTACCTCCAAACTCCGGTATTTCCTAATCTGAGAGCTCGTATTAAAAAAGAAGTGAACTGTGCCCCTTGTAAACTGTGCCCCTTGTAAACCATACATTTTTCCCTTACCTTATATTTATAACATAAATGTTCAAGTTACGTTTTCGCTCTCTTCGAAAGAGATCGTTCTCTCGCAAGCCAACCTTTTCAGCGTACCTGACCTTATTCTCACTGGCCGATGGCCCTCTTGTTAAAAATTTACAGTAATTGGCATAAAATGTGACAACAAACACGTTAAATTAATATTGTCAAATAATCAGTACCGAAAAAAAATTAAATATAAAAATATTTTATATATATATAAAGTTTTGGCCAATATGTCTCAAATAGATTCTCCGATACCTCTATCGGAAATTGAATCGGTTTTGACATGGGTTGACACTTTTAACCTTTCAAGGCCTACAAAGAAAATTAATAGGGATTTTTCCGATGCTGGTAAGATGTTTTTATACTCTCCTTGCTTATCTAATGTTAGATACCACATGCCTTGTACTAGATTCTCAGTTTTCTCATCAGTTTTTAGATCTAGATCTAAAAACTGATTTATATAATTCAATTTGCAGAGCGGTAAGTCAATGCGCTAGCTTAAGAAATAGCTCTTCTTGAAAGTTTTAGGTACTTCACTAATTGTAAACAAACCCTAAGAAGGCTCTTCTAGGGTACGCACTTTCCCGTTTCAAAGTACGTTCTAAGTTAAATTTCTCCATAATTTAAACGATGTTTTCCTAATTTCTTATTGTAAAATGTTTTTTTTTTGTATTTACTGTAACCCTATTATTATTGGTTACATTATATTATGGTGCAAAGAGTAATTGACTTTACGCTCGCTTTACGTATCGCTCGTATGCTCGATCGGTTAACGTATCGCTCATATGCTCGATCGCTTTACATATCGCTCGTATGCTCGATCGCTTTACATATCGTTCGTATGCTCGATCGCTTTACGTACGACCGAACTACCATAAAGAAACCAAAACGCTAGATTTCCCAAACCTAGACTTTTAGTTAGGCGTCAAGTTGTATTTTATAGAAGTACTATAGTATAAACCTTTTAATTTTGTATTATTTTATTAAATGAGGTGTGAATTGAGAGTTTTGTACTAAGTATAAAGCAAATATCAGCAAATCAGCATAATTACCTATTAAAGAACTAAATATTTTTAAATCTTAAAATTTTTAATTCATATCTATAGGTACATAAACATACAAATCATTAATGTACTCGTTCAACGAATTTATAATTCTTCTTTCATTACGTGAGTTCGTAGTGAAAGTGAGTGAGAACTTTAGACAGAGAGGGATCAGAGATTTCTAAAATCCCACTATCCCACTAACATTATAAATGTGAAAGTTTGGATGGATGGATGGATGTTTGTTACTCTTTCACGCTAAACTACTAAACGGATTGCGATGAAACTTGGTATGTAGATAGCTGAAGACCTGGATTAACACATAGGCTACTTTTTATCCCGATATTCCCACGGGATAGGGACTCGGGTGAAACCGCGGGGCGCTGCTAGTAAAGAAATACAATTGAAATAGGTACATAACTAATGAATGACCATGAAATTTTATTAATTACTTTAATAAAAGCAGATTTGCTTTGCCTAAAGTTTACGAAAAAAATTAATGTTCTTTCAGAAATTTTAGGTTGCAAAGTCTTAGTTTTCATGATTACTTTAAATACCTACAGCGCCTACTAGTATATTAATGTACCTTACTTACAATGTTCTGTCTCAGTTCTACTAGCAGAAATCCTGAATGTTCACTATCCGAAGCTTGTCGAGATGCACAACTACCCTCCTCGGAACAGTCACTCACTGAAGCTTAATAACTGGATGACCCTCAACAGGAAAGTGTTGAAGAAGCTCAAGCTGAACCTCTGTCTGAACACCATGGAACAACTCGCTAACTCTGCGTCTGGGGTTATAGAGAGGGTGCTCGTGATGGGTAAGCACAAGTATTACGGTATTTGACACTCAAGTCTAACGGCCGTCACCGTCGGCCGTCTGATCCTAAACTGCGCAGAGCCTGAATGACTGACTATGGAAACCAGACTGCTGATGAACGTAGATACTTATATATTTCTAAATACATACATATCCTACTAATATTATAAACTTGAAAGTTTTTGAGGATGTGTATACATCCGTATAGATGTATGGATGTTTGTTACTCTTTCCCGTAAAAACTAGTGAACCGATTACGATGAAACTTGGTATATAGATAGCTGGAGATCTGGATTAATACATAGGCTATTTTTTATTCCCATATTCCCACGGCATCGGGACTTACGCGGATGAAAACGCGGGGCGCAGTTAGTTATAGATAAATTACACCCAGACACAGAACAAAAGATCGTGCTCATCACACAATTATTTTTCCCGGGTGGGAATGGAACCCACGACCTCTGGTTCAGCAGTCAGGATCACTAACCACTAGACCAATAGGCCAGTCAAGACTCAGTAGAAAATTGTATGATAAAACGATTATAATAATATTCACGGCTGGAAAAGCTGTTCATCATCTTTCTCCGGCTTTTGTACTATAGGGTTGCTGCTGAAATTGTGTGTTTTGCATCTACATATTTCTGTCAGCTGTCAGCCCTTTCTGGCCATGTCACTTTTCGAACAGTACATTTATTTCTTTTACATTTATGTCTGTACATATTAAAGATCGCCTGGTAGTCGAATTTCGACCATAATTAAGTTTTAAATGTTTTGTTTCATTTCATTTATCAGTATAAGTCGAACTTTACTATCATTGTATCCATCCCACAATCTTTCCACCGGGATACAGCCAGCTGACGTTTATATTTATTCGATAGCATATAAACTGTTATCTTATAAATTTTCAATTGAGAAGAAATCACTGAACGTATAAGTACATATTTTTTTCACGTTCATGTGACCAGCTGACGTATAATCCACCACTCTATAGTCAGCTGGCTTTTCTTTTTCTTTAAAATATTGGGTTAGCTATAATTTGATACAATTCTCAATCGGGAGAAAATGACTAAAAATTGTATTTTTTTCTACGGACTGCTGCTTCTCAACCCCTAGTTGGAACCGCAGCTGACGTTCACGAGGCTTCATGATACAAATTTCTGAAGCATTTCACGAATTATCGCCCGAGAGGCAATGACTGACGAAGTTTGTACATGGCTTTTGGATTATTAGGAGCTTAAAAGTGACCATAGATGCTGGTAAAATTGTAGGTACCAGCCACTTTACTTACATTGTCTCTGTGAAATTGTAGTGCGTGACAAAATTCGTCGAGATGAAGAGGCGAACAAGGCATCCAAGGACGAGGGTACGAACATGTCAAGTGGCGGCAGTTACTATGAAGCATGCGGGGATGACGGTACGTTACAACCTATACCAAATAATAAAGCTGACGTCTTTTTTATTGATTGTTTGTTTAAACGCGCAAATATCAGGAACTACAAGTCGGATTTGAAAAATTATTTTTGTATTGGATAGAATATTCATTGAGGAAGATACAAGGTATATAACATCACGCTACGATCCTTAGGAGCGGAGCAGTGACCATAAACGTACTTAACGTACACACATAAAATTCTGGTACATTTTTAGACAAGGCTATATTATAGACCCACACTATGGATTCTAGTACACGGATAAACATAATCTACAAACATTTCCTTTGTAAATACATATTATATAGAATGTCTAGAAACTACAAAACCATATTCAAAATATTCTGCGAACCCTAACGTGGCAGTCGAATCCTCTAATATCACACATAGAATAGAATAAACTTTATTGTACACCAGTAAATATAGCTTAAAGTAAGTTTACGAAAATTGATATGCGCAAAGGGCGACCTTATCGCTAAAAGCAATTTCTTTCAGGCAACCTTGGGATGGAAAAATAATGACCAGAAATATAATAATCTAACATAAGTCTTTCGAAGACTAAATAGTCTAGTTTATCTTTTTGTTGATCCTGCCATTACTGTAGCCTTAGACCTGGTTAATTTAGCAATTCGTTACCTTCAATTACAGAACACATTTTGGTGGTGCCTGTCAAGACAAGGATCAACGGTGTGCTGGAGACATTGCAACAGAAGGTCGTTAGCTATGAATCCTACTGTTCCGTCAAGGAGGAATTAAAGGACGCTTGTAGCGCTACTGAAGTCCTTAAACAGAAGGTCTGTTTATTTTGCCTATTTTAACTCGATATTTGACATTTCTATTGCTGAGTCACACAGCAACAGAAGTATCAAATAAGTAACAATATGTACAATTCCCAGAACCTTCATCTTCTCCTGAGCCTATTTCCCATGTCTTCCTTATCCTTTTATAACATTCTGTGCGTTGCTGTGTCATTTCCGAATTTGATCCATCGTCTTCAAATCTTTGGAAATAGTCGGTCACCCTTGTAATTTGTCTCGTTCAACTCTATGGTTGGACGGAAAGATGGGCCTATATTTATCTTCATCACCTCCTTGCCTTCCAGTATAGGCGAGCGTGATTACTAAAGGCTCTGATATATACACAGTTCTGACTAACAGTACGGATGCCACTGCTGTCACTATCTTAGTCGGTCAATAGTTCTATGTCAAGAATGCGGGTAAGCGTGTGTTGTTGTTGCTTGTCCATAGCAGTGGCGTAACAATAGGGTGGGAGAGCGGGCAAAATGCCACGGGCCCATAGCCCTAGGGGGCCCCCAGCCTCGACCCCAAAGCCCTAAACACACGAGGCACCAAGAGTGAACTTGTGCCCCATCCGATGAATTAGCCACGGGCCTTAGATGGTAGATATAGTTACGCCACTGGTCCATAGACAATGTTTTCACGCGTAGTTTCACAATAAAGTGCTCATAAATACAAATTGAGAACCTCCCTTTTTAAAGTCGACTAAAATTGTAACAAAGCCATTGTAGATAAGTATCTTGTAAAACTAATCTTTGTGAGGCTCTCTTTTACACAACGAAAAAAAACCTTTTTGTAATATGCAGCTCTATAAATATACCGTCTTGGCCCGGTCGGTCGTATTCGGAAATACGAAGTTAGCCGAAGCCCAATATTTATTCTGCAGTACTTTACGACTAATGTTCACCCATTTTCGACAGGTGGAACATCTGGACAGTTTACTCAAACTTAAAGAAGAAAGAATAAATGAGCTACAAAATCAATTGGAACGAAAACAAGCTAGGCGGAAGGAGGTCGAAGCTTTACAAAACATCTTATCCGTCCCTTACGAAAGCAACTTCATGTCCACCGACTGTGTTATCAATTCTCCAATGAGAACACCTTCTCTAAAAACCTTAGATACAAAAGCTAAAGCTGAAGAAACTAAAATCAAAATAGAAGAAATTATATCAAAAGAGGACGAATCGAACGTTAGGGCCACCGAATCTAAAACTAGAGCCGATGAATGTAACATAAGACCAGTTATCTCTAAAACTAAAGTCGAAGAATCAAGTATTAGGTCCCTCGAATCCAAAACTAAACTTGATGAATCTAACGTAAGATCTGCTGAACCTAACGTAAGAGCTGCTGAATCTAAAACCAGTATTGAAGATTCTAAAATCAGGGCTGTTGATTCAAAATCTCGATTCGAAGAGTCTAACATCAGACCAGTTGAATCAAAATCTCGATTTGAGGAGAGTAACATCCGACCTCAAGATTCAAAATCTAGAATTGAAGAATCCAGAATACCCGTTTTAAAAAGTGTTTCTAAACCTTGTTTAAATGATGTTTACAATACACTTGATTCATCCATTAGTAATAGAAGCCTAAATATAACTGTGACTAATATGAAATACGATATTTTTAAAGATACAGAGAATGTCAATGATAAATATGACTTCAACACAGATCACGAAGAAGAATTTAAAGACAGTGAACCAGGGGATATAATAACCATAGAGCAAACTGTACAGAAGGAAATTAATAATATCATGAATCAGAAGCAGCCTATGTACCACGCCCCCGATTATGTCACGAATTAAAACATGTAGATGTAGAAATAATGACCAAAGATCATGGAATGTACGTATTTAAAAAAATGCAAGTGTTTGCAAAAATTGTTGGACTAAAGTCTATTTCGCAGTCTCGTTTTGTCGCCAGGTATTTGATGTTTTAAAATTGTGGGTACTGACTAAAACATTGTATTTCCATATTTTTTATTAGGATTTAGTTTGTTTGTTACTTATAATTTAGAAATAAAAGTATACACGATACTTTGGGTTTTATTGGCAAGTCCTAATTTATAACCGACGAAAAAAAGGTTGAGGTTTTCAATTTGACCGTATTTATGTATTTTTTATGTATGTTCAGTCCTCACTCCGTTATTTATGAACCGATTTTGATGATTCTTTTTTGTTAGGGTATACCTCACGGGTGGTCCCATGTCAAGGAAATCAAGATCTGATGATGGGATTAGAGTTGGGCGACGGGAAAAAATTAGGAAGGAAATAAATGGAAATATTTCTAAACTTCCATTTTTTCCCATTTCTTACCGGGAATTTATTCAAATAGGTGGGAATTTATTAGAAATATCGAGAAAAATGTATAGTTTTATTTAAAAAAAAACTAAGATCGAATAAATAAAAAAAAATCATTTTATATAGGTATTAATTATTATAAAAACCAATTGTAAATCTCGTCCAGTTGATTGGCAATATTATAATACGGCAATGAACATGTGTATAATATTTCCTTTTTAGCATTATTTGTTATATTTAAACCTGTACACTCAAACGCCTGGATGCGTTGGTGTATATATATACTTAATTCTAATCGAAAAGACTTATTAAAATCATGTAAATATACATTTTTGTCGAACTTAATTTCTTTCCGGTACGAAATATTTTTGCCTGCCTGTAAATGGGAAGAAATGGAAGTTTATTGCCATACTGCTAATTTACTGGTATGGCGCCCAACTATAGACGGGATCGAATAGTGACGAATAGTGTTTCTGTTTACTTTTCATAACTTAATCAAGTATTTGCGTTTAGGAATCATCATATCATGAAGCTGACCTGATGATGGAAAAAAATTATAAAATAAAAAAAAAATTACAAAAAAATAAACCGACGAAAAGAACTGAAAAGCAAAAAATAAATAAATCTATTAAGTCTCGAGTATTGAGCTTATTTAGATAAACTATCAAATTTTTATAAAATTATTTTGAGTCGGCGCCAAACTGATTGATTTTATAATTTTTAAATGTACCTACGTAGAAATGGGGAAGGCTCTACGTAGGTAATTAATCGGTTTATTTTTTGTTTGTTTGTAGGTATTGACTAAAAGACTGTATTTCATTTTTTTTTATTAGAATTTCGTGTTACTTATAATTTAAAAATAAAGGTATAGGTACACGATGTTTCAGGTTTTATTAGCAGCGTGTGTTGGCTTGGAATATGTCTAACAGACTGGGATGCTGACGAAGAATCTTGGTTAACGATTGTACCCTGGCTCTATTAGATTCCATAGCTGGTTTGGGGTCTCTTGGTCTGAAATATGAAAACGCAATTGTCCAGGATCCTATGCAATAAATAGTACATACATATATAGAGTCTTTGATATATAAAATTAAAAATATATGTTATTCTGAAGATTCTAAGAATAGTTTGTTATTCTGTGATCTTACAACAGAACAGTGGGAGAGTCATGCTTCGGCACGTATGGGCCGGCTCGACCGGAGTGATACCACGGCCTCACAATACCGGCAGTGAAGCAATCCTGGCTTTTCACCGAGTGAGTGAGATTACCGGAGGCCCTAACCCTTCCCTTTTCCTCTCTCCCTTCCTCGCCCCTTATTCCCCCCTTTCCCTACTCCCACCTTAAAGGCCGGCAACGCACTTGTGACTTTTGAGTTGCAGGTGCTCATGGGCGGCGGTAGTCATTTACCATCAACAAGTCATTTACCATCAGGCGACCCGTCTGCTCGTTTGCTCACTATACCATAAAAAAAATCTTAGTATCAATAAGTTTTTTGTATCTTAAATATAGATTGGCGTATTTCATTTAAAACTACTAAATGAGTTTGCCTATTTCATTTAAAACTACTAAATGAATTTACCTATTTCATTTAAAACTACTAAAGAAGTAAAATGCTCTTTTACAGAAATGAAACAAGACCAATACAAAGGTTCCTATAAATTCCTTTGTATGAAATGTTGATAAATATTTATAGGGCACGTAGCCGCCAAATATTACTGAAAACAGGTTTATGTAGCCAAATTTAGTCGAAATATGCCCGAGGGTAGACTATCATATTAAGCGTCTACACATCAACGGGTTTCTATTAAACTTTTTAATACACCTAAGAATTGAGTATTAATAATAATTCTCACATAGAATGACCACTGTTCTCTCCGATAACCTTGAATCTATCAAAGTCTATACTGCCGTCAAACAGGCATTCCTTCTTGACAAAATCTATCACATGCTTCACCGGTATCAAGTCGCGCACTGAAAATGACAATTGTATAATAAAGTGTTTGAATGTTTGTGAATATTCCTAATGCGGGAGTTGTCTTTTTAATTAAAAAAAAATGGCTTGCAGTATAGATTTTAAAACAAATTAATCTTGAAGTCATCAAAAAACTTTGAACGCCATTCCACCTATTTTTATGAAAAATCGTTTGCTGTTGAAGCTGTGCCTTTGTGGAATGCATTGCCAGTTGGTATCAGGCGAGCACAATTAGTTATAGTATTACATGAGCGTTACGACTAATTCAATTGTTTTCAAATATTTTTTGTATTGTATAATTGAACAAATAAAATAATAGAACAGAACAATATTTATGTATGGAAAGTATGTGTAACTTAACTGTTAAGTAATCTTTGTTTCACGTCTATAATAGAAAATACGCAAAAGATTTATTACCACCTATTTATTAGTCATTCTAGTCTTAAGGCCGCCTGGAAGAGATGGCTTTATGTGATTAGGCCGCACTTTGTACATTATCGATACTACACATTTAATTTCTCATATCTTCTTGCACAAGTGTTGTCGCGGCGACATCTACATACAATTAAATGTACTTCAGCGCCATCCAGTGAAGACAAACCGAACTACGCAGTAACTACCGATCCTGTATCACACAAGGAAAGTTCGCGCGCTAATTAGTATACCTATCTACAACTACCCAACATTAATACTTGGGCCGTGATCACCTAGCCTGGTGGTCGGAGACAGTTCTTCAAGAAAGGCTTCCTATTTATCTATAGTTACGTACTTACTATCGAGAACAAAATTACTGTCCACATCAGTGGTATTATCGTCGGTACATGTGCACGGAGGCAGCATCGACTCCAGTGAGGTCTGCGTGGCGACACCTCCTATCTCCCACTCTTTAATAGAGGATTCGGTCTCTTCAACGGGCTCGAGGCCATCAGGTGTATTCTTGGCTGCTAAGCGTTCCTTCAGTATTTCCAGTTGTTCTGGTGATCATTAACAAGTTATAAATGAGTACAGGCTGCTAGTTTCTTGTAGTTTTGCAAGCGGTTATCATCAGGCGGGCGGTGTGCCTGTTTGCTATCTTAATTGTACAAAAATCTTATAAGTTCAGAAGTAATTCAAACACAAAATTGATCTAATTGGATGAAGAAAGGACACGGGAGTTAGTGAAGTCGAGAACAAAGCGTGGATGTTAATGTCGGGAACACGGTACTTGTTAGACCCACTCTTTCGCCTGTGGCCTCTTTCTCTGACTCTGCCCCTCTTCTCTTTCTCTCTCTCTCTCTCTCTCTTTTCATACCCTCTCTATCTCTACGATTTACCTGGTGAGCAAGTCTCGTAGTCATCATATGACTGCTCGAAGTGCATGTATGGACTGGCCCTCATGTAAGGAGGTAGACTCCGCAAAAAAGAATCCACTTGCAGCATCTTACACTTCTCCACGGGACAATACTAGCGGATAATTTAGAACTTATTAGAAAAAACGATAGAAAAAGATTGTGACAGTCAAGTCAAATCAGTATGTTTTTAATAATATTAATGGTTAATAATAAATAATAACGAACAACGAATCTTGACAGTTGAAAATAAAAGCGTAGAACAATTTATTGCAGTATTAGATTGATGACGGACGTTGGCCGCGCGTCGACCGCGCGTTTCGGTTTTTGTACAGTGGCGATATATAGGGATAGATAGGGTTTCACATAGGCCTGCCATCACTTAAATTACCGACGCCGGACAAAAATTTCAAAAACACGCAGTGGACTAACGTGATCAGTATTGTTTTGTGTCTTAATTTATTTAAATGTGTAATTTTTACGATATAATTTTTTTAAATATAAAAATATTGTACATAATTGCTTAACTAACCCTTTCGTAATTAATTTTGTGGTCCTGCTCTGCCTTGTGACTCGGTATGACTTCCAGGCTATCATGGTGGGCGCTCCTGCAGAAACATTATAAACAAGCATTACAAGTAAAGCAGCAGGGCTTGCGTAGTTTTATTTTATATCCTAGTGAGTAGGATTACTAGAATCAGAGCTTCGTTGCCCCTCCTCCTTCCTCTCTGCCTAGTATTGCCAGCGAGTGAATTACGTCATTGTTGTTGCGAGTGTTTACAGGCTACAGTAATCGCCTACCATCAGTGCCGTATTTGTTTTTAAAATGCGCCTAAATCATGATAAACTGTAATAATCTGTATTCTTCATCCCTTAATTTTCTACCCTTCATCATCATCATCAGCATCATAATTAATAATAATTAATGACGAACGGCCTGTAATCTTGACAAGGTCGTCTGTCCACCTTGTTGATGGACATCCTACGCTGCGCTATCTGATCCGTGGTCTCCATTCGAGAACCTTTTGGACCCATCGACCATCCGTTCTACGTGCTATGTGCCCAGCCCATTGCCACTTCAATTTGCTGACCCGTTGGGCTATGTCGGTAACCTGCGTTCGTCTGCGTATCTCCTCATTTCTGATTCGATTCCGCAGAGAAACACCAAGCATAGCTCTTAGGGCTGCCATCCGTCCGGGTTTCCCCGGATTTGTCCTAGTTTAGAGGGCGTCCGGGGAGCGTCCTGGCGGGGTTTACAAAAAGTGTCCGGGTAAAACCCGGACACTTTACGCCAGGGGACAATTATAATTGGTAGATGAATCGTTAATAAAGTAAAAAATTAAATTAAATGATGAAATGGGCATTTTTTTTAAGGTGTCCGGGAAAGAATCTCGATTTCACCCATGTATCCGGATTTTTTTAAGTTTTTGTCCGGCGTCGGCAATTTAAGTGATGGCAGGCCTAATAGCTCTCCATACCTCGTTGAGCGACTCTGAGCTTGCTTATCAAGCCCATAGGAAGATACCAGTTTCAGATCCATATGTCTTTACTGGTAACTGGTAAATAATCCTGCTACAAGTTTGATGTTAATGCACAAATAGCGCCGGATTCTCATCCGGCATTAAGCTGAACTGGACACTTATTTTGGTGCAAACGCGAGACATATTATTGTTCTTCCACTGTTTCCTTAAATTATTTTCTGTATGTCGATTTTTTGTGTTTCGTATTTTTATAGCTATAAGTACAGTATTAGAATAATTACTTTTTCTCTTGCGTGTTAGGTTACTCTAACGAGCGATGTGTACGAATCACGTGATATTATTAACGAATATAACATTAAAATGTCAGATTTGTCTCATAGCTGCTCTCAGTAATCTCGATGCCGCTTGAATTCTTTCATATCATTACACCTAAAGGGGCCTATTACAAGAAATCGCGGCAATTTCCGTCTTTATGATATTATATATATTGAGTTAGTCATAGACGCAAAAAAATGGAAATTCTGACAACGCATTGCTAGCTCCAATAGTATGAATTAGAATATGAATAACATTCGACATGATGATAAGGCATCATTTGTATTCCACTAAAAAAACTAAGATCCTTTTCCATCATACGTCACAAATTTTGCTACTGCAGTTTATCAACGACTTTAAGTAAAAAAAGTAAAAAAAAAGTATTTTTCTCATTTTTTGTTGGTAAAATTATTTAATGCACCTTGCCTATTCTTTTTCAGTATAAGTTGAACTGTCTTTGTTAGACTTCACGTGCCATGACAGGTCAACATACGAGTATACACTGGACGCGTGATCGCGTAGCTTGATGTAGCAAATTTCATGTTATTTTAATTTGTAGCACATGTTGTTTGAAAATGTTAGCTTTCTGCACTTATTTTACGTGTAAACTTTAAGTAGGTATTCCAAATTTAAAATTTAAAAAATTCTCTTCACGTATTAATATCTAGATATTGAACCTTGCAAAGGTGGAATTTCCATTTTGCCTCTATTCAAATTTCGCTTTGTTGGCTTTTTGTTATAAACCTCTTTAATCTTTGTAATATCCTATAATCTCAATGTCCGTGTCATAACAAAATACAAAATAAACTCTCACGTGAAGAGATACGACACATAATAGCTTGCGTCAAAACAAAATATAAATGTTGTTTAAAAATGGAATATTGATTTCATTATTTACGAGCTAATTTGCACTCAATTGCGTAGTCTTGAAAGTCGCTATTTATGAATCTTCATTGTGTGTACTTCTTGTACGTCTGTAAAAAGATCTATTATGTGATGACTTCAGAGGTAATTAGAGTCATACCCAAGCCCTGTTGGTGCTGATGGCTCCATACTTTGAATAGAATCTGTATCTTTTTTGTCATCCCTCTTCCTGTAAATAAAAAGATTTTTTCTAAGTGAAGCTGAACTAAGTGATAACACTGATAACTGCTCATATGAAAGAACCCTGAATGATATTATGATGAAGGGCCTGTTGGTCTAGTGTTGAGTGATCCTGACTGCTGAGCCAGAGGTCGCAACATTTCTCATTGATGCTCCGCTCCTCTTGGCCGTAGCGTGATGTTATATAGCCTATAGCCATCCTCGATAAATGGACTATTAAGCACTAAAAGAATTTTGCAATTCAAACCAGTAGTTCCTGAGATTAACGCGTTCAACCAGACAAACTCTTCAGCTTTATAATATAGATATATTATGTACTTACGTGGGTAAAATCTCGCTTGCAGACTCTTCGTCTAACTGAAGTAGTTCTTGCAAATCACCAATAGACTAAATAATACAAAAAAAGAAAGCATTTAAGCGTAATCTTACATTGTTCTATGACGAAACACAAAACTAAATTATGTTTGTGAACACAAAATATGGCGGTAAACTGTTCACACAGTTGATGACTAGGTGTGTGAGTACGTACATCTTACTAACTTAAGGGCGTGCATTACACGCTCATGCAATGCAAAAGTCAATCAACTCTAAAAGTCATGATTGACGAATGATTGTTGGTGATTGATGAAATAATATCGACATTAGACGCTCACTCTGATTGACGTCAATCATACCAGAGATTTTGCAGATAAATCAGGTGTATAATGTGAATAAAAGACGAAAGCGTGTATTGCAATTTTAATTGTAATAATAAGCAAAAAACTTAAAAAGAAAAAGGATCACTATGGCCATATTTTAGCTGACATAATTTTTTTCAGCTCTCTCTTGTAGTAAGATCGAATGGTATTTATTTTCTTTTCAACATCCTCTAATGAAGCTTTCGATTGGTGGTCTTG
The DNA here is from genome assembly GCA_963859945.1 of Euplagia quadripunctaria. Classification (NCBI taxonomy): domain Eukaryota; kingdom Metazoa; phylum Arthropoda; class Insecta; order Lepidoptera; family Erebidae; genus Euplagia; species Euplagia quadripunctaria. The sequence continues at coordinate 13,435,007 of OY982582.1, read as the reverse complement.
TTTAAGTTAGAAACAATATTGCTAAATTTTAATTCCTAAAATGAAATTAATAACATTTGACACAAAAGAACATGTAATGTTTACTACAGTTAATTATACCCAAACATATTACAAATTTTAACTTAAAAACAAACACTATGACGGTGACATTGTCAAATTAATTTAAACATTGTTAGCGAGTCCATAATGAAAACTTAAATCCTAACTAATATTATAAGTATGAAAGTGAGTTGGTTCGTCGGTTACGCTTTTACGCCCTAACTACTCAACTTAGCATCATAAAATTTTGTACAAATGGCAGGGTTACTGCCAAAAAAACGACGATATCCAAAAAAATGTACCGTGCCACTACACGTTCACTTAAAAGTCAAGATTGATGGTTGCGCGGACGAATATCCAAATTTTGGGCAATCAATATCATCAATCACTATATTAGACGATAGGTTATTCGTCAATCACCGTCTTGATTGTGGTAAAACTGACAGCAAAACCTACCGTGTAATGGACGCCTTTTACAGCCGTATTCATTTTTTTAAACATGTATAGGTACATATATGTATTAATGTTTTACAGGTGTGGTTATGTTTTATTACAATTTTGGCCGAATTCGCGATTTTTATTACGAAAGACTTTCTTTGAGAAGCTAATATTTTGTATGAGAGAAGACTGAACTATAGGTTTTAACCGCAGGGACGTTGATTGATTGTTCGGATTTGTCCGGAAATGTCAACATGAAAAAAATACATGGAATTTTATAATAGATTTTTTTGTTTAGAAATTTGCACCCAGATCTATAATAAATAATTAACTTTAATGCTAATTAATAATAAAAATCCTAATACTTCATGTAAGGATCCTAAATATGATAACAGCTTTCTGTATGTACCTCTTTGTATATGTTACTGTAAAAACTTCTATCACTTTTAAATCAGAGACAGTAAATCTCGGTATGGGTCTCTGTGATAAAAACTAAGCTGGGATAGTGGTAAAACTTCAAAATTAACGATGCTCATAGAACATTTCGGACTTTTACCAATAAGAATCGGTTAATCTTAGATATGCCTAGTAAATCTTAAGATTTACCGTAGTGCCGACTTTTACAGTGACATTCGTATACGTATATATTTATTTATCATTTGACTACTATTACTAGTATCTACTTACGCATTTTTTTCCAATCTCAAGTGTGACACCAGCTTTACTTTGTCCTTTTACATCAGACTTAACATTGTTCATATGTTTCTGTAAGAAAAAGAAAACATCAGCTATCGAACTAAATAATCTACCGACAATTTAAATTAAATTTTTGTTCGCCCCCTTGCAAATTATACGTCAAAACAGTACAGTTAGTTATCAATGACATTCTAAAATTAGGCAGATTATACAAAAAAAGCCAGCGTGGATTTAAACAGCCGCTAATAATACTATAGCTTAGTGGCTATTTAATGGTATTCCATTAAATTAATATTAACTGCCGTGTAAGAGAAATTATTACAAGTCATAAGTGCGTTGCCAGCCTTTGAGATAGGAGTACGCTCTTTTCTTGAAGGTTTGAAGGTCGTATCGATCCGGAAATACCGCAGGCGACAATTTGTTCCAGAGATTGGTTGTGCGAGGCAAAAATATTCTGGAGAACCGCACTGTGGTGGATTGCCAATTATACAGGACTAATTTTGCTTACCAGTTTCGTTGAAGAATGGATCTCAATGGAGTCCCTAGCTCCAAGTAAGGCTGATTTATCACCCGATTTCTTGGGTTGCACACTTGTTGAAGTACTGAAAAAAAGGTACATAAGATTATTCTCCTTATTAAAAAGTGAGTTTTTATATAGTTTACTTTTTAATTACATAAAAAATCTATTTCATATTCAATTTTTTGTCTTAAAACTCTTATAGTCAGTAATATGACCATCCTGATATGATTTGATACAACGTCCCATGACGTTCAAAAACAAAACATTATATAAGGGTGGATCGCTCGTAAAGTATTAAGGTTTAGTACTGCGGAACTTGTGTCACAACACTCATAACACACTACAAGTCGACATTATACATTGGAATGTATGTCGAATGGATCTGTTGATCAGTAATTTCGTGAGTGAAAGTGAGCGTTTACGAAGGACAGAACATTATTTTGTGCCAGAGAAATGCAAAAGCCCTAGACGTCTATTGACGTTGGTAGTAAGGTTGCCACCCGTACTATAATATATAGTATCGTACTATATTTTGATCAATTGTACTATATATTTTATCTATATAGAAAAATACTAAGTATATTTTTATTGCTAAATCAACTTTCGCCATTTTAACTGTAACTGGAACACACTGGAACTGTTTGTAACGCTTTGACGCCTTAACTACTCAGCCGATAATCATTAAATTTTGGTTACACGTTGTCAATCATACAGAACAAGAAATAGGGTACCTACCATCCAGAAAAAAAACCTATTCTCGAGGGATGAAAAAAATTTTAAGCAGGTACTATTTTTTTGGTGAATTTTTTAAAAGTACCTACTATATTTTCTGCAAGTTTAAAAAAAATAGGTAGGTACTATATATTTTCCAAAAAAAAGTGGCAACCCTAGTTGGTACCTTCTTAATTCTTAATACTAAACTATAATCCCACTAATATTATAAATCTGAAAGTTTGGATGGATGGATTGCTGGATGTTTGTTTCTCTTTCACGCAAAAACTACTGAACCGATTGCGTTTCGATAGCTGGAGACCTAGATTAACACAAAGGCTACTTTTTATCTATTGTTCTATTTATATTTGAATAGAAAAACATCAAAGGTTATTAATTAGATACTTACATAATTTTCAGTAAAGACCCCATGTCATTGCCTCTGTAGTCTAAGCTCGCCGTAGTTTGTCGCCGACTTGCCACCGACTGTAGCAATAACAAAATAATAGTAAGTACTTATATAACAATAGCAAACTTTTTTTTTTCGAGCTGGTTGGTAAACGAGCAGACGGGTCACCTGTTGGTATGTGACTACCGCTGCCCATGGGCACCTGCAACTCAAGAGTCACCAATGCGTTGCCGACCTTTAAGGTTGGAGTAGAGGAAGAGAGGGAAGAGGGGGTAGAGGGTGAGGAGGGAAGGGTTAGGCCTTTTTTTTTTCGTGTGGAAACCCCCTCGGGCCGTCACTCCACCGGGGTTTTCGGTGCGGGGTGTGTTGGAATCAAACCAACTAAAATCACACGGTGTGCCATACTGCGCCTTAAGTAGGAGGGATCCGGGAACAGCTTTTATTGAGACATCCGGAACCCTCCTAGCGCCTGCCCGCAAAAGCACGGGCACCACCTTCGGGTAGAATACCTCTCAATTAGGTGACGTCCAGGCACACGCGGACGCCGCCTCCTCGCGGGGGGCCACTATAGCGGGTGGAGGGAAAAACCCGTCCCGTCCACCCGCGGCCACACTCAGGGCGGCATGAGGCGCTGGTAAGCGCACCTCCACCGCCCGGTTCACCGGCGGCGAATTAGGTCCGAGTGGAGAAGCTGTCGGAAGTGCTCGTCGAAGAGCCATCTGCCGTCGAGGATCAGGCCTAGATACCTTATGTGGGCCTGAACCGGTACGAGGACCGAGTTAACCACGATAGAGACGCCAGGGGGTGGACCACGACGGGGCCCATGGAATAAAAGGGCCTCCGTCTTATCCAGGGCCACCCAAGAGACTCCCCTGGTGGCCAGGCGCGCCGCCTCCTGAAAGTTCACCCCCCGGGCTGTGACCAATGTGTCATCGGCGTAACAGATTACGCCGAGCCTGGGTTCCAGTCAGTCGTACCCCATGCTCCACAGGAATGATCCAAGGACAGACCCCTGCGGAACACCGCACGACATGGGGGGAAGGGTTAGGGCTTTTTTTTTTTTTGTGCCTGTGGAAACCCCCTCGGGCCGTCACCCCACCGGGGTTTTCGGTGGGGCGGTGTGTCGGAATCGAACCGACTAAAACCACACGGTGTGCCGTACTGCGCCTTAAGTAGGAGGGATCCGGGAACAGCTTTATTAAGACATCCGGAACCCTCCTAGCGCCTGCCCGCAAAAGCGCGGGCACCACCTTCGGGTAAAATTCTCTCAATTAGGCGACGTCCAGGCACACGCGGACGCCGCCTCCTCGCGGGGGGCCACTACAGCGGGTGGAGGGGAAAACCCGTCCCGTCCACCCGCGGCCACACTCAGGGCGGCATGAGGCGCTGGTAAGCGCGCCTCCGCCGCCCGGTTCGCCAGCAGCGACTTAGGTCCGAGTGGAGATCGTCCTCCCGGACCCTTTCCGCCGCCTCCTTCTGCGAGATGACTTCCTCGCAGAAGGTCGCGACCGCGGTAAAATTCCTGTCGCTACCGGCCATGGAGCGTATGACGGCCGGTAGCGAGAGATCCCCTCCGATGACTGCAGTGAGGGCCCGACGCTGCGTCGCCCAGGCGGAGCAAAACGCCAGCGTATGCTGAGCCGAGTCCTCACTGCAGTCGCAGTGGTGACAGGCGGGACTCAATTCCCTCCTAGCGACCGAGTGCAGGTACTTCCCGAAGCAGCCGTGCCCGGAAAGGACCTGCGTCAGCCGGAAGGAAAGGGTCCCGTGCTGCCGCCCTGCCCACTCGACGATGACCGGCTGGAGCGCCTCCACGGCGGCAAAGCCAGCACGTGGAGCCTCCAGCCGGGACGACCAACGAGCCATGGTGGCTCGGCGAGCGGCCTCACGCCATTCGCGTACCTCTTCGGGCGGGGGCCGACTGCCGCTTCCCGCCCGGAACTCAGCCGTTCGCCGATATACTTCGGTGAGCACTTCCGCCTCCAAATCCCACGGGGGAGTCCCGGCCAACGCGCACGCCGCCTCCGTCGACACGGTGCGGTATCCGCGTATGGCTCTAACCGCCATAACCCTCTGAGGGCGCCAGAGGCGCGCCCTATTCTGGGCGGTCAGAGCTCCCGCCCACACCGGTGCACCGTACAGTGCCATTGACCGGACAACCCCCGTGTACAGCCGTCTTGTAGCGACGCTGGGTCCGCCCAAATTGGGTAAGAGTCGCCCAAGGGCGGACGCAGCGCCGACCAGCTTCGGAGCAAGCTGTCGGAAGTGCTCGTCGAAGAGCCACCTACCGTCGAGGATCAGGCCCAGATACCTTATTTTGCTCATCCCTCCGCATCACATGTCCATACAACGATAATCTATTGCTTCTCAGCTTTTCATCCACTGGTGCTACTTTCAGGCTCCCTCTAATTATATGTTTTTGTGTTTGTGTTTCAATTGAATATCACCAAGGTGTTGCTGAAAATCAGCGCTGCATCGCTTATAGTGATACAGCTTCAGGCTGAGCAACATCTTTTTTGACAGAAACTGAGACGCACACTGCACACGTTTTGTTTTTAGTGTATGAATCGAAAGATCCAAGGTTAGATTTAGCATTTATTTTAGTAAATTAAGATAAAAATAATAGTTTTTATACCTAACGATAGTATTCTGTATATTTAATAATTAATATCTATGGTTTTTCTTGTCATTGTAACATTATGGATTCTTCTTTTCATTCTCTGTTTTCCATCATTACTTACCTATGTTTAATTACTATTTATTGTACGTTTTCTGCGGTATGTGTCGTGTGTCTGTCAAAATAAATGTATTTTCTTTCTTCTTCTTTCTAATTAGGCCTACCATCACTTACATTGCCGAAGACGGACAAAAACTTAAAAAATTCCGGACACATAAGTGAAATCGAGATTATTTCCCGGACGCCTTCAAAAAAAGGCCGATTCCATTTAAATTTTTAGCTTGTTAACGATTCATCTAACAATTATAATTGTTCCTTGGCACAGAGTGTCCGGGTTTTACCCGGAAACTTTTTGAAAACCCCACCCGGACGCTCCCCGGACGCCCTCTAAACTAGGATAAATCCGGGGAAACCCGGACGGATGGCAGCCATACCTCTAATATATTCATTTCTCACCTTGTCCATCCTAGTCACACCACACTTCCATCTCAACATTCGCATCTCGGCTACGTGCAGGCGTTTCTCATCCGTTCTCTTTGTGGGCCAACTTTCAAATCCGTACAGGACGGCAGGTCTGATATATCAATCATCTTGAAATATTGCTTACGCGTTGCCAGGTATACAGAAAAGTAAATAGGGCACCTTTCATTTTCCTGTTACATCAATTAACTACATAGTTATGCAACAGCAAGTTTTAATTGAAGTTTTTTATTAAAGTCTTATAGCCCCTCTACGCTACTCGCGTAGTTGCTTCGACGAAGTACTTGTCGAAGTTGACCGAAGTCCGAAGTATGTCACTACTCCCTACACACTCGTGCAACCTCGTGGGGAGCTGTTGTCGCCCGTCGTTGGAACTTCGGGACACGTTTACGTCCCGTAGAATTACGTAAAACATTTTTTACCTGCCACAAAAATCGCTTTCATAACTGCAGGTCTTCAAGAGTTAAAGCTTCGCTATGATACCTTTTTTATTTTATAACATTGTTATTGTCACAACAGTAGGGTGATGTTAAATGGCTTATAACTTATAACTCTTCCTTTCTCAAGAATTTAAATGGAAAAATAACTTTGCGAATCCGACTGGGGACTGGTATTTAAAGAGATAATAACTATAGATTATAGCTCGCTCAATCGAAAAAAGTACTCTTCAGCTTTATTATAATAATTTTGATTTAATAAATTTACACTCGAGAGAATGAATCTGGGTCACAAAGATACTTGAAAATGTTGAAAGCTAAGAATACTAGCTTAGTGAAATAAATTGTGAAAATATAATATATTTATTTGTTACGTTGTATTATACTCGTAAAAATTACATAAATAAAAAATAACCAATCTTATTTTAAAACTGAAATAGAAAAACACCATATTTTTCTACAAGTACAATTATCTCAAATTAGTACTTTGTGTTATCTCCACCAAGAAGTTTTATTACTTTCATGTAAGGAGTATTTAATAAGGTATCATTATTAGCGTCCGAGATTTTGAGGTATCTTTATGTGGCTCGGATTCATTGTCTCAACTGTATTTGTTTTTTTTTAATATGTGCAATTTTAAGCTCGTATGAAATTATGGTTACACAGCCTACGTTAAGAAGTATCTCAACATGTCTAATGTAGCTCATGCTATTTAAAAACTCAAGGCGCAACATATTCTTGATTACTCTTGAAGGCTCTATTGAAGAATAAAGCTTTCAAGAAGAGTTTGTTTAGTTTGTTTGCCCGATTTCTATATTTAGATGTGGTGTTGCCAGTGAGTAGAAGTAATATACTCCCACTTTTTTATTTTTGTTTCATTTTTTTGTTTGATTTTGTATATTTTATTTCTCCATTTTTCTTTTTATTGTTTTCGTGTGAAAATTTAAGTCTTCTTTAATTTCTTCTCACAACGCAACACGATCTAGAACCGCCAGTTACAAAGTAGTTGATAGTTTATTGGAAACGGGCGAGGCGGAGGATCGGGTGCTGTCGCGCACATTGGGAGAGGCCTATGTCTAGCAGTGGACTATGATAGGCTGATTGATTGGTGATTGATGAAATAATATCGACATTAAAATCTCATCATGCATCCGTCAATCATTGCATTCGACGATAGGTTATTCGTCAATCACTGTTTTGATTGTGGCAAAACTGACAGCAAAACCTACCATGTAATGGGCGCCATAGATCGACAGCTGGTGATCTTACCTATAAATTGGCAAACGCGGTATTATTTTTTTTTTTTTATGGTATAGGGGGCAAACGAGCAGACAGGTCACCTGATGGTAAATGACTACTGCCGCCCATGGGCACCTGTAACTCGAGAGTCACAAGTGCGTTGCCGCCCTTTAAGGTGGAATAGGGGAAGAGCGGGAAGACGGGAGAGGGGGATTAGAGGGGAAGAGAGGGAGGAGAGGGAAAGGACGGGAATAGGGGAAAGGGCAGGTTAGGGCCTCCGGTAACCTCACTCACGCGGCGAAAAGCAATGCAAGCATTGTTTCACGGCCGGTTTTCTGTGAGGCCGTGGTATCGAGCTGAGTCGAGCCAGCCCATACGTGCCGAAGCATGGCTCTCCCACGTATTGCTATATTTATTTTTAGATATTATTTGTTTTACTTAAAAAAAACAACTTATTGTTGCTTTGACATTGTGTTGATCTATATTTATTTTTTTTAGTAAAAAAAAAGATTTAAAAAAAAATTATAAAATAAAGATATTTGACTTTGAAAAACAAGGCCGATCACTACAACCACCAAAATTTTCAGCCTATTTATTTCTGGTATGAATTTCTACGAATCTTGGAGAGACGAGAACTTACCACAAATAATTACATACAAGCGCACAATTGATGGTCGAATACCTATATGTTTAGGTACCCTTTTTTTGAGCGTGTGCTCAAACCTTAGGGCCGTTATACTGATAACGGCCCTAAGGGTTTTCAGTGGGGCTGTGTCTCGCAATTCAATCGTTTAAAACCGCAGGTAAACCGTGGTGTCATTTTTGTGCATTTGCGTATTAAAATTCGTTGGTTAATTAATTTATGTTAATTATTTAACACATCTGTGTTAATTTTAATTTGACCAATAACTTTTATATAAATTATCTAAAATTAAATTTATTAACATTAGTAAATTATTTGTATTGTTTTTATATTTTATTTCTCATTCTCTCGTAGGGTACTTTTCTGAAGTTTCACTTCTGCCTAACATAAGAACTTAAGCAGATGCCTACTGCTTGAGTTCTTATTTAGTATCGATGAGTCAGTGAGTCGAGTGAGAGAGAGTGAGTTGCGAAGTAACAATAGTAGGTACCTACTGAAAACATAATAACTAAGACTACCTACTTATTCATATAATTCAATTAATTAGCCTATTCTAGTCAGTGGACTAGAATAGGTCCATCTGGCTGTTACAACTTGCGTTTACCAAACCGCGGTCTCCACTCAAAGACCCGTTTGCTCCAACAGCCATCGGTCCTTCGGCATAAGTGGCCAGCCCATTGCAACTTAAGCGTGCCTATTCTGCGAGCTATGTCGATAACTTTAGTTTTTTGTCGGATGACCTCATTTCGAATTTTATTCTGCAAAGAGACTCCAAGCATAGCTTGCTCCATGCCCCGCTGCGCGACTTTTAGTTTGTGGACTATCCCCACCGTTAAGCTCATCACACACTATACTGTCACGGTAACGGCACGGCTCCACCCCAGCAATTAAGTTGTCATTCAAATCTGAGCTTTAAAATGTGGTCGTAAAATACATTTCATAATGTCAAAACGAAAAAGCCAACGGCAGGCAGTAAGCGCGCTTTCTGCAACCATAGAACTCGACTCGCAGTCGGCGCCCTGTGAGCTCGCGGTCAGCTCGCTTTCAGCGCGCGGTCCGCGTGCTCACAGCGCAGCGCGCCGACTGCGAGCCGCCAGCGAAAAAACTTCGAGTCGTGTCATGAAGAAGATGAAATTAGCTTGCACCTCGCGGACGGCGGGCGGACTGCGAGCTTGCACTTCACCGTCGACGCGTGGTAAGGCAAGCGGGCGGCGCCGTGCTGTAGCTGTGCCGTTTCAGTACCGTTATAGTGTGTGATGACCTTTAGTCTCCACGTCTCGGCACCGCAGGTCATTACAGGTAGGACGCACTGATCGAAGACCTCGTTTTGAGGCATTTCGGTATTCATATAATTAGTAGCTACTAAACTAAATTACCTCTTACCATCTTAGAATATCCTAATGCATTCTTTTCGATATTAGAATCCTGTGTGTGCTCAGAAATCATAGACAACCGCTTGAGGTTTGGATACATGTCTTTTATCTCATCAGCATTTTCGCAGGACCTTTTTAGCATAATTTCATTGAACACTAGAAATCAATAAAAATAAATAAAATTGAAGTGTCTGTTTGTAATGTCAAAATAATAGTGTTTTTTAAGCTCATGCTATGCCTAAAAATCAGTTTTGTTTTTTATTTTGTACGTCTGTTTGTCTGTTTGTTCCGCTAAACTTCGGAACGGGTGGACCGATTTCCACGGTACTTTCACTGGCAGGTAGCTGGTGTTATAAGGAGCAACTTAGGCTACTTTCATTTTGGAAAGAAAAAGAATTAGGTACACGCGAGCGAAGCCACCCGGGAACTGCTAGTATATCCAATAATATCGATTCAGGATTGATTTTAAATCGTTGAGCGATTTACGACCAATCCGTAGTAATAGAAGTAGTCACAGTTGTTTGACTACGGGTCCTTATATTACCACAGAATACATAACACTAAGAAATATGGATAATTTTATTAATAAAGGATAGTTTATGCCACTTTAGGTAGATCGAGGCAGGGTGAAACTTTTGTGGCATACTTTACTGTGAATTACTTCATGTTCTATGCAAGTCATTGTCACCGGCAGGAGGAGAAATTAAATTCCTAAAGGCGTTCAAGGAATTCATGATCCCACATTCATTGGCTCATGATGTGACCAAAGTTTTTTTTAATGGGATTGGGGGCAAACGAGTAGACGGGTCACCTGATGGTAAGTGACAACTCCGCCCATGGGCACCTGCAACTCAAAAGTCACAAGTGCATTGCCGGCCTTTAAGGTGGGAGTAGAGGAAGGGGGGAAGAAGGGGAGAGATGGGAGACCCTTCCCGGGTTAGAGGAGCCTCCGGTAACCTCACTCACTCGGCAAAATACAATGCAAGTATTGCTTCACTGCCGGTTTTCTGCGAGGCCGTGGTATCACTCGACCCGGCCCATACGTGCCGAAGCTCTCCCACTTGAATTTTATTTCATTTAATTGACTCATAATTACACAAAAATTACTAGCGCTACCAATGGTTTTTGTTTTCAGGAGCTTTTACCTTCTACTGATTAATAAAAATCTTTAAATTTGTGAGATTAGATTTAACTATTTATTGACTGTGTATTTTTAACACGCTTTTGTTCGTTTTACTTATAGCTATCTCACTAACTACAAACATGAACAAATCTTGGAAGTTTATCTTATCTTTAAACCTAACCCTTCAATTGTCGTATCGAAATAAAACTTTGAATGTATATGTATGCAGTAATGTTGATTACAAAACTATAATTTGGCATTTTGGAGCTGATCTGATGATGGGGCCAGGAGTATAGGAGGTAGAAGGAAAGTCTCTTTTTTACTTTTTAACTGGATTCGCCATTAAAGTATGTTGTTGTAATCATGTATTTCCACGGGAATTAACGCGATCACGAAAAGGTATTACATGCCTCTAAATTGACTGACGTTTCGACCAGGTTGCACTGGCCGTGGTCACAGTCTAGAGTCGAAACGTCAGGTAATTCAGAGGTATAAATACATAATCGTATCATGGAATGCGAAAGTTTAAAAGTTAGTGTTGTTTTAGTTTTACTCAACTACGTACAAATTTCAAATTCAAATTGACGTCATTTAATTTAAAAAAAGAACTCTCAGAATATAAAAATAGAGGAGGGTGGAACTTGAACTTAGCACGAATCTGTAAAAAAAAAGAAAAAACTCACCATATGTTTTCCAAATCTGAGGCGCAGTCTTTGCAGCTTTGACAGCCTTCACAGTATTTAGTACTTGTCGCCTTTCCGGAGGCTTAAAGTCAGCCATATCGCCAAACATCACAAAAGGTCTCTCATTACCTTCGAGCGAGTCCCACCAAGGTTTTACCTCCTCTGAAATGCCGGAGACTTCAATAAAAAACGACAGGCTTGGACCGAAACTGTCAGAAGAATTGAACTTGTGGCGTACGCGTACCGGGTACTTCTAAGACTTATGTGTTAAATGACAAATGAATTTAATTTTGGAAATAGGTTGTTTTAGACACTTTTAGGAGTAGCAAATATAATATGATTTTGTATTTCCATAGCGCTGCTAAAACGTTATCCACCAACAGAAGGTTTACCATTCAAAATCATAAAGACAGTAACAAAAAAAAATTACCTTTTTCAGGAGTAGGTGCTTCCTCACTCTGCACTTCTTCAGACTCGCAAGGGTCCTCATTAGGGTCATCGACTATTGAAGCTTCGGTCTTCAATAGCTTTGGTAGGTCTATAAAGTACTGGTTGGTCTCTGCAGGATTACCCGTGAAGTGATAGATGAACTTCATGAACTATGGAAAAAGATTACCTAAACCTATTATTGAGTGAAACCTACCACTCATTTTGGGGTTTGTCAACGATTGATGTTAAGAAGTTGCATGGTATATAGTGTACCAAGTAAAACTTATCAACTTATTGTACGATGCAGGATTTTAATTTCGAAGTACCGTAAAACATGACTACTTTGCTCTTGCGGTGTAACTTTGCCCAGCTGTGCATTTTTTAGAAAACTCGATGCATATCAAATTTTTTTATAGTTAGAAGTATTTTATTGTGTATGGTATAAAGCTGATCGTATTTCTGGCAACACTAAAAGACGAAATGTCACTTACGTTACTTCAGTTACCTGTCAAAACTTATGAAAGTTGATGCTGTTTTTCGGGGGTAAAAACCAGTTCAAAAACTTTATCGAAAAGTGTTATTTCTCGTTTCAGTAGGTAAGTATTTTTTTACCACTGTTAATACGAAGTAAATTAATAATATAGACTAGTATTTTACGCAAAATACTTCATAAAATCGTGAAATACGTTGGTGGGCAATGTCACCCACATGTTTTTTGAGTATTGTTGACAACATTGCCCACATTTCTTTTTCACGTAGGGTTATCACCTGTATTTTATAGTTTATTTAATATTTGTTATGATAATGTTTAAGGATGGTTTTACTCAACTGTGTATTTCGGGGATGCCCAACTAATTTCGGACCCAATGGGTTTTTATTCGAATCTATACTAATATTATAAAGAAGAGTTTGTTTGTTTGATTGAACGCGCTAATCTCAGGAACTACTGTTTCGAATTGAAAAATTATTTTAGTGTTGGATAGCCCATTTATCGAGGAAGGCTATAGACTATATAACATTAAGTTACGACTACTAGGAGCGGAGCATCAATGAAAAACTTTGAAAAAACGGGGAAAATTTACAAACGCTGACGAAGTTGAAAGTTTTACGGTAGTTCAAATCATTTTTGACAGATGGCGCTGGGCATGTCAGCGTGTGAAACATTTAATAGTAGTTAGATGACGCTATCATATTTATTTTATTAATTAAACGAGCGTATATATTCTAGTACCAGCAACCCGCCCCAGCTTCGCAGGGGTAGCAGAGTCATCTTCAACAATCACCAACATATTTCAATCAATTTACACAAAATCTTAACAAATTATGCACCTTAATCTTCCTCATGAATCACTCTGTCTATTAGTGAAACCTGCATAAAAATCCGTTCAGAAGTTTTTCAGTATATTGCGAACAGACAGACAGACTCGGCGGGGGACTTTGTTTTATAATATGTAGTGATTCAGTTCATATTTTAACGTAGGGGAGAGTGGGTAACAGTGGATTACTTTTTTCTAACTCATAGAATTACAAGATTGATCGCAAAATCCCTGTTTTCTACAATTAAATCATTGGAAGAGTATTTAATCTTTAAAGAAAAAGGCATTTATTGACACCCATCCTCCGAGCTTTTTCCGAACTAAGTTAGAGTCGGCTTTTAGTCTAACTACGAAATGGCCAAACTTGAATATTTTACGTGAAGCGACTGCCATCAGACTTCCACAATCCAAGTACTAGGCGATATTGAAGTTCTGTAGTTAGAACAGGTTGTCGGACTTTTTTTTTGGGGCTCCAACTACCCGTTATGCATGCCACAGATTTTCGTATGGCAACTGAGACTTAACGTACTCTCCGAGGCACAGAGGAGTCTCAATGTGTTAAGAATGGTTACCCATCTTAAGACTGACCTGGCTAGTATTACTTAACCTTGCAATGTGCTAACATTACTCGGTTACCACTTAGCCACGAGCCTATGCCTTGCCCCCCAAGGCATTTATTGACAATAATACATAATTTTACAAGATTTTGTAAAAAAAATAGGTGACAGTGGATCAGTTGGATTGTTGATATTCTAAACAGTCTTAAAAAAAATTTTAATTATTGTAACTTTAAAATCTGTCACTCTTAGAAAAATTACATTATATAAGTAACATTGACAACATAGTCGTAAACTTTTCATAAATATGTAAAACGTAGGTATTACATATTTATGAAAAGATTCCGATATAAAAATTATCAAGGCACCAACAATAAAGTTGAGTGGCCTGTTACAGTTGGCCTAGTGGTTAGTGACCCTGACTGCTATGCGGTAGGTCGTGGGTTCGATTCCCACCTGAGTCTGGGTGTTCTTTGTGTCCAGTGCTGGATTTACACTAGGGGCACTCGGGGCTAGTGCCCAGGGCGGCAAATAATCAGGGGCGGCCTAATTCGGAGGGTGAGAAAAAAAAATGTTCGCGTTATCGAATACGCTTTTTTATTTTCAAAAAAATTATAATTAGCTAAAATTTATCTAGTACAATTTTCGAAAAATGTGAATTTTTTTTTTTTTTGCAGAAAGGTACATTCACTGTTTGGCGCGACGTGTTCCGCGTGTGCTCTCTAAACGGGAAGGAGGGCAAGGCCCTCCGCTAGTAATGGTGTGGCTGCCTTCCAACTAAAGTATGTCTGCCAAAGTCTGCCAGGGTTCTCGGGGACTCCCTTCCTAGGGTATACCCGAGTCCCTTGCAATAGACTCACTTGTAACTGAACACCGCGCGGTTCTAGTCGGTTCGATTCCGACATATCACTTCGCCAATAGCCATGGCGAGGTGATGACCCGTGGGTATCCACACGCACAAAAAAAAGATGAGGTTGAGTTATTTTGAAGTAAAGGCTTAGTTAGGTTAGTTGACATTTGACATGATTTGAAGGCTAAGACATTGCGCGAGCAATGCATTTTGCATAAATCAACTGTCATTGATAAAAAAAAATGGCAGTCATGGGACTCTGACCGGACCCCCCGGGCCGTCACCTCGGGTTTTCGGTGGGGCGGGTTGTCGGAATCAAACCAACTAAAACCACACGGTGTGCTGTACTGTGCTTAAAAGATCCGGGAATAGTTTTTATTAAGACATTCGGACCCCTCCTAGCGCCAGCCCGCAAAAGGGCGGGCGCCACCTTCAGGTAAAAACCTCTCAATTAGGCGGTGTCCGGGCACACGCGGAAGCTTAGGGCGGCATGAGGCGCTGGTGGCGAATTAAGGTCATCACACACTATACCGTCACCGTGACGTGACCGTGAGCCGAGTCCTCACTGCAGTAGCAGTAGTGAGTAGCGGCAGCGGGACTCAATTCCTTCCTAGCGTCCGAGTGCATGTACTTACCGAAGCAGCTGTGCCCGGAAAGAATCTGCGCCAGGCGGAAGGAAAGGGTTCCGTGCTGCTGCCCTGCTCTCTCGATGATAACCGGCTGGAACGCCTCCATGGCGGCAAAGCCAGCATGTGGAGCCTCCAACCGGGACGACCAACGAGCTATGGTGGTGGCTCTTCGGGCGGGGGCCAACTGCCACTTCCCACTCAGAACTCGGCCACCCGCCGATATACTTCGCCGAGCAACTCCGCCTCAATATAAATGAGTCATTTCATTTATTCAAAAATTGTATAACGAAACTTCATTCATGTTCTAGAAAATTTCGAAAATGGGGCGGCATTTTTACAGTGCCCAGGGGCGGCGCTAAGGATAAATCCGGCACTGTTTGTGTCTGTTGTTTGTATGTTTGTAAAGTCCCCCGCGACACAGGAGTCATTCCTAATGCGGGAGTTTTTTTCTTTTTTAAATAAAAAAAAGGCAACAAAACTATGTACCTACTTCTTTTCTTTGTACCAATAAATATATTTAACCATTTCTACTTGAATTTAATATTAGAAAATCAAAATGGTACATGACGTTAACCGATGAAAAACTGAGGAGGTTCTGAAGTCAACAAAAGAAAAATAACCCAAAGGGTAGAAAAATAAGGAATAAACCGAACTGAAATGTGAAAAAGAATATAAAAAAAAAATTGTTAGCCTACTAAACCCTTACACTAATGTAAAATAATTTTGAGTCGGTGCCAAACATACAAACGAAATAAAAAAAAAAACATTTCAGCGAAAGTGACACGTCGCGTGGCCACCGTTGCGTTTTATTTTTTGGTTGAAAGATTTTATTTTCTCTTTACATATCCAGAAAACTTGTTTTAGTGCAACTCTTGCAATCTGTAACATTTGGCATACAAGTTATAGTGGATCGCTGATTTATTGTTATTGTACCCCATATCTAAATCATTCATTGTGACCCCAATAACAATTAAGTATTGAAAAAAATGCCCATAGACAAAACTCTGAAGTCAAAATAATATACAGTATTATACAGCAAGCAAATGTCCTGAAATATTATTCTTTTAAATAAAAATGAGGTGTGGGTGTAGGGGTGTGGTTGGAAGGTCCGTATTATTTAAGAACAGCTACTAAGCGTTTGTTCCCCCGCATGCACATAACATATTTGAAGCTATAGCTAATGATCCAGTGTACCCCGTGATCCACTGTTACCCACTCTCCCCTACTGATACGCTCATTTAATTTATTTCATTGATTGAGTACCTATTAGTCTAGTATTCTTTAGCAGAAAAATAATAAAATAAAATAATGTTATTTTGTGTAACCCAGTTTATTTAACATCAAAAGCCTTTGTTTTTGCATTAACTAACCTGCCCGACAACAGCTTTCATTTTCTCTCGCCATTCATTGTCTACCCTAGCCGCGGTTTTGTAACCTCTGGCTAGGTTAAGTATCAGTTGCTGTCCTTCTGTTAATAACTCTTGCAGCCTATTGATATACGCAGTGTATTCTGTCGAGAGAGAAAAGATTTAATTACGTATGCCTTTGTATAAAACGAAGTTGTACTATGTACAATATAATAAAAGAAAAGTGTAACTATGTATCTTCTATATTCTAGTCATAAAATTTTTATTATGGATATTACTAACGCCTACTAGATTAAAACAGTATATCCTATATACTATTGTAGTCTTTAAAGCAGTGGATGGAAAATCGTAACGAGCCTTAGAAAATAATGCGCGAGAATTTAGTTTCATTTCACGCACATTATACCTGCGTGGTGATTTATAGTTAAGATTGCCAGCATGATAAAGATAGTTAAGAATCGATTTTAATCGATTTTCTAAAATACTACAAAATGTTAATTTTTGGGGTATATTAAAATATGATCTTTTGGCTTGCTTTTTTACATCCTATGTATTCACTTGAGATGTAGCATAGGATGTAATGATGTTTTCATGCACTTCCAGGTAACAGATTTATTTAAAACTTTAGTTCATACAAAAAAGAGTAAAATATATTAATTACTAGGTTTTAAACTTTCGCCTTCCATGAGACAATTATGTTAAGGCCCCTGCAGCCTGTGACCAGGGCCAGTGCAACCTGGTCGAAACGTCAGACAATTCAAGGGTATCGTAATAATATTCTGTTACGTGACCGTATTAATTCCCGCTAACGTAATTACATAAGTTAATAACTAGCAACCATCATCATATTTCAACCAATCTACACAAAATCTTAACGAATTATACACCAGAACCTTTCTATCTATTGGTGTAAACTGCATGAAAATCCGTTCAGTAGTTTTTCAGTTTATCGCGAACAGACAGACGCGGTGGGGGCCTTTGTTTTATAATATGCAGTGATAACCTTAAGCGCACTTCAACCTTCTAAAAAGTACAGTTTCCATCCACACCACGGTGCAATGACGAACCTATATGTATCGTTGAACACATTCGAAAAAATAACAATGATACTATGTTTCCATAAATACATATGAACTGAAACCCGAGATAAAATAAGTAAGTGCCATTAATGATTACCTTCAATAAGCCTTAACTTTTCTAATTTACTTCTTGTTCTTTCTGTACACATAACAAACATTAACGCTGCCAAATTTTTACATTCTAATTGACTTTCTAACGCTTTTATTTTTTCTTGTCGTTCACGGTGTGCTGCCCGTTGCATGTAAGATGCCCGCATTTGCTCATTCCTGAGTAGTAGTCAAATATCAGATTGTGCAGGAATTTCAGATGCTAATTTTTGTAAGCAAGTTACTAAAATACTTACTGTAATATAAAATTAAACCTTTCTCTTGTTAATGAGATTTTTTTTTCTAAAAGTTTGTCATATTCCGCTCGGAGTAAGTTTTCTTTTTCTTTAACCAAATTTTCCACATCGTAAACTACATCAGTTTGGGGAGAAGCACACTTTGTCTAAAAACATCCAAAAACAAAATTAAATGTAAAAGAGATTTTAAGTATGTTGTCGAGTATGCTGTTCAGTTCAGTTGACAGAGTTTTATCGACTTAACCCTAAATTTAATTTAAAGGAGACCATAGTACTAAACATTACTTTAGATCTCGATACTTAGGATCATAAAAGTACTTAAAAGGGTTAAATTTATTGGAAACTAGCAACACGTCCCGGCTTCGCACGGGTAGTAGAGACATCTTCAACAAACTTCATCATATTTCAACAAATTTACACAAAACCTTAACAAATTTTACACCTAAACCTTTCTCATGAATCACTCTGTCTATTGGTGAAAACCGCATGAAAATCCGTTCAGTAGTTTTTCAGTTTATCGCGAATAGACAGACAGACAGACAGACAGACGTGGCGAGGAACTTTTTTTTATAATATGTAGTGAAGTGCCCTCGAGTTTAAGTACAAGTTATTTCAATTTCAATTCAATTCATTTATTTCTTTATTTCATAACAAAGATACATTTATATAATAAAAATAAAAAGACACACACTCCTTCTCACACACACACACACACACACACACACACGCTCACACACACACACACAAACACACACACGCACGCACGCTCACACACACACACACACACATACACAAACACACACACACACCCACACCACACATACACACACACGCACGCACGCACACACACACACACAAACACACACACACAAACACATACACACACACACACAGGCGCGCACTCGTGCGCACTTACACACACATGCACGCACAAACTTAATGAGTCAGATTAAACTTTTATAAGATTTTATATACATTAAATTATAACTACATACATATTATTAAAAATTTACATTAACAATGTACAGGCAACTTGTAATTATAAAATAACTAACCTTGCCTTTGTAGCCGTATTAGATTGCTGGTGCTTATACCTCAGGTTTACCTTTTTAAGCACCAGCCGCATTAGCAAATGATCTCTATTATGTAAACAAAAATGTAGCCCAACCCATATTTTGTAAAAATACTTTTTAATACAATAAACTTTTGTTATTATTCTCTTTATTCACTTAAATATACATATAAATTACATTTTTAAAAAAATATAAAAAATAGTGTCCCACCGGTATCGGGTACAGTTATTATTATTATTTGTTTCGGAAATACAGCCCCCACACTCCTATCAAAATAAAATCTTTACACTCATATCGATCCCGATCTCGATCCCGTATGAATATCGGGATAAAAAGTATCGCCAGCCTATAAGCCTATACGTTAATCCAGGTCTCCAGCTATCTACATACCGAGTTTCATCGCAATCGGTTCAGTGGTTTTTGCGTCACAGAGTAACAAACATCCATCCATCCATCCATCCAAACTTTCAAATTTATAATATTAGTGGGATAAACAATAAATAATCCTATCACCTATCACACATGTACTAAAATCCATTACTGTAGTCAGACCATTAAATACATGTCAATTAATAAATTCATTACAAGAAACATTTTTAAAAGATATTTTAATTGAAATAAATATGTCTATACTAAGTATCGTTATAATATCACATGTCATATTTTGCAATTAGTTAATATTGCGAATAGTGAGGTATTTTGGGGGATCAGCATTCTTATCACTAGCAGCTATAGTAATAAAATATGTATGGGTATGACTCAGTCATAAGTTTAAATTCAGTTAAAAGAATTCGTAGGTGAGTAAATTCGTGAGCAATCCACCCGCAATCTAGTGGATTTTTTATTTAGCCACTCTAAATGGTCGGTGGTTAGTCCTGTAGAAAGAATTGTTTCTTTCTGTGGAAGGGTACCACTCTAAAATTTTACCCATCACTTGATACTTAATGTTATGATTACTTTTTGTACGACTCACCTTACGCGATGAACACTTACAAACTTTCTCTTGTGAAGGAGCAGCACAATTTACTTTGCTAGCTTTGAGTTTCATTGAGGTAGGTGGTGAAGTTTGTTCCTCTTTAATAATTGCCAGCACTTCAGTATTGTCTAAATTTCCTACACTAGCATTATCCGTGCGAGACTGAGCACTCGGCATCTGACAATAATATAAAACATATTAATTCCGTATAAATCCCTTTGATTAAAATAAAAACTTTTTTCTGTTCGATTGTAGGTATCGAACAGAAAAAAGAGACTCAAATCAAAATAATCGATATCTGTAAAAAAATCGATTTTACGTTCGAGTACTGACTTGTCAGCGATTGACAACTCTAAGATTAATAACGGCAACCCTAAGTTCTGCTGTCGTGAAGTTTGTAACATGTGATGTTTCGTGAAGTGTTAATTTTTTTACGAAAAATTAAAAACCTTTTATAAAATTCCGTGGTGTATCTTAAAAGTGTAAAAAACAATCGTTTCAGTGTTTTGGTGCAGTGTTAATTGTGTAAAACGTGTCCAAACGCCGCAACAAAAATTACATGGATAAAGCCGTCACCTGAGGTTGTAAAGGTTAGTGCTTTTTCATCTGTTGTTTGTCTTAAAATAGATTTCTGTGCGGGTCGCAATGATATTTCAGTTTTGTTTGTGTAACGCCTTCATGTGACTATTTAGTTTCTTCGTAGGACCTTGAACTAGAAATATATGAGAGTACCGTGATCAAGGTTAGGTTCGCGCGGGCGATTCATCTCACGTAATCCTTGTTTATTTCTCAGTTATTACTTGTAAACACAAGTTCATTCATCAAATACGTATTAAAAAGGTATTATTCATGTATGTAACCTGTCTAAAACCATTTTCAGATAGTAAAATCTGGTTCCGTAAACCTAACCTAAAAACTCGATAGTATTTGGTGCAGTTTTTTTTGCAAGTACAGCAATACGATGTATTAACCGTTATCTCTGTCGTGCGCCGCGTGTTATTGTGTGTGGTGGCGAGTGGCAGGCGAGTGAAGATGTCGGTTGTGTTCTTTTTCTGTAAATCGCGGTGTACTTAAGTCACGTGAATTTTTTGTTTCCACTCGGTGGTTGGCATTTATTCTAAAATTATTTTAGTCCTTGTCACCGGTGAAGACGAAAACGAGAATATAGGTCGTCAGTTTTATAGATAAGTTTACATTATCTTCGACTTAACCTTTCAGTGGATTGACATTGTGTACATAGTCTACATGTAAACATTAGGACTTAAAAATAAATTTGCAGAATCATAACCTTTCCTTAACAACTAAATATAAATATTTTGGGCTTATTTCCTAGTGACATATTTTAATTCAAACTAAAACAAAGAAAAAAAAACTGATATTTTTATCAGTATGAATTTAGCTCGACTTAACCTATGTCTTAACACCTGTATGTGCAACTAACACCTATTTAAATACATCCATATCATAACCTAACAAAATGTTAATATACAAAGTAGGTAAACATAAAACAAATTTAAGGGTACGACTTTCCTTTAACTTCCGTCGAATTGAGGGGCGGGAGGGGGGAGAGGGGTACTACCCCCCCTAAAAAGGAAAAGTTGCGGAGCCCCCCCCTTTTCGAGTTTTTTTTATTTTCAATTCTGAGGAAATTTTCTTCATTTCTTTTCTGAAAAACTATGCATCTCCGAATGTTGATACTTTGCGTGTGTGCTTATAATAATATAACCTTTCTGTAAAAAAAAATATCAACCCCCCAACTCAACGGAAGCTAAAGGAAAACTGAGCCGATTTAAGTCTTTCTCATAAACAAGAAAAGGCTTATCTGTGTTCTTAAAAAATGTGTGCTTTAGGTACTAATACAATCTTTTATCTCCCTCTCTTAACAAACAACTTAAACTTATTCTCTTAAAAACCACTGAACATAGTTATTTTATATTAACTATTAAAGCACTAGAAATTTCTTAAGGGGGTCACACATGAAAGTTATAAAACTTTTTAGTCATAGCTATGGTACCTAGACTTAAAGCGGAATAGGTGTATATAAAGTTAGGCATATAGGTTAATATCAAATATATTAATTCTCTATGTTCACCTATTTGATAACATTTACATGTTCTGTGATACAGGTGTTTTTTAATATTGGGATCTAGTAATTTATGAGCAAAATATTGTTCACATTGACACAGATATCAATACAAGTGTCATTTGTTATTGGAACTAGTAATGACTTTCAAATGTATAATGTCATTTTTTTTTCAAAACTTGCATACACATGTGGAAAAATTCCAATGCTAACTTCTAAAAGTTATTACATTTCTGTATTTTTGAAAAACTTTTACCTATACTAATATTATAAAGAAGAAAGATTTGATTGTTTGTTTGTTTGCATTGAATAGGCTCCGAAACTACTGAACCAATTTGAAAAATTCTTTCACTGTTGGGAAGCTACACTATCTCCGGGTGACATAAGCTATATTATATTTTCAAAAAAATTAGGGATCCTTACTAAAACTCCAATAATGTAAGCCAAGGTGTAAAAAAATTCTGCTACCCGTGCGAAGCCGGGGCAAGTTACTAGTACTTTATATAACTTGTAATAAAAGGGGCAATATTTATTTAATACATTTTTACATACTTAATTACAATTGGGTGGATGCCTATGCTCAAAATTAATTCATTTGCCAAGTCAGGGAATAAAATAACTTAAAATCCTTCAGTTTCATTTAAATTTATTTTAAAATTGACAAATTAACATTAAAAGTGAAAAATTTGACAACAGTAAGAAAACTTTCAAAAATGTACTGCTTTTTTTTGGATTTTTGGATGTTTAGTAAAAAGATAGATCTTATTACTTAATCCTAAACAAAATAACCTCTACTAATATGCTAGGGTATTTACTTAATTAATTAGAAACGAAATAACAAATGAAATATGGAATATGGAAGTTAAAAAAATACACATAGTTTTAAAAACTTGCAATTTACAGCTTTGATATATGTATATAAATAAGACATCATTATCTATGAGTCAGTAAATAATTCACAGCAATTTCATGGTTATCCCCAGTCTTTTGTTAAAATAAGTCATTGTCTAATTAACAAGTTCATTAACCTCTAAGTTTTCAAATGGGCTGTTTCATATTTTTAAACTTCACACCAAAACAAAGACTTGCATTATTCTAATTTATTCATATGACTCACATATCACCCTAGGAAGGATGTTTGAATGTAGTCTAATATGCTTTATGTTTAACGATAAATGTTATTTTAGCAGGTTTTACTGAGATATATTATGTTGTAAGTTACTTATTAAATAGTATTTTTTCCCAAAACAAATAAACAAAAAACATTTTTATGCACATTCCTTAATTTTAACTGCTACTAGACAAGGTAATAGAAATGGTATAAGTCAATTTAGATAACCCTACAAAAATATTATAAATGTGTAAATGTGAAAGTTTGGATGGATGGATGGATGGATGTATGTTTGTTTGTTTGTTAGTTATTCTTTCACGCCAAAACTACTGAATCTATTGCGATGAAACTTGGTATGTAGATAGCTGGAGACCAGGTTTAACATAAAGGCTACCTTTATCCCAATATTCCCACGAAATCGGGACATACGCGGGTAAAACTGCGGGGCGCTGCTAGTAATAAAATATTTCATCCTAAACATGTATTAAGTAAAGAATAAGCTGACTGCATACAGAAATAAATAAAAGTGTGCATCTAACAGGACAATATTAGGTATAGCGATACAAAAAATTGAGTAAAAATTGGTTAAAATAAAAAGCTTAAATGACAACTCTTCTTTTGTTTGCGCCTTGACTTCAAGCGAAAAAAGGTTTTGGCAGACAGATGAAGAAGTGATCCTATTAGCCTTAAAAGGGTCCACACCACAAGAGAATCCAGTTCAGAAGTCTTTCATATCCTCATGACAGACACAGACATAAAGGCATCAATAATAAATTAAAATATATTATATCACATTTTTCTATTCAAATATATTCGTGTATGTATGTGCTATGGGTATGATAGTACATGCTATGCTTATGTTTAATTTCGGTTTAGATTTGTCTTATGTCTCAGAATATTATTATTTTTATTATTAAATTAGCCTGTAAGTTCACCTGTGGGTCGTAGCATGTTGTTACATACCCTTTAACCTTCCTTAATAATAATAATGAATACTCTTCTATACAGTACAAAAACAATGATTCAAATTTGACTGACAGTTTCAGAGATTGGTGTGTTTAAACACAAACAAAATACTCTTCAGTGTTATCACTACATATTATGAAACAAAGTCCCCCGCTGCATCTGTCTGTCTGTTCGCGATAAACTGAAAAACTACTGAACGGATTTTCATGCGGTTTTCACTAATAGACAGAGTGATTCATGAGGAAGGTTTAGGTGTATAATTCGTACCCGTGCGAAGCCGGGGCGGGTTGCTAGTATTAGTATAAAAGTACAAGGTGCCAGATGTTACTCTCTACATAAATAAAAACTCAAAACTTTATCAGAATTTTAACATCTTTTTCAAAGAGGATTTTTTAAGACCCAAATGTATTAGCCCCATTATGTATTTATTATAGTAGTGGCAAATACAACAAACTAGTAGTGGTAGGTAAATGCTGTATTCATAAACCATTACCTTTTACTCCTAAAACAATCATAATAAAATATTGGAATAGATGTGTGCTTTATTTAGTAGATTTTGATCTCTCAGGGAAATAATGAAGAATAATGAAATACCTATCAAAGAGAAAAGGAAAGTGTACAACCCCTGTATCCTGCCCTGCTTGATGTATGGGGACACTAACACAACAGATGGAGAACAAAATAAAAATTTGCCAAACAAAAAAAATCGATTGGATAGAAGTGTGACAGAAGTTAAGAGAAGAGATAGAGTAGATTTAACAGAAAGAGTAAAACAAAATTTTAAAATGTAAAAAAAAAATTTTTTGCCGATGTGTTGAAATCAACATGTGTTGTGTTACAGC
The DNA here is from genome assembly GCA_963859945.1 of Euplagia quadripunctaria. Classification (NCBI taxonomy): domain Eukaryota; kingdom Metazoa; phylum Arthropoda; class Insecta; order Lepidoptera; family Erebidae; genus Euplagia; species Euplagia quadripunctaria. The sequence continues at coordinate 13,409,917 of OY982582.1, read as the reverse complement.
AATAAAGGCTTATTTATTTATTAAGTAGCAAAGATTATTTTGTGAAAGTGGAGATGGACTGGCCATATGACCCGTGATCCACACAATAAATGGAGCACAATTGTCTCCGACTGCTACCCCATGGATGGTAGGCGAAACAGAGGACCCAGGAGGAGGAAAGATGACCTAAAACTCACGGCTGGACACCATTGGAGAAGGGTTGCACGAGACAGAACCCAGTGGAAAATGTTAGAGGAGGCCTATGCCAAGAGGCACGCTGAACTGAGGGACATTTTATAAAGGAAACAACACCCATTTTTCATCCATTAACGTTCAGAATAAATTATAATTATTATAAAGATTATTTTGTAGCAAAGAGTTTGTTGTAAACATAAATCAATTGGAATTTGCAAGTATTCAACGAATAATCAAGATCTATGTGTTTATGAAATGTAAATTATACTTGAGTTTGTAAATAAACCATTTGAAACATTACTTTCAGGAAATATATATTAGTATAAATTTTAATTGTCCTTTAATTGTAAATGTATACATAAAACACTAATCAATGAAAAGAGTAATAGTTTACATAATGAAGAATTTAAAGAGTAACTGACACACTAAATGTGAATATTGATTGATTGATTACCGAAAATGTACCTAGAGATTGGGTGCCCAATCAATTATTTTAGGCTTTTCACGCCTTCGAACAATAATATGGTCTTCTGGAATAGGTGGCCCTAGTGCTCATCAATCTATTTAAGCTTTGGCAACCATTTGTCATTTTGCATTCTAGTAAAAACGAACAGTGGCAATTGAATTTTTATTGCATTCTTATTTGAGTATCTCTGGAAGAGAAACATACACTGGGTCAGTGTATGTTTCCATTCTACCAAACTCTACCCAGTCTAGTGGCAGAGTGTCATTAATTTTGATAAAAAGGTATGAAAATTTATAATATTTTTGTAATTTACAAACGTTTGCTGTCTCAAAAGAATGCAAACCCTGGTTGTTGTTTATGTCTATGTTGATAACATCCATATTCTAATTAACCAAAATGAAAAGCAGTCCTTTTTGTTTGTTTGTCACAACACTATGTTGAGTACTGCTATTATGTTCCATAATTTTGTAAACAAGCCCTTCTTATCACACTCTTATCTTTATTAAATAGATCAACAATCTCTAGTGTTTCAATTGTTTATATTGTTTTAAGGGGTGATTAAGTGTTTATGTGGGAGTCTCACAAACATGTTCTTACAACTTTTCATAGTTTCTAGGGAATATTCCTCTTCAAAAACATCTACTCAACAAATGTCTAATTAATTCAATATAAATTTAAAATTTGTTTAGAATAAGAATAGAAATGTATAAGAAGAAGGTAGCAGGGATGGACTGGATGCGGAAGGCGGAAAACTGGGTGCTGTGGCACGCATTGGGAGAGGCCTATGTCCAGCAGTAGACTATGATAGGCTGATTGATTGATTGATAGAAATGTATAATATGTATTTGGAGAAAGCCCACAACTTTCTCTCGAGATATTTTAAACATTTTTTCCATTAGACTGTTGGGTAGCATTGCTTTAAACACACTCTGGTTTTATTACTATTTATATTTAAGGCATGAAGAACTCCTGCTTTTTAAGTTTTGGCCACAAATACACATCTCCGCGTCCTACAAATACTGATACACAATTCTATCAGTATCATTATCTTAATCAGATCATAATCCTCGTCAAGCATAGGCTTTCACAAAAAAAAATATTACAGTGAGACTTTTAGTACTAGAATATCTGTTGTTTTATTGAAATAACTAATCTATAATACATAACTTATTTAATTGTCTACAAAATGGTGAGTCAGGAAAACAAACACTCAGAATGAAGTCTTGGAGTGATCTAATTTCTTGTCTGATAAAAATATAAATTTTAGGATGTACGTTATGTATTCAAAAATATGGAATTGACCTATTCCAAATGATTGTGCAAATGTTTTAAAGTAACTTTTGTTTTCATATCAGAGAATATATTGTACTTCTTTATTTTGTGATCTTTAATTTAAGACAGCAGAAGTCGCTTAAAATCCTGCCTTAGGGATAATGCGGTAGAATTAATTCCCTAGAAAAGTCACATATACATTAATAATAAATGTTTAAACCAAATACTGCTCAAATGAACTGCCTATCAATAAAGAATATATTATTTCAATTAATTTCTTTAATTCAATGTATCTTACATTGAAATATCCTATCATACATAATAAATAGCTAAAATTATTAAAAGTCTATAAGTGTGATCATACCTTTATAGTATTATTTAACAGCTTAAACTTAAAATAGTTTCTTTTTTTATTTACATTTGTTACTTATTGCTTTTTTTGGTTGCTAATAGCTTAGTTTGTATGTATGTAGTAATGTCACTGTCATTAAAGTCAGCTGTCATTAATTGTCACATGCCAGTATCCAGCCAGTCATATTATTTAAATACTGGGATGGAAAAATATCAATAAGGCTATATTTGGACACAGCCTTTCTGAAATATGAAAATAATTAACCAACTTGAAGAGGTGCTAAATAAATCAAGAGACTTTTTTTAAACAAACTAGGAAAGACAAGACATAACTTTCTTTATATTATTTAAGTATGTTGCATTTATCTATGAGGATCTTGTAAACCACTTTGAATTATTCTTTTTTTTAAAGAAATATTTAAGAAATTATTCCTCAAGTATTTGAAAAATTCTGTTAGGGGAAAAAAAATTGGTTGCCTGTAAAGTCGGTATACGGGCGAAAGTTTTACGTGACAACGACTTTGAGTGGTAAAATAATAACCATGCCCGAGTGGAAGGGACGCGTGCCTCTCACTCGCTCTCATTGTGAGCGCATAACGTGAGCGGAGCGTAACGCAGTTTCTTGAAGTGTCACCCGGCAAACCAATTTATAAGACGTTGTCACGTCAATAAATCCTTTTTAGGGTATCCTGGGTCCTCTGGAATAGACTCACTTGTGATGGAACACCGTGTGGTTTTAGTCGGTTCGAGTCCGACAACCACTTTACCTTTGGCTCCAGTGAGGTGATGGAGGTGTGGGAGTTTCCACATGATAAAAAAATATTTAATTTTTAATTTTATAATTATTTGGGCGCGTAAACGTAAGCTGTTTTTACAAGCTTTCATTTTACTTGCCTACTAACAAAGTATTTGGTAAAATCTTGCAACTGAATTTTATACCAGTTTATCCCAACTGATTGAGCTGAAATTTTAAATACAATGCTACTATAGTGACAATGCAATATAATTATATCAGGGAGGTGGTATTCATGATGGACCCAGAAGGAAGAAGAAATTCCTATAGCCAGGAACCACTTATATACTCAACATGACCAGTTTGGGCTTGTTAGATGGGTCTTTACAGGTGTCCAGGGTCTTATAGACAGATCTTGGAGGTGGTCATAGGAACTCTTCATATACTCAATAATAATAATAAATACAAATAATAATAAAAATTGTTTATAACTGGAAATAAACAATTTTGTGTTTGGTCTCATTGTATTTGTTTTAACGAGTAGTATAGACCTAGATGTCCAGGGTCAGTTGGAACATTTCGCGCGACAAGCTTTCCATTCGAGTAGCTACTCGGGTGGAGTTCGAACCATTACGTTATTACCTGTGCTTTGAAATAAATTTTGAAAAGTATGTATAGCTGTCGCACGAGTTGAATGCAGAGTCAGGAATGCCACTAGTCACTACATTGCGGGCGTGGGAGGCGAGGTGTGCAGGTTCGTGGGCGGTCGGGGGAGATGCTCCCGCCCCTCGGGCTCGACTTCGTTCACTTTAGTAAAATCATTATCATCACTGCTGAACATAGGGTTCCTAATTAAAACTTCCACAGAGCATTTTTTGGCCAACTTCATTCAACAGCTTTCTAAACTGCTCTGGTAGACATAATAGCATCACCTTTTGATTTAAGTAACCAATTTTTTTCTGATTTTAATTATTTCTTCATTTAACCTTCACATAGGTCAAATCATTGTTAAATAATGAAGCCAAGGTCGCATACGGAGACATTAGATATTATTCTGCTGAAAATAATTTCCAAGTTTTTTATCACTAAAGTGGCAAACAAGCATATAGGCAGCTAACATTGAAATTTTTTATAAATTAATTTTATTGAGTATTATTTTACTATTTTCAGTTTTTTTTTTAATAAATAAGCATTATTTACGTATACAGATAAATAATAACTTGGAGGACGTATTTCTTACATGATGTAAGCGTTTTATAAGGAAGAAATTTGAAAATTCATCTCTTAAAAGGTCAAAATAGGGGATGAAAGTTTGCATTAAACTTCCATTTTTTTAATTAGAAATGTAAAATTTAAATGTATATAATTATGAGCTAAGGTTAGAAAGAAAAAATTACTGTATCATGTTTTTTTTCCTGAAATTTATTTTATTTCCCTCCTCAATTACTATCCAATAAATACTATCTAAGCCCAGGGGGTCATCACCGAACAACAAGGTGTGATGTCGGACTAAAACCACACAGTGTTCCGTCACCGGGTCTTATTGACGGGACAGGTGTACCCTAAATTACATTACCCACACTCTACGATGTCTGATGTCCGCCATCACGCGGACGAAGTCGCGGGCAGAAGCTAGTATATGCATATAGGACATTCTTTTTTTTATGGGCAATCTAAGCGTTTATATTTTAGTTTTGTTAGAAAAGTAAACATGTTTCCTTATGTGTTTTGAATTGTAGCCACCTAGGCGTCGAGTTAAAAAACCTATACTGTATCCCCTATTATTGTATCTATACGTCTTATGTACATTTTTCTGTAATTATGTATTTGGTCTTGGAGTTAAATATTTTGTCTATAAAGCGCCACACGGTCCTGTCTCACCAGTTTTTATCCCCTGCACTAGCAGTCGACGACGTTTGAATTAGTGAACGAATCTGTGGGAAGTAACCTGTGGCTTGCAAGAGGATTGTAAGAATCAATCAAGGCTCTAAATTTTGTATAAAAATTACCACTACATCGCGAGTTATTTCTTCCCGCCACACTTTCTATGACAGAGTGCATCGTGATAGAGGTGTTAAATAGTAGGGGAGACCGGGGATGGTTGACCAAATTTTTGTTTAAACACTTTTTGTTTTGGTGTATATTATTAAAAAACCAATAAATGTGATAGAAACACCATTAAGCTTTAAAAAAAACTTAATTTGATGTGACGTAAATCTAGGCTAGGTCAACCAACTCCGTTATAAATTTTATTAGTCTACTTGCACCAAATTGCTTTGTAACTTTTGATTACGTGCCATACCTTCAAAATTGCGGCGGAATCCACAGAAATATATATATTTTTTTTTATGGCATAGCGGGCAAACGAGCAGACGGGTCACCTGATGGTAAATGACTACCGCCGCCCATGGGCACCTGTAACTCAAGAGTCACAAGTGCGTTGCCTCCCTTTAAGGTGGGAATAGATTAAGAGCGGGAAGATGGGAGAGGGGGATTAGAGGGGAGGAGAGGGGAAGGACGGAAATAGGGGAGAGGGCAGGGTTAGGGCCTCCGGTAACCTCACTCACGCGGCGAAAAGCAATGCAAGCATTGTTTCACGGCCGGTTTTCTGTGAGGCCGTGGTATCGAGAGGTTCTAATAAAACTGGGCGTATATGACGTAATAATGTTAGGCTGAAACAGAAATTACAATAGCATTTAAAAGTAGTTCACACGCACCTCCTTTCACTACCTTCGGGCGGCTGACCCGGCTCCTCATGGCGTGGGTCTAGCTAGAGAGGACAGAAAACCTAAGTAAGCCTATCGTTTAAGCTCAGCTCAACCTTATTAAAAAAAACCGAACAACCCGTTACACACCATCGGCAAGCAAGACTTCTAGGCGAGCTTAGCATACTCAGGACTGCCTGGCAACATAGAAAGTAAACTTAATAAATGACTACACAGTTCTCACATTTCACGATTCAGAATTTTCTTATTAAAACATAAAAATTGTAGCATAACAACAATGTCAACACAGTGTATAAGATAATGTCAATGTTGTGTAAAATTAACAATGTCAATAATAATTATGAAAAATATTTGTATATGTCAGACATGTCAGACAAAAACTAGTCGCGTAAAAGTTAAACCAAGAGGAGTCCACACTGATTTACAATGTGACTGTGGAGCAGCATTCCAGGACCAGCATTCTGGTTAGCATTTAAATATATTGCGTATGTTTTGTACAATAAAGAGTTTATCTATCTATCTGTAGTTTATAATATACTCTATACATAGTGTGCATTTTATACAAGTTTTAAATTTCTTCTCATTTAGTTGACAAACAAATCGTTTCTTGATTATAAGAACGCGCTTTAATACCGCGTTCCTATAATTAAGAAACGATTCGTTTTGCTTACGGACGGTTAAATTTCGTTGAATTTTCATCGAAAATTTTACCGCCCGTAGGCAAAACGAATCGTTTTAACTTATGAAGGATTTCGACTTAAGCGGAAATTTAGTTATTTTGAGTTATAGTAAAATAAATAAAAATTCAAGTTGCAGAGGTTTTTATTTATTATAAATCAAAATTATTTCAAAACATCCTTAAAATAAAAAAAAATATGGCAATAAAAAAATTCAGTACTATTTTTTTGCTTCAGATAATTCGGTTGTTCTCTATCTATAACATTGTCTAACCTAAGATATAAAGATCAGAAAATTCTTGTTCTTCAGTGTTGCTGGTTTGCTCTATAAAATTCTTTAAATTGTTTTCTAAGAAACAATGGTTTTGTTTTTAATTATAGGGGGCAGACGGGTCACCTGATGGTAAGTGACTACCGTCGCCCATGGACACCTGCAACTCAAGAGTCACAAGTGCGTACTTACATTTTTGGCAAATTCTTAAAGTTTATCTTTCTTCGAACTATAGAGGTAGTAAGTTTCAAATAATCGAGTTGTAAAGATTGTAAAATGAAACATTGCTATGTTCGAGATACAGAGGTCCAATTTAATTTTTCGAAATAATCAGTGAGTGAGGAACTCACTCACTAATAGAGGGTTGAGATTTCTAGTAATGGAGGTTTTGGTGTTTGAAGGGAAGGGAACAAAACATTTTTTCGAGATTTGGAGGTTTTCAACTTATCGAGGTTCGACTTAACGGGGTTCTACTGTATATTTATAGTATATTTTATTATGTATATAGTGTTAAGCAACACCCACCGTGTAACTTTGTTCGCATCAACGCATAATTATATCACTCACCAACGAAATATCCAAGGAATTCATATTAAAGAAACAAGCTTTGCGTTTTGCTTACGGACGGTTAAATTTCGTTGAATTTTCATCGAAAATTTTACCGTCCGGCAAGCAAAACGAATCGGTTCTTGATTATAGGACCACGCTTTAAATGGATTACTCGAAACGTTTAAAGTTCTTTGCTTGCACTTGCAGTCAACGCTTACTGCAAAAAAAGCCTAGAAATGTAGAGCAAATGTTAAATGGGATGCCACCCGGCCACGCGCCTGTGGCTATGTAATTTGAATAAAAAAATATTGTGACAATAAATTGAGATAAAAACTATTCTATCTCTCAAGTTGGACCAAACTGCACAGTATTCAAAATTTCATTAAAATCGGTTCATTAGTTAGAAGTTCGTCGCGAACAAACAACGTGACACGTAATTTTTATAAATAAGGTAATGTACATATATAAATTGCAAAATGCCTCAGTACATTCAAGCAAACGAGCTTTTGCATCGACACAGAAAACCATCAAAATTACCATGCTTAAAGTATGTTGGCATTGGTCGAGATAAGACAACAATGCCATTGTTACTGTTTTAAGAAGGTAGCGTTAACGGTTTTTAAAACGAACAGAGGAAAAGGTTCGTCCTTTCGCCAAATGTTATATTGGAAACAATGCGCCCGCATTGTTCGGTGGTGTAAATGAACTATATTTTAAAAAGTCTATGGTGATGGGTCTTCAAAGAATTGTTGCCGCTTTGCCCATTGTATTTTGCTTTGCCTGTTGTATTTTGCTTTGCCCATTGTATTTTACTTTGCCCTTAAAGAAATATTTTACAGCCTTCCGTAAAACGCTTATCGTTAATAATATAATATTACTAGCGACCCGGCCACGCTTTTGCTGTGGTCAAGAAATTTGCAAAAAGATAAAAAACTATCTCTATTGTACACACGTTTTGGTAAAGCATGTTGATCTTAATTAATATTTACCATAGATAATATGCATCAACCTGGTATTATTATATTTGCACAGGTTTTGACAAATAAATATGTCTTTACCAACGTTTAAACTTTCGCGTTCCATGATATAATTATGTATTTACGGGAATGAACGCGATCACGAAATGGTATTAATCTCTCTCTCAATTGTCTGACACAGGGTGAGTCAGCCTGTGACCACGGCCAGAGCAACCTGGTCGAAACGTCAGGCAATTTAGAGGTATGTAATACCTTCTCGTGATCGCGTTAATTCCCGTAAATACATAATTAAATATATATTTATCTTTAAGTTAGACTAGGGCTGCCATCCATCCGGGTTTAGAGGGTGTCCGGAGAGCGTCCGGGCGGGGTTTTCAAAAAGTGTCCGGGTAAAACCCGGACACTGTGCCAGGGGAAAATTATAATTGTTAGATGAATCGTTAACAAGCTAAAAATTTTAATGGAATCTGCGTTCTTTTTTAAAGTGTCCGGGAAAGAATCTCGATTTCACCCATGTGTCCGGATATTTTTAAGTTTTTGTCCGGCGTCGGCAATTTAAGTGATGGCAGGCCTAAGTTAGACCATACTGCACACATTGAGCAAAATTTCATTAAAATTCGTGCATTAGTTTAGGAGTTCATTACAACGGGCCACGAAACTTTTATATATACATAAAACACTTAGGCTAATGGAAATAGACTTATTAATGTAAACGCGACCTCAGGAGTCAGACGTTACAATATATATAATATAATATAATAATAATATAATAACTTCACACATCTCACACACGGCCGTCTGATCCCAAACTAGGCAGAGCCTGTACTATGGTAACCAGACTGCTGATAAACATACACATATATTTCTAAATACATACATGTTATAGATAAATTACACCCAGACACAGAACAAATGGTCATGCTCATCACACAATGGAATGCTATACCGCTGCTCTACATAGGTATGTGTTTCTCATATAAATGTCGTATAGATAGGTCTTTAGAGTTAGAAGCTTTTTCGGCTACACTTATTCAATAGGCTCGGACATCCCGGCAACAGCCAGTTCACGAAGTCCAGTCCAGAAACGAGGGTTAGGGGGTTCGGAAAAAATATCACAAGGGGGAGGGAGGGGGCTGTTGTGAGATATATTTTTTCGTGGAATGTGCGATTTCTTCTGAAAATGTTTAAGATACTTTGTAACACCAGGGGGGCGAGGGATTAAAAAGTTGCTAAAAAACATCACGTAATTAATGGACGACCCCTTACAGGTATGCGACCCTGACCTGCTCGACCCCAACCTATACGTATAAGCTCTCTGTCTCCATTCCATCTTACTTACCTTTCCCATTCAATATACTCCCAATTTTCCCATTTTTAATACCTTAAATGCCCGGTTGACGGCAATAGGCTTGCCCCCTTGCTATTATGTGAGTGGGACCAAATTATAGTTTGCAAACATGTTGGTGTTTAAAACACCTCTGTCTACCCCTTTAGGGCCGTGAGTGTGTGTATGTATGTTCCAGACTAATGATGAGAAATCGCAAGAGAGTCCACGCAAGCGCATGGACTCTCTTGCGATTTCTCATCTAGAGCATGTGCTAGCGCAATAATTTAGCGCTCTAAAAATTTCATAATAATGTAAAGCGGCCTTGAGACTTAATAGGTTTTAACTAGTGTTTGCTAAGCTGTAATTGTATTTTTGTTACCCTGGAATGTCCCATTGCAGAGTTAAAATCTTCTAGTCTTCTACTCAATATCTGCTGGCCAGCCAGTCTGCTCGAACTCCGCTCTTAACTGTAGTAGCGTGATGTTAGATAACCTGTAACCTTTCTCAAGATCAAATAGGAAAAGTTCTAGAGATTAGCGCGTTTCTAACCAAAAGAAGCAACCGGTGTATAGCTTTATTATATTGGTATGGCTTATGCTTATGTCTGTCAGTCGAATACCTACCTAGTTTCTATAGTATATTACGCTTGCCACTAATATTATAAATGTAAAAGTTTGGATGGATGAATGAACGGATGTTTATTACTCTTTCACGCAAAAACCACTGAACCGCTGAACCGATTGCGATGAAACTTGGTATGTAGATAGCTGGAGACCTGGATTAAAGCATAGGCTACTTTTTATTTCGATATTCCCACGGGATCGGGACTTACGGGCTGAAACCGCGGGGCGCTGCTAGTTAATAATACATTTTAATACCTTTTGAGAGGTACACACACTACTTTCACGATGCTGCAAGTGAGAGTCGGTAAGCTTGTTTCTAAAATATGAACTCCTTGGATATTTCGTTGGTGAGTGAGACAATTTTGCGTTGACACGAACAAAGTTACACGGTGGGTGTCACTCTACCACTACATATTATAAAACTAAGTCCCCGCCGCGTCTGTCCGTCTGTTCGCGATAAACTGAAAAACGACTAAACGGATTTTCACGCGGTTTTAACTAATAGACAGAGTGATTCATGAGGAAGGCTAAGGTGTATAATTTGTTAAGATTTTGTGTAAATTGATTGAAATATGTTGATGATTGTTGAAGACGTCTCTGCTACCCGTGCGAAGCCGGGCCGGGTTACTATTACATAATAAAATATACTATATATTCTTAACGTACATATACATAAATGCATGCCATTATATCCTCGCAAGGAGTGTGTTACACTTAAACCCACATTTTAAAAGTTGTAAGTTTGGCCCCACGTAATAGGGGGACTAATCTATGGCCACGTTTCCAGATTCCAGCTAGATTCTCGGTTCTTACTAAGAATTTCCTGAAAGAAAGACTCAATAACAATCTACCGAACTTTGAAGTGCCCACGTGACTTTACGCCCGCACGCTAACAGTTGTAAACTTATGCTACGAGAACAATGAGGCGGTCTGAAAATCTAAAGTAGGACTAGCTATCGCCCGCGGCTTCGCTCGCGTTGATATAGCTTTGTCAATCAATTTACGTATTGTTCGGCCGCTGAGAGAATGCTTTCCTGACAGGCCGTGATCGAGTGGACCATCTATGTAACTTTTAAGTGGCGTTGAATTTACGTTAAAAAAAATAAAAATATTACTGAAAATAAATTTTATAATTTTGCGACAAATTTAATTTAATGTTAAATAGGTAGGTAAATAAGAAAACTATAGTTTTAAATGAAAACTACATTATTACAAGTATTTACAAGACTACGTCAACGGCTTCTTATTGTAGTGACGTGCGTAAAGACTTGCCTAAAATAGCAGGCAATTGCATTATTTTTACATTATAAATTAATTATCATCAAGATAATGGATAGAAAGATGTGATGAAAGTATTTTATATAGGTACAAGCTGACCCGACAGACGTTGTCCTGTCTTAACTATGAATATTGAATTCGAATTGGTATAATTAATAAAAAAAAAAAATTCCAAATACATACTTCCGACCGATGAATCTGTTTCAAACGATATTTGCAACGCGCATTCTGTCAAACGACTGACAGTTCTGTCGAAAGCGCTAAGCTTACATTAGAAAAGTTTAAATGGTCGTTAAGATTTCTTAAATTCTCTAATTTTCCGCGCATTTTTTTTAATTTTTTCTTCCATAACTACCTTCTCCTGACGATAATAAACACAAAAAAGAATAATTAACGAAATCGGTCAAGCCGTTCACGCGTGATGCCGTGACCAAGGGAAATAGGGATTCATTTTTATATTTTATCATGAACAATTTACATTGTGTTTGATTTTATATTGACTACACACACTTCTTCTCTTGTTCGTTCCTCATTTGCTATCCATTCTATTTTACTATGTAATGCGCCTCCGAGATTAGGATGTCCACCAACAGAGACACGTTTAAAGCTAAGGTCCGTGAATTTTACAGGAAACAGTTGGCAGAAATATACTCGTAACCTCATAACCATAGGTATATTTTGTATCTATATATAGTATTTATTTGTATATATATTTATCTGTAAGCATTTATGTATGTATGCGTATGTTTATGTATTCGTGACAATGTAGTATAATCAATAGTACTATAACCTTCTTTAAGAAATTTCATTCTTATACACCTGCCATGTCCCTCACTGAATCACCCAAAGGCTGACTGTTAGATAATGCCACGTGGCATTAAGTCCGCCTCGTTCAATGTAAACTGCAGAAAGTTTTAAATAAATGAATAAATAAAAACTCAAAAATATCATTTAATCATTATCATGCATGTCGTAGTCAGACGCATCATTAGAACAAAGAAAATTACTATGTCAAAAACAATAAAAATTGTAAGTATTATTATAATAATATAATTTGTATAATGATAAGCCAAAGAAGAACGTAATTATAAGTATGTCAAATGATTTCAATTTCATCATCATTCGTGGACTTAATCATTTTCATAAAACAAATTTAATTACATTTATTAAAATATTAGATTATCTTAGTGATTGCTCTCATTTGACATAAATTCTGATGTGGAATAAAAACACTTTTCCTTTAAAAAGTTAAGTTTGGTTCTAAAAGTGTTGTTATGATTTATGAATTAAATATCTTTAAATTAATAGGCAACTCGTTAAATATTTCTACTGCTTGATACTTAGGACATTGTTTAGCGATATTCAATCAAAGTTATCATGGTGTTTTTAATAGCCTACCTTCGCGTCTCCTCCCTGATCTGGCGAGCTTCTTGTGACTCGTGCTAATTTATATATTTTGCTAAGTTGTTTAATAGAACAATTGTGTACAGACTGGGCACTGTCATTATTTTTAATTTAATAAAGTACTCTCTGCGAGATTCGTATTGTGGAATTTTAACGCTTGATAAACGCTCTTTGACTTATTATAAGTATAGCTATTTCCCCACAGCATGATGCTGGATCTGATTCTAGATTCGACTACTGCGTAGTATATTCTTTAAAGTTGACTTATTTCCTATTCATCCCTTAGACTCGTCAGTGCATAACAAGCATTGGTGAGTCTAAGGCATCAAGTTCTTGTTTCCAATTCAACTGCGAATCTATTTGTACGCCTAGAAATCTAGCTTTGTCCACTGGTACAATTTTGTTACCACTTATTTCTAAACTTAAATTTTGATTGTTACGAGCTGTAGTTAATTACATGTGTTTGGTTGGTTGCTAAAGCAAAATACGGTTTTGTAGGTAACGGCTTAACGACATTTAAATAAAAAATCACCAATGACTACAAGACCACGAAAAAATTAATGCCACATTAAGGGAGCGATTACAGAATGTGCTATTGCCTGACCTGTCAGTGCGTTTTGTAATATATGTGGATAATGCCCTTTACTATTCGCTGCAATTAGAGGAAGCACCTAATAAAATCTTTTATCTATTATCGATTTTGTTGTCTGTGTAAGAGACGTCTATTATACATCTCCACTTAGTGTATTTATTTTAAGCAATATATCGTTGGTTTACTATAAAGATTATTCTATTTTATTCAAGCCAATATAAAAGGAGAGTGGTGGCTTACTTACAAACAAAGGACATTGGTGCAATATGCAAATGCTAAAAGCAGAACTAATCAGACTAGTCAAAGACAATAAGCCAGCAAAACTGTTTTATGAAACAGATGACTTGGCTCTGAAATACAAGCATATCGTTCTCAAAATCCCTCTGTATCAATGCCAGTATAAAAAAATGAGCTAATCTGGCCTGTTGGTCTAGTGGTTAGTGACCCTGACCGCTATGCTTATAGGTCGTGGGTTCGATTCCCACCTGAGTCTGGGTGTTCTTTGTGTCCGTTGTTTCTATGTTTGTAGTCCCCCGCGACACAGGAGTAATTCCTAACGCGGGAGTTGTCTTTAAAAAAAAAATCTGGTTTCAAGTAAAAGGTAACGAGGTCTGCCACAACACTTCTCTGCCATTCGGCACACAAAATATGATCGACCTATTAAAGGAAGCCTGCGGGGAAGTCACAAAGGATGACTGAACTGACTGACTGACTGACTGAAAAAAGGACGTTTTTATTTTTGAAAACTGACCGAAATATAAACATATGCTGTAGATATTTTTTTTGTAAATAAATACATATTATACATACCCAGACCAATGCGAATGTATGCATAACATATTCATGCCTACAACTCGTGGACGGGAATCGAACCTGCGACCTTTGACCTTACAATCGAATGCCTTACTACTCATACATATCTATACATAGGTCGTCGAAAATTCACATTAGGCTGTGATAATACGCACGATTTTCATTGTTATCGTTCAATTTAATTTTTTATAGCTTATATTATAGGGATAAATTATAATTTTGATTATCTTTTAAATTTTCTTAAAAAATAAATATTATAAGTTTTGTGGTTTTTAACCGACTTCAAAAAGGAGGTTCTACATGTGTAAGGATTATCTGTAAACAATATGTATTTTTCTGTAAAAATAAATTTTTCGATTCGATATGGATGTTTGTATGTCCTCGATTTTCTTAAAAAGTAACTTACCAATTTTCATGATTGTTTCACTAACGTATTCTACACATTTTCAGGGAGGTTTTAGTATATAAAACATTAGTATTTATTAGATTTTTTCACAATAAATTTCGTTGAATCTGTTTTTTTTTTGTTATTTTTACATGAGCGCAATCTCCCAACATTTTGTTTTAATGTATTTTTTTTATTTTATTTATTTAGGACAACTTACAAAACATGTTTGTAAACTCTGTATTAGACAGAGTTTACAAACATGTTTTACAAATGTGTTCTGAGACTGCTCAGTGTTGTTTTACTTACAAGTTGCCACGGCATGGTAAGGGACAGTTTCATCTAATAATTCTTTTTTTATCAAACTAATATAAACTAAACTTAAACTTACAGATTAGACATATTATTATAAAAACAATTATCTAAAATTTATTTAAAACATCTGTGAGAAATAACTATATGGAATAAACAATAATATAATATATGTGACTATGAAAGATATGATGAGATTCAATCTCACTGTGTTTTTTATTACCGTGACATAATTATAAGCAACGCCGACCCACGTTAAAAAACCTCTCGTCCACACATATAACAAATCTGTTACATAGACGAAACCATTACCTTTTTACTGATGCAGGAACCCCCTACGATTTTTTTAATAACCTAGCAGGTAAATACCCGGTATTGTGAACATTCCATAAGCGGTAGTTTTAGAGTGAAGGCAAGTACATATGTGTGCGCTGCGGTATAGTACTTTGTATGTAAGTTTGATACGTTAGAAAATTGTGGACATACTCTACACTCCCGTGATTGCCCTCACTGCACAATAAATTAGTGTTGAGCTCTGTGATTGGGTACTTTAATTTGTGTCATCCATTTTCACCCTTTCGGAATTTATTTTGTTTTATTATGTCCACTGTATAATAGTGAATAATGGATTTAGAAATTTCCCGAATCCGAACCGGTTGCAATTCATAATGGGTCACTACCTGTAACTGAGTATACCAAACCGCATAATAATATAGTGCTATCTCTTTCTTGTCGTCGAGGCAACACCGTGTTTAGTTTACGATGTCACTCTAGTCTCGTTCGTCGTGACAAGAGCACGCTTTCTTTTGAATTCTCTGTGAGTGCTGTGCGATTCTAATCGGTTCTTGTTAGTGTGTAATTTCAGTGCTACTAACTTAGCCGTGTTAGAAGAACTACTTTTTATTTCGAAATGAGTTTTTATCCTTTATAGTGGTAAGTCCTTTATGTAGTAGTTATTTATTAAAAACCAACACAAGATCTCGAAGCTTGTTTCGGTTTTTAATAAATTGAGTTATTCTTTTTTTGAGTTTATAGTTTGTAAATGTTTTTAGTGTATTTGTTTGACCCTGGCAGAAACTAAATTACTTACGTCACATACGGGAGCTTAGTTTGTAAAACTTTACAAGAAATTCCACTCAGTTTATTTTTGTTCCAATTTGTGCGTTGTTTTGACTTTTTTAGGAAATTGATAGAATAAAGATACAAAAATCGATTTTTATTAATCCACCCCTTGAGTAAGGATTAGTTTTTCTTGTGCATATGCTGAAATTTGGCAAACACAACTATCACAAAAATATCTAAATTGTGGTTTATGTATTTGAGCATAGGCACAAGATGTACTTGCTCGATGTATATACTGTATTTCTTGAAAACTATTTTGTTTGTAACTTTATTTAAAACGCAAAGTAACACTAAAATTTAAATAAACATTATTTAAAAGTTTCGTAAAATAGGACAGATCTTTACAAAAAATATAGGTATATCTAGATATAAAGCGTGTGTCAGAAACTGTCTTTAGATTTACATTGATTTGTGACATATAATAAGAATCGTATTGATAGAGATCCATATAACCAGAGAGCCTTTACCCGTAGCTTCAGGTTCTAAGACTAACTTATTAGCTATCCAACAGGAATCGTATAATTTTATGGGATACAGATCAGTTTGTCACTGTCCATCCTATAAACTATCACTAACTATTAAATATTACTATACTATATAACTATTTGAAAAACCCATCGACGCCTGAAAAGACATACTAACGTTTACACTTTTGCATTATTAATATTGTTATTCAAAACACAAACTTAAAAAAAAGTTAGTCTCTATATTGTAACATGAACTATGTATATATACTTTATAAAATACATAGCTACTAGAGGTTGCATACCAGGATTTCGAAAATACCTGTATTCATTTCATAAAAAACGGGATATGCGGTGTTTTCGCAATTAAGAAAAAATAAAATTCCAATTAGATAGTTAGATCAATAATAGTAATTAATTGTAAATAATTTCTCAAGTTTAATCTAAATAAAAACCGCGCGTAATTTTATTCACACCACGCCTGTAACATTTGCGTGAAACGGTTAGAAGTTACGACGAGTACTCCTAAATTCGTACGACGATAGCCAAAAAACCACGTAGTGACTAGCGTGGCGTGGAAGTGTAATTTTTTACAGGGTGATCCGATTAAGAATATATGTTTTTTCATTCGATAGTTTATACTTCAAAGTTGGTCTAATTTTTATAGGCCTATAATTAGTATTACTCACTTAAATGAATGTATACCTAAAACTGGTTCAAATCTCGGAAATATCGAAAATACCGGAATACCGGAGTTTATCTGAGGTCAGTACCGAAAATAACGTTTTTTTTTTAAATTATGCGGTATTGCGATCCCTAATAGCTACATTTTACCAAAAGCAACAACACTTACCAAAAATAAAAATAATATTCAGTTACTTACCACGTAACAAATTAACTTTCGGTAGAAGCGAAGCAATTGTTTAATTTCGAGGAAAGCATTTTTAAACCTTTTGTTACATTGACGACTAACTTATAAACTCAAGGTCAAAACTGTGAAAACATTGTTCCTTTAATTCTAAGCGTCTTAAGTATTCTGGACATCCTTTTATTTAAGGCCTTTTGTATTAAGATCCCAAAAATATATATTAAGCAAATAATCTTTATTGTTTTACTAAGTTTTTTTGTGCCCGGTATTATCTACTGTAGATTATGTTAAGAAGCCAGGTAAGTATAAGGCGTCATAAATCCCGTCACTCTTTGCAATATCCATTATTAAAAAATTATAAAAATGATTTCTGTTTTTCAACCGGAGAAAAAAATAATGAAAGAAAAGGATAGTAGAATCCAATACAATCAATCTTTTGAGTATCCACTGAGACCCTAACTCATATTTGCAGCTCTTTGTTTTACAAAGGATTAACCTTTTTGTATGAATCACTCAAGGAAGTCATCATAACTCTAGTTACTTTTCTCAAAATGCATGAAAGAATTTCTAATAAAAATAATTGTTAAAAAAAAGACATTTATAATATAACAGCGCTTAAAGTAATCTTATATTAGAAGGTCACTTACACTGTACATGATTATAGCCGAAACATGTAGAAAGAAAGAAAATTTACGTGATTTGACATAAACATCCATAATAATACATTATTTTTATGATAAACTCGCAGTCTACAGTAGGTACTAACCTAACAATCAATTTTGCGAAGTAGGAGTACATTCGCAAACTTAGCGATTTTTTTTTAATTAGCTGTTTTTATTTAAAACCTTTGTATAACTATGTAGAATAAACAATAACATAATATAATTATGTGACTATGAAAGTGTTTAGATTTAATCTCACTGTGTTTTTGATTACCGTAACATTATGATAAGCAACTCCGACACACGTTAAAAACTTCTCGTACGTTAACTTTCCATAAGCGGTAGTTTTAGAGTGAAGGCAAGTACATATGTGTGTGCTACGGTATAGATTTACTCCGTATGTAAGTTTGACACGTTAGAAAATTGTGGATATACTATTACCCTCACTGCACAATAAATTAGTGTTGAGCTCTGTAATTGGGTACTTAAATTTGAGTCATCTATTTTTACCCCTTTCAGAATTTATTTTGTTTTATTATGTCCACTGTACAATAGCGAATAATGGGTTTAGAAATTTCCTGAATCCGAACCGGCTGCAATTTATAATGGGTCCTTGTAATTACCTACCTACTTAGTATCCCGAACCGCATAATATTATAGTGCTATCTCTTTCTTGTCGGCGAGGACAACACCGTATTTAGTTTACGATGTCAGTCTAGTCTCGCTCGTCGTGACAACAGCACGCTTTCTTTTGATTTCTCTGTGAGTTGTGTGGGATTCTAATCGGTTCTTGTTAGTGTATAATTTCAGTGTTACTAACTTAGCCGTGTTAGAAGAACTACTCGTTATTTCGAAATGAGTTTTTATCCTTTATAGTGGTAAGTCCACAGTCCTTTATTTAGTAGTTATTTATTAAAAACCAACACAAGATCTCGAAGCTTGTTTCGGTTTTTAATAAATAGAGTCATTTTTTTTTTTTTGAGTTTATAGTTTGTAAATGTTTTAGTGTATTTATTTGACGCTGGCAAAAACTAAATTATTTACGTTACATACGGGAGCTTAGTTTATAAAACTTTACAAAAAATTCCGCTCATTTTTTTTGTTCCAATTTGTGCATTGTTTTGACTTTTTTAGGAATTTGATAGACTATAGTTACAGAAATCGATTTTTATTAATCCACCCCTTGAGCAAGGATTATTCTTTCTTGTGAATATACTGAAATTTGGCAAACACAACACAACTATCACAAAAATATCTATATTGTGGTTTATGTATTTGAGTGTAAGTACAAGATGTACTTGCTCAATGTATATATAGACTGTATTAATTGAGAAAAATACATTGTTTGTAACTTTATATAAAACGCAAAGTTACACTAAAATTAAAATTGTTTAAAAGTTTTGTATAATAGGACAGATCTTTACAAAAAATATATTTATATATGTACATATAAAGCGTACGTCAGAAATTAAGATTGATTTGTAACATATAATAAAAATCGTATTGATAGGGATCAATATAACCACCGAGCCTTTACCCGTAGCTTCGCGTTATAAGACTAACTTATTAGCTATCCAACAGGAATCATATAATTTTATGGAATACAGATTAGTTTGTCACTGTCGATCCCTTAAACTATCACTAACTAATAAATATTACTATACTATATAACTATTTGAAAAACGTATCGACGCCTGCCCAAAAGCAACAACAATACCAAAAATAATATTGAATTATTTACCATGTAATATAAATTAACTTTTGGTAGAAGCGAAGCAAATGTTTTATTTTGAAGAAAGCATTTTTAAACCTTTTGTTACATTGCCGACTAACTTATAAACTCAAGGTCAAAACTGTTTTTTTCAGAATCAGAATCAGATTTTTATTTGTTAACTGTGAAAACCATGTTCCTTTAATTCTAAGCTTTTTAAGTATTCTGGACATCGTTTTATTTAGGGCCTTTTGTATTAAGGTCCCAAAAATATGTATAAAGCAAATAATCTTTATTGTTTTACTAAGTTTTTTTGTGCCCGGTATTATCCATTCATTCATAAAAGTTGTAAAAATAATTTCTGTTTTTTGACCGGAGAAGAAAAAAATGAAAGAAAATGATAGTAGAATCCAATACAATCAATTTATTTATTACATAATAAAGTAACTTCTGCTAGAAGCGAAGCAATTGTTTTATTTCGAAGAAAGCATTTTTAAACCTTAATCCGGACATCCTCTTATTTAGGGCCTTTTGTATTAAGATCCCAAATATATTTAAACTAAATAATTTTTATTGTTTTACTAAGTTTTTTTTTTGTACCGGGTATTATCCACTGTAGTTTACGTTAAGAACCCAGGTAAATATAAGCCGTCATAAATCCCGTCACTATTTGCAATATCCATTATTAAAAGAATATTTCTGTTTTTTAGACGGAGAAGAAAAGAATGAAAGAAAAGGATAGTAGAATCCAATACAATCAATATTTTGAGTATCCACTGAGACCCTAACTCATATTTGCAGCTCTTTGTTTTACAAAGGATTAACCTTTTTGTATGAATCCACCCAAGGAAGTCATCATAACTCGTTACTTTTCTCAAAATGCATAAAATAATATCTTATAAAAAGAACTGTTAGAAAAGACATTTACAATGTAACGGCGCTTAAAGTAATCTTATATTAGAAGGTCATAAGATAATAATTCATACTGTACATGAAATACTAGCTGAAAGATGTAGAAATTGTAGAAAGAAAGAAAATTTACGTGATTTGACATAAACATCCATAATAATACATTTTTTTAATGATAAACTCGCAGTCTACAGTAGGTATTAACGTTACAACCAGTTTTGCGAAGTACGAGTACGTTCCCAAACTTAGCGAATTTTTTAGAATTAGCTATATTTTTAAAACACTAACAAAAATTCTCCAAAACAAAAAAAATCTTCAATCTACAATCCTTTAACTGCAATATTTATAATAATCTATGTTAGGAATGAATTTAGTCGATTGATTGATTGATGTTATAGTTTTTACTGAACTAAATTCTAACTTCTCTTAACCTTTTCCGAGGGACGTTTGTAGTTAGTTGCACCGCTCGTTAGTAGTGATCAAAATTGAATTTTAGTCATGTACATACCAAACTTTAGATTACGAGTCTTTAGATTTAGTCTTTAGATTTAGAAAAAAAAAGGATAAATTTACTGACTTCACTTAGATATGCGCTGCAGGGAAATTTCCAAAGAGCGGGACTGTTCCCGTCTCTCACAGGACGTTCGATATCATGCTGAAAATCGAAAGATCCCATCAAAAATGATGGGATCAATTTTGCAATGCTGATAAACAATACGACATAGTAACGTTTATTTTTAAAATTGCGATACCTTGCAAAGTCCCGGTACTTAATGACATTATCCAGGTCAACATCATTTGTTTTCGTTTAGCCCAAATATCAAATTTCGATCTGTAATGCAAATGTGTGATTGGATTATACGCTTACACTTTAAACTATGATGAAATATATATTATACTATCCGTACCTCGCAGTTTTACCAACGTCAACACTTCGTTTCTATCGGTCGTAGCGTGTGCGAGTGGTAACACAATTTTGCAAATAGGACTAGTAAGAACTGATATTAGCTCGTTCAAACAAACAAACAAGCTTAATATTCTAAACAACTATACATATTATGTATAATTTATGAAATACCTAATTATTACCAAAAGCAACAACACGTACCAAAATAAAAATATTACTGAGTTCTTTGCCACGTGGTAAGGTAACTTTTGTTAGAAGCAAAGCAATTGTTTTATCTCTAAGAAAGCATATTTAAACCTTTTGTTACATTGTCGACTAAGTTATAGACTCAAGGCCAAAACTGTAAAGACATTGTTCCTCTAATTCTAAAAGTCTTAATGGCCCTCGCAATTCGGACATCCTTTTATTAAGGGCCTTTTGTATTAAGAACCCAAGTGACACTCCAAATATATTTTAAGCA
Organism: Euplagia quadripunctaria; assembly: GCA_963859945.1. Taxonomy (NCBI): domain Eukaryota; kingdom Metazoa; phylum Arthropoda; class Insecta; order Lepidoptera; family Erebidae; genus Euplagia; species Euplagia quadripunctaria. Next base: position 13,387,884 of record OY982582.1, on the reverse strand, counting down.
AATAATATTTATTGTTTTATTAAGTTTTTATTGTGCCCGGTATTATCCACTTGTACTGTTTGGGTTAAGAGACCAGGCAAGTCATAAGCTGCCATAAATCCCGTCTCTCTTTGCAAAATCCATTATAATTGTTTTTTAAAAATGATTTCGTCTTTTTGTCAAGTGTTATCTATTAACCTTTTCTTCTGAGTACCCAACTGAGATTTTCACTTTTTTATTGTTTGCAACTAATTATCATCTTTGTTTTACTGAGGATTCAATATATTAAGTACTACCTTTTTGTGTGAATTACCCAAGGAAATCATCATAACTCTAGTTACTCTTCGTAAAATGCATTAAAGAATATCTTAAAAATTATGTAGTTGTTTAAAAAGACATTTACAATGTTACGGTGTTTAAAGTAATCATACGGCCACAAATACTAGCTGAAGGATGTAAAAAGAAAGACAATTGCCGTGTTTTGATATAACATTATTAATAATAAATTATTATAGTGATAAACTCGCAGTCTATTCTACAATAGGTAATACTCTAGATTAGACTGTGTAACTTACGTTACTAACCAATTTTTCGAAGTACGAGTACGTATTTCGCAAAACACGTACACACGCACATAACTCACTTTAAATTACAATTCTTAAGATTTTTATTTAGTAAATTAAAAAAACGTAAAATTTTAGTGACTTGACTGATGGACGATGCGCACTGCTGTTCAGGTCTCTCACGGGACGTCTGATATCATGCTGAAAATCGAAAGATCCTAACAAAAACGGGACGTTTTGCAATGCGTATTAACAATTCGACATAGTCACTTAAAGAAACGTTTATTTTTTAAAGTTGCAATACTTAGCAAAGTCCCGGTGCTTACTGACATATCCATGTTAACATCAACATATGTTTTCGTTTAGTTCAAATATCTAATTTCGATTTGTATATAAATGTGTGACTGGATTATACACATATATATATATATATATATAAATCTCGTGTCACAATATTTGTCCTCAATGGACTCCTAAACCACTTAACCGATTATAATAAAATTCGCACACCATGTGCAGTTTGATCCAACTTGAGAGATAGGATAGTTTAAATCTCAAATTATAGTCGCAATTTTAATTTATTGCTAATTATTTGTCTGTTATTATTTGACAGTCACAATTATCTGTTAACTCCAAATGATCCTAACAGATGTCGATACCTTTCGACTGGGTTAAGTAAGTAATCAATAGATGGCGCTGCTATGGTAAATCTAATGCGGTTTTCACTAACAGACAGAGTGATTGATTAGGAAGGTTTTGATTTATAATTTGTACCCGTGCGAAGCCGGGACGGGTATATATATATATACGTATATGAATATACATACGCTTTCACTTCAAACTAAGATGAAATATATATTAAATCATACGTACCCCCGCAGGGCTACCCCGTTCGTCTTCACCGCTTCCTTTCTATCAGTCGTACGTGTGCGAGTGATAAAACAATTTTGCTAATAGGGCTAGTAAACACTTAGATTAACGCATTCACACAAACAAACAAAGAAGCTCATCAGCTTTCCATATTTATTAAGGTTACTAGATTTTGCCTGTGACTCCGGCCAAAATTCGGTTAGTGCGACCAAATTTGGACGAAGCTTACACAAACTAAACTTACCCAACAAGGCGGGCTAGCGGTTTTTGCATTTATTCGATGGTAGTGGACACGATCTCTGTGATAGACCTGATACAGACTTGATTCCTAATCCGCTCGAACACAAATAGGTGCTAAAAAGAAAACTGTGAGCGCGTCGGGTAAGTCATGAGTGTGACAGCGTATAAGTGGTACTATTCGATATTTTTTACGAATGGAACAAAGCATTTTTTGAAAAAGTCTCCTAACTCTAATTCTATTCGTAAAAAAACATGATATTTTCTCGTATAAATGTGACAAGGTGTGTTTAAAATATATCCCTCCCTCCGTCCTTGTCACAGGTGGTCACGTTTGTGGAACCATCCCCCCCCCCCCCCCCCTTCGTGTGACGTCACAAATTTTAACCCAGAACTGAGAAGAGCACTTCTATAATTTTTTTTGTAAAAGTAGACGTATTATAGTAGCGTATGTAGTCTTTCGTTTACAGGTAATGTTTTGTGTTTAATACTTTAGATATTGACATGTGACGTTACGCAGCCTATGATACCCACCCCCCCTCACTTCGTTGACCCCCTCCGTTTACCGTGTGACGTAATTTATGGATAGATTGAGCAAATCAGGGCTGTAACTCAAACTGCATGTTACCGGGCGAGCCTTCAAAAGTGGTATGAATTAAATTATCGGCAATTGCAAGTTACCGTATATGTGATGCAATTAAAAGGATGAACCCAAAGCGATAAACTTTTATCTTATCTGTCATATCGTTATCAATCACACTAAATATTAACGTAAAAAGGTTTATATGAACATGGTAATATAAGTTACGATATTATGCTCATTTGCGATAAGTTCTTTTGTTATTAGTTAATTATCTTTAAAATTCTAAGTAGGTATATTTATTGAATAATCTAAACGACATTTTGTGGCGCAGCGGTCCACCATGTTGCAATTAGGGTTCGCGGGTTTGACTCACGGTCTGCAAATATCGTGCATGAAAATATCTATTTGAGTTCTTTGGGTTTTTCTATTTGTATATATTTACCAAAAAAGTGTATTTGAATATTTTTATTCATGTTATAATAATACAAATTATGTTTGGATCGGATAAAAATATTTGTATATTAAGTAAAATAAAATGTTTATCTATTTCAAATGGTTTAAATCAATGTCGTACTTGTACACCCTGTTGCTGTTTATTGACCATTTGGCGATCATTGGGTACTAAGTATAATTACCAGTGCTTAAGTATAAGACGAAGAATAATTATTAAATAAAGATAAGTTACTTAGCATTATAGAGTGGTTTTTTTTAAACGTAAGGGATGTTCTTCCGTTCTCCAATCGGGTGGATTCACTTTGAATAAAAATCTTCTTTTTTCTGTCTCCTGGTTAAACACTCACTCATTGATGCCGCGATCCAATAAACAAGAAACGATTCGTTTTGCTTCAATCACTCAATTAGCCTATTCTAGTCCACTGCTGGACATAGGCCTCTCCCAATGTGCGCCATAGTACCCGGTCCTTCGCCTTCCGCATCCAGTTCATTTACTTACGGACGGTAAAATTTCGTTGAATTTTCATTGAAAATTTTACCGTGCGTAAGCAAAACGAATCGTTTCTTGTTTATTGGAACGTGGCATGAATCCCACTAATATTATAAATGTGAAAGTTTGGATGGATGGATGTATGGATGGATGTTTGTTACTCTTTCACGCAAAAACCACTGAACCGATTGCGATGAAACTTGGTATGTAGATAGCTGAAAACCTAGATTAACGTATAGGCTACTTTTTATCCCGATATTCCAACGGGATCGTGACTTACGCGGGTAAAACCGCGGGGCGCTGCTAGTCTTTAAATATATGAAATGAAGAACTATTTTTCAGCGACAAAATTAAAATTACGCGCGTTGATAACATTTAACAACTAAAGTGCGTAACACATTTTATACTTTTAATCCCTGATTATGAAGTTATCAAGTAATAAGAGTCACGAATGACTAAGATGGGAAATACGTAGTTGACGTCAATTTGATGGCTTTACAGACCGTCTCTTATACTTTTTAGATGGTAGATCCTGAATGAGTCATAGGCTTTCTAATTATACTCGACTAGAGTTGCACTACTGATAACGGCCGGCGTTCTATTATTTTGTTATACAAATTAGTTTGGTCAAAAAAGACGAACACAGCCCTTCTGATAGTAAGCGGCTACCAGTGTATGTAAATACTTTCAAAACCATACATAGACAGAGACAATAGAACGCCATTTGACACATTGTCGTGGGAGAGCCATGCTTCGGCACGTAAGGGCTGGCTCGACCGGAGTGATACCACGGCCTCACAGAAAACCGGCAGCCGGCACTCCCTCTCTTCGCCCTTTCCCCTATTTCCACCTTAAAGACTGGCAACACACTTGTGACTCTTGAGTTGCAGGTGTCCATGGGCGGCGGTAGTCATTAACCATCAGGTGACCCGTCTGCTCATTTGACCCCTATACCATGAAAAAAAAAATCATCAGACCTTTCAAACACTCGCCGGTTACAGGTTCTTTTAACTTGGCCTTTCTTAAGTATACTGCAGATCTGGTCAGTAAACTTCTTTTGGGGCCTACAAAGACCAACTCACCCTGTCACAGGAGCCTTATGAATCATCTCACATTCTTTCCACTTGCCCAAACCATCGCAGCATTCCTTTCTCAATTCTTGTCACTACATCTTCTTTGAACCCACACTGTTAACTTATCTCATCATTTCTTCAAAACCATGTCGGTTGATTCATGGCAATACAAGTTGTAAGCAGAAAAATATACCCATAGAGGTCCTAGTTAGCCTTTGTTATCTGTTAGTCGGTAGTACTTCATTACCTTCCTTAATACTATAAAAAAGACGTGACTTATGTATTTGTTCTTATCTAGTTTTTTGAGTACTTTGACACATATTTAAATGATATCGGAGCGTCATCTTAGATAAGATATTGAGAATGAGAAATGAGCTTGGTTACGGAGGCTTAATATATATTGAACTAGCAGCTCCCCGCGGTTTCACCCGCGTAAGTCCCGATCCCGTGGGAATATCGGGATAAAAAGCCTATACGTTAATCCAGGTCTCCAGCTATCTACATACCAAGTTTCATCGCAGTCGCTTCAGTGGTTTTTTGCGTGGTCTTTCACGCCATAACATAACAAACATCCATCCATCCAAACTTTCCCATTTATGATATTAGTGGGATTGTTATTATTGTATGTATGTATTGTGTGTATGATATATGTATTATCAAGTAGAAAAGTACTTTTTTTTTATATAAAAGGTATCCATATCTATTTATGTATCCCGGACAACGTGAATGCAAATTTCATGACAATCGGTTGAGTAGTTTAGGCGTGAAAGCGTTACAAACAAACCCACTTTCGTATCATATTTATAGTATTAGTTAGGATTAAGAAGAAAAGATGGTAACATAATGTGACATAACCTTTAACGTTCATCAACGAGGCGACTATTGAAGGCAAAAAGTTTGTTTTTGGTTGTGCGGTTCCATTCAGTGAGTTGTCGCACATCGTAAGTTTAGTGCTTACGTCTGCTCGTCGTGTTGCCTAACAACGTTAATAAAAGCTAAATACTCGAAACAAAACAAAAGCCACACCCAAATAAATAATAATCACTACATATTATAAAACAAAGTAACCCGCTGCGTCTGTCTGTCTGTCTGTTCGCGATAAACTGAAAAACTACTGAACGGATTATCATGCGGTTTTCACCAATAGACAGAGTGATTCATGAGGAAGGTTTAGGTGTATAATTTGTTAACGTTTTGTGTAAATTGATTGAAATATGATGATGATTGTTGAAGATGTCTCTACTACCCGTGCGAATCCGGGGCGAGTTGCTAGTAATAAATAATTTAAATAAATAGCGACTCTCACAAATACACTATTAACTGCAACTGTCTTTTAAATACTAAAATCAACATTTGCCTAAATTAGATTGCGCAAGTTATTTTGTGCCGAATCTCTACATGCCAGGGTCTAGTTTGTTTTGACTGTGATTTGTACGAATGCGCCATTCTAAAGTGATTCAAGTCGCCAATATGGGGAACGTATCTGGACAGGACTCAAAGGCGATTGCCCATTTTAGTATGAAAATCAGTTTCACACTTTTTTATGCTGCGTCAAGTATGTATAAACTGCATTATTAAGCCTGCACTGAGTATTATCCGAAATATAAACGTATATTGTAACATAACTTCGGGTTATTGAGAATTTAAATGCCAATATTAGGTTAAAAATAACAACAATAACAACAACGAGAAAATATTGTGACACTGACGTTAGTTTTTTTAAATAATGTTTGTGGCATCATGTTTTTGACAGGGATACCATGTATAAATTAAAGCAAAACTAACACTGAAGTATAAATTCACTACATAAACTACGAATACATACACGAGATAATAAGATTACTGAACTGCAAAATATTTTAATGTGACATTATGAATTATTCTCACGTACATTATTATTTAACCATTTTATTTTAAAACGATGTTTATTTGAATTTAACCATTAATGGTTTATTTTATATAACGGCAACATTTCACTTAAAATGGAAACGGTCATTGATTCAAGTTATAGTCCTTGTAAGATTTAATTTCAAACCCCAAGTTCTGTAGAAGAGATTTAGGCTCGAAAAGTCACATTAAAATCAATCATTTTTTTAACATTTAAATTAATGACGCGAACGTCTAAAAGTGAAATCATGAATGGGCATCATCCTTTACTGGCGTCACCATTCAAAGGTTGGGTCTCCGACAAACACTTTACATCAAAACACTGCCTCGCCTCTACTCTCTACTCTACTCGCCTCTACGAATAACATAACCGAGTCCGAACAGTGCACGTGTTGAACATACTCAATACGTGGAAATAACACCATAATTGACTTTTTTAACAATCCAAAGAGTATTCGATAGTCCGAAATTCGTTTATATGTTTATTATATACTTACTAACTTTAAAACTTTCGCGTTCCATGATATAATTACGTATTTATACAGGAATTAACGCGATAACGAAATAGGTATTACATACTTCTGAATTGACTGACGTTTCGAACAGGTTGCACTGGCTGTATAACTCACAGTCACAGGCTGTATAAATACATAATTATGTTATGTACTTGATACAATTAGAATTGTATACCAAGTATCAATCGAATATTTGAGTACCAAAAATACTTACTACTGCTGGTATTTTTGGTATCAAACATATTATGTACTTGTTATGGTCCTATGTCTACTTAAAGTCATAAATTCTGACGCGTCGTAGTATCTACGTACTGCAAGCGACATTTTTGAAGTGAAAACTTCTTAGCGGCGTTGTACACTTTTTGGGATGGGTAAAAAATGTTAAACTCGCGTCAGGACACGTGACTTGATCGAAAATTGGTAAGACGGAGTTTTATATTTAAAGAAATATAACATTTCAAACATTTATGAGCGGCCAGGAGCACAGAACTTCCAGTGTACCCTATGTATACATTTAGATATGTTATTACCTACTTTTTATTTTTAACCTAATTTTATATATACAGATGTGTGTGTGTATATGCAAATACATTGTGAAGTTATGTTTTCATTTCTGATCTGTAGTCCTACGACTGACTGTTTTTTTTGTCCCATCCCCCCTCCCCCCGTTCTGGTAAACCATTTCGCTTATTATTCTCTTAAAATTACGGTAAGGAACAATAGTCATCCCTTTTTACACGCGCAGGTACTAAACTAAACTCGGGCGACTCAGTATGGCAAAGACAGGTCATTAAGTTTACACGTATTTTTTCTTAAATAGTATTATGTAGTTAAATAGATGGGTGTTTAGAAACGGAATCAATACAGGTATGAAATAGTTTAATTTTTTAAGTTTGTTTGTGGGTTCGATTCCCACCCAGGACAAATGATTATGTGATGATCACGATCATCTGTTCTGTGTTGGGGTTAATTTATAATTTATCTATAATGTGTATGTATTTAGTAATATATATGTATGTATGTTTATCAGCAGGCTGGTTACCATAGTACAGGCTCTGCCGAGTTTGACATCAGACGGCCGTGTGTGAGGTGTCTCAAGTTATTATTATTATTATTATTATGTCGAAATTTATTTAAATTAAAATATCGCTAAACACAACTACACACACCTTATCATACTAATATTATAAACGTGAAAGTTTGTAAAGATATATGGATGTTTGCTGCTCTTTCACCTAAAAACTATTGAACCGATTGCGATGTAACTTGGTATGTACATAGCTGGAGACCTGGATTAACACATAGGCAACTTTTTATCTCGATATTCCTACGACATCGGGCCTTACGCGGGGCGCAGCTAGTTTTGTATAAATTATACTCAAACCATGAATTTCATAATATTAAATATAATACATTTAATGGTTATCTAAAGTAATTATTAATCAACGTTTGTATATATGTTCGTGAAGCCGCAGGCAAAAGCAACTAATGTACAAGGTGTATATATGACAATGGAACACTTACTTGAATCACTGAAAGGGCATGACTCTGTCATGCAGGAACAAAAATATGAAAAAAAAAAACCTATCTTTTACCTCCATTATTCATAAAAGTAGGTGGAATGTGTAAAGTTAAAGATTTTATATTATTTATATATACATATATTTTTATTTTAGAATTTTTCATTCCGTTTGCTAAGATAATCCATAAAAACTAACTTCGCAAAACTTTTTAAGTCAGTTTTTATAGATTTTTTCAATAACTGAGTAAAATAGTTCCAAAATAAAAAAAAAATATAAAAGAACAATTTAAAATATTTTCCTTGGAAGTTCAAATGGTCATAAGTAAGTACTTAAGTAATAAAGTAACTTCTTTAGGCACGTTTGTGCACTTTTGTCATAGGGAAAAAGCACTGAACTCGTGACCGTCACGATAATAATACATGCATATAAGTATAGATCCACTAGAGGGCGCTAATCTAAACATTTTTTGTCAGCTCCTTATTAATTAATATCACCAACCTGCTAAGGTTACGTTTTAAGTTCGTCGTTTCGTTTAAGTTTTCACTTCTGTCGACAGTCCCATTACTGCCTATTTTTTTTTGTTACTGCATGCTAGAGTCATGCCCTTTCAGTGATTTAAGTAAGTGTTCCGTGTTTAGATACACCCTGTATAATGTTACAAGTACCTGACAAGGGGTCATTTTTAAAACTGGTAACAAAACCTCTTAGGAGCCAGATAAAACCGGCCATGTGCGAGCCAGCAGTAGAAAACAATTTAGAATTTCTGAACTATCTTTGAAGGTTTTATACAATCTCGTCTTCAGGGAGATTGGGCCAATGTATCACCAAACAATAAGAGCATGCCTTTGTCCGATATAATGTAATCTTTAAATGTTTAATATAATTAATATTACCTCATCGGGTTTAGGTATTTGTTGTCTGCAAAAATCGAAAGCTGGGCCCCTGAAAGATAACCTAGTCTTATCTGTGTATGATATTTTGTCAATATAACGCTACAGTTAATGATAAAAAATCTTTGTATTGAAGATTAAAAATATATTATTCTTTTCCACTGCAGACTGTACGGTTTTGGCATAAGTTGGCGCCCAACGATGCTTAGGTTCTTGGAATCGATTTGGGATGGGTATTTCTGTTAGGTTAGTACCACCGAGTATTGTGGGTTCGATTGAAACATTAACTTGTGTCATTGAGGTTGTTGTGAATATAACAATAATAATTTATTTCTCACCGACAACCAAAAATATACCTATTATACTTAAACTCTAGTACACATATGTATATTCTGGTTGTGGATCGCTGGTGCCTGCTGTAGGTAATAAATTACCTGTAATACTGGTCACCAGGTTTCCACTATGAGACTATGCAATATGCTCAATAGTACAGAACTGACGGTATACAACGATTTCTTTAATTTTGGTGATTAACTAACTACCATGTCCTGCAGTTCATTTGAATTTTGAGTTTTTAACCCCGACGCAAAAGAGGGGTGTTATAAGTTTAACGGGTCTACGTGTGTGTCTGTGTATCTATCTGTGTCATCATAGCTCCTAAACGGATCCTAAAGGTTTGACTTGATCGAGAGTGTGCTAAATTTCAAGAAAATCTGTTCAGCCGTTCGAAGGTCGTCAGCTCTTTTCTAATCGTTGAAGGGATTTTTGAGTCGGGGGTCTTGTCTTTAAAAAAAACAATTCTCATTAGAAAATCTTAGTGTTTGCGAGTTATGTATATCGGCTAAACTTCATATACATAACTTCATATGTCAAGCACACAGATTGCCTGAAGTTAAGACATTTTGATGCCTTATTGCTATTAAAAATAGTTTTAAATAGCAACGTTGTTTAAAACTTACTGTTTTGTAATTCTTGGATTAATTTTTTATCAAATTAATGCCAAAGAGGCAGTCATAATAGATTTGTTTAGGAACAGATTACAAAACGTTGTGAAATTGCAGTCTGCGGTTATTTTAACTTAAGTTAGTTAACCTTTGAAAATAATATGTAATATTGTGCAATTTTAATTGTTCAAGTCGTAATAATAAGAAAACCCAGTCATGTACTACGCGTGTAGCAAAATTTGCATAGTAATTCGTTTTATTTTTGCACTTAATCGTCATTAAGAATCTCAAAACAACTTTATTATTTTTTCATAAATAAATATTCTTAGACGGGTAGAATAAAATGTACAAAAGCGAGCTTAATCCATAGCTGAGTTTTCTTCTAGCCGACCTTAGTAGTTGACAGAGGATACTAAAAGAAATCTTATTCTATGATACTAGACTATGATACCAAGCGTAGGACGTAATAATAAATATAGAAGGTCAATAAATTACTGAATTTTTTTTCAACTGATCAAAATTCATCCAAAATTCTTGTTCCATTCTTGTCAAGCGCGTGCAGGACACAATGGGACACGGGCTACCCGCCCTGGTATTCCAGATCTCTGTAGTCCAATAATTGCTTACTATCAGGTGGGCTACAAAATTAGATCAGTAGTCCTGGTTTAGATCAGTCAATGAAATTGTGGTGTTTCTTTTTTCTGTGTTAATAAGCGTACATGCAAGTTATCTACTTGTTTTACTTTTGTCACCAAGGTTGCAATCAAGCCCACAGCAAAACTGCTTAAGCGTTTACTAGTTACCAGTCCATAAACACACCAAATACTAACCCTCTCTTCTGTCGACCCTACTCACCTACAGCACCCACTACATTTAGCTACGTGCTTCCGAAGAGTGAGATACACCCTCCGTCGCTTTTCTCAATAAATATAATGTTTCTCTTTTATTTCCAGACATGGAGTCACACGTCCTAAATCCATCGTATCACCAAGCGCGCTTCCGACCCATCGGACACAAGATTCTTCGAATGAAGAGTGACTCACTTTCATCAGAGAGCAGTTGCAATCAAAATAGTCCTGAGTATCCTCAGATCAGCGTATCCCAACAACAACACTCTGACAGCAATGGCGATTGGTGTATTCGAAATCAGACGGTACGAACATTTCTTTCGTCATCGTATGAAAATTCTGGACAATTATCTTCCTAATCTGTAACCAGTGTAAAAGCATGGAATAAATAAAAAAAACACCTATTGTTTACAGATCAATACTACACAGTCAAGTCAAGATACTAGTTCAGATGATGATAGTTCAGATGCAGAAGAAAACATGGAAGACTCAGAAATGAATGGAGTACTAGATCACGAAGAAGACAGTGATGAAGAACTGGAACTGGACAATATAGAGGTATGTGAGGTTAGTGTCGGTGATGACGATGAGGTCTATGAAGAAATCGAAACCCATCAAACCAACACAATACATAACATGCATCTTAATGGAACTAACAGTATAGACGATCATACCTTAGTAGAAGGACATGATTATGACATTATCACCGTGTATACAGTGAACCCTGATTTAGATTTAATAGAGCCATCTTCAGAAGATGATTCAGAAGATTATGTCATTGAAGATCCTTCCGTGAATGGTAACGATAATACAGGTTATAGAAATGTCAATTATCAAGAACCAAGTACATTAATATGCCAGGACGACCTAGATATAAATTCAGAGCGTCCAGTAGTTTCAAATGTCGATGAATATTTTATTAAGAACAATAATGATGAGCAACATATGCTGGACTCAGATGAACCAGTCGTCAAAGATGTAGACGAATATTTCATAAAAGATCTAGGCAAGGATTTAAAAGCACCAAATGTTGACGATTTCTTCCTTAAACATAAACTGCCCGAAGAAACGAGTACAAAGTTCCATCTACCTAAAGCTACTGCTAAGGTGGAACATAGTTTTGTCCACGATAATGATAAACCTGCTCAAGAAAATATTAAACTTGAACCTGAGCCAGAGCCGGACACTAATGTAGCTGATATTTCCATAAATGAGTCTGATTTAGAAGAAGTTTTACCTAACATAGAAGATTTGAAGCGGTATTTACTAGACGATCTGACGTACACAAAGTTTAGGCATAACCAAAAGTCATGTTCAGTCCCACAGTCACCGATGCAAAACATTTGCGTGGACATCGATGACGCTAAGACATGTCTGAGTTTTGAAGACTTAAACCTAGATCTTTCAGATCTAACTTTTGAAAACGATAAGTGCAAATCAGGCAGCGTTAACAAAAGCGACGATTTGCCTAGAACTCTAACCGATGAAGATGTAAACAGTTTTCTTATAACAAGCAATACAGACAGTAAAATAATCAAACAAGAGGAAGACGATTTAAGTCATCAAGATATGGAGATTGAAGCAACTATCAGTCCGGGACCTTCAATGATAGATATACCCTCAAGAAAAATTACTTCTACCCCTATACCGACCGTATTAGATTTCTGCATAGAAAAAGCGGCAAACAATAAAGAAATTACTACTGAAGTAAAAGAACCAAAAATTGAGGTGGATGACTTTGTGGACGTAGAGTCGTGCAACGATGCCGTGATTCCAGTCTTAGAAGCAAACAATTTGAATTCATTATTGGAACAGTTTGAAGCCACGGAAAAATTAAACACTAAGAAACGACCGGCGCCGGTCGTGAATATTGAAGATACTAAAGTAAAGAGTTTCAATAAAAATGCTTTGACGAATGGTATGCGGCTACAAGATGCGGGCGTTCAATTAAATAAAAACAAAATGCGGCAAATACTGGTAAGTATTTTAATATATCATGTCTCCTAGATGCTCTAGATATTTCCTAAGTTTCTTTTTTAAATTTAAAGACATATTGTATCGCAGTATGTTATTACAGATGCCGACGCCAATAAATTCTACCATCAGGCGGTCGCAAAGTCCCGTGCACTCTGACCATGACTACTGCTCGCCTAAAAAGCGACACAGTCTACCTAATCTGAAGCGAGGCCAGAGCCTTCTTAAACCCGAAGTGTTATCTAGCAACAACAGAATATTAAACTCTAGACATAGGAAGTGTAAGAGCAAAAAGGTTGTATACCACCTCAGTAGTGATGAAGAAACTGAGCCTAGTAACTCTAAAAACAAAAAAGTTAATAAATCTGACGATATAGACTCTAAAAAGAAAAATAGTGTAAAGCCGAGTGTGAAACCCCCTGTACAGTCGAACTGTCGCAAAAAACTTTCACCTTCTCACAGTGAGCTCGATAGTGTTAAAGTTAAAGATAAAACCAACAGTTCTGTGATGATCAAAAGTGCTTGTAAAGCGAGTGATAATTGTAGTCAAAATTCTAATGGTAGTATTAAGTTAACTATTAAAAATAAATCTGAAGTTATACTAAACTGTGATTATATAGACTCTCAGAAAGATAAAAATATGGACAACTGTAAAAATAGTGTTAGTGTCAAAACGAACAATGTAGAGAAAAAGGACAAAAGTATAAAAGAATTAGATAGGAATAAAAGTAAAGTTGTAAGTAGTGTAGAGACTGTTGTTGTAAAGGAAGAACCCCGTTCCAAAAATGAGAATTTTTACACAGCGTTGTTTAGTAACAAGCAAGATGTACAGATACCCCAAGCTCTGCAGCCCAAAGCTGAGAAGAGACCTTTCGATGATGAACTCAACAAATGTATGGAAGCAGCTATCAAAAAGGAGGAACAGCCACAAAAGAAAAAGAAACTTAATCTCCAAGAGTATAAATTGAGGAGAGGCGTTTGTTCAAATAATAATTCTGCCCAAGTAAGTCCTGAGGCGATATTCCCTGACATGCCGAGCCCTGGGCTAGACAAGGCTGTCAAGTGTCCTATAACACGAACACCGCCTAACGGATTACTAAACACCACTGACAAAGTAAATAACGAGCAAAAATTCTTCGATCCCATTAAAGCGGCTTCAAGAAAAATATTAATGAATTCTAAGAAACAAAAGGCTGAAGCAATGAGGAAGAGAGACGAAGATATAGTTATGAGTAAGATACCTAAAGTCGAAAATTTCCAACTGCAACCTTTGATAAGCGATGCTGAGATGATGAAGATCGTAGGAATGACGCAACCTGAAGTATTGAAGGTACATATAGCCAATGAGAAACCTCAATTACCAGCTGATTATGAAGAAATCATCTTAGTCAGTGTAGGAGTAAACACTAACGAGGATATGTTCCAAAAACCTGCAATAGTGTATGAAAAGACGAAAGCAACGTCTCCTCCAGCTGATGCCAAATCACTTATTAATTTTAAGATAAAAAAATCGGATCATGTATTAAAACAAAACGTGTTTGACAACATGAAAAGAGACAAAAGAAGTCCTATTGACGAAAAAAAACATGCTGACGTAAAAATTGACAAAGAAAGGTACAAAGATATTACAGCGGCACTAAAAAGCGTTGAAAAACAAGTTGACACTAAAATATCTAGCAACTCGCTATTCGCTAGTATTCAAGATGTTGTTATGAAGAAAGCTCCTGAAGACGTTATTGAAAAACACGATGATAAACATTCGAAGCTAAAATATAATATAGACAAACGTGATCACAAGTTTGTAAAGACTACAATAGTTAGAGAATATGACTTTAAAGCCGAACACGGAGAAGATAAAGTTATCCTGCATCTAGGCAAGCACAGAAGTAAACCAACATCTTCAACAATTCTTACACAAACTGACCCAATCCCAGAATTTACTACACTATCAGCTCTTAGCCCAATTAAGGAATTACCAGTTAGCAGAAAACGTAACGACAGTGATATGTCTTTGTCTAGTGACGGAAGTCCCTCACGTAAGAAAGAGATAGAACCACCAAAACAGAGAAAATCAAATGAAAAAGTAATCAAACCTAAGGAAGTACGCCCTGAAAGAATTGAAAGAGAAATAAAAGAGAAACGGTCCCGTTCTAAAGACCGATATGATTCGAAGTACAGACGTAGATCAAGATCCACATCCCGTGGTTGCAGAAGACGGTCACGCAGTCGGAGTCGGTCTAGATCTCGAGGTCGCTACCGTAGATACAGACGATCAGATTCACCTTATAAGAGGAAACGTAGGTCGAGATCGCGGTCGTATCATAAGCGAAGATCACCATCAGTCAGACGTGATAGGCCTAAAATGTCTAAATCTCGGTCAAGATCTCCTCCTCGGCCGGCTAGGCCTGAGATCAGGTCTAAGACACCTATGAAGAAATCTAAATCAAGTCCCCCCTCGAACTGTGTAGAAAAGAAGGCTACTAAGTCGTTAACGCCGCCGCTGCGGAAGCCAACGATTTCCGAAAGCTCTGATTCGTCATCAAGGTGAGCATTTACCAAGCGAATGTTTACTGTTATAATTATTTTCTATTTAGTGAGTCGCTAGCATGTCAGCTTTCTGGCGTCATGTGTAATTTGGGAGACACTTTAGTAGACACATAATTTGCCAAATTTTCGTTAAATATTTTACTATTTGTGGTATTTAACCTTGATTGTAGCGAGGTAATAATCTAGACAGGAAGTCAGGACCTTAACGATAATAAAGTCCCATGTCACACGTGGTTTGCATAAGAATTCTTCGTTCTTGAATTCTTGTTGGTGAGTAGGGTTAAGAGAGCTCATTAGGAAGCTAGATAGAGTTGCCAACGTGTATGTGACCTCTGGTATTAGATTTAGTTATAGGCAACAGTGTCGGTGGGCCGTGTGCTACTTTGTCAGTATAGTTACAAATAAGCATACGCGTTACTAAGTATATAGCCCTATGTTTTACAATCAGTTGACTTTGCAGATTTCCGTGTGTGTTTAACAATAACTATCCCTCAGAGCCAAGCACATTTAAAATATGAATAATATATTAAACTCATTCCACTAAAACAGATTACTAAACTAGGTAATACTATTTGCATACGATTTTCAACTCTATTCTAATTGTATAAGGTTAATATTTCCTTTACATTTTGTAAGTATCAGAACAGGTCTGATATTTATGTGGGCAGGTAGATTTCCTGATGATAGCAAATGTTACTAGAAAAGGTTCTCTCGAATATGCATACGAAAACAATAGGTACTGACCATTCTCCAAACGCCTTCCAGTAAGCACGAGGCCGGGTGGCTACCTGACTTGTGTGAAGCCAATTGCAAACCTAAACCTCCTACGCTAGAATTTATATTTGCATGACCACTGTACTAGTTGTAAGAGTAAACAATGTCTTTGACGATTCATTCCTTTTGTTTTCAATTCCTCGTTTTCTAAGATTACTTGTTGGATGTTGAGCGCTCTGCGGTGAGCAAGTTCTTTTCATACATCATCCAGTTCTCTTTGGCGGTCCAGTTCTATAGAATGGATTTGCTCAATCACTGTACTAAATTCTGGAATTGTCATACCAAAATATATGAAAGCACATCGATGTTGTATATCTATATTACCACCATTAAAAAATACCAAATGACCAAAATCTTTTAAGTTCCTAGATATTTCCTTTCTTTCTTCTTCTTGGTTTATCTGTGCCTTCGAGAACACCGTGTGGTATTAGTCGGCTAGCTACCGATGTACAACCTTATCGTTAGCCCCCGAAATGGCCAGTGAGGGTTTCCATAGGTAGGATAAAAGCACGTAATATAAATTGACGTTCCTCCTACTCGTAATTGACAGGGTTCTTTAACAGATTCACAATAATATATTCTCAATACATAGCGCTACCTAGACCAAAATCAAGTATAGCGTTTACTGTGGTTTCTAGAACGCGGATAAATACTCTATATATAGGCCCTTACAGCTATGACAGATGGTTTAATGGATGCTACCATCGCGGTGACACTTGCGTTCGTGGCTGAATAGGCCGATCCGGGAAGCGATCCCTCGGCCGCACGTGGGGCATATGAATGGGCTCCCTTGTTGTTCGGGGTTGACGGCTCGCTCGTAACGCTGCATGCGTTTTTTATGCGAGTTCGAACCAGCTTTTGTCATGGTTCGACTGGCCTTCATGAACAAGACTACGCTACTTGCCTCCGTCTTCGGATAGCTCTTCCCATTGATCGCTAGGGATGTTGAATGCGATCATATCGCGCTTAGTGCAGTCTTTGAAGCGCAATACGGGACGGCCAATAGACCTTTTTGCGTCTGCGATCTCTCCTAGTAAATTTTTACTTGGCATGCGGTACTATTCCACGTGGACTTATTTATAAATATATCATACTAACTTTTAAACTTTCGCGTTCCATGATATAATTATGTATTTACACGGGAATTAACGCGATCACGAAATAGGTATTACATATCTCTGAATTGTCTGACGTTTCGCCCAGGTTGCACTGGCCGTGGTCACAGGTTAAAAATAGACTTATTTATGCCTACAAATATTGGCCCAAGGGTCCCCAATTCTTACATAACATACACAGTTCACAGTAAACTCGTACTAGAGCTAGTGAAGTGCAAATTCAAGTTGTTAATGATACCCACTGCATAATAAATCTCACAGCGAAAATTAATAATAAATTCAATCTGACACCTATAGATAACTGTGACATCTGTAATATATGCATTTGATAACATCAGAATATATATAAGAACTTGATATCTATGTGGTACTTGAAGGTCGATAAGAAACAAAAATGGTATTAGGACTTTTCATTCATCTATGTTTAGTGTCAATTC
The DNA here is from genome assembly GCA_963859945.1 of Euplagia quadripunctaria. NCBI lineage: Eukaryota > Metazoa > Arthropoda > Insecta > Lepidoptera > Erebidae > Euplagia > Euplagia quadripunctaria. The sequence goes on along the minus strand of OY982582.1, from coordinate 13,370,182 downwards.
TCTGCAATGTTGTCTGATATTGATATTTTTTTTTAATTCGTTACAAAAAATCCTTGTTGTTTGGTACCTCAAAGTAGGTTCTTTGTGAACTTGTTCAAGATGTGGTGATGGTAGCTATGAGAAACTCATTAAACTCTTAAGCCTCCACGATGTATGGTCTAACCATATTTTACCATGTTGACCGATTACTAAAATCATAATGATACTTTTCGATTAAATGTAACCAACTTTTAGACTCGTCCCCTAAAAATTAAAAAAAGTACCATTCTTAGATTTAATTAAGGTGAGGTATTTCAAGGCATGATTTAAGTCAGTGGTACTTTATTTAAACAATCACTAGCAACCCGCCCCGGCTTCGCACGGGTACAAATTATACACTGAAACCTTCCTCATGAATCACTGTCCATTAGTGAAAACCGCATAAAAATCCGTTCAGTAGTTTTTCAGTTTATCGCGAACAGACAGACAGACGCGGCAGGGGACTTTTATAATACGTAGTGATAATGCGCGCAGAGCATGTAACAAAATAAATGCACACCCTAAAAGTATTTTACTTTGTCGAGAATCTCCTAGCACGTCCCTTTTAGGTAATTAAACCTTAACTAAACGACTATGAACTTCCATAATACATGGAAATATATACTCCAACAGTGTATTTCTTACTTAAATTAAATTTTATTAGGTAGGTACATAATTGTTTTTTTAACTTATTCTTAATTGGTCACATACGTGTGCAGACATTTTAAACGCAATGAAAATATGTGTGATTTATTTTTCAAAATAACACGTTTTTAAACAATTGAAACGTGCTCTTTTCCATTACATTATATTTAATTTATAACACAGATATAACCATATTATCTTACAAATATCATGAAGGCGAAATGTTGTGAAGATGGATTTATGTTTGGAACACTTTCTCGGCAAAACGATTAAACGGATCTTGATGAATTTTTTTTTTTTAATCTATGGAAACCATGACGCGTCGTCATCCCACCAGGATAAGCGGTAAGGTGGTATGTCGGACACGAACCGAAAAACCACACGTTGTTCCGTCACAGCCCTTATTGCCAAGTCTCTGGTGTACCCTTGAAAGGAAATCCCTGGAATAGCACATAAGCCTTACGTTTTATTCCCGAAAATGTACGGTTCTCGTGAGATAGATTTCACCCAAATTTCCAAGCGAATGAATTCGCGAGCAACCAGCTAGTAGATATATAACTATTTATATTCCGATAGAGTGCTTGAACTTCCCGGGAACAGCCAGTTTAAGTTACAGGTGGCGACCCTAACCAGCTCTAGCTATTGCATACACTCCAATCCTTGCGAATAAGCAATTTGGTCCCACTGACGTCATAGGGTACAAGCGTCAACCGGGAATTTTGGGAATTAAAAATGGGAAAATTGGGAGTATATGAAAAAAGAAAAGGTAGTTTCATAATCTTACATGCAGTATCTTAAATTAACTATTAAATCCTCCACCTCCCTTGGTAGACATTTTTAAAATTTTTCTTCGCTTTTATTTTTGACAATTTTGTATCATGCAGGGGTATTTTATTTATTTTTATTTTTTCCTGCGATGTTAAAAAGCATGTACCTGTATCCTGTATGAGTCAGAATAAAAAAATATTTCTTTCTTCTTTTCTTTCTTTAAGAACGAAATGCAATGGAAGAAAAAGTTTAGGCACCCTCTACCGTGGAGAGGTGGATTAATAGAGGTACTGGAACAACAACGTCTGCAGATTCTGCTAATGATGTATGTCCTTAAAATAAAGAACTGACTGGCCTGTTGGTCTAGTGGTTAGTGACCCTGACTGCTGAGCCAAAGTTCTTGGGTTCGATTCCCACCCAGGACAAATAATTGTGTGATAAGCATGATCATTTGTTCTGTGTCTGGGCATGTATTTAGAAATATGTTTATCAGCAGTCTTTTTTTTTTTTTTTAATATCATGATTGGTAGTAACGTGGGTCACACATTACTAGTAATCTCGTTAACCCCTCCAGCTAAGCTTAACGCTTGTGTTAGGAGTGGGTTCACGACGGTAGTGCACTGGGTGGGGTTCGAACCGTCTGGTTACCATAGTGCACTATTTTGCTTTCGCTCTGCCTAGTTTAGGATCAGACGGCTGTGTGTTAGATGTGTGAAGTCATTATTATTATTAACTTTAGCACTACGCCTATACAGTATTCCTTACAGTACCCATCGTGAAACTACTGTCAACACAAAGATAGTAATTTCCAGAATCTGTCAAACTAAACTCGTAAATAATATATCCATCACCTATTGCAGCTCATCGTCTTCATCTACCTCATCATCTACATCCAGCTCTTCCAGTGGGTCCGAGAAGTCGCAGCTGTCATGCACCCCCTTCAAGCGAGATGACAATTACAAAAATAGTTATAGGAGTTACAGTTCAGAAGATAGGTAAGTGAAATAGTTTATGTACAAAATAAGTAGCAATGATTGAGTTTTACTTATTCTTGTTAAATTATTATTATTAAGTTCTTAATTTGTTTAATACTTAATTATTAGTTAAATTATTATCCAGCATATTAGTTATATATATAATTTTTGAAATAAGAATACTGTACTGTAGTACCAGAGCCTGACCACATTCGTGTTATTAATTTAAAAAATGCTATTGTTCTAGGAACTATATATGTATAGTGTAAACTTAGTAAATGATACGTAAGGGAACATACCCATACTACGTGACCCTTTCTATGGGGGGAGGGGGTCTTCATTAGGGTTTCGTCACGTAGTTAATATCCTCTAGAAAAAGCTCGTGCTTTTTCGAGCTATATTCAAATATGGCGCGCAACGTTTAGCGCTTTTTAAACTCACAGGTGGCAACAAGCAAGTGTTTAGCGCTTTTTAAACTCACAGGTGGCAACAAGCAAGCGTTTAGCGCTTTTTAACTTTCTGACGGCAAAAAAGTTATTTAAAACCATATTTATAAATTACTTCGTGAAAACTAAAGGGGGAGGGGAGATCTTGGCATATACTACAGGTGGTCACCGAGGGAGGGGGGGAAGGATAAAAAATAGTGTATAAAATAGGTCACGTAGTGTAGGTACGTTTCCCTAATTAAAAATTGTCATATTTACCTCGAATTTTTCTTTCTTTTGAACTTTTCCAATTTACATCATCCTCATCATCTCATTTTCCTAAAAGTACGGCTACTAAAATAAAACAAAAGTTTTGCTGTATTAACTATTTTATCAAATGAATTACTTTACTATATTTGTTCTATAATAGGCAAAAATGCAACATAAAGTGAAAACAGAAATATAATAAAAGAGCGTTAATTAGAATTTTAGGAAAAAAAAAATTGGTTGCCTGTAAAGTCGGTATACGGGCGAAAGTTTTACGTGACAACGACTTTGAGTGGTAAAATAATTTTAATGTGAATATTCATTCGTATAGTAGGAAGAAGGATGAAATAATAGTAACAATTTAAAACATTTATTTATACAAAGAATTATATTTAAAACGCGTGCCTCTCACTCGCTCTCATTGTGAGCGCATAACGTGAGCGGAGCGTAACGCAGTTTCTTGAAGTGTCACCCGGCAAACCAATTTATAAGACGTTGTCACGTCAAAAAGCCATAAATGGTAAACCGACCCTAAACTTTCTTTTAAATAAATGGGGACTAAGGGGGCGTCCATTAATTACGTGAGGCGTTTAGGGAGGGGGTCGAGCCAAATCTCACCCAATCTCGCGTGGGGGAGACCCAGCCTCGGTAGATATCACGTAATTTTTTTTCACGAGAAACAGTGTAAAATTGCGAGAAAACTGGTTTAAATGAAATAAGAAATATTTCTCCATTAAAATAGTATATAATGTAAAATGTAAATAGTATAATCATGTAAAGTAGTAGGGAGACTCTCCCTACTACTATACATGGTGGAGTAAATGGTACTACAATCGCAGTTGCTCCTACTACAATTTATTTTCCGTGAACGTATGCATTTTGAAAAATCTCACGTGAGATTAAGGGTGGGGGGAGGGGGTCGAGCAAAATCTCACGACATCTCACCAGGGGAAGAGAGGGGGGGGGGGGGGGGGGTAAAAAAATCGCCTAAATCACCTCACGTAAATAATGGATGCCCCCTAAACCAATGAAAAAATGTCTAAAAATAAAATTTATTGCAACATCAATTGTTATTTTTTAAGATCCAAAACTTCACAATTATGACTTAACAATTTTTTCCATAGAGAGAGTAACACTCCAGTAGAAGAGAGGCGGATAGTGTTCGTGGGGAGGTTAGAGAAAGACATTAACAAGTCCCACCTGAGGAATCTGTTCTCCAAATTTGGTACTGTCATGGAAGTGCGGCTGCACAGTAAAGAGGATGGGTAAGTTAATATTTACATTCAATTAAAATAAGTGGAAACAGTTTTCATGTATTATTCTGGGCAATTTTAACTCAGACCAAGCAATAAACTCTACTCGAACACGCAATCTCCTTGAAATCGTCCACTCAGCCTGCCTACGTGTTCTACCCCTTTAAGCAACTAATAATATTGATCTCCAGGTCACCTGGCTTGACTTGATTCTGCTCACAACATTGTCTCTTCCCTCATGACCCAAATTTTTAGATATACATATATGCACTATGTGCAGATGCTCCGCAACTACACTGAAACATGTGGCAGCGGCAACTAATCAATGTGGATGTCTAAATCAATTACCTTTATCAAACCCTTGCTTTTCTTCTTTTATCCTGTGTCCTCGCACCTTAAGCATTTTATTTTTGTATAACTCTAAAATGAACTTGCAGATAATGCTTAAGGCATTAAGTCTGCCTTTGTACAATTAGCGCATGAAGTTTTAATAAATAAAGAAATATATAGAAATATGGTATTAATTATAAGATTTATACATTCATTATTACCAGAGATCGCCTGGTGGTCGAAGTTCGAAGATAATTCTTTAAATTTTGAAATTATTTGCCGGCTCGACCGGAGTCGGCTTCACAGAAAACCGGCCGTGAAGCAATGGTTCGTTGTGTTTCGCCGAGTGAATGAAGTTACCGGTCTCGGAGGCCAACCCAAACCCCCTTCTCCTCCTTCTCTTACTCCCGCCTTAAAGGCTGGCAACGTACTTGTGACTCTTGAATTGCAAGTGTCCATATGCGGCGGTAGTCACTTACCATCAGGTGACCCCTCTGCTCATTTGCCCCCCAACCCATAAAAATAAAATTCATGTAGCTGTTTTAACATAATTATTATCTTTATTACACTGTTGTTTCAACATCTTAGCTTTACGCTTAGTATCTCAATCAGTTGTCATCTAGTATCTCATAAAATTACTTTTTACAAAATTCAATTGTTACTTCACATTTTTAACCGGCGGTTTTGTTGCAATGAATAAGTTCTCACTGTCGACTAATTATCGCGATCCCGTAACCGTTATGCAATTAAATACGAAGACCACCGTTCGGTAAATTGGCGGATCCATGTCTACAGTTATCTACGAGATATTTTTAATGTTCATTTAAACATACGAATCGAAACATATACATGTTGTATTTTTATACACATTTTTGCCTGTGGGAGAGCCATGCTTCGGCACGTATGGGCCTGCTCGACCAGAGCCTCACAGAAAACGGGCAGTTAAGCAATGCTTGCATTGTATTTCGCCGAGTGAGTGAGGCCGGAGGCCGTTACCCTTCCCCCTCCTCCCCCTCTTCTCCCCCTATCCGCACTCTCCCTCTTCCCCTACTCCCACTTAGGCCGGCAACGAACTTGTGACTTGAGTTGCAGCTTTTCATGGGCGGTAGTAGTCATTTACCATTATACCATACCATTTATAGCGTGTCTCAAATAGAACCTGTAATGAATTTAAAATTAAAATGATTTTATAACATTGCAGTTCCCGGTACGGATTCGTCACGTACCAACGTGCCCGTGACGCGTGGTCGGCTGTGGAGGCAGCCAACACCTTCCCCCAGTACGATGTAGGCTTTGGAGGACGTAGAGCCTTCTGCAGACAGAGCTACGCTGACCTAGGTAAAAATAATATTTTATTATCAACAGTAAAAAAAAATATTATCTTGTATTGCGTAAATGTGTACTTAGCGACCTGCCCCGCCTTCGCATGGGTAGCAAAAACCGCCAAAAAATAAAATTCTGTTAATGATGGCTACCGACCTTTATAGGATCATTACAGGATCAGGAAAATTTGTAGTCCATGTACAACGCACATATACATATCGATTTTTATATGTATATAATAGATTAATATGAACAAAAGAAATTAGAAACTTCAATATCTTTTCTTTGATAAGATTAAAATTCAACCTATAAATTAGTTCAACAACCCCTAACTGAAGTTATCAGGTATTATTTCTACCTAATATGTGTTATTTCATTGACTTAATCCCACTAATATTATAAATGTGAAAGTTTGAATGTATGGATAGCTGAATGGATGTTTGTTACTCTTTCACGCAAAAACCACTCAACCGATTGCGATGAAACTTGATATGTAGATAGCTGGAGACCTGGATTAACGCATAGGCTACTTTTTATCCCGATATTCCCACGGGATCGGAACTTACGCGGGTGAAACCGCGGGGCAGCTAGTACGTAACACTTTGTGAATTTTTAAAATAAAATAATATTTGATTTGATTGAGCTATAAAAGAACATATCAGTGGTTTCTAGAGAAGAAATAGACAAGGATTATCACATTTAATGATATGCTATTCATCTAGTGCCCATTTGAGTTATGTGCTGCTATATTATGGAGTATGTATGCAGTACAATTAATGAAACTTTAAATGTTTCATACATAACACAAATAAATCGGGACTGGCGATAATAATTGCAAGGTACTTTATGATTACACGACATCTCGATCAAATTGCACCGACTTTGTCATTAGAACCTCATTTTTATTGCATGCAGTTTTAAAAACATCGAAGGATTCATAATTTCAAATACCAAAACTCCGGCTTTGGTATTTCAAGTAGTTTTTTTTTTTTATAAAAAATCCCAAAGTTTCTCTTTGAGTGTCTGAATTGTTGAATAAAAACTGCTTGTAACAAAAATGGGGTTTTTTACGACACTGTGTATCGAGTCCCTATTTATACATCAAATTATTACAACATACATAGGTTTTCCTAAAATCTTTCTTTACATAATTATGTATTTAAACGGGAATTAACGCGATCACGAAAAGGTGAATCATACCTCTGAATTGCCTGACGTTAATGCCCGTTTAAATACATAGTTATATCATGGAACGCGAAAGTTTAACATTTAGTATCCTTCTTTATTTAAATATGATTTTTTTGTAGATGGTCTAGAAGCCAAATACACAGAGAGTGCTTTCCACGGCGCTGCAGCAGTACCGCCAGTACGAAGGGATGACGATATGTCCTTCGAACAGATGCTACTTGAGATGAAAAAGAAGCTTAGCCAACGCAAAAACGATAAGAAACGCGAAGACTGACGATTACTGCAACTTGGCCCTGCCATACTTAACAATGCGCTTCTGATGACAGTTGTCAAAGTGACAGCTGTCATAGTGACGTTAGCGACAGTTTTCTAAGTGTGGCAAAGGTGTGAATCCTATTCAGCCTAAGTGAATTGTGATAGTGACAGTGTAATAAACTAGGCTGTGGATAAATGTATTGTGAGTTTGTGTTTCAAAAAAATGGATGCTGACTTCTGCATAAACATTGCTAAGCATCGTTTGTATTATTGTAACTGTTGGTAGATAACAAGTCATAGTTTAAGGTGTTTATGTATGACTAATTGAATAAAAAAAAAAATATATGTAATACAAAATGTGTGTATACTGAGTAAAGTAGAACTACAAGGCTATGTAACTCCTAAGTGAGAAAAAAAATCTACCTTAACTGGGATTCGAATTTAGGACTTCGTAATCCATTCGGAAGCTCGGTCACAACAGATTAAGATAAAATTATACATGTTTATATAACTTTATGCATGAACCGAGTGAGATTATATGAATTATAATAGTGATTGATTGAATTATTCATGGAATGTATTAATTAAATAAAATTCATACGTACAATGCAGTAAATATTCTTGACCTTAATTGATATTAAGAAGAAATATCCTTATTTTTTATTCCCCTTAGTTAAGTCATTGTCTGCTTAAAATTCCAGAAAGATCATTATTTTTATTTCAATGCATTGAATATCTTGTGTTGTTTCTCATACTTTTTCATAAGTATGATATGTAGCTAATCACACAATCAAGTTTGCGAAATTGTTAAGGAAAATCGCATGTATACCGCGCGGGTGTGTGCAATGACAGCTGCAAAATTTCGACAGCTGTCAAAGTGACAGTTACCTAATTGTGCAATGGAAAAGACAGTGTTGTGTTTGAATTAAATTTGATTGTTGCTCAGTTGTTGTGGCATCTTGCACTAGTTATTTAAAAAATATAAATGTAATTTTAATAACTTAAATGTTGCCCATATGATCAAAACACATGGTCAAAATATGGAATGGAATGTCCATAGTTACTTTATGCTGGTGTCGTCATTTATTGTTAGTGATTTGATCATTCAACTACAACAACTTCCTTTGGGTTGATCATTCAACATCAAATTTAAAAATGACTTTGTCTATTGTTAGTGATTAGATCATTCAACTATTAGTTTTAGCTTTGACCCGTGTCCTTTGGGTTGATCATTCAACATCAAATTTAAAAAACTTGTGTGCGTCTCGGGACGCCCGACAAGTGATAACTTAAACTCTGCCGCTGCCGTATGCGTGAGAGGAAGCCAGACAGACTGGCGCCGTAACGCGTTACGTAACGAAGCGGTTTACCCTCCCATAAGAAGTTATCACTTCAAAAATGGCTTTGTTGTCTTGGTAACAAGCAGTATGTGCAGTGACAAAATCCTGTTCATAACCAGCAGTTACTTATTTGGAAGCCAAGATATCAAAACTCAGTTATACTGCTGTCTTGAGACATACCTTACTGAATAAAGGCCCGTCTTAAATATCTTTACAAAGACTGGTTTTCAACCTATCTAAGACAATACTAGTGTGATATGTGTGCTTTGTATTGTTCAAAAGTTAATAAGATTCTTACATCTTTATTATCACCAACACTTCAGTCATGGGACGTCCACTGTTGGACATAGGACTCTATTAATGACTTCCAAGAAGACCGGTTGGAAGCGGCCTGCATCCACCGACAGTCTTATATACTTTCAATGCAGAACCTTCTTTCGCCCAAACAAAAGTTTTAAAAACTAACAATTATTAGCAGCCATTGGTTGAACTAGATATGACTATTATACTATCAACTCAAAGGGAGGATCAATATTAGAGATTTCAAAGATGAGCAATGCAATTTAACAAAATAGTTCAATTTTGCATAAGAATTTGTTTAACATAGAACACAGTGGCTAAAATAGGTGCCACAACTATTTCTATAATGTTTTTTTTTTAGTTAATGTCTAGTTTAGGTTCAAATACCTCAAGATGTAAATATTTTTTTGTTTTGCTATGTAAATAGTATCATAATTAGTTGCTACCTCTTGTTAGATATTAGGCATATTAGGCAAACCTCACTAAACACACCTAGAAGCATAAGTTTCATACTTTTGTTTTTTCGTTTTCTATGTATTATATTTTAATATGAAATTTATGGCCATGTTTCTCATATTGTAACTACAAACATTCAAACTAGGAAATTCCTATGTTATAACATGTTTCCCATGACAAAAGATTTTTTTTTGTTTTTTGCAAACAATAAAAACATGAACGCCTTATTAATTATGGAATAAACTTATCGGCTCTGCTTCTAGTGACGTCTCAATCACCAATTCAGCCACTGTACCATCCATGCATTGTGCAGTTATTTTAAAATAAATGTCAAAACTTTCTTAAATTTACATTTCTTGCAGTTATAATCAATTGACCTTTTCACAATTTTTCTTGAACTCCAGAAATTTTAGTTTCAGATCATTCCACTATGATTTCGCAGATACGCAGATAGATAAACATACCTATAGGTAGGCCTGCCATCACTTAAATTGCCGACGCCGGACAAAAACTAAAAAAACCCGGACACATGGGTGAAATCGAGATTCTTTCCCGGACACCTTAAAAAAAACGCCGATTCCATTTAAATTTTTAGCTTATTAACGATTCATCTAACAATTATAATTGTTCCATAGCACAGAGTGTGGGTTTTACCCGGACACTTTTTGAAAACCTTGGCCCGGACGTTCCCTGGACGCCCTCTAAACTAGAACGAATCCAGGGAAACCCGGACGGATGGCAGCCCTAAGTACACCTAACATAATTATTGTTGTATATGATCCAATTTATAACCCTTGTAACAGGTCATCACCTCACTTCTGCACCATCTATACAATCAATAGTTATATTTTAAATAAAATGAAGTATGGAGCATAAGAATTTATACATAATATATATTAAATAATGTATTAGTGGAAAGCCAGTTTTTGACCAAACATGGGCTATAGCACCAAGTCACCCATTACTCGGTTTTTCAGAAATACATAGTGGAAAACTGTACAACTTTGGTAGTTAAGTGTATAGATTAGTCAATATACGTTATTCCTTCCAATGAGATTTTAAGTGCCAAATAAAAGTTTCCTATTATATGGTCATAAAAAGTAAAAAAAAAATAATTATAGCCCAACATTCTCTATTGCGCTTTAAAATTAAACTATCTGATAAACACGAATTAGACAGGTCATCTTCGATACCAGACTTATTTTACCAGTTCACTGCTGGACATAGGACATAGGCTCTCCCAATTTGCGCCATGGCACCCATTCTTTCACCTTCCGCATCCAATCCATCCTAGCTACCTTCCTCAGATCGTCAGTCCATCTGGCTGAGGAGTGTCCTATCTTCCTTGTTCTTTTGCTTACTCATCTCTTGTCTACGTATTTAATACGTGAGGAGAATTGTTTGTACACATTTTTTAAGCAAACGCGCACAGAGAGGAATGTGGCATTTGGAATTCTTAAAGTTTATATGTAGAAGAAGTGCAGAAAGCTAACATGTTTAAACGTATGGGCTATAAAGTTAAAGATCACGTGAAATCAGCTACAAAAAGATAAAGGGGTCCAGTTGTACCCGTGTATATGTTAAACTGACATAGTATAGAAAGTTGATACAATGACTGTTCAAGTTATACTAATCAACTATTATCGAAATTCGACCACCAGGCGATCTCGAGTACTTATTAAAGTCTAGTAATAAAAGTCTCCACATTAAATCAATCAATCAATCAACATATTGCAGTCCACTGCTGGACATAGACCTCCCCCAACGTTCGTCATAGCACCTGGTCCTCCGCCTTCCTCATCCAATCTATCCCAGCTACCTTCCTCAGGTCTTCAGTCCATCTGACTGGGATCCACATTAAGTGCAGCAAATTTTTCAATGTGCTTTGACAGTTAAACATATTTGATATTCTGCATATTATTCTCCAGTTAATGATAATTTCATATAAGTGTGTATTTTATTCTAATTTAGAAACAAAATTCAGTAAATAAAGAAATTGTGCAAGTATCGAGGCTTGCATTAGAAGTTTGCAAGGAACCGATTTGTATCTCTTTTCAAATATCGAGCTTAAAATATAGCCTTGTCTGACACTCTAACCATCTCCACATGAACTGTGTGATTCTTGTAGACAAAAAATATAATTATCTATTGTAAATTTGTAAAGTGTTGTGTCTGTTTGTTGCGTAAACTGTTTTTTAGACCAACTAATTATAGTATACAACTGCAAGCCGCATGTAAGTCGAAACAGCTCAACCTTATTCGAAGATAATCACAAATCACGATTATCCATAATGTTATCACAAATGGAATATTCAATTTTATCAATGTTACGAAAATGTAAAATGTCCATATAACTTGACAGAAACTGTACATCTATGTAAACTATAAATGTGACAAAGCAACCATGGATTAAATAATAACTGGAGAAGTCTGTATGAAATCCATTGATAAGTGTAATCTTTCTATTTCAAATAAATTTGATTATTAAAATTTAAATAATAATTTACAAAGCAATAAATTTAATAGCTGGCATATATTATGCAAAATGGTTGTTAATGGAAATTTAAACTGGGCCAACCCTTAACGCAAAATATGTTGTCTCTTCAGTGGGGTAAAAATTATGTACTTACTTATTGTAAAATTATACAAAGAAAAATATTTTTTGTATTATTGATATAGAATTTTCAATGGGGTCTTGAAAATATTGAATTTCATTTGAATATTTTCAAGACACTATGTTGGTAGGTATCAAGAATGCAATCCAGATCCAGAATGCCTTTTGTCGAAGTGCACAGATAATATGTTTCTCTTGTTCTGTTTATAAATGAGCTTTCAGAATAGAATGCGAGCTTGTAGTTATCCGCAGTAGTAAAACATTAGATTGATTTTTATATCTAGTCAATGTTACTAGATGATATGTTTGTTTTATCTTTGTGGTGATAATTTATTTAAAACGTAAAGATAAGCGTACCTATTTTAATGATTTTAAGTTTCAAGATTTTATTTCATAGTTTCTATAGGCTAGCGAGGTGAAGTACCTAAACTAAGTGTGGCGCCTAAAACTTAATGAGGATAAAATCACTTTGTTTTTCGTTTGTATTAAATGTCTACATGTTTTCTTAGTTTCGCTTGTAATTAATTTAATTTGTAGCAGCAGTTTTCTATAATGTGTTAATAGTAGAGTTTGTTTCATGAACTGTGTAAAAATCAACTTTATTTTATATTAAATAAGATTAGCATTGTTATGCCACATATACCATTCCCGCCAAATTTTGACAGCTGTCAAAACCTTTAAAGATAATTTATTACTTTTTTTCTAGAGACCAAGGAATGATAAGTAAGGTAAATGAAAAGACTTTAGATAGTACATCATTTTGTACGTATTTAAATTTAATCAACTATATAAGTCATTACGAACAGAATCAATACTCTTAAATTAAGATCATGGCTTTGTAGCATTTAGAAATGGTTAAGATTGTATTAGAACATGAAATTTGTTGTTCTTATTGAAGTAATGTACATCTTAATTTCTTTTTGTGACTAATTTTGAGAATACACAGACATTTTGTATAAACATTTTATTACTACAGTTCAGTAATTCAAATCTTATTTTCTAGCTTCTAAGATTTACTATTGATTAGTAATGTATTAAATGATAAATTGACCTAATCTTTCTATGGCGCTATTATGATACCATTAATCAGATAGTTTCGTTTTAATATAAAAAATGAAAACCAAAAAATACATTTTAGAACAATAGCGTCATAGACAATCATGACTATTGTGGAACCATAGTTTCTACATTTGATATTATGACAGATTATTCAAAATTATAAGGATTGAGTAGAATGAGGGTACACCCGTACTTAAAAAAATGTTTTGAATCATTACTTGGTTACAAAATGATTACCTAATAAGTACCCATTTGTAATTGTAGCATGGGCATAATTCATATTATTGTAGAAACAATTTTAAACAATTTCAAGATGTGGCTTTCAAATAAAGATATGGATCGTAGAGGTACATTTCAATCAAAATATCATATGAATAAATTTTCATTTCTTTTGTTATTTTTATGTTTTTTATGAATTCTCATAGATATTTTTTGAGTGAGGAGTAGTAAGTTCCAAATTTGAATTCTTCAGTCGTCCATGCCAATGAAAACCAACCAGTTTGAGCTTCTCCACATTTACTTTCATGATTCAAATTTGGATTGATAAAGTATTAAATTTAAATTGGTCAGAGTAATTCGAATTTGAATTCAAATTTAGAACGTCCCTCTAATGCACCTTATACATACGATCAGATAGGTTTAGTGTACCCGTAATTTTACAGAGATACGATTTTAAATACGGGTGTTTTGTTATTCGCTTTGCTGTATGCGCTTAAGAATACGAAATTGATACAGTTTGAACGACGGGGTTCTAGTACATAAAAAAGTCCAACATAGTTCATAGTACATAGTGAGAATGTTTTATACATAAAGCTGTTGATAAATAAAAGTATTTTGGACATATTTTGATTTTTATTGTTTACCCTCTTGTTTCTTACAGACCAAGATCCCAGGGCTGCCAGACCTTACTTAATTTCTGAGTAACAAAATGTCTCGTATTGAGTAGTCTTAGGAGAGACTAAAGGTATGCAATAATGCATACCTGGTAGCTTGGGCCGGCGGTCAATTTTCAAGTGGTGAAGTTACATAAAATCATTAGTCACTTTTCTTATATTCTGAGTGCTGATTTTTATATGTAGTACCTACACAATACCATTGAAAAGTTATGCAGACAGAACAGAACAGAACATGCCTTTTCACACTCGACACTGGTTGGCACCAGCATGAGTAAGATATCAATATAATCCTGGGACCTTCAAGAGTAGTGATTAGGTTTCTCTTGGATAGGCGTGTACCATCTTTGTCTTCAGTTACTTTCCATCAGGCAAACTTAAAATTACTCCTTGTTCGCTGACATTCATAAAGATTTATCTCTTTTTTTTATGAGGCTATCTGTAGACGCAGAAACACGTAAAAAAGGACGTTTCCATGCCCTTACTGCTTCTTCGAATTCAAAAGATGATTTGATACGCTGACTAAGGAAGAATCTTCGTCAATAAGTGTCTTCTGCTTTATTGTCGTTGCTGTGACAAAAGTAGTCTGAGAGCCAAGTTATCTTTGCTCTTCCCCACGACATGTAATGTGACGTATTGAGCCAGAATGGCGTCGCGCGCAGGGGCCTGTTTACATGTATACGCAAAAGATGTGAAAACCAGACTGTTAAAAATTTCAAATTATGGAATTTTAATTTATTTTTACAATTATTAATTTAAAAATTATAAAATGGTAATTTTTGCAAAGTTTTAGGTTTTCACTTCTGCCGACGACAGTCCCCATGACTGCCTAGGTTTTTTTTGGGACATTTCACAGTGCTATCAACACCCAGAAAGGTATAGCTTGTGCTATTGGACCTAGAACATTGATAAACACACTAGTATACTTTTTTATTAGGAACAGACTAAAGCAAATAGACATTGGTTTTCGCCACCTTGATTCATTGACCAGGACGTCCGCCCTTCTAATGAGTTAATGTCCCACGTTTCGCTTTTAACCCATGGTGGTCACTCAAGAACCTTTTCTAATAATAAATAAAATACCATGACGGGACAGTATTCATCACGAATGACTTCAGTAATAGTAAATTAATTGACGCACACAAAGTTTAAAAATTAATAGTGGCGCCATCTGTTATCATAATTAACCACTAGCAAGTAGGATGGCTTTGATTATATTTCAGTATTTATATTCTCTCATTATGGGATAGATGGCAGTACATACACTATGTTGGTGATGATTTGTAATACAGATGTCGCTACTTGTATAAACATTAAATCCATTCGTTTTTGTGAAACGTTTCGTGCTAAGAGCAATAATCACTATTGCTCTTAGGTTTCGTGTATTAGCCGACTAGGTATGCTGTAAACAGAGAGTGTTAATAATACTTTTAGAGTCAGCAGATGAGCATCTTACGTGGCGATGAAATAAGCTAATATCATACCACTTCCTATATTCACCACTACATATTTGTTATAGCTACGTCAAAGAAAGCAACAATTTAAAATAGATAGAATATTCTTTGAGGGTCTCGTGGCTAAGTGGTAACCGAGTAGGTTAGCACATTACAAAGATAAGTAATACTAGCCAGGTCAGTCTAGTATGGGTGACCATTCTTAACAGATTGAGACCCCTCCGTGCCTCGGAGAGCACGTTAAACCGTCGGTTCCGGGTAGTTGCAGCCCTAAAAAGTCCGACAACCTGGTCTAACTACAGAACTTCGATATCGCCTAGTCAAGTACTAGTAGGTTGTGGAAATCTGATAGTAGTCGCTTCACGTAAAATATCGAAGTTCGGCCGTATCGTAGTTAGACTGAAAGCCGACCCCAACTTAGTTCTGAAAAAGGTATAGATAGAATAGAATAGTATATTCTTTATTGTACACCATTAATAAAGTATAGTTGAAACAAATAATCATCTTACAAATCAGAGTACAATGGGCGGTCTTATCGCTAAAAGCGATCTCTGTAGATGTAGATAATTGATTACCTACTAATTTTCTCCGCCCCAGAAGGATTTCTAAAAGTTGCAAACGTAAGGTACTATTAATAATAAATAATATGAGTAGACAAACTCCAAATTCAACATAATCCTAATTATGTAATACTAGCAACCCGCCCCGGCTTTGCACGGGTACAAATTATACACCAAAACCTTCCTCATGAATCACTCTGTCTACTAGTGAAAACCACATGAAAATTCGTTCAGTATTGTTCAGACACACAAACAGACAAACGTGGCGGGGGACTTCGTTTTATAATATGTAGTGATTATAAATGCGAATGTAAGTTTGTTACGATTTTACACCGTAACTACTGAACCGATCGTCATAACTTTTTTTTTTTACAGAATCATAGGAACACGCACAATTTGCATAGACATTGTCAATGGGCATAGACAAGGATGTGGAGTATTGTTGATCCAGAAAAAGAACTGGTCCCGAGGGGTCATCTATTGACAAAATCTATATTAACGCGAGCCAAACAGCGGGCAACAACTAGTAAAATTTAAGTTGTTGAGTTATGCACACCATCGAATTCCTTATCTCAATATCTACCGACCAATAAAACAGATTTAAAAATATCAGCACTACTCGACAGTAGACGCTAAATTCACCAACACGAACTCAACTCAAAATTCAAGATTTCTACAATATCTTTCTTCTAGCTGCATATAAAAAACATAAATCTAATCAAAACAGTAATTAGTTTTTCGCCTTTTCTGAAAAAAGTGCTTTTTTTTTTAGTTTAGATCTAGGTGTGCGAAATGTATAGTAAAAAAAAATCTAAAATTGATATTATTCTTGCAATTCTTCTTGTTCGAAAATACACACACTAACTGCTGCAAAATCAAAAACTGATGGTTCGATTTCCAAAACGAACCATACGAACGCCAATGTGTATTTATGTCGTAGGCCGATCCTTGGATTGGGCCGATCGAAATCTTCCTGGGCACATCATGATGCGCCGCATTTAGTGAGATGCCCAATCTAAAGTTGGGCAAATCAATGAGAGCAAACTAAATGTAGATTTGCCCAACTAGTCACGTGGCCACTATTCAAAATTTTAAATTGCCTTTATTCTTGCAATTCTTCTTTGTCGGAAACAGAGACACACACTGCTGAAAAATCAAAACCTTATCATAAGCACGCCAGTGTGTCGTCAGTGGCGTAACCATACCATCTGAGGCCCGTGACTAATTCATCTTGGGCAGAAGTTCACTCTTGGTGCCTCGTGTGCTTAGGGCCTTGGGGTCGGGGCCGGAAGCCCCCTAGGGCCCGTGGAATTTTGCCCGCTCTGCCACCCTATAGTTACGCCACTGCAGTGTGTATAATAATATCAATTACTCTGCCAAAAGCTACAGTCATAGCATAACAAAAAAATAAAAAAAATATCTTTTCACTGAATTATCGCCAAGTGCAAACAAACGACAAAACTCAAACTCAGGCACTCAGAACTCACCCTTATCACTACAAGGGCAATTATCGTGCAAATTAGTCATTAGGGCGGCTCACACTGGCGGGGACGGAGGCGCCCGCGGGCACCACACTAATTTAGCACAGTGTGGATGTTGCCTTAAGGGGAAAAGGAGAAGGATTCAGTAAATACGTATGTAGGGGGCGGTTAGGAATGAATCGGTGGTTTGGTACCTAACTAACTTATTAATTTTCCAGTTAACGGCTTAGTTCCCTCAACAGGCTTCCGCATTGATCATCAAATTAATTACAGGTCTCCGTCATGATGTACCTAGTGTCATTAGTAGACATCGGATTATATGCACTATCAAATGCCAAAATATGCACGCAAATATTCGCTAAAAAGGGTGAAATATGCACAAAATATACACAATGGAAATACTCTTTAGTATTTGAGTTCCACGTTTATTTTCACAATATTTATATTATTATTAATATTTATTGAAAAATATTTATTTATATTTGTTATATTTATAAATTATTATTTATTCATTTTATTAATCAGTTGTAATTCTTGTGAAAATATACAATCAAACATTTTTCTAGATTTTCTAGAGTAAATTCATGACGTTTGTCATTTAATATTAATTTGTTGGCCGAAAATTAACTGTCTACGTCAACTGACGTTACCGGACAGAACTTGAAATATTGCGTCATTTTTGCAGAAACCAGGCACAGTTTGGCCCACAGAAATCTATTTAGATTTCTGTGGTTTGGGTGGTGCGGTTGATAAATGTGTTAACTTTTTTATTTCTTCAAAACTTGGTTTTTAGATAGAATTGCATTTCATTTGCCACGGCCCTTTCCGATAGTGAACTCGGAAGGTTGTTATTCTGTACAATAATAACAAATAACACTGACTAAAATAAGCACTATTAATAAAAATGTCCTAAAATATGCAAAAACGCTGTAAAAATAGGGTTTTATGCATTTATTATCATATGCAAACATGCAAACGCATGTAATCCGATGTCTAGTCATTAGTATTACACGAAGTAACTATTATCTTATCTGTGGTATTACATACTTATATGTGCTAAACTTCAACAAAGTCAGTTCACAGGTGTAAACTCAATGGGTAAACAATCATTCGTCCCCTTTTTTTGGAACGAAGTACCTTATGGCGCGTTGCGAAAGGGGGCTAGACGGAAAAAATTAAGACCAAAAGTTGTAACGACACTTTTTGCTTTAGTAAAAGAAATAAGATTTTATTACAATTCCTTCACTAATTAATCGAAAGGAACTTCGTTCCATCCGGGTGTCCCTTGACACCTCTCAAGTTTTTTCTACCTTTAGGGTTGAAATGTTTATTTAATAATTATTATTATTATTCATTTATTTCCACAGTAAAGATATAATTTGAAATTATAGAAGGACCAAGTTCAAAGTTTTACCCTTAATCGGACTCTGTCAAAAGGTTTACATAAAAAATATAAAACAAAAAACAAAACGGGCTGACTTGAAAACGTCCTATAAGTTTTCGTCGGTTAAAAAGCCTTATTATTTTTAATTAAGTAGATATATGAAAAAATAAGATTTTTTTAAATATCATTAAATCACTTCTATGGATTAACGGGAAAGTTTTTCGAAACCTTTGTCACATTCTTTAACATACATATGTCAATGTTATTGTACAGACCATTATCATACAGCTTAAGCGGCGGTAGGGTGGTAGCGGGTTCGAACCCCACTCAGTGCACTACCGATGTGAGCTCCCACCACAAGCATTTAGCTTAGCTGGAGGGGTTAACATGAATACTAATAATGTGTGACCCACGTTGCATATTATTTAAAACACAGCTAGTAATATGTGTTATTGATGGATTATTGAGTTATTTACAATAAAATCACATCACAAACTATTTAGAAGGCAATAAGGATGTTAATGGCAAAATCGGCGAGGGCACGATGAATTGATTGCACATATCTTCAAGCTGATAAATCACACAGCTCAGACATTTGACAAGGAGGAGTAACTCTGAGTATGTTAAAGTGTCCGTTAAAACCCAGATAGCAAGTGAGCTTGCCGTAAACATGATTTTTTATTGAAAATGAATTGTCACGTCATAGATTAATTATTATCAAGTTTGTTTTTAAGTTGGTACACACTTGCTTACTCGGCTGGCATTTATGACAAGTCGAGACTAGACATTTGGTTGTCAGATGGCATCAAACTACAAATTTTATGTTACAATTGCCATAGCTGACATGTACGTATTTTAGTGATTTAGAAACACATAATTCAAACGTCCAATCTTAATAAGATTGTGCTGTATATTTTAAATAGTTAAAAATAATTCTTAAGCTTTAGATAGATGTCGTTGTGACCTACGACTGACGTGATATGGTTTCGTTACCTTTGTTAACTTATATAACACGAGAATGATTATTAAAGAGAAGAGAAGAAAAGCCTGGTCTCATTCAGTGCAACCAGTGGTCCGTTGATTATATTATTGATTGTGAACCAAAATAGATCGCAGTGGATTCTGCACACGGCACTACACATAGCGTGAGTGTACATATAAGTGTCCGTGTTGTTGATCAATAAAATAAAATGGGGTGTAGGTTTATTTTTCATCTACGATAAGTAGGTATACAGGTGTAACGAAAACACCATTTTATGTAATAGATATGTATAAAAAAACATCCTGTAAGGTGTGTTATGTCAATTGTTAATGTTGCCACATGCAAACAAAACAAACAACGTGCAATCTTGTTGCTCAGAATCTAGAAAGTTTGATTTAAACTTGCCTCAAGTGTATAGACTTGCCGTGTCTAGTTTGACACAAACCTACACTATTGAGACATCAAACTTATTGCAAGTCAGAATCAAGTTTAAATTGCTTTCTGGGAAGGCTTTATTTAGGTAACATTACCGTAGCTTGAGATAGTAGTAGAAATTAGATAACAACGAAGAAATTATAGTAATTGGTAATAGTTAGTATTCTTTATTATGGATCATAGGTAGATACATAATACAGATGTTATAGTTTACTTTATCTTGAACAGCTATATCCCGCCCATTGGACATGCAATAGTTACAATAATTTGAATATGCATTAAAGAATAATATAAGTTATGTCAACATGTCACAGAAATTGTTAACAATAGTAATGTAAAAATAGAGAATTCTTAACACATCATGATTTGGGTATAGAGTAATGGAGCAGAGATTTATCAGATAAGTAATCCTTTACCGTATAATAACATTTATTTATTAACAGGTCATGAAGTTCCTTTTTAAACATAGTTTTTTAACCATTTTGATATCTCTCGTAATGTTGTTGAAAATGCGCGAAGCTGTACAGAATATACTTAATTGCTTGACAACAGACAAGTTTTTTTTTTTTTTATTATACATGATATCTAAATGTTTCAACTCAGCAGCACTTTACTCCGTGTACAACTGCTTAGTTCATTTTTACATCCACTCACGCTTGTATGTACGCAGAGGCCTGTTAAATACCAACAATTTGCCAAATATCAATCTCCTTCCCGCTAAAGTTTAGAAAGGCCGCCAGCACTTCATTCGAGCTCCATTTCAAGTAGATGCAGATCTTGGAACGGACCTCCT
This sequence comes from Euplagia quadripunctaria, assembly GCA_963859945.1. Taxonomy (NCBI): domain Eukaryota; kingdom Metazoa; phylum Arthropoda; class Insecta; order Lepidoptera; family Erebidae; genus Euplagia; species Euplagia quadripunctaria. The sequence continues at coordinate 13,348,985 of OY982582.1, read as the reverse complement.
CCCCTTAGGCGTTAATTGCAGACGACAGAAAGACTTCCAAACTCTTTTGTAAGTCTGGCTGCCATGGACATTAGCTTCTGTCAACCTCATCTACTTAGAGCAGCGCTGATCACAGACCACTAACATTACCATAATATTTTACAGAGAGTGGAAAAACTGCCAAACGCCTTCCTAAATTAGGCTGAATTTAGGTCTTTAATTCTTATCACTACATCACTGTATCACTGTGTATTATAAAACAAAGTCCCCTGCCGCGTCTGTCTATCTGTTCGCGATAAACTGAACAACTACTGAAAGGATTTTCATGCGGTTTTCACTAATAGACAAAGTGATTCATGAGGAAGGTTTAGGTGTATAACTTGTTAAGATTTTGTGTAAATTGATTGAAATATGTTGATGATTGTTGAAGATGTCTCTGCTACCTGCTGCTGCTAGTATCTATATGTACACATCTGCATCCGCATAAACATCCGCATTGATTATTGCGGATGCGGATACGGATGCAGATGTCAAAATCGATGCGGAAGCTGCGCCATTGCGGATGCGGGTGCGAATATGCGTAACATCCAGGGATGTTACACATATGTATACCAAAAGAAATTAAAGCTTTAACACATAAACGGTTAATTCAAAAGCTAAGAGAGTGGCTGATTGAGAAAAGTATTTATTCCGTAACAGAATACTTAACGATGTGTAATAAATTGCACTAGACATCGACACAATTACATAATAATTTAGAATTCATGTAATTTAATAAAAAAATATTTGCATGCCCAATTTCGGCAGCACATTCTGCAATTAATCGAAAAAAAAAACATCAGGTATGTTCGCTTAAACTACGTTAATAATCTGCCCGCATTGGAATCCAAACGTTTTATCGAAATCATCGTCGCAAAGTGAAGTGAAAAGATAAATAAAGCCAAAATAAACACGTTACAAAATAATTTGAATTAGTCATATTTGGACTATAAGTCATTAAGTTTCGATTGTTTTAATTATGTATTTTTACTGGAATTAACGCGATCAGGAAAAGGTATCTTAAGGCCTCTGAGTTCTTGACGATCTCGAAGACGGAGGGCGTGTACCGCTGAGCCAGTCAGCCTGTGACCACGGCCCGTGCAACCTGGTCGAAACGTCAGGTAATTCAGAGGTATGTAATACCTTTTCGTGATCGCGTTAATCACCATGGAAATACATAATTATATCATGGAACGCGAATGTAAAAAAAAACAGTCAGTCGTAGGACTCGACATCAGAAGTGAAAACATAACTTCACAATGTATTTGCACAAACAACATACACACACATCTATGTATATATAATTAGGTTAAAAATAAAAAGTAGGTAACAACATATCTAAATGTATACATAGGGTACACTGGAAGTCCTGGCCGCTCATAAATGTTTGACTTTCGAATGTTATATTTTTTTAAATATAAGGCACTGGGCTCCGTCTTACGAATTTTCGATCAGATCACGTGTCCTGACGCGAGTTTAACATTTTTTACCCATCCCAAAAAGTGCACAACACCGCTAAAGAAGTTTTCACTTCAAAAGAAATTGAATATTTTGTTTTATTCACCAGTAGCTATAACTTGAACTATCATTGTGTAGATTTCCCGTACCATCCCGTACAGGTCAACATGGACTCCTTGTAGCTTTTGAAGCCATTTTCACATAATTAAAAAGAAAAACTATCAAATCCAAAACATTTTTAATGATATCACTGAAACTCGTCAATGATTACTAAACAAAAATAATTAACTTTAAAAAAAAAGTACCATCGACTTCAATGCGCCTGAATCAGCCCTTAATTTTCCACCCTAAGTACTCCCTGAATATATTTTCAAATTTAAATGGGCCTAAACATGAGTCCAACCATTTTAATTATACAAATAATAATTGAAATCGGTTCACAAATGGCAAAGATAACGCAATGTAGACACAAAAAAAACATTCAATCCGATTGAGAAACGAGGAGGTTTTTTTGAAGTCGGTTAAAAGATAAGAAAATCCCTTGGCAAACATGGTGGAATATGGTTCTTAACTGTTTTCTTGACTATTTATATATAGAAGATAAACATTACGAAATTGATTAAATAATATTTTAACAAAACAATCGTTTAAATACCAACCCAATTCATTATTAAATATTAACCATACTATAGTTCCTATAATCAAGAAATGAATCGTTTCTTGATTATAGGAACCGATCAATAATCAAGAAACCATTGTTTTGTTTACGGATGGTAAAATTTCGTTGAATTTTCAACGAAAATTTTACCGTCCGTTAGCAAAACGAATCGTTTCTTGATTATAGGAACCGGGCATAAATGAATAAGAACCTTATTAATGAAAATATTTATCAGTATTAAATAAATAAGTAGAAATAATTAATAAGACCTCATAATATGAGGTTCACATGGATCTTAATATTATTGAAATACATAAAAGGAACTGAAGATAATATTGTGTTTAATATATGCATAATATAAAAGTATTTATAAAAAAGGGATCTTAGTTGACAAATATCTTGAAAGTATCAAACATTCTAAAACTACCTACGTACTTAACGAACGGTGTTCAAACTTAAAAAGATAAACTCTCTTTAAGAAGAACAAAATAAAATACTTAAAGGCATTTTATACATACCCAAGAAAATAATACCTCTTTGTACATTTAGGTTGATGGCTAATTAAAACTTTGACCGATAATAACTTTACCTATATACGAAACCTTCAGAGCGAAACATGAAACAAACTAATAGTTCAATAAGCGACACAATAAACCCATTCTCATATAATTTAAACTTAAATAGTTCTACATTTATTTACTAAAATGGTAATAAAATAGGTAACAATCCGGTAACCACATTTACCATCAAACATTATAAAGCAGAGTCCACCAAATTTAGCAAAAACATGAGAACAGTTTCAGCGATTTAAAAGCTAAGCGAGTACCCTTAATTGTGTTAGACTCCGCTCGGCACGGCACTTTTGCCATTGATTATTTCCCCTTACTTCAACAGACACCACCCTTCATCCCCCATCGACTCTACCCCCTATAAAATAAAGGTGAATATTCAACGATAGATAACGGGGTTTATCTTTGCATTTTTGTAGAAAAGGGACGGGTATAAGGCGCACGGTTGGCTGCCACAAGGGGTGGTTCACTCGAACAGTTACGCCCCAAATTCTAAGGGTAGTTTCGGCAGTTCGAGGGCCGAAGTCGGTAGATACCGCTCGAGGGTGGCGCGGGCTCTCGTCGATTAAACATTATGTTTCTAACGGGTTCCTGTTAACACTAAGTTGTACCGTGATTGAAAATCCCCGATAAACCTTTGAGACTGTGTTTTAGTATTGTGTTGTGATAATGATCGTTTATGTACTGTGACTGTGATTCAATTGAAAGGAAAATCTATTTTTTTAAATCAGGTATATGTTTTGAAGTTGTTTTGGAGTTTTTTTTTTAAGTTTTTTAATATTTATGTATTTGTTTTCGGTGGAAAATGCACTTTAACATATTTTTTTACTTAATAGCGCTTGATAATAATATAAAGTATTTTTATTGTGTTGTATGTTTAACGGATTGTTTGAAAAATATACCAGAATATAATACAAAATTACCCTCGAATCCATAGACACAAACTGTCTTGTAAATATTCTTTTTTTATTAAAAGTAATTTACACAATTATATTTTCAGTTAATTCCTCTAAACTTGTGAAGGCGTCCTAAAAAAATCTTTTAAACCATATTTTTTAGCTTTATTAAGTATATTGACTCAATCAAATTCAACACGGATTTAGGCTTAGGTATATGATAAAAAATAAATCTAATGAAATCAAAATCAAAACCATTTATTTCAATTAAAGCAATAATAGGTATTTTTGAATTGTCAGGAGTAGGAGTCAGTCAGGCTAAGTCAGTCGTAAAGCTCTTGTGGAGAAGAACAGGCAAGAAACACCAAGTACACTCTTTTTCAAAATGTTTCTTACAAATTTCTGGTTACATTGCTTATAAGGGTAAATGAAATGTGAGGGCAATAACATACCTATTATTCTTAAGTATATATAGACGCGCTATATATTTAAGTAATAGCAGTCCGGAGATGACCACAGATGACAACAGCACGCGTTTACGAGCATGACGCACACGCCAGCCATCGTACAGATAAACCATATTGAAGGGAGCCGAACGACCCGACACATATATAAAATCCATCTAACCTTCAAAAACTACTGTTACATCGGTTCAAATATAAAAAAAAATACATCATTTCATCACATCATCATCTCATTTGCTTTCATTATTACATTTACATTGCATTACATCAAAAACCTTCTTATTGGAAGGGACGGTTAACTATTCTTTAGCAAAACACAAGGTGGGTTATTGCCCTAAAATTTGTTTGTAATTTTATTTCTTTATCCCATGTAAGAGATTGGCATAGCGCTAGATTGGCGATAAGGCCGCCATTTGTATAACATTGGTATTTATCTTACACTTGGAATTGTATTTAGTGTAGAATAAACAGGTGAAGGAAGAAAGAAAATATTATTTATTGCAAACACCTCAGCGTACATTTTTTTTTCTATGTTACCTAGGTCTATATTTAAAATACACATTGATATTATTCACCTACTTCACAAACATCATATTTTTAATCTATGATATGTCTACGATACGTCATTTCTGTCATGTAGAATCACTGACCTCTATTGTACAAGTACGCTGGACTGCATACGTCGATTTTCATACTGAAGCCATTTGATTTTCGCCATTTTGGCGCTGATAGCAGACTGGTCGTCCGTCGAACTAATATTAGGGATGAGACATAACGCGATAAAAAATATTGCATTACTTTATCGATATAAATGCTTGGTGTAATTTCCTACTTTATAATATGTATACTTACGAAACTACTTAGAAAAAGAATTTTACGAAGCTATTTGTACTTTATTAGCATTTAATTAAGAAAACAACTTTACAAACAATTTTTAGGTTCATTAAAATGGAACCCTCTACGAACTTCAAATGAATAGGCTGCTTTCATAGTGAATAAGAGGTGGCTTTCATAGTAAGACGCGGCTTTCATAGTGAATAAGAGTTGGCTTAAATATCTCGACAACTATTTGATCAATTTGGCTAATTTACGATCTTAAAAAATTTTTTTTGCTTTAGAAATCTACTTGCGAAATTTTGTAAAGATGGGATCAACGATACTCTAATTATTATCATCGAACAAATAAACACATACACGATTCATACAAACTCCAATTTTCCGGTCTTGATACGGAGATCTCGCTTCGCTCGATGAATAAGCAACCTGACTCAATTTTCCTGTTGAAAGGGTAAATGCATGGGGTACGAAAAGAAAAACAAAATCAAAATCAAAATTATATATTTCTAGTAAACAAATTGTAGGTATTTTTGATTGTCAGGAGGAGTCAGTCAGTATAAGTCAGTCGTGAAGCTAGTTGTCTGTTCCAAAACGTAGATCCTATGGAGAAGAACTGGCAAGAAACTCCAAAGACACCCTTTTTCAAAATGGTTTTTTTTTACAAAGTTACTTGTTACATTGCTTATCAGCGCAATTTAATGTGAGGACAATGTAACATAATATTGTTCTATAATGAAAAAGAAAATCACAGAGCTGATACATACAACATAGAAAATTAACTTAATACTTAAGTGACTACACAGTTCTCACATGTACAATTCAATTTTTTCTAATTAACAAGACAACAAATAAAAAGCCTATCATAACTACAATGTCAACAGTGTACAAAATAACATCAATGTTCTATAAAATTGACAATTTCAATAATAATAATCAAATATTAATAAATCTATACGTCAGATAAGAAACAAGACGATTACCTACTCATTGACAGTGTGACTGTGGAGCAGGACCGGCATTTTGCCAAGCATTTTTATCATCTAAATAATGATCTAGTTTATAATATGCTCGTTTACATAGAGTGCGTTTTATACAAGTTTTAAAGTTCTTCTCACTTAGTTGAAGAATATTATTAGGTATTTTATTATAGAATTTAACGCAGTACCCCATAAAAGATGTTTGCACTTTTGCTAGCCTAAATTTTGGTTGAACTAATTTATGTCCATCTCTAGTAACTTAATTATGTCGTTCACGCCGTTTTGTAAAGAGATGCAGATTTTTTCTACTGTCAGGATATTAATTTCCTTAAAAAGATTCTTAAGGAATTCGCGACTACGTAGATTATAAATGGCTCTGATAGCTCTTTTTCTCAGAATAAATATCGATTCTTTATCTGCAGCACGCCCCCATAATAAAATACCGTAAGACATGACATTAACATTCTTTTAAATAATTGTGGTCTAAAATCTTCATACTGATTCAACATATTTAAACTGTCTTCATCAATCAACTTCTTTTTTTTCAAATCAGTAACTACAGTTTTCAAAGAAGACACAGTTATCTTCAACCTTTTAACATTTTGCGATAAAACTTTTAAACGAGCACGTGACATGTTGAGCGATTTTTTTATTCGCAGCATGATTTTATTTGTAGACGTAGGACTATTTTCATAGCGGTGGTCGTGGTTAATGCTGTCACAAATTTCAGTAATAGTCTTAGATTTCTTTTGAGGTTTGCTTGGGCCTGGCTCTGTAACAGTAAAATATTATGCTGTAGGAACCTTCTTAATTACATAACTTATTACTAAAGTAAAATTAAGAATTGGGTAGTAACCATCAAGAAAAGTATTCTCATGATAGACATCAACACAGCTCAATTTTCTTTTTATCCCAGCAGCTTGAGAAACACAAGGTGTTGGGGTAACCATGTCATCACGTACAGAAGATGTACTCCCTGGAAAAATAAACATATTTTTATGCTTACATCCAAAAATACAGTCTTTATATTCCTTACATAGTATAAAACAAAGTCGCTTACTAGTCGTCTATCCCTATGTACGTTTAGATCTTTTAAATTACGCAACGGATTTTAATGCGGTTTTCAGCAATAGATAGTGATTCAAGAGGAAGGTTTATTCGTATAGTTTAATATTGTTTTGTGTTAATTTGTTGAAATATGATGATCATTGTTCACCACATTAGTATCTACATTGCACCCGTGCGAAGCCCGGGAGGGTCGCTAATAAACCGAATATTTGTAGAATCAGAATGAGACATAATCTCTACAAACTCACCAAAAAACAATGTAGGTACACTGCCATAGTTTAAATTTGTACGTGAAACATGTTTCACAAAACAGTCATCGGTGAAATGTTTACTACACAAATGGTCATTATATTTAGGAGTCCAATTTTCTTTTTTCATGTTTTCCACCCATGACTGCTTAGTGAGTGTGTCGGTGGGAAATCTGAAAGTATATAGGAAACAAGTAAAATATACAGAATACCGTTGTAAATAGCGAGTTAGATGCTAGGGTTTATTTTTACGATTTAGAAAATATAATACTGAAAAGAACAATGAGAAATAATTATGAAGAAATTTATCGACACATTTTCCATATGGAATAATCGCAACCCTATTCAGTAACTGTTTATTTTTTTGAATTAATTAAAAAATGAAATCACAATCCTATTTACATTTAAATGTGATGAAATTTAACAAAATAAGTATATAATAGTGTTAAGAAGCTTCAGACATACAATTGAAACATTTGTAGCCAAGAAATTCACTTACTTGTGAAACGTTATTCCGCTGCCTTTTTGGTACCGAATTTTACAAAACACACAAACTCTCATTATATAAACGTTTTCTATATTATTTAGCAAATACCAAACACAAAAAGTGAACTCGTATTTTACGATAAATAAATAAAGCAATATAGACGCGCCAACAGAACACAACGGTCATTTGCAACAGATGTCAATTTTAGTACCCGAGACGGCCTGGGGGGCGTATCAAAACGGCACAAAAAGATCTGTCTTTTCCTATAGAATATTTAGTCCAGCGTACTTGTACAATAGAGGTCAGTGTGTAGAATGTATATAGGTGACGTGCCATTCTTGACGTGGCAGCATGTGGTTATTCCTTTTACTTTTTTTTTCGAAATTAGTTTTAAAGAAATTATCGGTAGGTATAATTAGAGGTATAATTAGAGGTAATATTAGAGGTATATTGTTATTTTTTAATACTTTTACATTACTTACCAAACAGACGACATAGAACTCCTTGATTTGAATAAGAAGATTTTGGTCCTTTACGTAGGTAGACGTTAACAATGTTATGACCGGTTCTTTTCTTAGGAATTGTTTGACATGAACACGGATACTTTCGACCGTCGCCGCGTCACCGCCGTGGGCAGGGGTTTTCTCCTTACAGCTTGGAACCGGACTGATCGCGTTTTACGCGGCTCAATAGGGACTTTCTCCCTGCTCAAATAATAGAAAGACCTTACCATGTTTTTTTCTAAAGACTACAGTATGCAGTTCTTCAAAAAGGTGAAAAAGAGGTTTATATATCAGGTAATGCTACCGTTTCTTGCTTACCTTGCACCTTTGTAATTTAAATAGAAATTAAAGACGCAAACAAATGTATTTTTACCTATTCCAATGTCGTCACTTTAACACGGACCGTTATGAGTAATTTAATAAAACGAAGTAAAAAGAAAAGAAAAAAAAAAATTATTTACCTTTATTTTATGTTTTTTTTCATTATTGTTGCGATATGTAAAAAACATATTTAGGTATATAGGTAAAAAATAATGTCTTCTACATATTAATTCTTTCTAATTCTTTGTACGATTTTTTTAATAAAACGCGTAGGTACCTCAGAAAAATATGAAATTTGGAATAGGTACTTAAAGTTTATACGTAGAAGTAGTGCAGAAAGCTAAAATGTTTAAACAACATCTACACTAATATTATAAAGCTAAAGAGTTTGTTTATTAGTTTGGTAGAACGCGCTAATCTCGGGAACTACTGGCTCGAATTAAAAAAATAGCGTTGGATAGCCCATTTATCGAGGAAGGCTATAGGCTAAATAACATTACGCTACAACAAAAAAGGAGCAAAACATCAATGAAAACTGTTACAAAAAACCGAAAAAATTTACAAACGTGGATGAAGTGGCGCGGGTCGGCTAGCTTAGTAGGAAAAAGAACTACAAATAGCTATAGGGGTTCAGTATACATTTTGACCTGTCATGGTACAATATTACATACAATTACTTTACGGTTGAAATTCGTCCGCCATTCAGGCTATCTTCAGTGATAATAAAAGTATCGAACAAGTGGCCCTGCAATCACCACAATAATCATAGATAATTCACCTCCAGGTCCTGCTACGGTCTCTAGCTTAAAAAGTCTGGCATAAGCCAGACTTTTTATATATATAAGCCAAACAAATTAAACCTTTAAAAATTCATACGGATAACCGTATGAATTTTTAAAGGTTTAATTTGTTTGACATTATTAAATTGAAAATAACGCATTTTTCAAACAAAGCACTCCGATTTTGGTTCACTAAAAAGTGTGATACCGATGTTTTCATGTTTAAAAAAAAATGCATTTTTGCAATCACTTACACCCCGCTTCTGAAAGGCCGATCAAAATATCGTTCAAATAACATAGCTGTCAAGTAACGGTGGTGTCAAATCAATTCGAGTCATGAAACGTTGGTCAAACAAAATATTTACTAATCTACGATCAATATTATGGAACATTCGAATGGCATTTGACAAAAGATTTTGCAGTAAAATTTGACATTTGTCATGTTCTTAACTGACCCAATGATCAAATCAAAGCGCCTAATCATGCTTCATGAGCTTTGACATAGTATTAGTTAATTTTTGCGTTGATCAGCCTTTTAGAAACAGTATAGGTAGCGTATCATTTACGCGTTGACAATTCTTGTAAACCTATAAATGTATATTAATAAATGAAAAAGTAGCACTGTTACCAGAAACTGAAACCGCAGCTTAAAATTTGTCATGGTTGTGTAAAGCTTAAAGACCTATGCGTTATTTTATGTAAACCGGTTGATAAACTAAAAAAAAAAATTCAAAGAGCTTCCAGGGAAGCTATTCTTAACCAATAAATTAAACTTTTATTTAGCGCAAACGTATTTCGCTGGCGCGAGTGTTTCGTGTCCGATCCCTGGTGGCATCCCTCGATGTTCTTCAAGTTAATTTTTGTATTAGATATAACTTATCATTTTGCTTTCACGATGAACAAAAATATCTTGTGTAAAATTGTCGACAGCTGGCAACCTGCTCCAGGCCAGCGTGCAAACAGAGAGTGGTTTAGTTTACATCCACAGTTGACATCGATTTAGCAAACATACAGCTCCCCTGATAATGATTACGGATAAACTCTCACGACCTTAGAAATATTTCTCGCGAGTGGCTGACCCTATCTAACTCCATCTAAAAGTCTTGCTTCGTAATATCAAATATAATACTAACCCACAAATCACACTTCTTTTTTTTTGTGCCTGTGGAAAACGCCTCGGGCCCATACCCGTACGGGGTTTTTGGTGGGGCGGTGTGTAGGATCCAAACCGACTAATGCCCGGTTCCTATAATCAAGAAACGATTCGTTTTGCTTACGGACGGTAAGTAAAAATTTAGTTGAAAATTCAACCAACCGGGCATAAGACCTCATGGTGCCCCGTGCTGCGCCTAAAATAGTAGGGATCCGGAAACCGCTTTCATTAAAATATCCGACCCCTCCTGGACCTATCCGCAAAAACGCGGGCACCACCTTCGGGTAAACCCTCTCAATTAGCCGACGTCCAGACACACGCGGACGTCGTTACCTTGCGGCTAGCCACTAATATGGCGTATGGAGAGGAAAACCCATCCCGTCCACTCGCGGTCACACTCAGAGCGGCATAAAGCGCTGGACAAGGACTATCAAGAACACCACCAATAATGTGTGACGTTACTAGTATACTTAAAAACGTAGAGACCATAAGAGTAGTGTGTAGGTGTGGTTTTCATAGGATGGCATACTTCCCCAGTCAGAGCCTCTAATTTTAGCTGATACAGCCGGGCATAGCTATCGTCCTTTACTATAACTAATAGATTATTTAAAAAAAAACGATTTGTCAGGCAATTACAAGCATACATATGTGTATTAATTAGTTAAGTGTTAGTTGTTAATTAGAGCGGGACATAAAATGTATGAGTAGTGTCACGGACGCGTGACTGTAATACCACCTCCCTGGGGACGGACTCGTTTAATTTCAAATAAATTATCTGTGACAGCTATGTTATATACTTTTTATTGTACCATAGACGATCAATGTTTACCGCTAATACGGCTCATGACTATTCAAAGGTATATCGCTAATAGTTTTTGTCTATGGTACCAGACATAGAATTTCAAATTTAGAAACAATTTAAATATCACTATTTAATTTATTTAAAAAATTATGTTCTTTTTGCCTATTCCTTATTACATAAATTCTTATATAGGTACTCCATTGTCTGCATTTAAAAATTCGAGCATATTCCAAATTATTATTTAATCAATGTGTCTTTAAAACTTGTGTGCCAATGCCTGACATATTTTGCTCTGTTGCCGCGAAATTATATTTGTAAATGTTACCTTTTATGGATTTCAGCAAGAAAGAAAGTATGATACTGTATGAGAGATAGAGAAGTAGGATACAGTATAGGTATTATAACAGAACATTGATTTTTGTAATGAAAGTCAAGATAATTGATAAATAATAATAAAATAACGTTGAAAATACATTATAATTCCTGTGAGATGAAATAGGAAAATCTAAATATGGAACTAAGTTGTATGGTAAGCAGTTACCAGCCCCAAAAAATGATTTGCAACACCAGTAACCTCACTTGAATATTGCCAACATAATATTTCCGCAACAGAACAGGTAGACTAGCAGAAAATCACTTCTACAGCTGGGCGTAGAAGTTTTCTGGAAAGAAGGAAATTATCTGTGCCCTACCTTCTTCCAGTTAGCTTTAGGTAGGTAGTAGGTAGTATCCAGTTTTAAGTCCGGAGGGGGGGGGGGGGGGCGGGGACAAAATTTGTTTTTGTCGTCCCAAAGGGTGGAAGGGGGGCGGGCAAATTATATTTTGTCGGTCCAGGGGGTGCAAATTAAAAAAAAATCAATGAAAATTACCTTAGTACTACGTAAGCTTGCTAAAGACAGGGGGGGCATCTGCCCTCCCCTGCCCCCTCCTCTGTACGGCCATGTAAGTACTTGTACATTCTTACAAGGCTAATGAAAAAATGTACCCCTACCTTAAGTCACACGGCCCTGAAATTTAATATTACGAAACGCTCATTACGTTGTAACAGTCTTTCAACAAAATGCGAGTTTTTTAAACTGTAACACAGTAATTTTAATTAATAAATGAGTTTTTAACAGTTGACCGCCGTCATAAACGTACATTACAAAGTCTAATTTTTATAACCCTTTTGTTGCGTTTACTAAGATGCGCGTGGTCAGCGGTGGTCTGTCACACCGTAATAGGACCACTATATTCTACATATACTATCTTAGCAAGCTGAAACCGTTACAGCCTTTAAAATTTTGGTCAAGCAACATTATCTGTCACTATGATACTACTATTATATTCTTTACCATAACTAAGATCTAAATTGCTATCTATAATACTATATTATCTCTGAATGTGTATGTATATAAGTATTTGTCAATATCTCGAATAGTACGTCATCAACTACTATGTTTTTATTAAATAATTTTGATATTATCTCCATCCTAAGGTTGTCTGGTAGAGATCGCTTTTAGTGTTGTTGCCGCTGTGTACTATGGTTTGTAAGATAATTATTTTTTCTTGTATTTTATTAATAGTGTACAATAAAAAATATTCTATCTATTTATCTACTATCATAATTGTAATCCTAAATCTGAATAGGGTTTTTAGTTTTTTGAAACCAACAGTCAAATTTTAATCATTCTTTTTGTATCGGATAGAGCATTTATTGAGGATACAAATTTTTTTTATTTTTTTTTTTTCTTTTTAAAACGACAACTCCCGCATTAGGAATTACTCCTGTGTCGCGGGGGACTTTACAAACATACAAAGTACGGACACAAAGAACACCCAGACTCGGGTGGGAATCGAACCCACGACGTAAGGCATAGCAGTCAGGGTCACTAACCACTAGGCCAACAGGCCAGTCGAGGAAGATTACGGGCTGTATGTAACATCACGCTACAGCTCTTAGGAGCGGAGTAGAGACCAGTGAACGTAGTGACACTGCGAGGAAAGGATAGTACTAGTATAAAACCGCTTAAAACCACGTAATTTGCTGCACATTCTGTTTTTGTACATTGTAACTTTAGTTTGAAACGTTATGTATGAGTTTTGGTTATTTTATGTGTTGTTTTACTTAAAAAAATATTGCAGAATAGACAAAATTATAACACTGCAATTTTTTTTCATATTATAGTATAGTAAAGGATGCTATTTCAACAGATTTTTGAGTTAAGAGTACTTTCTTCTGGGCCTACGATTAAACACGACATTTTACGAATGAAACATGGTTCCTCGTTACGAGGCTGATATTGACACATAAAATATCACATGGTTTTTTTAATTGGTTTTAACGACCTCTGTTACACCAGTATAAAAGGATCTTTAAAAAGTAACAAGAAATAATTTTTGGGTTACTAAAGAGTTATATGCGCTCCTGGTGTTGAAAGCGTCTGTGGGCTATGGTAATCGTTTTATCAGTTAGACTATGTACTAATTTAATGCTTTAATAAAAAAAGCACTTCTGATAATAATTGATTGTATAAGTTATTTAGTACATTTTATAATATACTGCCCGAACATCGGGTAAATTAGCGCACTAAAATAAAAACGAACATTAGAAACATTATCTTTCATCGAACGGCCTGACCGCTACGGTGTGTAAGTCGGCCGAATTAACACTCAGCCGATAAGCATGCAAAGGGTTAGGTTTACTACACACTAAAGTTTACAGCGATGCTATCGTTGGGCAAAAGTGACCATCTGCTAATCTTGTTACTGCAGTTAGTTTCGGGTTAAAATGGCCGAGAGTGCACCGTTAAATGTGTGTAAGTTGTATTTTAGGGTTGGAAATATAAGCTTTTGTCGTGAGTTGTGAAGAGTAGCGGGTTAATTAAGACGTGCACATAATTATACGCCATTATTTCTATTATAAAAACATCTTAAAGTAGATTAGATGTGTAAACGTATCTTATCGATATTTTTTTGGTTTCTCGAAGTTTCGACTGAATTGTACCCATCGTGGTCACGCGTGGACTGAGAATAATTATAAATATTATTATTATTGATGCGAAAAAAATAATTATATATATCATGGAACAAGAAAGTTTGAAAAGCACACCTGAGAAGAAAAACACCGAATACTTCTCTTAAATATATACACGTAGAAGCAAAGAAAAGAGGCCTTGGCCAGAAAACCGTTGTCTAAAAAAATACTTTAAATCGCTCTCCCGCGCTTATTATGACAACAGATTAAAAATATTTAGAGTAAACTTTTAATTAAAAAATTGAAAGGCGCAGGCGTTGTTAAAAGGTAATCGATAAAAAGTATCGTTTACATTTTAATTCCGCGCGGTTGAATCGCAAACACCCGGCGATTGTGATTCTATCTGGTACCTTGTATTTTGTTACCAAAAAAAAAAACACATCATTTATGAATTCATTTGTGAAATTGAGGAGCATTCGAAAACAAGATACAATTATATTTTATGGTAGTAATTTACACTAATTAGCCGGTTTCAAGGAATGTACTTTAATGCCTTTTTTTTATTCTTTTCATTATTTTATTTGTTTTTAAAATACCTACGTGCCTAAACAATGGTAATATTTTTAAAATTTTGTACGTATTATCATCTGAAGAAACGTCGGTGGTAGATAAAGGTGAGAATATAAAGTTACAAGGTTATAATCTCGATGATATTGTTAGAGAGAAGTCAAGTGTGCCTTTGTGGTTAAAAGTTACTAAGATTTATTTCGTTTCAGCGTAAAATCTAAATGTTTTTATTAATGGTAACCAAATGATCTTTCTATCCCTGTGGATTTTATTTGGATAAGGTATTTAAACGGGAACTAACGCGATCTCGAAAAGGTATTACATACCTCTGAATTGCCTGACGTTTCGACCAGGTTGCACTGGCCGTGGTCACAGGCGGACTGGCTCAGCGGTGCATGCCCTCCGTCGTCGAGATCGTGAAGTAGAAGGTTCTTCATCCACGTTTATTTACATGGTTACATGTGAACCTAATATAGATGTGCAAAATATAGCATTTAATTTTCAACATTCATCAATGGTTCATTTATTTCATCAATTTGTGAGTTATCTACGATGGATCACCATCATATGGTTGACCATAGCCCGTCCACTCCTGGCTGGGCTGAGTGGCTCAACGGTGCACGCCCTCCGTCTGTCTGTTTCTGACTCTGTCTGTCTGTCTGTGGCTGTGACCACGGCCAGTGCAACCTGGTCTAAACGTCAGGCAATTCAGAGGTATATAATACCTTTTCGTTATCGCGTTAATTCCCGTTTAAATACATAATTATATCATGGAACGTGAAAGTTTAAAAGTTAGTGATTTCATTTGGAGTGTGTGCAATATATAATTATGTATATGTACGGGAGCGGTAAACGCAGGCAATTCAAAGGTGTGTAAACTTTGAATTGCCTGACGTTTAATACGTATTACACAGCTTTGAATTGCCTGATTTTAATAGGTATTACATACCTTTGAATTGCCCAACATTAAATAGGTATTATTTATCTTAGAATTGCGTACCTTATATCTACATAATTATATCACGGATCGCGAAAGTTTAAAAGTTAGTAGGTACTGAACAATTTATGTTTTGCCTTCACTGTTGAAAAGGGTGGCTAAAAAGCGGAAATCGACGGAAGACTGATAACTATGAAGTGATGTCTCACAACATGGCTGTCGTAGTTCTCATTTCAGCCGAGCGCATAGCAATCCCAGTCGTTCTTGTTGTTATTCTGAGAGGAGGAGTGAAGCAAAATGAATCAATTCCTTTCAAATTGGCCCTGTTTAGGCTGCTAGGTATATTTTAATTTCATTCGATATCTATACTACTTTTTAGATCTGGAATAATATCTTTTTGCCCTATATCTCTGGATATGATTTTTTCGTTGTGATTTCTATACTTAAATTACACGAGCTAAAATGTATTTAGAAAAATAAACACAAAAACTTTAAGAGAAAATAATGAGAAAGTTTATTTTAACAAATGTGGTAATAATATATAGACTATTAAATACGAATGCCCTTTGATTAAATATATTACTACAAGCTTTTCAGAATCAAAATTATTTATTTCAAGTAAACCCATTGTAGGTATTTTTGAGTTGTCAGGAACAGGAGTCAGTCAGTATAAGTCGGTCGTGAAGCTAGTTGCCTGTTCCAATACGTAGATCCTATGGAGAAGAAGAGGCAAGAAACTCCAAGGACAACCATTTATCGAGGAAGGCTATAGGCTATATAACATCACGCTACAACTAATAGGAGCGGAGCATCCATGAAAAATGTTGCAAAAAAGAAAGTTCAGAATTGTGTTAGAGGTGCCTACGACTCACTCTCTCTAACCCTCTCTCTCTGTCTTATGTGACCCAGACGAAGTTGCACGGCTTATTAGCTAGTAATTTTAGTGTGTTGAGGTATACCGTAGGCGTATCATACGTAGATTCCTATTCAAAATTATTTGGTCTAAGTCAGGCAATGCTTAAAAGGCTGCGAAAACTGTCCTCCATTATTATTTAACGTTTTTAATTTATTTTATAATTTTCAAAGCAACATAAAAGTGATGTCATGAAGTGAAGTCATGTCTTAGTATTTCATACAAGAATGTACCGAGCTTACCGTTCTGACGTCACTTGACAGTCTTCTATCCTCGCTTGCGTTTTACTGGCTCTGTGAAAACAATAATATACCACAGAGCCCCGCGCATTTCACCAGCGTAATTCCCGATCTCGTGGAAATATCGGGATAAAAAAGTAGCCTATGCGTTAATCCAGGTCTCCAGCTATCTACCTACCAAATTTCATCGCAATCGGTTCAATGGTTTTTGCGTGAAAGAGTAACAAACATCCATCCATCCATCCATCCATCCAAACTTTCACATTTTTAATATTAGTGGGATTTGTAGAACCACATACTGCAGTTCCTAGGGAAATTTGTTAATAAAGATCCTGTGATAAAGAAAGTCTTTGTGTGTTGATTGTGTGTTTCCTGTGCTACTAACTTAGCAAGCTCATGGTAAGCGGTTCCAGGCACGTGTAAATACTCGTTGCACTAGAGGTGGTGGTGGTCTCTGACCTATCCAAAGAATCAACAGTAACCGTAGTCTTTTGTAGGGTGAAATGCTTGCGCAGTCGGGCGTTTCCAATTAGAGAATAATTCTTCTGTCCTGCCGTATCTAATACACTCTTCACAGTTGCAGCGGCTGATCATAGACAGTCGCTAAAAAAACTTGAAGATCTTGACGCCAAACGCCAGCTCTAAAAGTCTCGACCCAAGACCACTTAAGTCTGTGCATATATAAGACAAGCGGTTCACTTTATTGTACCTCTTGCTCTCAAAACCAAATTTGGTTTCGCAAGCCACGCGCTCGCATTTACTGATTAAATAATCCAAAATAACAAGCTAAGGGTGTCGTCGTTGACGGATACGTCTGGAAGGACATAGGAGTGATAATGATGATCATTATCACTCCTATGTTCCAAAAGGATCTATATATATTATTGACAAAATATAATTCAGCAGGATCTACAGTTTCGCGAGTGCACCTCGTAGAGGCCGCGCGATGCATAGCGAGCGGAGTCACAGAATACATAATAGTACCAGGCGGAGTTCGCAAAAATCCTAACCATCAAATTCTCAATTTATTCAGATGTCTGCTTCGTTTACTACAAGATGGATGTGATTAAAACAACTGCGTTGGTTGCTTTTTGTGGTTAACAATGTTAAAATAATCCTGAGAGTCATTTGATTTTTTTAAAATTCGAAACTTGAAACACCAAGGACGCAAAATCTCTCCTAAGCCAACTTAAACCTCTTTTTAAATTAACTATAGTTTTTAAAATATTTTTTTAAAACTATGGTTAATTTAAAAAGAGAACATTCCTAACATATTGCGTTTAAACATGTAGGCTCCTTGATTCATAGTAGCTTGTCATGCGTTGCTTGTCATGCGTTGCTTAGATCAATTCGTATAATTAGGTACCTAATTATAAAGCATTTGCACCTTTTTAAAAATGTTATGTAAATTACTTTATAGAGTTTTGTTGTGACCTTCATTCTTTTTATATAATTTAAGTTAGGTACAGTTGATGTTTGCTGTAATTGGAAGTGTCTACCTTCCGGCTCCGGGGACTACCTTCACCTTACTGTAGTGTATAAGTGGGTCTATTGCTAGGGACCCGGGTATACCTTAAGAAGGACTTGATAAATAATAATTGATACTATAGTTATCTTGAGACGTACCTTGTCAAACAGAACGTAATTAATTACCTTCCAAAGTTTGTATGATATGAAAAAAATGACTTTAATCCGTCATCCGTACAGCCCATCCCCTGCTATTAAAAAACACATTTACAATTACAAAGTCGCGGTTACAAGTTAGTTTATAAAAAAAATGACCATTTGTACATCGGTGCTAAGTAATAAACAACTTTATTTATGAGCTGAAAGCGTGTCCCACTGCCGCCATTTTGAAAAAATTACTTTTAAACACGTTACCGTTGCTAATTGTATTATTATTACAAGGTGCGAATTAATAAAGCCTGACTATTGTGTATTTTAATTGATTAATAGATCGACATCTTTGACGCTACGAGGGAAGCGTGTCGTAGTCGTGACGTTGCGCAATAATAGGTGTGGTGACGGATTCTAACATAGAATTGGTAGCCATGTTTAAAATAAATTATTTCGTAATCTTCATGAAATTAAGTCTTTTGAGAATTTGAAAATTTTAATTTGTCATTTTCACAACAGATTTGACTTGACAGTTGACTACCATATTACAATCCATAACTATATAATTTTCGCCTGTTCCTGTGCCAAGATCGTACCCTACTTCTTTTAAAAACTGATCTCTTTTAATGTTCCTCTTCCTTCCTCAATCTCTTGTATTTTAACATATTTTATAGAGTATGTGTAAATATTTTTCTCAGCTCATCCCTATTTAATAGATGCTTCTTTTTATTAATCCATGTTCCCTTTTATCCATTTAACCCTATTCCAAATTCCGTAAACTTTTTTCCGTGTAAACGATTTCCTAACTTTATTAATGGCAAAAATACTAGCTTGGCTTCACATGGAGCCAAGTCATAAAAAAATGCAAGGTATAAATTTTCTTTAATATTATTATTATGTGTGGACATCTTAACATGAACTATAGAAACAAAAGACTCAACATTTTAGTAAAGAAATTTTGTGTTTTCGTGGGAAAATACGAAACAAATCGAACCTTCTTTCAGTACCTACCTAAGTGACTTGGAACCGTTTTTATATGAGTCAACCTAATGAAAATGATAGTCAAATTATATAATTTTAAATACATAATAGGTGTACTAATGTTACATTCTAAATTAAGATAAGCTTTTACCTTCTACAAAGGATATACTTACACGAAAAAATATCTAAAAATAAATCATCGTAATAACTAAACGTTTCTGATCTTTACGTCTGGCTTGTACAGTGCTATTGAAAAAAAAAACAAGATGGCGCCTTAAAAATGGCGCATTTAGTTACCATTATTTTATAAAGATAATAATACTGTTTTATAATACAAAGGATTGAATGAAGAGGAAAAATAATAGGATACGTACTATTTTCTAGATACAAAATAATTAGAAGCTTTACTCTAACACGGTAAAGTTACTAGGTATATGTATTTTTTTTTAATGTTCCTAGTAAAGAGATGATGAAAAAGGTGTGAAGATGTTTGATTTCAATAAGAGATTATCAAGAGACAAAGAAAATATGTTACGTTCCATAAAATGAATTGACGTGAAAACTAATTATCACAACAAAAATTTATATTGTGTGTACTTTAGTCACGATAATTATAGAAAGGACAGCATCGATGACAAATGCGTACATGAATGTTTACAATCCGTCAATTTATGATAAACCCGCCATGAAACAAGCAATTCGTGTTGAAAGGCTGCTTTCATTGCGGCTCATTGCGAATTTCGCAGTTGTGAAACCCGAGCTAGCCGGCGGACAAACGAGCTCATATTGAACGAAACATGTTTAAACATAAAACTCTTTGAGTTATAGTTGCCGCGTTTGTTTCTGTTTTCCGAACTGATTTATTTTTAGACATAGATATAAAAGAAAATTGATATATAAGCGTTTATACGCATATAACTAATTAAAATAAATCTTCGTGCCACTTTCTTTTAGTACGTAATCATGTGAGCGACTGAAATCGAAGTTGTGGTTTGAATTAGATCCGGTTAAGCCCCGGTGCCTCTTCAGCAGCGGACTCCGCAATATAATTGTATCAATATGATAAAGGCAAAAATCAATTTGTAGTTTTTACGAGGGTGGATTGAAAAGTTGTCGGCCTGACATATAAATATTGAAGGTACTCATATGATACAACCTCTTTGAATTCATTTGTTCTTTGTCTCTCATAGTGTACTCTGTCATAGTGTTGAATTTCTTATTTGTAGATTTTGTAGTTTTTGTGTATGTCATCGCCACATCAAAAACTCTTATTTATTTTATTAAAATTAGGGACAAACTATAATAGATGATAACACAGTTCACTATTTAATAAGAATAAGTTAATAGACATTATTTTGACTGGTTATACCGGTAACGCAATGGTAATGAATAGTGGGGTTATAAAAAGGGTAGGAATAAGTTCAGAACATTGTCTTGAGTGCGAACAGTGGTACGAACAACTTGGCAGTTACTGTAGTTAGTGATTTTCGTATTTTATATCAGTGATTGTGAGAATGTTTCCTACATGTGAGAGCGAGTAAAGTGAGGGCGAACGCAACGTTATTAGAAAATGGATAAAGTTGAACACCACGCGGTAATCAAATATTTGTGTAAAAAAAAATGACACCATAAGAGATTCATATTGATATGAAATCAACATTAGGGGAATCTGCCCCGTCGTATAGTACTGTAAAAAAATGGGTTGCTGAATTTAAACGCGGTGTAGAGAGCATCCAAGATGACCTTCGCTCCGGCCGGCCGTCGACGTCTACGACTGGAGAAAACATCGGCAAAGTGTGTGTGATCTTATATTGGAAAACCGCAGATTGACTATCGGGAATATTGCTGACACTATGAACGAACTCAAAACATCATTGTCCACGAACTTGGATTTTCCAAGGTTTCTGTTGGGTGGGTCCCGAGGTTGCTTTCAGTCGAGCAAAAGCGAATTCGACTCACGCTTTCTCGTGACTGTTTGGAGATGTTTGAGGCTGACCAACAGGATTTTGTAAATAGATTTGTTACAATGGATGAAACCTGGATCCACCACTACACTCCAGAGTTAAAACAACAGTCTAAACAATGGAAAAAAACTGATGAGCCGACCCCAAAAAAAGCAAAAGCAATTTTGTCGGCTGGAAAGGTGATGGCGTCAGTTTTCTGGGATGCGAAGGGCGTCATCATGGTCGATTTCCACCCAAAAGGCGAAACCATTAATTCAGCGTACTACTGCACCCTTTTACGGCATTTACGTGAAGAAATTTAAGAAAAACGCCCAGAATTACTGAGAAAAAAAGTGTTGTTTCATCAGGATAACGCCCGCGTTCACACGTCTGTTGAAACCATGGCTCAAATTCGCGATTGTGGTTTTGAATTGCTGCCCCACCCGGCTTATTCACCTGATTTGGCCCCCTCGGACTTTCACCTGTTTCCAAACCTAAAAAAACACCTCGGTGGCCAGATATTTTCAACAAACGAAGAGATCGAATCAGTAGTAACTCAATATTTTGATGAGCTTGAGGAATCTTTTTTTAAAACCGGTATAGAAGTTTTAGAAAACAGATGGAAGAAATGCATTGAGTTAGATGGAGATTACGTCGAAAAATAAAAATAATTGTCCATGAATTATACTTCGTTTTCTTGACTAGGCCGATAACTTTTCAATCCACCCTCGTATATACTAAAGTTGGTAATGATCAGGTTTAACTCGCGATGTAAGTTTGATCTCCAGTGAGGCACTTTTAAACTTTATTTGCATATAAATGCGTCATAGAAAGGGACATAGGGTACCTAGGGGAACGTACCCATTTTTCACAATTTTTTGTACCCCTCCCCCCCTCGGTGACCACCCGTAGTATATGCCAAGACCCCTCCTCCCCCTTTAGCTTTCACGTAGTAATCTAAAGTTAAAAAGCGCTAAAGCTTGCTTGTTGCCACCTGTGAGTTTAAAAAGCGCTAAACGCCATATTTGAATATAGCTCGAAAAAGCACGAGATTTCCCTAGAGGATATTAACTCTGGACGAAAACCTAAGCCTCCCCCCCCTCCGCCCCTGTGAGCGTGGTATCTTGAAGACCCTCGGAACGGGTTACGTAGTATGGGTACGTTCCCCTACCAGATCTTCCCGAGAGATACCTGACTTGAACGACAAATACCTACGTTAACACGGACGAAGCCGCGAGAGAAAGCTGGTTTTATGTATTTAAAATTTTATCAAAACTTAATAACTAATTCTCTATATTCACATCACCAAAAATCAATAATATGTAATTGTTATATGGCTTGAATATTACATCAAACTAAGTCTCACAAAAACGCGAAGCCATCTTACCAATAACCAGATTATCAAATCTTTTTGTCAAAATCCTTATTATTCATTATTTATTCAAAACAATGGGGGCTCATCCCTCGCAATATTAGCCCGTGTACTCATGGGACGGGGCTAAATAAGGCTTAGAACAATAACGCACTTAAATGTTCTGAATTATATATAATATTAAACGTCTTCGAGGGTCTGAGTTTCCAAGAAACTGTTCATTTTGATTTATAACTTATATGTATAAAGTTGAATAGATGTTTGAAATATTGCTTGTGTTGTACTGATCGAGAATATTATGTAAATGGCTGAAGATATCGCATTTAATGTAAAAAGAAAAATAAGAAGGCTAGGAAAACAATAAAATACTACATTATAGCTACATCAATCTACATACATACAATCATACAATCTACTGTACTATTCTTTTGTTGTCACGCTGCATTCCACAACCGGAAAGTTCAATGCAGGAAAAAAATATTTATAAACTTTGTGGAATACCCCGGCATTTTCATTTTCATATTCTTTATTAGTTTTTATACTTTTCTATTCCTAGTGTATAGCAATGTGATTGTTAGTTCTAAGATCTGCGTAATCTAGCAAAAAGTGTCGAACACATCTACGCCTTGAAAAATTTGACTTGCTTATTTTTTTACCACCTTATTAATAGATAACATTGTTTTTTTTGTACCAGGCAGGCAGAAAATGAAAGAGTGATCAAAATGGACTCTCCAGTATCATCTCAAGACGACAGAGACATCGAGGTCAACGTGGTCTCCGGCGCTAGCAGTCCTGACATCACATCTTCCCCTTCTAGAAACGACCAGAAGAGTCCCTTTTATGAGCTGAAGAAGGATAAAGAAGAGAAGGCAACGGGAAGCGCCCCGTATACTAGTTTTTCAATCAGTTCAATTTTGAATCGAGCGGAGCCGAGACGAGAATCGAATGTCTTGGAGGCTGCGTTAGCCGCCAACCATTTTGGAAATGCAAACGATGCTATGCTTTCTAGGTGAGTGATCAAGCAATCGATTAATCTCTACTGATGTAATAAAGCTATAATTTGCTTTTTAAACATTTTACAGTACCTATCTATGTAACTCTTAATGTTTTTCCTCATCGAAATTATTAACATAGTTTTCATTAATTTCAATACGTCCAATTAACTTAAAAAATTGCACGTATCAAGGATCGATGACAATAAAACACTAAAAAAATAAAACAAAAATTTATGGTTTAAAAGAAAAACTGAAAAATATGTTTGCCTGAACATTCCTGCCTCCATTTCATAAGACAGTCTGCCATCTTATACGTCAGGATCATTTCAAGAATATTAATCCCGCCATTTCAAATAGCAGTCCGCCATCTTATACACGAATAGACAAGAACACTAACAGAGGAGCGTTTAGTTTAATTCACTAGATATCGTATTGAGAGTAACTGCCCACTTCCGTATAATGTCCCGATCGATCGGTGGTCGACCGCGCGGTTGTGGGTTTAATCTTAGTGGTCTGTTTGAATAAGATAGTAACTCGACTGGAATGTCTGCCAGACTTGGCGAGTGTTTGAATTTCTAAGTTCGTTTTACGGAGTCCAAAGTTACTTGGTGAACTATTACAAAGAAAAGTTATAGATAGTACGATAACTGTACCGTAGAGCGTGCAACTAGCACTTACGAGGACTGACTAGCGGAGTTCCTTAGAATACTCCGGCATATGAAAAGCATTGTCATATCAGTAATTGGGTTGGGTTAATCTTAAAGTATTTTTTGATTACTGTTTATTTGTTCTACAAAAGGATTATACTTAAATTGTTACTAAAGTATCGTAAACACATATTTTTGAAGTGAAAACTTCTTTAGTCACGTTTGTGCACTTTTGTCAGGCTAATAATATATATAGATCCACTAGAGGGCGCTAATCTAAACATTGAGTTCTGTCAGCTCCTTATTAATTAATGTCACCAACCTGCTAATGTGACGTTTTAAGTTCGTCGTTTTGTTTGAGTTTTAACTTCTGTCGGCAGTCCTATGACTGCCTATTTTTTTAAATTTGTTATTTGTTAGTGTGTGAACTGTCGAAGACCGGGATATTTGGTGCTAGGAGAGGCCTTCGTCCAGCAGTGGACGGCGATAGGCTGATGATTGAGTTGAGTGTAAATAATTGTGACTTTTTATCTGAGGGTCTTAAAATAACCTTGAAACACCTGCAGTATAAATATAAAAGGTAAGGTCACCTTTAAAATAAGTAAAGTTAGATTGTGTAACATTTTATTACTTACTGAAATGGAACTTAAAAAATATTTGCTAGAAATTGATGAACCTGAGCACTGATCTTAAACTTTCGTATCGTAATTTTAGTAACTAATTTCAACTCTCCACTTGCCATTAAAGCGATGTAAACAGGCGCACAGTTTGAATAAGACCAGTTTAAAGGTAGCCACGGAGCACAGCAAGTTTGTGGTAATATCCTACCTTATTAGAGTCGCTTCTCAGTAGAGTTAACGAGTTTCAAATCGTTCGGGAGCTTACAGCATTATATTGAACTTGTTCGATAATTAATCAGCCTTCAAGCTTTTTTAAGTCTTTTGTGTTGTTTTTTGTCTGAGATGATTGGGTGCTAAAGCTGTTTTGGTATTAACTGGAATTATTTATTTTAAGTTTTTAGGTTTATAGACATTGTTTTAGATGTTCATTTTTTTTATAAATACCCAGAGAACTGAAAGCTTCGCTTTTTGACTTTAAACGTTTAAATTTAATAAATTGGCCAAGTGCGAGTGGGACTCGCACATGAAGGGTTCCGCACCACCGTACAAGATTTAATACTATAAGCCAAAAAATACGTTTCTAGTAGGGGGAGCCCCCTTTAATTTTTAATTTATTTTTAATATTTGTTGTTATAGCGGCAACAGAAATACATCATCTGTGAAAATTTCAACTGTCTAGCTATCACGGTTCATGAGATACAGCCTAGAGACAGACAGACAGACGGACAGTGGAGTCTTAGTAATAGGGTCTCGTTTTTACCCTTTGCGTACGGAACCTTAAAATCACCTAGTAGTCGAATTTCTACCATTCAGTTCCGTATCATGACAGATCAACTTATATACTGGACGCCTCTAGCTTCTTGTGTCCATTTTCGCATACATTTTAAACTTATGACATACTAGCAGTTCGAACATTTTCACCTGCGTTTATGGTCATTGCTCCACTCCTATTGGTCTTAGCGTGGTGTTATATAACCTATAGCCTTCCTCTATAAATGGGCTATCTAACACTCAAAACATTTTTTCAATTTGAACCAGTAGTTCCTGGGATTACTGCCTTCAACCAAACAAACAAATAGGGAAACAAACTCTTCAGCTTCATAATGTTAGTATAGATATATTGAATATTATTTTTGCTTTTTCTTTTAAATTTAAATTTTAAGTTTTTCAAATTTCACATTTCTAAATGTACGAAATTTGGTTGAAAATGCGTACAAAGAAATACAGTACAATGAAATCTCTTCAACCTCACCTTCGTTCTCTGAAAAGAAATTTATTTTATTTATCTCGTTATTATCTAAGATTATGGGTATACAGCCGTATACAAGACTGTCAAGAACTGCTTATTTGGAATTTGTTAGCTTTGAGATGTCCAATTTTAATACTACAAATATTAACGAAACTTTTGGGTTAAATACGCAACGTTGTGAGAATGAGAAATCCAAAATTGTATATCACCGTCAGCATACCATGTTTATTTTCATGTCAAGTTCCTTTATATTAAACAGATATTTTAAGTAGATTGCTTGCTTTTTCCTTTTTTAGTCTTTAATATTGTATTGTCATCGGTTCTTGATAAGTGTGCGAAGTTCCAAGTTCAATCCGACGTTTTAACGTGGGTGAAAATCACGTTCAAAGATTTCGTTTCGTAGATACACATATACATAGATACATACATATCAAAGTAATAAAAGCGTGTTAAAAGTACCCAAGGGATACTTAAATTTATTGATAAAATCTACATGAAACGAGCGAAGCCGCGAGAAAGAGCTAATATAGAACATTTCTAGTCATGTCCCGTGGCTCTGCCAACATAGATGTTGATGCCTAGATACCCTGTTTTTTTGCCTGTGGAAATCCCCTCGGCCCGTCACTCCAACTGTGTTATCGGTAGGGCAGTGTGTCGGAATGGAACCGACTAAAATCACACAGTGTGCCATACTGCGCCTTAAATAGTATAACTTTGTTAATTTCCCCTTCCCTCCCCCCTCTCCCCCGCTTCTACCCTTCCCCTATTCCCACCTTATAGGCCGGCAGCGCACTTATAACTCTTGAGTTCCAGGTGTCCATGGGCGGCGGTAGTCATTTACTATCAGGTGACCCGTCTGCTCGCTTGCCCCCTAAAAGATAAAGATAATTTATTTGTCAAACATGCGTTTACACACTATTTAAGTGTGCAAAATGTTATAAAATATAGAACACCTACATGTTTTGCCTACGAAGGCGTACAAATTAAAAATGTCAACAATAAATAATAAATCCAATAACATACATCATCAATATACTCCTATACCATAAAAAAGTGTGTGTGTACTTATGTACGCACGTAAGAAGTTATACTTTTATCTGGTTAAATAAAGTTTATTTAAATATCATAATATATAATACATACCGTCAACTAACCTCAAATTCTACAAACGTACTCAAAGTAAAATGTAAAAACCATCACTATCGTGAAGTTGGTAACTTTTTTGAAAAACTAAAATGTTGACTAGCTAACTTCGGGGTGTAGGTGTTTCGTGACGGTATGCGCGCACATCGTAAAAATTTCCTCTCATCATTTTTCCATAACGCGCCAAAAGAAATATAACTTCAAAAAACCTTACTTCTGTCATTGTTGTATATGGAGGTACAGGGTTACCACAATTTAACTCTCTTCAACTTCTGTAGGTTACACATTTGACTAATTTTGTCATTTTAAAATTTAATACTAGTTGCACCCCGCTGTTTCACCCGCGTAAGTCCCGATGCCGTGGATATATGGTGATAAAAAGTAGCCTATATGTTAATCCTGGTCTTCAACTATCTATACACGAAGTTTCATCGGAATCGGTTCAGTAGTTTTAGCGTGAAAGAGTAACAAACATCCATACATTATCACAAACTTTCACGTTTATAATATTACTAGCAGTGCCCCGCGGTTTTACCCGCAAAGTCCCGATCCTGAGAGAATATCGGGATAAAAAGTGGCCTATGCGTTAATCCAGGTCTCCAGCTATCTACATACCAAGTTTCATCGCAATCGGTTCAGTGGTTTTTGCGTGAAAGAGTAACAAACATCCATCCATATTAGTGAGATTGGTAGGATTTTGTGTTTGAATAAAAAAGAAATAAAAATATAGGACGGTACCGGGAACAGCTTTTATTAAGACATCCTAACCCGGTACACAGTCTGTTATTTGTCTAACGAAATCCAAATTTTAACAGCGGTCAGGGTGTAATTCAACAACAAATACAAAAAACAAACTTCAGAATTGATAAAAGTAGGCGGATAATTGGATGCCGAGTCTCAAAATATTGTATTATATTTTGTTTGTTATTTATTCCTCAAATTAATCTAAAAAAGTTTAGGCCTCACGTTTGAAGTAAGCAAGAAACTCTAAGGAGTCTAAGGACCTTCTTTTTTTAAATGATCAATCGATTCCAATTAATCGATTAAATTATCTAAGATACGTACCTATTATATGGTAAACCGAAAAAATTAAGAATATCTAGATACTTGGTATTAAAATGATTACAAAAAAAACGATTTATTTTGAAACAGGACAAACGAACTTTTATGAATCTTCAGTTGTTGAGTGGCGTTCGGCCACGCCACGAACTTAACGAACCCAAATGCTGTCCTGCATACTAGTCCATAGTCAAACATATTTTTTTTTTCAAAGATAAAAAAAGAGTTTGTCTTTATTTCGTATGTTATAATAAATCTCACCCAAAAACGAGAAATTAATTCAAATCAACTTCTGCGTCAATAAAACCTAATTAAATTACCTCTCAAAAGAACCATTTTGTCAGAACATAGTAACTTTATTCGCTAAATGGGAGCAACGTCCCGTGTCATGTCAGACAACGTCCATCTAAGGGTAATTTGTCCATTTACCCTATCCGTTACCCCATTTCTTACCCCATTTGGTAGGCTTAAGGGGTGTTGGAGATAAAAGGGGAAGATCCGTGTAAGACAGTTGATTAGATGGGGTAATGTTGGCCGGATTATAAGGCTTCTTTGAGTTTTATGTTTGTTTTGGGATGTTTCGTATAATGATGTGGGGCGTGTATTAAATAAATGTAGTTTTGGCGTAGGATTGGTTATGTTGATTTGTTTTTGTGTAATGTGTTTTTATGATTCAATGATTGCTGAGTTTATTTGATTATAATTTAGTTTACCTTGTAAATAAGCAATTAGGAACATTGTTGTATAACTGTAACTGTTTTTTTGTATATAAAATATACCGTAAATTGTTTAAACAGTGTACAATGTTTCCGAGTCATTTAGGATATATAGAAATAGGATAAGGGGAAATAGCAAGCCACTATTTTCTTATTTCCTGTAATATGAAAACTATTGATAGACTATATTATTTAATTTACTTTTTATAGAGCAACCTATTTTTGCGGTGACATTGTGTTGATCTGTATTTTTTTTTAAATTTAAATAAAAAAAGACGTTTTCAAACATTTTTTAAAGAATTTTATGAAATAAAGATTATATTGACTTGTCAGATAAATCTCCTTTTTTTACATTTCTTCTACAAAAATAGCAATGACTTGTAAAGTAGGTATTTCTATAAGTAACATTATTTCAATATCCATTTATTTAGTTTTAAAAGCGTTTATTCTGATTTTAGTGTTATTTTGTGTTGTATACGCGGCAATAAGTTTTGTGTTCTACGTTCAAATACGCTATAGACTTCAAATTTCTTTACACCTAGAAACAGGAAAATAAAAAAGATGTCCTTTGTCCCGAAGAAACAGCATTGTCTCAACATTTGTTTCACTACGCATTTATTTTCACATTTTCCTTCCTTTCCCGTCTTAATTTACAGCGGCAGGACATTTTGTAGCTGTGTAAACGATCTGTCATTGTAGCCGCCATTTTGTTCTTAAATTTTTTATTCGTAATCTGTGTTCATCCTTGTTTTGACAGCAGGCTAATTAAGTAAAAAAAGCGTTCTGAATTCAAAGATAAGACGAATTAGGTTGAATATTTTTTTAAAATAAGCATTTTCTCTCTAATTAACTAAGTGGTTTTATGTTAATTGGAGGTTTTAGAATAAATTAAAATTAATTTATACATGTTTCTCGTTCTGATGATTTAAATACGGTTGTATTTATCTCTTTTACCCTGCCGTTATCTATGGCCTACTCATATTAAATTAGATGTAAATATTATATTAATGATCTGGCATTATTATGATTCAATATTACAGTAACATAAAAATAGAAAATTGAAATATAAAAACAAATGGAATTTTTTAATCTCTTTTTTAAATAACTAATTAAAAGATAACCTTTGTTTGAAAAAAATTTAGAGATTCTCACTTGGATAAAATTAAACTGTCTTGGAAACCGCAACTCTTGAATCAGAAGTCAATTGAAGTTGGTAAAGAAGAGCAGGTTTCTGTACGAATTGGAACCGCCCGTCTAGTTCAATACTTCCTCGTACTGGTTAGTACTAGAAGGTATTGAATAAGACAGAACACTAATAGTTTTACTAGCGTAGTATTGTTACAGGACATTCACGTGTAAATGGCGTCCTAAATTGATTGCCATCATGCTGGTACAAACTAAATTATATACTTAACATTTATAACGTAAATAATAAAACATATAAGAAAGCCTGCCATCTCCCCAGCGCTAAAAAGAGTGACATGAACTTTTGCACAAATTCGTCTATCCGAACATCCCCTCGTAACGACGCAAGTTCATCCCATTTTATGTGTCCTCGGAGTTATTTACGATGTACTGCAAGCCCCTAGAGGATGGCCAGGTTAACCTATATCTATTGAATCTTATGTTTAGATACCTTTCATACCTACTCATGGGCGTACCCAGCTTTTGGCTCAAGGGGGGCAAAAATCCTTAGACCGATCTCTTGCGCGGTCGAGGTCTAAGGGCGGCAAATAGAAAAAAAAACCTAAGCCTATCCTCGATACATATATATGTTGATTATATTTAACTAAATATATACTTATACTATACCTATACTATATAGTACATACAACAACACGACATAATAATATAGAACGAGACAAATTGCGAGACCCTTTCGACACAAAATATTTATCAAAACAGGTTCAGTAGTTTTTGTCTAATGTATGAACAGACAAATACAACTACAGTTCTGCAGTTTAGCAATCGGTTTGATGGGCTTGCTGGTTTTGTTGTAGGTTCGATTCTCGGGCCCAACCAACTGAGCAGTATGAATCCCCCGATCCAAAATCTATTGGGGGGATCAATGTTGTGGCATTTTACCACATTCAAATATCGCATAAATTTAATTATTGAGCCTCTAGATACCAAGTCATCCAGATAATAGTTTTTTTAAACAGATAATATCACGTATTGTGAAATTTCTTACATAATGTGTCAACGCAAGTGACGTGACATTACCGTAAATATATACTTGTAAGTATTTAGTTTGTACAGCGCCCAATATTTTTGTTAAATCTAATTTATCACTATAATTTAGAAAAGCTAAAAAAACCTCGTTTTATAGCGAACCATGCTTCGTGGGAGAGCCATGCTTCGGCACGAATAGGCCGGCTCGACCGGAGTAATACCACGGCCTCACAGAAAACCGGCAATGAAGCAGTTCTTGCATTGCTTTTCGCCAACTGAGCGAGATTACCGGAGGCCCTAACCCTTCCTTTTCCGCTCTTCCCCCCTCTTTCCCTCTTACCATCTTCTCCTACCTTAAATGCCAGCAACGCACTTGTGACTCTTGAGTTTCAGGTGCCTATGAGCGGCGATAGTCATTTACCATCAGGTGACCCGTCGTTTGCCCCTACACCATTAAAAAAGGAAATTAAAAAATAATTCCACTATCGACATCCTGGCTCCATCATCAAACTCTTTAGTAAGCTCAATCTGCTGGGCTGGTCAAAACGCATCATATGAGCCCAAACTCGAGGGGTGTACTGCCACTGAAGAGTTTTACTGTCCATCCCACAGCTCCATCGGCAGATCAGCACCAAGATGCCAAATTAAAGTATTGTCATCTAAACCACATATCCATACAAAGTTTCATTTCGATACGATAATGAGAAGTAGGTTAAATTGACTTCCAAGATTTATTTACATGCCAACGCGATCACGAAAAGGTATTACATACCTCTGAATTGCTTGACGTTTCGACCAGGTTGCACTGGCCGTGGTCACAGGCTGACTGGCTCAGCGGTGCACGCCCTCCGTCTTCGAGATCGTGAGGTAGAAGGTTCTTCATTCACGTTTATTTACATAGTTACATGTGAACCTAATATAGGTGTTAAAAATATAGGATTTAATTTTCAACATTCATCAATGGTTCATTTATTTCATGAATTTGTGTGTTATCTACGATGGATCACCATCATATGTCAACCATAGCCCGTCCACTGTTGGCCAAAGGCCCCTATTAAAATTTAAAATAACTGGACATAATTATGTTATATTATTATACTTTAGCCATGTAGCTTTTTGTAGCCATTATCGCATAATTGCTGTAAAGTGCTTTCTGAACTTCTTCTACATATAATCTTTAAGTATTTCAAATTTGACGTTCATCCGTGCGCAAAATTTGCTTGAAAAGGGGTAGGTAGGTAGGTAGGTACAAATAATTCTCTTCACATATTAATATATATATTTAGATGTTGCGCTTCAGGTCATATTTCATCACTCAATCTCGCACAGTCATCAATTAATGCACTGGTCAATGAAATACATAATTAAATCCAGATCAGATTTCTTACGATATAACTGCAAAACGTTCAACTATTTTTAATAAACTTTAAAATAAAAGTATTTAGGAAAAATATTTTAAAGTATAAGTAAAATAATTTTCAAAGAAAAGTATTTTTAAATAAAAGTTAGTAAAACTTTTACTTATTTCTAATAACTGAGTTATCAGTTAGAAAATCTGCACAAAACAAATGTCCATTATATTGTAGAATATTCGTTTATTAAATGGCAACTGTAAAATAAAATGAAATATTACTTTATTCCTTATGACATATTTTCACAGATTCTCAAAAAAAGAAACTTTAATAAAAATCACACCACAGATTCAAAGTAACATCCCCTTCGGCGGTACCTATTTAGAACATAATAGGCCTAAACAAGAGCATCTTTTCCCACTCGATCCAGCCACTTCCCTCAGCGTTAAATGTAAATAATTTAATACCATACTCTTTATCACAAGACATAGGCGGTAGCGGTGTTTAATCGATCAGAAGCTATTAAATATAAATCAAACGTCCCTTAAATAATGGTGACAACAGGTACTGGAACTATGTGACTATATAACAAACAGGCCGCGTAGGTAAATCGCCCAAACAATTTCTCCACGGTTCAAATGATGCTGATGAGTTAGAACTCCTTAAATATTTTATTGGCAGCACAAATAACCTCATTTGTGTTGCAAGAGTTAATAATTAATGGTAAGTACTTACTGTTACGCGGTTTTTTACCTGCTTATCGACGTAGTTCCATATAATTCTTTTTTTAATTATTTGTAACGAAGTAAATTCTATTAGATGTGCTAATCCGCACTTAACGTGGTAATATCAATTATAAGTCTTTTTGTTTACCAAACGTTTCAGTCAAATTGCCCCGATCGTGGTAACGGAACGACTGGTCGCGAAAATTTAAGAATAATTGAATAAATTCTAAAAAGTTTTGTTAAGCGTCGCTCTCTGCTATTACTTGGGCTCACTACAGCATCATTTATATACAATCTCAAGATTGGGGGAGTCTTACTTACCTCCTTATCGGTTTAAATGATTCTACATAAGGGTGATTTTTATTACGGAATGCTTTGCTTATTTACCAAGGGGTGGGTTTCACTCCAAATATTTTTTTTTGTATAAAATGCCGCGAAAGATTCCGAAGGGTACAATGTAAGTAGCTAGATATGATTTATGAATTATTTAAATGAAGGGTTTGATTTAGAAACGGTATTTTATACTTTTCTCCTGGGTTTTTCAACTAATTTTCTTTAGTATGTAGCTATTGACGGGTTTTACTGTATTAAATACATTTTTGAAAATAAAAAAAATGGGAGCTAGTGTTATTAATAATTAAATGAATAAGGGTCGAATTTTGACCTTTAGGTATAGGACCATCTTGGACCACTAGTATATATGTCATGGGCCAAGTGATTAAACATTATACTATTTATAATGCCCGGGAAATATGAATAATGACAAGTAAAATCAAGCTTTGTGATTAACACTTAGATAAGCTTAATTATTTATCACATTGTATGGCCATTATGAATATTTCTACATATAATAATATGTTGGGCAATTAAGGTAGGTAGGCAGGGCGCTAGGACCAAGAACACGCACTGCCATTAATAGAGTGCAGTTGTTTCCTATCAGGTTTGCAAGTAAAATGAAAAGCCTTTATTATAGATAGTAACAATATATAAACCACCATGTTTATATATTGTTTATATCTCGAATTGAAAACTAATACGAAAGTTCAATAAATTAATAATACCTTAAGATACCTCATGCACGGCCGTCTGATTGCAAAGTACGCAGAGCCTGTACTATGGTAACCAGACTGCTGATAAACATATTTATATATTACTAAATACATAGTGCTCATCACACAATTATTTGTCCTGGGTGGGAATGGCGACCCACGATCTGAGGCTCAGTAGTCAGGGTCACTAACCGCTACAAGAACAGCCCCCCCGCTCGATGTGTATCTGAATAAGCATAATTAAAGTATGTTAGATTGGCGTCAGGAGAAAGAGTAATACAATACAATGGATGTGGTTATAAAGGTGGTGTATGTCCCAAAATGTCATCAAAGTGATAAGGATGTGTCATCACCTCACCCGGTGAAGTGGTAGGTATATCGGCGTCCAATCAACTAAAGGTACACACTATACCGTCACGGTAGCGGCACGGCTCCTACCCAGCAATTAAGTTGTCATTCAAATCTGAGCATTAAAACGTGGTCGTATAATATATTTCATAATGTCAATATGAAAAAGCCAACGGTGGGCAGTAAGCGCGCTTGCTGCAACCATACAACTCGACTCGCGGTCTGCTCGCTTACAGCGCGCGGTCCGCATACTTACAGCGCGCTGACTGCAGCGACTTGCACCTCGCGGGCGGCGCGTGGTAAAGCACGCTGGCGGCTAGCTTCAATTTCAGGCGGCGCCGTGCTGCAGCTGTACCGTTACAGTGCCGTTATAGTGTCTGATGACCTTAAAATTACACGATGTAATGCTCCCTCATAAGTGTTCTGGTTTTTCTTGTTAAACAGAAGTCTGACTAAGTTTAAATAAACAAATAATTATTTTTTTACAACGTGGTGGTACCCACAACATTTTTCTACAGCCATAATGTAAAAAATTTTGCAAATAGTAAATTACGCTAAAATTATCTAATAATATACTTAGTTTAATCTGTGGATAATCCAAAACTTATGGATTTAAATTAACATGTTCGTCACAGTTGTCAGTTTTGTTTAAATTTTGAATGTCATCCAATCATTTGACAAAGACAAACGAAGCATCAACTGTCAAATTTGAAATTAGAAGTCAGATATTATTTTTATGAATTTCAGTTCTGAAACTAAATGGTATATTAGGTCTAATTTTAAAACAAATATATTTGCCAACAAAGCCTATTGTGAAACTAAGGCATTTATCCAGGACACTATCATCTTAAAAGTGAAATAGAAAAGATTCTTTTAAAGGCACGGGAGCACAAAGGCGCCCCGCATCGGACAACGAATACAACTAAACACTTTAGTCCATAAAAAGGTACAAACGGTATTATTAGTGTGAGGATAGAAGTGTCTGCAGCGCGCGACGGCGTCGACAGCAAAAAGAATGAGTGGTTTCTCGGGCCGGTGTTGCCAGAACACTGTTATTGATTCCACTAAAATTTAAAAAATCTATAGATTTGATAATTTAGAGATTTTTATGTTGTATATTATTATTATTTTCTGAACATTTCTGGTCTTTGGTAGCGCACTTTTGCTTTATAGTTCACTGTTGAGACTTATGGCTTCGAGAAACCTCCAGATCCTATCAGCAGTGACTGTTTGTATTTGTAATTTTGTATATATATATTTTGTTTTAACATAATTTGATTTAGTTTATTAATCATGGACCACAGCCGTGAAAAGTGAAAAATAGCATTGTAAAAGTAATGTGTGCAAATCATAGAGAATGAAGGTGTTTTAAATAGACCTAAGTGAATGTTTCGTACATTTGAATCTTTCATTAAAACTTGTGCAGTTTATAGTTGCTGTGTAGAAGCATCTAGAATTTTAATACCAGCGACTGTGTCTCGCTTGACGTTTAGTGGTGGACCATTAACTGTTTGGCATATACGTATTTATCCAGATTTATTCTAAAACTTTAGAGTGAACAACAAATATTTTTCAATGTTTTAAAAACAGTAAGTGTTGCTAATAGAAAAAAAAAGTAGTACAGTAGATAATTTTAAAATTTAACTTGTTATCTCTTTCATGAAAAACTACTAATATTCTTTGATAGTAATCAATGTTTCAAAAAGAAAAAATAAACACTCTGATAAGTGCAAAGAAATTTTGTTACTTCACATGATTTTCTTGTAAAACATCAATATAGTGGTGAATGATGCACAAGTCACAAAAGTACTAAATTGCTTCTTTCACGAAAAATTACCCCAAATCTCGGGAGAATGTTATAAGGTGTGAACTCAGACTGTGGCATCGATTTTTATAACCCTTGGGGGAGGCGGGGTTAGCGAGAGGGCCAATCTGGGCGCGGTGTGCCGACCAATCAGCGCTGGCGTCGCGTTCCGTTTCACGGTAGCGCTTTATCGTGTAATGGAATTTGCGCGGAGTGCGCCGGCCGGATTACTGTGGCGAATTGGTAATATGGACTCGGAGATGTAGGTATTTTTTTTTAGATTTTTGTTCCTTTCTTATTGATTTTCTCATGACTTTTTTTTGGTTATCGAGTTAGTTTTGTTTGGATAATGTTTGTCTATATGGATAGAGAATTAAGTACTGAGGTTTTTTTTTCACAAAGTCAAGCTTGATTACCTACTTGATGTAAGGATTTGTTGTGATTTCTTTTCAGTTCTTTAAGCCCAAGTGCCCATTTTTAACCGACTTCAAAAAAGGAGGAGGTTTTCAATTCAACTGTGTGCTTTTTTATGTTTGTTACCTCAGAACTTTCGACTGGGTGAACCGATTTTGATGATTCTTTTTTTATTTGAAAGCTGGTGCACTCCGTGTGGTCCCATTTCAATTTGGTCCAGTTCTGACAATGGCATCCATGAGAAAACCATATATAAGTATTTTATGGAATATTTTTTATTTTCTTGAAGTCGGTTTTTTTTTTAAAGAATTATTTGTTCATCGATTTACGTAACTCTTTCATATACTTGACACAATTTTTCGTTG
Source organism: Euplagia quadripunctaria (assembly GCA_963859945.1). NCBI lineage: Eukaryota > Metazoa > Arthropoda > Insecta > Lepidoptera > Erebidae > Euplagia > Euplagia quadripunctaria. Next base: position 13,311,564 of record OY982582.1, on the reverse strand, counting down.
CACTTCTTCGCTTCGTTGCACTAAAGGTGAGCAGAGGTGTAGGCATCGGTGGTTCGCCAGCTCATGTGAGGTCCATGTTTGGTGTCTGAGCTGAAAGATTCAGAATAACCTAACTCTCATCCCTTCCTCTGTTTCCTTCCTTTGTGTTTGACAAAGAATCAAGTCGGTATATTAGTCGACTCACACCCAATCTCTAACCTACAGGAAATCACAGATAAAATTAACCTTTTTCTAAAGAGCTTTGAATGCATGCACGTTTGTTACTCAATACGCCAGAACGGCTAAACGGATCTGGATGAAATTTGGTATAGACATAGTTTATAGTCTGGCATAGCTCAAAGGCTCGCAAATATAGGTACATCAAAATTTCCACTCGAACGATAATCGAGTAGTTACGGGTTTGAATCCCACCCACTCCGTACAGAAACCTACTTCTAACACAAGCAATTACCTTAATTTGGGTTTATCAGGAACACTATTAGTATGAACCATAATATTTAATAATAATAACTTCACACATCTCACACTACTATGCAGAGCCTGTACTATGGTAACCAGACTGCTGACAAACATACTTATATATTTCTAAATAAATACATATTATAGATAAATTACATTAGAACAAGTTATCGTGCTCATCACACAATTATTTGTCGTGGATGGGAATCGAACCCTCTGGCTTAGCAGTCAGGGTCACTAACCACTAGACCAACAGGCCACTACACCTAATAAATAACACTTAATTAATTAAAAACTAGAACAAATCTCTTATGCAAAAAATTAATCTCATAAAAGAAATACACTTTGAAACCAAATCCTTACCTCCCAATCAGTCATATTGACATCCCTGAATAAATAGTCAATCTATTTTCTACCTTCAGTAAATTGAAATAAGTCTTAATATCAAATACCAGCTAGTTATGTCATATAAGTCTTTTTATATCTCCATCAGCGTATCGTAGTGACTATTCAACTCTCCAAGTGACAAAACGTCGCAAGTGACAATAGGGACTTTATATAAAAGCTATGCGACTATTTTTTCATTTTGTCATTATAGTACTCGCTGCACCGAACAATAAAGTGTTATCGATAAAAGAACAGCTATCTTTATTGTTATTTAAAATATCGATAGAAATAAAAGTCGTTCGAAATTTGAAATTATGGCGAATGTTGGGAATTGTGTTTTGGATGTTGTGTGTTTTGTTTTGCTTGAGATATTTGAGAAACATATACACATGATTGTTTTTGAAACAACTTAAATACGTACACGTGGGAGTTTTACTTTATGAATAAACTCATGTTGGCGTTTATGTTTACGTGTGAGTTCTTGGCTTCGTTTTAGTTTTTAGGTAAGGAATTCTCAGTAGCACGGATTTTCCTATGCTCTCCCTCTAATAAATGTATAGACAGTGAAACGTTGACGTGCTATTCTGCCTTCCAACTAGTAGATACTGTATAAACTCATCATCCTCCGCGCCTTTTTCCAACTAAGTTGGGGTCGGTTTTCAGTCTACTTTCGATATTTTACGTAAAGCGACTGCCATCAGACCTCCACAACTCAAGTAGTAGGCGATATCGAAGTTCTGTAGTTAGACCAGGTTGTCGGACTTTTTAGGGCTTCAACTACCCGTAACGAATGCCACAGATGTTCGTATGGCAACCGGGTACCGACGGCTTAACGTGCACTCCGAGGCACGGAGGGGTCTTAATGTGTCAAGAATGGTCACTACTGGACTTAAGCTTAGCTTAAAAATATAAGATAATAAAATAAAAAAATATATATTAGTCTGATTTTTGATTAAACTTTAGGTTGTATTTCTGTACTGAGTCCATTTTTTATACTTTTAAAAGATATGGTTGTCTGACTGTCGGCAGGTGTAGCTGCTTTCGGCTTAGTTTATGGCAGGACGTCTTAGTTTGTTAAAAACTTGTAACGTATGAATGATAGATAGATAGATACTCTTTATTGCACACCATAAATAGGATACAACTAGAAAGAAATATTAATATTAGGAACAGGTAATTTGTGGTGCACATTTGTCTTATTAGCACTTGAGTGTACGAGATACCTTCTCGCCTAGGAACTGCTTACAACCAAGCGTCGGTATACCTATTTACAATCTATTGTAAAAATGGAAAAAGTAGCTGAAGTTCTTAAGTAATTAAAGTCTTTCCAGTTTGATAATTAATTTGAAAACATGATTGTTTTTCATAAAATAATTATGATACTGTAATATGAAATATTCACTGTCTTAAAATGAAAGATATTTATTTTCACTAATAATAACCACATTAGATAACGCAATTAATGTAACCTCGTATATAAGTTATATTTAGTGTACGTGTTTATAAGTTGAATGTTTCGAATGAATGCAAAACACGCACACAACACGCTCGCGGACGGCTTTTATAATGATCGTAGGCGTTTGCTACGTTGTTCGTAGCGGTTACCATGTAGGCGCGTAGCTAATAGCGTAGCAAATGATGTGCTACGTTCATTAGTGTTGTATCCATATTGAATAATTAGTTTAAGTTGCCGATTTTGAAATTATTGTTGAATAGTAAATGATATTTTTACAACCATTTTCTTTGATCAGAATTATGGTTTTGATATCAAAATTTTATTGTAGCCTACATAAGTCGAAATCGAATATATTTTTAGTAGTTCTACAACACTCTTAGCTGAAATACATGATAGATATATCGAATTTAAAAGCGGAGAGGAAGTTATCCTTAGAGGGCATTACAAAGTGTCGTTGTCTTGGACAGACCGTAATATCGTTGGTCTCAATTATCAAGAAAACTGGGAAATAGGAGGAGTCAATAACCTGAAATATTTACACTAACTGACGGAACATGTGACCTTGTGTGTGAATTTCCTTGCATTTAAGTGTTTAATTAAGCTGTATATATTATAGAAATCAAACAAGTTACTAATTTAATAAAAATAAAAAAAACGACAGCCCTGTTTAATAGCTTTCTTAAAATCTAACATACTAGCTGTTGCCCGCGACTTCATTCGCGTGAATACACCGTACATTTTTTCGAGATAAAAAATAGCCTATGAGCTATTCCAGATCCTTTCAGCCATTCATTGGGTAGCAAAAATCCATCCATCCAAACTTCCTCATTTATATTATTGGTAATTTTTTTTAGGTTTATTAAAATCGACTAACTCCTAAAAGCTATCGACAAACACATTCCCTTTACTAGCAGCGTCCCTAGAGCGTTATGCTGCAATCTCTTTAGCAACAATCGATATTTATATGTCGATAGCGATCGGCGGTAAGCGAGAAAGCTTGTTCCCAACAATGGGGACTACTCTAAAACCTAACATTTTGCTGCGATTTCACACACAAAGTGATTTATCGATGCTTTTACGAGTCTATTGTTAGTATCTTTGGAAGTGCTAGAGTTTTTCTTTTTGTTTTTTTATTATTCTACAATAGTTGTGTAGTTATTTCTAGTAATAATATGTCCCTCGAAGGAAATAATAATGCTCCCTACAACGATGAAGAATAACCCTGATGAAAACCTGAGAGTCCTATTAATCCCACTAATATTATAAATGTGAAAATTTAGATGGATGGATGGTGTTTATGGCACTCATAAACAAAGTATTTTTGTGTGACAACACTGATTAAAAAAGTAATAAAATGTAACGTGTGGCAGGAGCGTGTGTGCTACTGTGCTCTGTAATGGTCAACTCTGTAAAAGTGTGGCAATAATATAACCACCTCAATCTGATCCAAGTATTTTATTTACATGCGACCCAATAAATAACTACAGTCCACTGCCTCCAACAGATGAATGGATGGATGGATGGATGTTTGTTACTCTTTCACGCAAAAAGAACCGATTGCAATAAAACTTGGTATGTACATAGCTGGAGACCTGGATCAACGCATAGGCTACTTTTTATCCCGATATTCCCACGGGATCGGGACTAACGCGGGTGGCAGTTCTCTATAATTTTTCCCGCGGTTTGCAGTAGTAGTCTAGTCTAATCTAGTCTATAGTCTTCCACACTTAACCACCAGGGACTTATGGTCTGGACTTAGAGACTTATGGACTATCCACTCTTACAGTGTTTCATGTGATTGCAAATGAGGTACAGTGCGTGCATGCAGTGGTATATACTTAAATTGATATTGTCTAAAAGTTTACTAAATTTGGTTGCCTAAAAAAAGAAAATTTCGACATTTATGCGCCTAAACGATGTTGCTATAAACTTTAATTAGCTATTTTCAACCCTTAGAATTATGACTTCTTTGTTAAAAATGTTTAAGATCATTTCGAAGGTCCTTATCTATCATTCCGTAGGTGGTTATACCTTATGCCCTAACCAATATAAAAAAATGCGAATGTGAATTTGTTTGTTTAACCTTTCACACCTTAACTGCTCAATCGATGGTCATGAAATTTTGCATGCACATTGTTAGGGCAAAAGAAAAAGACATTGGGTACCTTTAATCCAGAAAAAAGTACTTTTGCCTTATAATATGTAGATCAAAACGAAACATGCTTGTACTTTGAGTTCTGGAACACAGATTAACATACTTAAATATTAAATACATATATATTATACTTAGATACATCCAGGCTAATACATATAGAACACTAGCAGCGCCCAGCGGTTTCACCCGCGTAAGTTTCGATCCCGTGGGAATATCGGGCCTAGCCTATATGTTAATCCAGGTCTCCAGCTATCTACATACCAAGTTTCATCGCAATCAGTTCAGTGGTTTTTGGGTGAAAGAGTAACAAACATCCATCCATTCATCCATCCATACTTTCACATATCTAATATTAGTAGGATTAGTGGGATTCATGTATGCAGCTATTTGTGGAAATCGAACCGCGATATTGCAGTCAATTACACTACCCGTTGGTAGTACACTTGACTGCAATGCGCCACGAACGTCGTTGAATTTTAATTGTAAAACATGACTTTTCAAATACCTAGTAGCATTTTATAACAAGAAGTGTATTTTGGACGGTGTTATACCAACGATGATTACGTTTTTTTATGGGTTAGGGGGCAAATGAGCAGACGTGTCACCTGATGGTAAGTTACTACCGTCGACCATGGACACCTGCAAAATAACTCAAGAGTCACAAGTGAGATGACGGCCTTGAAGGTGGGCGTAGGAGAAGCGTGGGAGTGTAAGAAAGAGGTTTGGGCCTCCGGGAACTTCACTTACTCGGCGACACACAATGTAAGCATTGCTTTACAGCCGGTTTTCTGTGAGGCCGTGGTATAACTCCCATTGAGCCGGCTTATACGTGCGGAAGCAATGCTCTCCCACTTGTCACGAGTGTTAAATATTTTACAGGAGAACCTAAAAGCGCACTTTTGTGGTTTCGTGGGCATTTTGACGCATAATGTGTCAAGAGTGGCTCAAATTTCAACGTGTAAGATATCACTTACTTATATGATTCCATAACTTCTTGACTGATGGAATGCTGCTGCGTGATGTAACATTGTTATATATTACTAAGGCATAAACAAGCATACAGCTGATAGCGTGGTCAGCGGTTACCTAAGCCAGCCAACCTACCTATGACAGGCCTGCTGGTTTTTTTTTTGTGGTATAGGAGGCAAACAGACGGGTCACCTGATGGTAAATAACTACCGCCGCTCATGGGCACCTACAACTCAAGAGTCACAAGTGCGTTGCCGGCCTTTAAGATGGAAGTAGGGGAAGGGTGGAAGAGAAAGAGAGGGGGGGAAAGGGTTTGGGTCTCCGGTAACTTCACTCACTCGGCGAAAAGCAATGCAAGCATTGCTTCACTGCTGGTTTTCTGTGAGGCCGTGGTATCGCTTCGGTCGAGTCGACCCACACGTGCCGAAGCATGGCTCTCCCACGATAAAGTTTAGTGTTTTTTTAGTGATTAGTGATCTTGACAGCTGCTGTTCTATGTGGATGTAATTTGTGTATAATATTTATGTATTTAGTAATATATAAGTATGTTTATCAGCAGTCTGGTTACCATAGTACAGGCTCTGCTTAGTTTGAGATCAGACGGCCGTGTGTGAGATGTCTCAAGTTATTATAAGTTTCTTTTCATTAACCGACTTCAAAAAAGGAGGGGGTTCTCAATTCAACTGTATGTTTTTTTTTATGTTTGTTACCTCAGAACTTTCGACTGGGTGAACCGATTTTGATGATTCTTTTTTATTTGAAAGCTCCTTCCCGTGTGGTCCCATTTTGGTCCTGTTCTGACAATGGCATCCATGAGAAAACCATATATAAGTCTTTTATGGAATAGTTTTTTTTGTTTAAGTCGGATTTTTTTTGAAAGAATTATTTCAATTTCATTTTTCAAGGAAATAACTTCCACACTAAGTATAATGACTGTCTATGGAGGTTCCTGATGATTTTCCCAAATATTCAAACTACTGACCCAAAGAACACCCAAACTCGGCATGGAGTAGTCCATGTGGACATCACAACTATTTGTCCCGTGTGGGAATTGAACCTCCAACTTTGCGCGGTGTAGGCGGCTACTGTAACCATTTAGGCTATTCATGCAGTCAACTCACTTACAGGCAAGCCAAGGTTGTTTTTTAGCCGGTCTTCTATAAGCGATGATGATACAAGAGTATAGACAGCTCCAACCCTCTCCCCAGTATCAAGTACTCGAATGACGCAACTGTATTTACCCTCATTAGTTAAATATAACCTTAGCTTTGAATACGGCTTTCATTCGGCACATGGTATATTGCGCGTGGTAGCAATAGGCAAATGATGTTTGGTCATGCATTGCTGTACTAGATATTTTAGTCAGTCAGTCAGTAAACATTTCAGTCCTAATTTGTTTAATTGTCTTAATAAACTGTTCGTATGATGATAAGTTATACTATGTTCATATTAATTCTTTGTTTCAGACTGGGTCTGATATCGCAATGGAGTGCTCTCGCTGGAAGATACGGGGGTTTGGTTCCCGCGCCGTGGTACTGGCAACGACCCCAAGATAGGACCACACCGCCTAGAGGTAAATATCTTTTGATGATTAAAGCATATACGTCTTAAGTGCCGTCGTAAGTTGAAAGCAAAATCTATCTTCTGTAGGGTTGTTTTGTTATAGCTTAAGAACTTTTTTCGTTTAACGGATCGATGTCGTTCATCGATATATCAACGGATTACTCTTAAAAGATTTTTTGAAGGAGTCTCATTAGGCCATACTGTTTCAATTTACGAAAATTTTCGATTTATCCTTCTTTACAAAAAAAAACTAGTCTTTAATCCACCATTATCAATAATAACGTAATCACGCTGCGCACCACTACTTGCACAGATAACAAATAATGTCACCAGTAACCGTAACAGATTACCGCACTAGTGGGGCGTCGTCGGCGCCTAATCGATTCTGCACAGCTCCAGTTACAACACTGATTCGGTGTCAGGTGTAAGGGATTAACTGAATGAGTTTTGACCGTTATTTTACCTTGATTGACAGATCATATTTAGGGTCTTAATTGATTGAATTAAAAATACTAATATTCGCCCACTGTTCGAAATTCGAACATAATTTTTTTTTAATGATGACAACAAAAAAAGAATATTGGTTGACAAAGAGGCGAAATAGGTAATGAACTGCTTTGTCTTTGTCTATTTATTATATAGTAATTCTCTACAAAACGTCTTAAACCTCCATCCTACGACTACCTGACAATATGACGCGGCCTTTCTTCTAAAACGAATGATCGTTTTTTTCTATAGTATATCGCCACATAACACGACAAATAACAAGTACAGCCCTCTCCTTAGCTCGTAAAGCTTTTGCATACAACAAAATTAGTAATCATGTGTCAGTGCCATAGATCACCAACTGATAGCACACGCTCTTCATTATAATTATCCAAAGCCTTCTTAGAAAGCTATTACACAACTACAATTGCATTCTAACGTTACGCAATCGTAAACACAAATTCTAACTTGTTCCTAACGAAGGCTGACATCAAAAACCGAACAAAGCCGTCAAAGATAGATATACCGCGAAACAAGCAATCCCCATAACATCCCTGTTCACCCTGCGCCGGGCTTTAATTTCCCAAAACCCATCTCACTGACGAAACAAAAGCCGCGCCATTTCACGCGTCCCAACCGAGCAAACAATACACGGCCGAAACAACAAAACTATACTTGTCTCTCTCGCACTTCTACGTTTCCCTATCTAAAAGTGTTCGCGCCAAATGCGGTGTTGCGTCGTTCTATGTTAGCGATGTCGCGCGGTCGTTTTAATTTTCGAATGCGGTTTATACGGAACGTTGTTTTGTTTGATTGCTCGGTTTTTTCGTTTTTCTTTTTATTTTTTTTTGTTATTATTGACGGTGGGGTCTTGGAGTTCAAAGTAATAGATGAAGATCAAACGGTTTTAAATGAATGTCACATGAACAAATATGACTTGGAAAAAGTGAAGACGTTATACCTACATAATTTTCAAACCTTAATATAATCTGCATAAAATTGTTCATATTTAGCTTTTTTTTCAACTAGCAACATGGATGCCACAGTTTAGTTATTTTGTCGAACTTATATTTGATTTATATATCGTAATAACTTAATCATTCATAAATGGTCTATCCATAGACAATGGCCCACTTTAGCAAATTTAATGAACAATCTGTTTAAATGTTGTCAAGTGCCGTATAACTAAGTTACTTTTACCTACATAAAGAATATTTTTCTATCTGCAAATGTATAAAATAATACTATTTTACAAGGAAGTTTTAAATAATATGTCTACCAGCTTTTGCAAACTCATAAACTGCTTAACTCGTAAGCGTTTGTGTAAACAGCAAGCGAACGGTAACAAAGGATTACTCAACACGGCTTCTAAAATCAATGCAAATCACACATCACTAGCACCAGTGTGCTAGACCCATTTACACCATATCTACATTAGAATTAAAAGGTCCACGTATAATGGTTGGCTGTTGTTGCACGACAAATTAACAGGAGCTTTCAAATCATCGCGTGTCTTTGTGTTACAAAGGTCTTAAAGGGACGTATTATTTTACAATACGTACAAAATATTTGGTACTCTATCGTTTTGTATTTAGGTAGAAAATTGAAGAAATTGAAATTGTAGTTGTTAGGGTGATTGACTTTTTCTATTCGAAATTTAAATGTGTTCTTTAGGCTGTGACATTTTGTACTGATAGAAGTGTTAATGAGATAGTATTCCATTTCAACTCATTCGTTTAAAGTTGTGGTAATATATTATTTTAAATTTAGTTATGACCCTAATAACTAGCGATAGCTAGTGATTTTTTGTAATATAATATATAAAGTCGAACCGTGTTCTACAAACCTGTACTATAAACACAAAGACAAGAAAACAAGCACACACAAATGTCATCCAATGAACATAACTTATAAAGACTTTTCCATTTCGGTTTTGGTATCGAATTTCCATGTCTTATTATAATTAGAATTTAGAATACGAAGATATACATACATACGCGTACACAATCGTGGGAGAGACATGCTTCGGTATGGGCCGGCTCGACCGGAGTGATACCACGCCCTCACAGAAAACCGGCAATGAAGCAATGCTTGTATTGCTTTTCGGCGAGTGAGTGAGTTTACCGGAGGCCCTAACCCTTCCTCCCCCTGTCCCCCTCTTCCTTAAAGATATTTTGAAGTTAAAAAAAACACGTGATTTTGGATAGGGGGGGGGGGGGGGTTGTCGTTAGTATAAAATCTTACCACGAATCACCAGGGGGGAGGGGGGGTTAAAATATGCTAAAAAACATCACGTGATTAATGGACGACCCCTAACGTCACTCAGTGCGTTGTGCGTTTGCGCTTTCACAGACGCTACTCTTCGCACGGTGCATCGGTGCGGACCGGTCCGCGTCCGTCCGTAATATTTCGGACTGTATAAGACCTTTAAATTGCCTTGTACGGTCGGTTTTATGAGATTGTAACTTAGGGTCAAGAAAAAAGCACTGTTACGTTTACATGCGATCATGAAGTTCTGCGTTGGAGTGGGTCTCATCATTATTGATTGTTATTATTAAGGTCTGGTAACCCTTCATCTCATGAAGAACATAAGCACTGTGCTTAATCGCGGTATTTTGTAGGTACATCCGAAGAACAAGAGCAGAAATATTTTATATGGTCGCCACTTGCTGTCTCTCCTTCTCATATATTTGATGCTCTAAATCCATAAAAGATAATACTAGGTAGTTAATATCAATAACATTCGATTCAATAAACTATATATAATTAATTACTAAACAGACAAACATGTATTTTATACGCATAAAATATAGCCATCTAAATATTAGTAGTAACAGAACAAGCTTCATTAGGGCTAATTACTCGACTACTTAGAATTAGTTAACCAGTACAAACTGTTTAGTCGAGTAGTGGAAATCGTATTTTACCGCTAAACTTACATTTTGTGTAAAGTCAATAGAGCTCAAAAACAAATCACTACGGCTTATACTAGTGAGGTTTCTTTGCGGTAACTGTGTGGTGTGGAAACATACATATCCAATTACTGTCAGTCGGACTCACCCAAATAGTAATTTTACAACACCTACGATTGGGTAATTTATGGACTTCTTGGAGCGAGCAAACTGGGTTCATTATATGAACTTAGTAATCTATCTGGTAGTTTTTCGTCTAAATAGTAAGTTTTTAGTGGCAACACACGTGCATTCACATGACATTCGCGTAATGCCAAATCTATAATGATAATCTGGTAACCCTATTTATAATTATCCAAATACACGTATCCACCACGTTCTTCTGTAGGGTGGAGGTAGTGTCCCAGGCACCTTTAAGCCCAGTGAAAATGTGCTGAATGTTACCTTCCGCTAATTTTGATTTAGAATTAGGCAGAGCAGGTTTGGCAGAAATATCGCTTTGCTGGAAAAGTAATAATTTATAAGTGAATTAAGTTTGGACATGGTTCTATGTTGATTTTTTATGCTCCTACAATGAACTACTAGTACAAAGTCTGCGTGAAGGAATGCTTGAAGGCATTTTACCACATACCTTTGCGGTTACCTGTAATGACCCTATTCACTGGTAGGAGAAAAGCATTAGTGTAATGCTGTCGTGTTGTGTGTTATCGCATACTTTTGTAGAATCATGGTTCCCCGACCATGAGCTACAATTCCAGCAAAAAACTGCCTCATCTCGTTATTCTCTTACATGTCGGTCGTATCCATGATTTTCATTAAATCAAATTATATCTTTTTGTTCCAGATGATTCAATTAATAATGAAGAGGGATCAGCAGGAGGATCCCCTCGAGTGCGAAGCCCAGCCAGAGTCCCCACTCCTCCATCGCCCTCACGCTCTTCACCTCGATCCCCACGATTACACCCCGCACTCTACCCCCAACAACCTGATGTCCAGGACTCAGATCCTGACGTAGACGAAAGCGACGATTTCGACAAAGACGAAAAAAGAGATCCAAACGCAAACCTCGGGAAGAGAAAGAAGAAGACAAGAACTGTGTTCTCTAGGTCCCAAGTATTTCAATTAGAACAAACATTTGACATGAAGAGATACTTGAGCAGTTCCGAACGTGCTGGTTTAGCAGCCTCGCTTCACTTAACTGAAACGCAAGTAAAGATCTGGTTCCAGAACAGACGGAATAAGTGGAAGAGGCAGCTAGCGGCGGAACTGGAGGCTGCAAACATGGCTCACGCTGCCCAACGCTTGGTCAGAGTGCCCATTCTTTACCACGAATCACGGCCGACGTCAATGCCTCATACGCCTTTGCCGATGCATCCTCAATTTAACGAGCCTGGGGTATATTTCCCAACGCAAGCTCCTCAGCAGCTTCAGCCTTTGCCAGCATCTCCTGTGACCTCCAGGGCTCCTCTATCCAGCCTCGTGTAGTGTTCGCTTGAGCCCGCGCGCTCTGAAAATGAAGGACATTATTAAATTTGCGTTTTGCGGGACTAGTCATATCATGAATGTTGATTGCCAAATCGTTCAAATGTAATATGTATAGGTTGATCTAAGAGTTTGGGCGTGTTCCGATACGTAAGGATAATATGCAGTGTTGTGTTCAGAAACAGTAGCGCAATATTTCTGATCTATAGTGTTAGTTTTATGGAAGTTCAAGACGTTTACGTCTTAAAACTGGATTCTGTACAAAAAGTCCACGCTTAATTCCAATGCTAGACTCATCTATACGAGGATCAACAGAGTGACAAACAAAACATCGAGTGTGACATTCGGCGAGTCTCTCGGAAAGTTGAATTGTCTGTCTTACAACTCGCAATGGATTTAATTAGAAGTAAATTATAGGAATTCCAAAATATTATAATCTTTGTAATGTGTTAATTTTTTACAACCTTACTTTTTTATTAGTACACAAAGATAAATACAAATGTCACTCATGCTTGCCTTTATAATCGTGCTATCATATCTTTTTTTCACGATAACTAGCCAACTTGTTGATTTAAGCCCTGTAAGCAATCGAGAAAGAAGGTTTTATTACTCAACCTACCATAAACACTAATCTAATCTGAACGCGCCCAGACAACTTTATTTACGTAATAGGTAAATAGCAAGAAAATTCACTAAATGTAACGTACAAAGGTCTGTGTCACTTCATGTTGTAAATTAATGTACATACAAAATGATTTAAAAATAATCCTTGATGTATTTATTTATTATTATAGGTTTTGTAAATAATAGCTAAAAAGAACTGACTTAATTTTGAAATAAGAATTCGATCCCGTTGTTTTCAATGACCATTAAATTTGAAAAATAAAAAGTAAAAGATTAGAATGCAATTTTAAATTTTGATTTTTTTCTAGTCAGTTGAAAAGTAAAGTTTTTTAAATAGACATTTACATACGCGTACATTTTTGTTCAGAAGTTTACCGTTTTGAATTTCTTACTAACATGGGAATTAACATCAATTACATTTATTTAGTACCTACTTAGCATGGAGATTAGTAAAAATATATATTATAAGTTTGGGCCAAGCTAACCAAGACCAAAGTTACGAAATTCCATTCCATTGCAAATCGAAATGTACACCTTTATATCGTTTTTCTAATAACAAGCATATATGTTTTTATTAGAACTTTTTTAAGAGCCTACTTTTCTTATAATTTTAAGTTTAAAGAAAGTTAACTCTGGCATATTTCTCGTATCTGAGACTCGAGCTGACCTGTAAAGTTTCTTACAATCAATCAAACGATGAAAAGACTGATGCCGAATTATGACAGGTTTGACTTATTCCAACTTTAAAAATTATAAGAAAAAAATTATGGGCTCCGAGGGATTTTTGTTTGAAATTAGAAGATTCTTATTAAAAATAATGATAGTTTGACATTTAATTTATCTCCTACAATTTTAGGAGTAACTTTGTAAACCGCTTCTAAATATTTTATCTTTCAATCTCTTGATAATTCGTTTGTAAGAAAAAAATAAGAGCACATTAAGTGGAAATTGGAAAATTTTACATGCACATTCCAAATTTAAAAAGAGTGCTCATATTGTTGTAAATAAAAAAAAAATGCGTTTTGTAAGTATTTTTACAAAACTAAAATAGAATATTGAAATTTAAATTTGAGAGTCGACTTATTTGTAATCGATTATTATTGTTTTGTATTATAGATTGTGTTGCCATGTCGCTTCAATGTAATTCTGTAATATTGCTAGCCTAAATAAATAATTAAAATGATGCTTAATTCTAAAATATTAATGTTATTTATTGATAGTAGTTGAATTATCTTCGTAATTGTAATATTATAATTATGCTGAGGTAAGGCGGGGGAATAAAATGAGTATGCAATTAATTTGTTGTTTATTTTATTAACCTGTATTTTTGGATTGCAGTCGCCCGACTGGAGAAGAACTACCATAGGTACTGTTTTTTTTTTCTGGTTTTAGTTAAGTTTGTAAGAGGGAGAGGGCCACGCGCAAGTGCTTATAGGTGCAGGTGGTTGCTTACCCTTAGGAGGGCAATGCGCTTGATTACCAATTTAGTTGTATAAAAAGTTTTTAAGTTAACAATAAAGAAAAACCCTGTCCTACTACAATATTCTATAAAATATACCATATACTAATATACTAGAGCTTAAAATTTAGTTTTTTGTTGACCGCACTAATCTCCGAAAATAGCAGTCCGATTTGAGAAATTCTTTCTGCATTCTGCTTTCTGCATTTGATAGACTAATTCTTAAGAAAGATTATAGGCTATTTAACATCATCCTACGGCCCTTAGGAGCGAAACAGTGGCCTGTTAAAAATATACAATTTGGAAAATCTAAATCCACTTTAATGAATATAAAAAACACTTAATTAAATTACACAGAGATTAGTGTCGCGTGTTATTGCCAACATTATCTGGCAATCTGTATGCCGGGGGTAAATGCTGGCACGCGTCAGGCGCCTCCGCTAACACGTCACATCCGTTTCCGGGTCGGAACCCGCGCATCCGGTCAGGATGCGGTTGCCAGTTTTAACATGTTTATTAGCATGGGGTAAGTGTGGTGTACGTAGCATAGGTACATCTTTTTCAGAAAATGTGGTTGCATTTAAATATGTGGACATTTGATTTAATCAATCGGTGTTTTAGAAATGTTGAAAGGCATTAGTAAAATTATTTTTTGTACACCAAAAATACAGAAACAGATACCTATGTTTTACATAAAATTCGCAATGGGCTGCTATTTCACGAAAAGCAATATCTTTCAGACAACCTAGGAGTAAATTATACGATATAGATTATTATCCCACTAATTTTATAAATGTGAGAGTTTGGATGGGTAAATGGATGGATGTTTGTTACTCTTTCACGCCAAAACTACTGAACCGAATACGATGAAACTTAGTATGTAGATAGCTGTAGACCTGGAATAACATATAGGCTACTTTTTATCCCGATATTCCCACGGGATCGGGACTTACGCGGGTGAAACCGCGGGGCGCTGCAAGTATTATATTATGTTTATAAGTATATTATACTGGCTGCACCCCGCGGTTTCACCCGCGTAAGTCCCGGTGCTGTAAGAATATCGGGATAAAAAGTAGCCTATGTGTTAATCCAGGTTTCCAGCTACCTACGTACCAAGTTCCATCGCAATCGGTTCCGTAGTTTTTGTGTGAAAGAGTAACAAATATCCATCTATCCATCCATCCATTCAAATTTTCACATTTATAATATTAGTGGGATAAGTAAGATATTATTATAAAAAAGGGGTAAATTATAACAGAGAGTAATGCTTGATTGTTGTTGGCACTCCAACATCTCTGTTGGGTAGTAACGGTGGTTACTACCCAACAGAGATGTTGATGTTGTTGTGCTTATGTTATGTTAAAAAAGAATCACCGATTTCAATGACCCTAAACCATGATAAACTATAATAAGCTGTATTGAATTTTCAATTTAATTTTACCGTCCATAAGCAAAACCAATCGTTTCTTGTTTATTGGAACGCGGCATAAGTTATTGTTAGTATTGAACTATATTTATTTGTAGCTTTAAAGGGAATGGAGAAAACCCAACCATTTAACGTAACCGTAAACCATAGGCGTGTCTGAATAAATTGTCATAATTTGTGCGACCGATGCGATCGTAATCGAACCGGTCATATAACTGATTCTAAATAAGTAAACTAGGTTATGATGAATAAGAGTATTCAAATTTGTGGATTTAAGAGGTAGGGCAAAAGAAATTTGAAATTGCTCTAATTGGAGCCAAGTCGAGAGCCACTCTACAAAATGAACTCACAATAATATCGTAGTTTTTTATCAGTAGTGTGACCATCGCATCGGTGTTACGAGTGTTTGTTGATAACGGTATTTGCTTACCATCAGGCAACTCGTTTGCTACCTTAGCCTTAGGTGTATATCAGGAAGCAATTATTTAACAACACTATTACCTCTTTGATAGTCGTTATAAAAAAAAAAATTAAAAAAAAATCTCATTTGAATTTAGAACCAAAACTACTTTTTTTCATGGCAAATGCACGTGCGAAGCCAAGTTATAATTTTTTTGTGGCATAGCTGACATGGATATCGACTATGGAAGACGATGTCAATGACATTTTTTTTTAAATCTTGTGCGATGATCAGATTTGTCGCTTTATCACATGATGTCCGTAATATTTACTGATGTAATCGAATTCACTAAATACAGGAATGGGTATCTTACGTAATGTCACAAAACCGCTCAGTGTTGTGGAAGTCTTTGGTAGAGGCTTAGGCTAACATTAACCGTACTATCTTTGGAGGAGAGGTAAGAAGCACCCTCTTGTCGAGGCAAACCGCAAAAAAGTCCAGAAGCAAGCAGTGTGGTCTGGTCTTCCTTAATTCTTCCCTCTATACCTAGTGTCGAGATAAAGATAACGCTTCATAAATTATTTCTATTCCAAAGATTTTTTTATGTTTGTAATGGAAATAAATAATTAAATTAATTACCATTTTTAATTAACTATCAACAATAGTTAAAGTTGACCATTCACGGATATATCAATTCAATTAAACGATTCGCTATATTAATTCGATTATTACTTGTTGTAAAAAAGTTACAAACCATTCTGTTTTCCAGCACAAACGATGTGCCGTCACGAACCACTATTACCATAAACCAATTTGGATTTTATCGTTAAGTAATAGAGATTACATTGGTTTATCATGACAATCCTCTAATTACCGCCATGCATCCGGCGGCCTCACGCTAGTTTCTCATTACACAAAGTCAACCTTATAATTGGGGTGGTATGACACATTTTCAGAAATTTACATTAACATTATAATTTAAGTACACGTGTAGATGTCATAGAAAAATGAGCTTTAAAAGGTGCAACAGAGAGTTTACCTTCCTTTTTGTCATTTGTGAGCGACATCTATCGCTTTAATAGATCAAGTTAGTGTGGAATCTCAATTTAATTAAAAATGGAGGGTGTTTATCGCGATTGCTCGTGTTTGCAAGTACTGGCACGCTCCGATTGCCGCGCTTCACGTTTGGCATTCGCCGGGGATTCTCGTTGTTTTTGTCAACTGTCACTTAATTACTGAAATTGAATTCGGAACGAGTGCCGCCACGCGCCACATGCCACGAGCCACATTTTTATGAAGGGCAGCTGTTTCTTTGATTTCAATTTATTAATGAGTCCTGTTTTTTGAAAGTTGTTTGAAATACTTTATCAGACATACATTACAATACCTACATATACATATAATATAGATGTGTGTTAAATTACAGATATGAAAAGCACTTAGAAAGACAGTTTAAGGATAGGAAATTCCATTACTTGATTAGTTGTGGTGAAAGGCTAAGTCAACCTGTGACCTCGGCCAGTGCAACCTGTTCGAAACGTCAAACAATTCAGAGGTATGTAATACCTTTTCGTGATCGCGTTAATTCCTGTGGAAATACATAATTATATAATGGAATGCGAAAGTTTAAAGGCCGATTCACACATCAGTGCAGTCATAGTTCCGGCAACGCGTTCGCACAGGTCCGTATCAGTGCTACAATGATGCGGCAGTGCTTCAATTCACACATGTCAGTACTCATTTCTCTACGGATCTTCAGGCAAAACGTGTGCGACGTAGATTGTTGCTATGGCTCTATTCAACAATACGGAACTAGCAATGATAGCCATTGCTTTTGACGAAGAAGAAGAGCAGCCTCAAGGAAAAAAAAAGAAAATGGGTGCACGATGCATGGAAATTAAAGAAACAGAAGGAGAATTCGTGACATTTTACAAAGAATTAATTAAAGACGAACGGAAATATTTTTAAAATTTTGGAATATGAGAAAGCTGTTCCAATATTCTTCTGCAGAAACTAGAAAGTAAATTAGTAAAGAAATATACTTGTTGGGGGAACAATTGGTTTTGTATTTTGTATCCATGTACTTTGCATGAGACAAATCATACTAAAAAGTATTTTCACGAAGCAATTCGATCAATCGCTCGTCCTCCATTTTAGTTATGATGCAGCGGCGTCCGTGATCCGATTAAAAATATCGTCGTTAACGATTACGTCCGTGATCGCCGGCACCGGCACTGTCACTGAGAGCACTGTGCCGTCACTGACACTGACAGGTGTGGATACGTTCATAGAGAATGTATGAAAGAATAATTATTACGGTGGCGGTACTGTGCCGGTACTGTGACTTCACTGATATGCGTGAATGGGCCTTAAAAGTTAGTATGCCTTTTGTTGTTAACATTTGCCCATTTTCGTTTTTCTTCTTCAGATAAAAGCCTTATTTTTCAAAGTCATACTATGTTCCATTTGTTTCTAACGCAGTTATTATATTATTGTAGCTTGCTGGCATTGATAACAATTAGTAGTTTATTTTTTCTTCTTTTGATAACTTTGCTCTGTATAATTATTCATTAAATAATTTTTCCAAGTTCGTAATGTGATCAAGAAAAGTTTAATTTTATCTTGATTAATTTTCTTCTGATAAACATTGTAGACAATGCGCTCTTTTTCTCGAAATTGTTTTCTAAGTTGTGATACATTTCGTATTATATTTCATATTTCTTGATGTAGGTATTTCAAATGTGAATCGGGAACGCATGTGACTATTATGACTTGATATTTTGATTCTAACTTGGAGTTAATGGCAGCAAATGTTGGCTTTTCTAAGGCTTCCATACATTCGTTTTTATTTAGTTTACTCTTCAGTCTAAAGCGCATTCTGAGAAATCTTTCAAATAAAATGATGTAACTGGAAATTTTAACAACGCGGCCATTTTAACACCGAGCGGAGCAGTATTACGGCTACACTGTCGGTTTTCTGTAAGAAAACCGACAGTGAAGCAATGTTTGTGTGCCGTGGCCGTGGTATCACTCCGGTCGAGCCGGCCGATATGTGCCGAAGCATGGCTCTCCCACTGGTAATGTATTAATTACCTACGCAAAAAAAAATAAAAAATGGTAATACCTACATATTTTTGTTAGCGTGAAGCCCCGAAATTGACACTGTCGACCTTTATGATTGTAGAAGGTTCTACAATCATAAATATCGACAGTAACACTATTGCTTGAAATCTTTCCGAATCTTATCTAATATTATAAATGCCAATGTGAGATTTTTTTTGCTTGTTGGCTTACACGCCTAAACTACCTAACCGATAATCCTGAAATTGTATATACGTTGTCAGTGGTACAGAAATGGACATAGGTTATAATAATACTTGAATTTATTGACAAAGTCTGTCATAATACGAACACACGTGTATAGTGTCTCGTCTCTCACTTCAGTAAAAAACTGTCAACATTGACCCTGTACCATTAAAATAGTTTAAAATATTAGACCCCAGAGTGTCATATTGTTTACATTAACCTTTTAATTGCTTTAAAAACGTCCAAAAAACTCCACAGTGTCAATTAATAACATGTTAAGAGGTAATTTACGTGAACTGTCAGTTTGTTACAGATAGCACAACACGAAGACCTTAATGGCGGGATCGGTGACACACACCCAAATTTAAAATGCCCATCGAAATATGTGGAACTAATGATAAAATGCAGTGCAGTAATTTAAAAGCGGAATTTTATTTGACTTTGTACATGTAACGTAATTTAGTTGGGTTATACGCCGTGTGTGTGTATTTAAAACTTGTAATTATTCAAATTTGGAAACGGCAGATGCATTTGAAAACGATAATCGATTTTGTTTTTTTTTTTTCGGCGTAAGTAATACTCCTGAGTTAATTACGCATATCATAATACAAGTGATAAAATTTTACTTAAGAAAGTTTGAATTTCAAAGATTTGGCAATAAGTTGACTTATTTTAATATTTTATTGACCAATAAGTAATAATGTTAAACTTTTTAAAAGAAACTGTACTCCACATTTTGAATTATTAAAATTGTACACATGAGGTACCTACAATTTTATACAGATTGTTGGCTAGCTGTGTTTTACTGCGCTTCAATGTTCAAAAACTTCTAAAGTCTGAACGGTATAATGGACACCCCTGCGTTGATTATGTTATGGGCTAAGTTGATAGCTTTCCATCAAGGAACGTATACTTGTTTATCACCTTAATGGTGTAAAAAATGGACATTCTAACTATCACTGAAGTACCAAAACAGATACACGGTAATCTACTGCAATCTAGCTTTGTAACTGATATCAAGCGTGTTGCCAACTTTGAAAATGTTAAACGAGAGTAGTATTTTTTAAATGCAACATTTTAAGCCCAAAAGCTCACAAGCGGTGTGTCCGTAAGCGGTTATTTTTGTCAGTAAAATTGTCATAACGCCAGAGTAATATTAAAATGATACTCTCAATTGCTAAGACAACCTACGCCAGTAAAGTTTTTTTTATTGCTACTAGATATACTTCACCAGTCAGAGTGATTCTTTGTTCATAGGCGATTAGTACTTTAAAGTATTATTTAAAACAATAACCGCACTGTGGTAGTATCCCAGTGCCACGCAAACTCTACAAGAATATTTTTTTTACTTAAACCTTTGCACCATCGACGCCGTCACTACGTGCATTTAATCCGATTCCTAATTAAAACAATTAAAGTGAATATGAGTTTGTTAGGGTTCCGTTCTTCGAAAGGAAAAAAAGGAACCCTAATAGGATCACTTTCTTGTCCGTCTGTCTGTCTGTCTAGACCCCTTTTCTCAGGAACCCATGGACACTTCAGTTTGAAATTAATAATAAATACAGGAGTCTGCGGCCCTGAAAAAAAATCAAGCTTCTAAATCAACGCAATCGAAGTATATGACCATTTAAGCGTTAGATTTGACCAAATTTTAACTTCCCATTGACCTAGAATCATGGAATTTGGTAAGAAGTAAGTTCTGATAGCACAAGTCAAGGAAAAATTTCGAAAGTCCTTAACTTTTTGTTATGTCACATAAAAAAATAGTTTTTGTGATTACAAACTTATATTTTGCGGTTGGAAAGTTGACTTTGTCATAAAACGCAACCGCAAAGTTAAGTTTGTCTTTCGGAAAACACGGGCAAAAATCTTCGAGAATTGATTCCCGAGATGGACGTACTATCTACATACAAGTTTGTTTGCTTACGGAACCTTCGGTGCGCGAGTCAGACTCGCTCTTGTCCGGTTTTTTT
Source organism: Euplagia quadripunctaria (assembly GCA_963859945.1). Taxonomy (NCBI): domain Eukaryota; kingdom Metazoa; phylum Arthropoda; class Insecta; order Lepidoptera; family Erebidae; genus Euplagia; species Euplagia quadripunctaria. The sequence continues at coordinate 13,290,507 of OY982582.1, read as the reverse complement.
TCTGTTTGTTACGCTTTTACACCTTAACTATTCATCATTATGAAATTTTACATACACTTAGTCAGAGGTACCTTTAATCCAGAATAAAAGAACCGTTCCCGGGGTCAAGAAAAATAACTGTCAGAGGTTGTCCGGTTGGTTAAAAACTACATTAACGCGAGTAAAGCCGTGAGCAATAGTTAGTATTGTATAAATACTACTAAGGGTGAAAAGTATCGTAACAAAGTTAATGACCTGTTCAAATTCCAATTTGTGTCCGAGACAATTATACAGTTTAATGACCCGTAAAATACAATGATATTTTAAATTAATATAAACTATACACGCGCATAATATTAATTAATCACACTTGTGTTGTTTTTGTAACGGTTTGTAATCAGATAACTTAACTCTGAAGATTGTACATTTATACTTTTAATAACAGGTTTGCAGTAAGTAAGGCTAGTGTGACAAGAAATAGTCAACCAAAACTCATGAGTTCACGACTACTGTTTGAAACTCCTATTTGTGTGCAAATTGACTACTATTTTATCTACTACATTGATAGTTCGAATTTATCTTCATAATATTACAAATAAAGCCTAAATTTCGTGGATTTATTTCTAAGGAAATGTCCTGGAAAGACATTTGCCATAACCTCCTTTACAGACACGACGCTGAGCTGCCTTCAAATCGAGCGTAATGTCTTAAAATTGAAATGAATGTACTTTTGTTTCCTGCTTAAATTTATTAATCAGGTTCCCCTTAACTATTTGACTTTTTTATTTGCCCAGACTTTGCTGTTTACAAAAGCTCACCTTTAAAAATATTTAAGTCAATCACCATAAACTGCCATTATGGTAAAACTGTTGGTAATCGTGCAAGTAAATAGTTTTCACATATCAACAGTAAATACTCCGTCAGCATAACGAGCGGATATCGTGATATGTCGCGTTTAGAAACGATACTTTTGATGATATTTAAAGGGAAGTTTTTCATTACTGACTTGTAATATTACGCCATGACTATTATAATGACGCATATTAGTTTTATTTGTTACAGTCAAAACTCTTAAACGGATTATTATTATACTTTTAACTGAAAAAAAAAACATTAAAAGTACTTTTAACTGAGCAGGTTTTATCGTATTTGTATTAGAGGGAGAGCCATGCTTCGGCACGTATGGGCCGGCTCGACCGGAGTGATACCACGGCCTCACAGAAAACCGGTAGTGAAGCAATGATTGCATTGCTTTTCACCGAATTAGTGAGGTTACCGGAGGCTCTAACCCTTCCCCTACGCCCACCTTAAAGGCCGGCAACGCACTTGTGACTCTCGAGTTGCAGGTGTCCATGGACGGCGATAGTCATTTACCATCAGGTGACCCGTCTGCTCGTTTGCCCCTATACCATAAAAAAAAGATTTCTCAAATAAAATTTCATTTCTTTATTTATTAGCTCACCAACAAATATGTACACTGTATATATCAGAAAACATTTTGTAATTAGTATGAAGTGGCATAGTGTTACAATTACTTATGGGTATGCACCTCATGAACTATAAACAATAATTATTTAATGCTTATGCTAAATATACGCAATACAAGTAGGTTATGGTAAAAACAGATAAAAAGTAAATAAAGTACCTTTTTTAAAAACATTTTGTATGGTGTTACGGAATTCGTTAAATGAGCCAGAGCCAGTGTAATTAGTGTGTATTTGACTATGCATAGTTTTGACTGAAATTCATTGGTTAATAGTGATTTTAACGGCTAATTTATGGTTAAAAGTAGTTTTGACTGGTCCTCTTAATCAAACTATACTTTTAACCACTATAGCATCAGTAAAAATAACTTTTAACCGAGAAGAATGTAAATAAAAGTATCCTTTGTAGCGGAGGTCGGCTATCGTTTACTCAAAATGTCGCGTCCTTCAAGTTTCTAGACTCCCATGTTCTACATGTAGACCTATTTTGAGACAATCCGTTTATTGAACACAGTAAAAAGTATTTTGACTGAACAGGTTGGTCAAAAGTATATTTTGACTGTAAATTTGTGGTTAAAAATGGTTTTGACTGACGCTCTTAGTCAAAAGTATTTTTAACCACTATAGCAACAATCAAAATAACATTTAACGGAGTAGAATGTGAGTAAATAAAAGTGTCCTTTGGAGTGGAGGTCGGCTTTCGTTTACTCAATATGTCAAGTCCTTCAAGTATCAAGAATTCCATGTTCTACGAGTACATGTAGGCCTATTTTGAGGTGATCCGACTATTCATTCCGCTTATTAAGCACTGAATGGTAATGTGGCGGTCTTAGGCAAAGACAAAACTGATCGAATGGAACACGAAATTCCGACAAGGCGTGTGGTTATTGGACAGAATTTGATGGCATACGCTCACCATTAGCCCACTCCGCTAATGGATACACAGTCACATCAGTTCCAACCGGCCTTCTCGTTTACCTAATATTCTTGTTTCCTATGGTTACAAGAAATTTATTAAACAATCCTCATGAAATTATGATAATTATGATTTGTTATTAATTTCAAGTTTATTGTTATTTTTAGGGTTCCGTTCCTCAAAAGGAAAAAAGGAATTCTCATAGGGTCACTTTGTTGTCCGTCTGTCAATCTGTCCATTTCCTCAGGAACCCGTGGACGCACCAAGTTGAATTTAGCATCAAATATTTATGTCAGCGGTCCCTTGAAGCTGTAAAAAAATCGACTAAACTAGTCTGGTTTTTTTTTAATTGTAGGTATAAATTATAAAAGTTAATGACATGACGATAGCGATGTATGACGTCACAAGTTGTTATTTCATACAAGGTTTTTACATAACGTTTAATAAAGAGAAACTGATATGACACTACGACGTGTGAGGAAGTTAGGTATAGCCTCGTCTTCGTTGAAGTCAAAATTTGAGACAAAGAGTACGCAGTACAAGATTACACATTATAAATGTTGGAATAAAAACTCTTAATCGATCAAAAGTACTTTTAACTGCAAAAAATAGCGGTCGGAACGGCCGCCCACGTTATCCTGGAGTGCGAGGGAGTCGCCACATAACAGGCAAGAATCCTCGCGGATGCGAGGTCGCTCTTAGAAGCCTGGGAACACCCCAGAAGGCTCTGCTTCTGGAAGGAGCTAGACTGGCTCAACTAGCCAGCCTTATCCGAACCCATGATGGACCGTTTTTGAGTCTAACTAAATATGACTACACTTTGACTTTACATAACTATTGCTACGAATAATTTTACATTGAAAGTTAAACAGCGAAATAAACACTATACATAGGAAGCGTTTCCCCTTAATATCGGCTGTAATTTTCACCCACTTCTAATATAACCGGAGTGCTTCTATGCGGTGGCTCGCCGATCGAGCCATTACCGACTGTTTAAAGCCCCTATACACAGCACTTCATGCAAGAAAAGAGTAAAAAAAACGTGTTTGGTTTCTTACCGTACATGTTAAGGAGGTAAGCCTTAATGTAACAAAAAATATAGTTTAGTTAAACTACAAAACACACTTTAATGTCGAAAAGAATAAAAAGTAAATAACAGTTCCACTACCGACCTTCTGGCTTCATCATCAGACGATAGTTATCGAGCCCCGTCTGTTGGACTCGTCAAAACGAATCATATGAGCCTAAACTCGAGGGGTTTACTGGTAGCCACTGAAGAAAGAGCATTCATCAGAACAGCTCCAAGATGCCAAATTATAGGATTGTAATCCAAACTACATATACATACAAAGTTTCATTTTGATTCGACAATTAGAAGTAGGTTAAAATTTACCTCCAACATTTGTTAACATAGTTACAAGTAAGGCTTATAAAAACGTGGAAAAAAAATTACATGAGCAAGAAACCAATAGAGAAGAATACGGTTAGACAGAACTTCAAGCGTATTTGTGACCTTTTCTTCTGGCGACTAAGGACTTTAATCTTTCTCTTCTTTAAACAAAGACAACTCCCGCATTAGGAATGACTTTATAAACATTTTTTTTTATAAAAGATTACTAGTAACGTAGGTCACACATTATTATTCTTGTAAACCCCTCCAGCTAAGCTTAATGCTTGTGTTAGGAGTGGATTCACGTCGGTAGTGCACTGGGTGGGGTTCGAACCCGCAACCACTCGATCGCAAGTCCGACGCCTTAGCCATTACACTACCGCCGCTTAACAGACATAAGAAACAACCAGACTCGGGATAACTATTTGTGGACCACTGTACTGTGTGACACAATGTAGTGGTATAAATAAAAACACGTGTCGTTTCTATTTCTAATAAGTGAAATAGCATCAAGTGCTAGTAATAAGAAGAGGAAAGATGTTTTTTGTTTTATTTACAGAAATCTTTTATCTTCCACGTCCATTTTTACAGCATTACATGCAAAAATTGTAGTCAACCTTCTTATCTTCTGAAGGAGAATAATAATATTGCCCTATCATACCCCACATTTTAAACAAGTCATTTTGACAAAAAGGAATAAACTTAATTCTAAATCATTTTGTTATCTAAACCTGACAAAGAAATTAATTTACTCTTGTCTTGCATAGGCAGGTGTGTAGGGTCTCTAACGCTTCGCTAATGGCGTCTGAAATAACAGTTTTATTGTTTATTGATTTTATTAGGTCTTGCGCGCCCTTTTTAATAAACCTAGTACATTAGTTGGTTAATGTTATTATACATATAAGAATATTAAGGTATGATAACTATTATTCAAGTCTTGCCCGACTTCGGAGTTTAGTTGTTGTTGACTAAAGAAGACTAGGTATCTTCTCTTTACAAAAAAACATCGTTAATGTCGTACTAGCTTACAACAAAACCAATGTACCTTATAATACTAATCTTACTAATATTATAGAGGCGTGTGAGGATGTATGGATGTTTGTTACTCCTTCATGCAAAAACGGTTGAACTAAGGTTTACATTGCGTAGCGCGAAATCAAACTAACTGAACTGATTTTTGCATTGTCATAAGTATCCACAGGAAGACATTTTTGTTAGATTTTCGCGCCGCCGATTCTCACACAGTATATAACATTACTGTACGATCTACAGGAGCAAAGCAGTGACTGTGAACTGTTGTTGGAAAAGACACTTGTGCTTTCCTTACATACCCTGTATGCCAACCATAACCAATGTTCTATGTTTTTATATAAATTATTACTATACCCATTCAAAAAATAAAACCAACATTCCACTTAATTATAAGCTTCTAAACTCATTACTGGCAACCCCAACATCACTCGGCGCACGCGCACATTTCGGCCCCAAATTCATTATCGCATCGATCTAACCGCGAGATAGTGACGTAATAACGGTCTTCAGTGTGTTTGTGTAGTGGGTGAGCAGACATTGACGTTAAATTGAGTGGATTGATAATTTGATAAGTGTATGGAAGGTTTTAAGGGATGAACATGTTTGGCCTTCGTCATAGGCGGGTGTTATTATTGTCGTGTACTGTTTGAAGTGGGGATGTCTGATGTGTAGTTGCCACCTTAATTGTGAAATAAAAAGTTAAAAATATCAGTAGGGATTCTTTAGGATGTATTTTTTTGCTACATATGCTCATTATTAATCAAACTCTAGGTATTCATCATCAAACTAGCATTTATCCCATGTCAGTTAGTGTCGGTTTTCCGTGTCACTTTGCATCACTATTTATGTTTTGTGGCATGTCAGGTTTACGATCATCGTCTAGCGGATATCAAGATTATTGGGCTTACCTGATCCGAGATGAAGCTCATAGCAGTAATAGCCCAAGACCGAGCGAGATGTCAGCCCATCTAGGGGACATAGGATAGGAAGAAAGGGAATAAGGGTAGCGTGTTTCCTCTTTATTTATTTAAAGTTATTTGAACGCTCATAGGGTTGTCAAATAATGCAATTCATCGTATTCGCTTATCTACTCTTTGAATAGATGCAACTTTGTTCCACGGAACGGTTTTTTTGCATTTTTAGGGTTCCGTACTTCGAAAGGAAAAAAACGGAACCCTTATAGGATCACTTTGTTGTCCGTCCGTCCGTGGGTCTGTCTGTCTGTTAAGACCCTTTTTTTCAAGAACGCGTGGAGGTATGAAGCTGGAATTTATATCAAATACTCAAGTATACTGTCCCTTGGAGCTGTAAAAAATTAATCTTCTAAGCCAACGTAATCAAAAGATACAGCCGTTTACGCCGCAATTTTTCAACAGTCGCAAGGGAATCAAAACCTACAGGGTACTTCCCGTGAACTCAGAATCTTGAAATTTGGTACGAAGCAACGTCTTATAGCGCAGATAAAGGAATAATTGCAAAACCGTATATTTTTAGTTACATCATTTAATAAAAATATTTTACGGAACCCTCAGTGCGCGAGTTCGATTCGCACTTGGCCGGTTTTATTTCTATCAATGTCACGACACCATTTTAGGATTCACGTATCTATGAAGGACATAGAAATATATATCTGACAGCTAGCTAGTGAAGCTACCCGTTACTGTTTCCATATTTAAGTCCACGTCCTTTCATCCACCAGTCTTTATTGAACTGTTTTACCTAGCTTGCCTTTTTTTGTATCTTGTGCGGTTCGAATCTAGTAATTAAAATGTTACCCCCTTCCTCTAGACCGATTGATCTAAAATTTGATTCACACCTTCATTTTTGATGACAATACAATTATGTGTATTTCGTATTATTGTAAATACATTTTTCAATTCAAAATAATCCACAAAATGTCGGATTACAATTTTTTTTTACAACTTGAGGGTTGTAACAAAATCCATATTGAGAGAATATGGATATCAGATGAAAGGGCTTGACTATTAGAATACAAAAATCTATTTTTAATTATGTAAATAAAAAGTGGTTTCGTAAAAATGATGCTGATGAAAAAGCTAAAAATATTACTCAGATGAAATTAGAGTAAAATTTAATCTAAGTAAATATTACTCTGCTTTAATCTTAGTAATATTTACACAGATTAAATCAGAAGAAGAAGGAGAAGAAATCAGAGAGCGTGCAGAGGGTGTGTATGAAAGGTTTATTAACAGTAGAAGAAGCTCGTTAGAGCATGTAAGCAGAGAAGCAAGTAGCGGGCTGTTTTTTTGATGGGAAAACTTCTTTAGGCACGTTTGTGCACTTTTGTTATGGGGAAAAAGCACTGAACTATATAGATCCACTAGAGGGTGCTAATCTAAACACTGAGTTCTGTCAGCTCCTTATTAATTAATGTCACCAACCTGCTAATGTGACGTTTTAAGTTCGTAGTTTCGTTTAAGTTTGCACTTCTGTCGGCAGTCCAGTGACTACCTATTTTTTATTTTATTAACTTGACATATCTCACACATGGTTGTCTGATCCCAAACTAGGCAGAGCCTGTACTATGGTAACCAGAATGTTGATAAACATACTTATATATTTCTAAATACATACATATTATAGACAAATTCACCTAGGTGTCTAGAGACAGAACAAATGATATGGTTCAGTCAGGGTCACTAAATACTAGACCAAAAAGCCAGTCATGGTGTTGTCTCTGCTTACCCCGAAGGGAGGAAATTGTGAGTTTATGTATGCATATAGCCTCAGATAAGATATTCGGCAATCGTGAGTTCATTTCGAATAAAAAAGAAACTCGGTGATGCATATCTTTTAAGGGCGACTCCTGCGCATTCAAAATGACACAGATTCTGGGAACGCCATATGTTAAGTGACCCTAACTAAGTATATTTTTGTAGAATTTTAATTAAACACTCGACAACAGTACAGGAGTTAAATTAAAAAACATAATGTTGAATAATTTATGGAGGATCAACACGGTGTGTTTTCCAAAAACATTATTTTTGGTTATAATTAATTTAGTTCGAGCATATTAAGCGTTTTTATCGTTAATGTCAGTTTGACATGTTGTGTTTTGACGTTAATTTAGTAAATAATAGGTGTACCCGGATGTTTTGGAACTATTTCATATGTAATGTACAATTATAAATGCGAAAGTTTAGATGTTTTTTTTTCATTTAATAATATAATATTCTGTATAATTTCACATTTGACAGTTTTACTTTTTTTTGTTGAGATATTGACATTTGTCAATGGTGTTTGTTACTCAGGGTATGTTCCGATATTACTGTTCAGTGCTCGTACTGGGGAGAAATTCAAGTAATTCACTACTCATTTCATTCACAATGAATTTAATATTTTTTAATAAAAAACAAATTATAATATTTACAATCACAAAACTAGAAAGAAACTCAAGTAGATGAAATTATGGGCATGGAATAATTATGGCCCTACCGCGTGTTTACGTACCGTCCGGCTGTAGGTAATTATTTAAAGGACAGGGTCGAGCCACAATACTGTATATACATATACTGTGACCGATATTTCAGTGTTTGGACTAATTTAAATTTAATAAATCTGTCTCTAAGGGCGGCAAAATACGAGACATCCCTTTTTTTCTATCTCTAACATCAATGGAGGGTAAGCATAGACATTTTATCGACCATAGATTAATCTAATACTAAAACAATTAATATTCTTTACACATTACACAGTGTAACAAGATGTCGTAGGAATGTCCGCATACATTAGCATGTTTTTAAGCATTGTAAAGACAGACAGCGACAGATATACATGTAATTAGACAATAAATTAAGTATATATGTGATCTTGGGGTCTGATATCAACTGGATGAAGAATTTGATCGTGGTACAGTTGATACGAGGAAAGAATGTGCAATTTTTGTTTTTTTTTATTATACTAGTTTAGAGTTATAGGCCTTTGTCTTCAAATTCACCTGATGGAAATTGACGATGAATTTCAAGATACTAGTATGGTGGGATAATCTGATAGTAAGCGGTTACCGGAGCCATTAACTGCAAAACTGAACTGAAAAAAAACAAAACAAAGCAACAAAATGAGCAGATGGGTAACCTGATGGTAAGTGACTAACGCCTTGACAGGCCCTTTTCAAGGAGAGAAGCGACCTGCCGCGTCGGCGTGACGTGTAATAGAAATACATACAATACGAATACATACGTGAGTTAAACTGTAATTCCTTTATAAATATGTATACAACTCATGAAAGCTTTTATTCTGATAACCATATTAACATACATCCAGACGCAACAAATAATAATAATAAACTTTATTATCAGACCATAGTCCATACACAATATAATACATTGTTGTATATATAAATAAATTTACTTAATATATTCAAAAAACGCTCTATGTGTCGTCATCCAATGCCACATAATAGGACTATCCGTCCTGTCCGCAACAGTAGCTACCAGGGTGTTGAAGCCATCGCGCACTCGCCGCATCAGGGATGCTATTCGAGATCGAATTATCGCATGAAAGTCAGGCACAGCTCCCGCCGCGAACATTCCCGACGCGCTGCAAAAGCGCGATATCCCCAACATTTCCCCGGAAGACGTATTGTATTGGATACGCAGAGCATTGTAGCGTTGAGTGTAAGTGACCCATAGGGCGCATGTGTACAGTGACTGGCAGTACGCTCTAAACAACGTTACTTTAACGTCTTCTGTACATCGCGCGAACCTTCAAGCCAACATGTTACACCTCACTGACAACGCCCTGCATTCCCTTTCTAAGTCCATGTCGTCGGACAGATCATTGGTGATCCAGTGTCCCAGGTACTTGAAACGCGTAACTCCAGTAAGCGGAGCGCCCTCTCGCTCGCACGATCTCTCGCTCAGCAGTCAGGATTACTAACCACTAGACCAAGAGGCCTGTCATGCAGTATGAAAATCCCATAGAAAACCACAACCACACAACTTCTACTATCACTGTAACTCGTTTAGAGTGGATTTATTTCTGGAGAAGAACCAAAGTTAGTTTCAGATAGAGGGTAGGTGCATTTAATAGTTACCTCAATTGCCATCTTAGTTGGGAAATTAAACTCCCTATTTCCTTCCAAACTACTAGTGACTCTTTCCATCGACACATAGACCACATCAATACAAATATAAAAATCAGTTTTTGAAATTTTTGTCTGTCTGTTTGTTAGGGTTCTCCGGAATGGGTGGACCGATTTCCACGGGATTTAAACTGGCAGATAGCTTTTGTTATAGAGTAACTTAGGCTACTTTTATTTTGGAAAAAAATATATAAATATGTATACGCGAGCGAAGCCGCGCGGGAACTGCTAGTTTGTAATATAAAAAACCGTCTAGTCCGATCTACAGCTTACCACCAAAGGATGTTGTGTCTAAAACATTAGTCAAATTAGTAAAATTAAAAAAAAAATTACGAAAATGCATCTCAACTAGTCGTACGTAAACAATTACGAATGCGCGTTAATGTTGATTTTATGTAAATCGCGTGTTGTTCTGCGCGCGCGCCGCTCATCCAATTATGAACGCATCGCGATCTCATCAACTGATATCAACAATATGTTGTTGATCCAGATCTGTACAAGCTTTATTGGATGATTAATTATATTTAGAAATTAATTTTATAGGTATACGACTACTGGTTAAAATGTCTCACTTGGTTGTAATATTTTTATAGTATCTTTACCACTTATTACAGGAGTTCTGTCAATATTACATTTAAGGATGTACTAAACTTGCTTATTTCACTTAAATATCTATATATTAATAAGTGAAGCGAAAACTTTCGATCCCTTTTTACGAAAATTGGGTGGACGGAGGAGTATGAAATTTCGCACACTTATAGTTTATACAGAGAAGAAGTGACGAATGCTAAAATTTTTGAACAATATTTGCTACAAAGTTAAAAAAAATTCAAAAACGGGTACATACAGCTATGAGTGTCCAGTATATATTTTGACCTGTCATGGTACAAAAGTCTATACAACGACAGGTCAAGTAATATTGGCCAATGAAATAAACCATGGTCGAAATTCGACCACCACGCGATCTCTAGTAATAATAATACTAGCAGCGCCCCTCGTTTTCACCCGCGTAAGTCCCGATCCCTTTAGAATATCGAGATAAAAAGTAGCCTATATGTTAATCCAGGTCTCCAGCTATCTATATACCAAGTTTCGTCGTAATCGGTTCAGTAGTTTTGGCGTGAAAGAGTAACAAACATCCATCCATCCATCCATACATCCATCTACACTTTCACATTTATAATATTAGTGGGATAATAGTGGGATATAGTACAGTAATGTTGGTAGATACAATTAGCGGGCTTATCGCACTGAGGCAATCTCTTACACGCAACCATGGGATGAAGCGAATATAGGAAATCGATTTAAGGGCAGTATGGTGTACGCTCAGTAGGTATATTATACAAGTTAAATAAAGATAAATTACATTTAGGAGAAGAATATACATACAGGTGTTACAGAAATTTGTGTGTATTCAAAGTTAAGGACAGCCGATAAATAGTTTACTAAGCTTGAAAAAAAAAAACTTCGAAACATGCTTTTCCTAATGTGTGTGGCGTTGGGGGCAAACGAGCAGACGGGTCACCTGATGGTAAATGACTACCGACGCCTATGGGCACCTGCAACTCAAGAGTCAAGTTCGTTGCTGTTGTTTAAGATGGGAGTAGAGGAAGAGGGGGGAGAGAGAAAAAAATTCAATTTTCATGTCAACTTAGATGTTTTTTTTATGCACATTTCGAGAAAAATCTAAACATTCCATCAATATACTTGGTATTAAATAGGTACCTATAGTTTGATTCATGTTAGTCCTCTCTCATACGAAACCGTCAGCAAACATTCGTGAAGCGCTGTTCAATAACATGGCAGCCCTAGCAGCAACCTAAAGCCCTTATAGAGGACTCGAATTCATATTATTAGTTAGGATTATAAACAATTTTCTAAGGCTGTAACACATTTGGAAATTTAAAAGAATTTATCGTGTGATCAATGATCCTAAAAGCGGCGTCAACTTGATGACAATAACAACCATTTTAAAAACACACGATTCCAATTTCAAATTTTTTGAGCTACTTGTACGCAGGTACGAAAGTACAGGTCCCGTTTTTTTTTAATAATCTAAAAGGTTTGTCACCTATTGATTGTAAGGATAACGGATAATTGATTTGTCTATCTATGTATGTGTTCTGGAGTCAATTTATCGCACAGAACTGAGAAACTTATTCTCAGTTTGGGATTTAACTCGTACATATAGAGGTGTATCTGAATAGCGTGATTTGATGATGATAGCAATGCAAGCAAGAGTCTGTTACTCATAAACAACACAAGTCTTACTTTTAAGTTAATATTATTTTGAGTACTAGTTTTAAGTATTGGTACCCACTACATATAATATAGTATATCACTATATATTATAAAACAAAGTCCCCCACGCGTCTGTCTGTCTGTCTGTTTGCGATAAACTGAAAAACTACTGAACGGATTTTCATGCGGTTTTCACCAATAGACAAAGTGATTCATGACGTAGGTTTAGGTGTATAATTTGTAGCCGTGCAAAGCCGGGGCGAGTTACTAGTTATATTATAATCATGACAGTATTTTTAATAAATAAACAATTTTTTTGTAAATTGATATATTAGCCTACCTAGTATTTACTACAGTTTAGTTTTAACTATGATATAATTATAACTAAGTAGATTCATTTTTAAATAGATTCCTAGTCTTTGTAAAGTCGAACTTACTCTAAAAAATTGAATTGAATCAACATAAGTCCTTTGTCATTGTACAACAGCAAAATTAAACAGTGTAAAAGTTTTGTAATCATTTAATTCGTTACTCAAAACGCAGTTCGTAATTAATCCAAAACAATTTAAATTACAATATAATTTAAAGCAAAGTTAACCATCGATAAATTTAAATGGTTGTAATCAATAAAATAGCGCATCAATATTACCACAATCATTTGGTTTTGTTTATCACGGTAGACACGTAATTGGCACTTGTCACTTGCTTGAATATAATTCTGATCGCTTTCATTCAATACGATTGATATAATTTATATCAAATAGACTGTTTAATTGTTTTAATTAGTTATTCGATTATTATAATTGCGTGATTTCAAATGTCTATGTTTTGTAGCGGATTATGTGTATAAAAATAAAAGAAGGGGATGGCAATACATGTATTTTTTATTTTTGAAGACTTATGTAAAAGAGGGTTTGTGTAGTAATTTGTGCTGTCCATGTAAACTTGTATTTTTTCATTAAACACTATTGGCTGCTTATTTTTCTTCTAAATATTCTTATACACATGTACATGTCGCAGTAAGATGGTTAATGCCGTGACATAGGTATATCCCTAGGTATATTATTATATACCTGAAGATAGTCTCTCTGTCGCAAACCTATCAAAACAAATGTTTTTTTAGAATATTTAATAATTTTTTTTATCTCATGCTTTCATTTATCTGTTTTACATATTTTACATGTTTACATATTTTACTAAGCATTGCGTGCATTAATTGCGTAACTGCAACTTTCATCAATTAAATCTAGGCGGATATGGTGAGGAATTTGTGTTCAATGAATAGTGGATTTGCTGAAGTGCCTCCTCTCTCCCTGCTCTCACGGCTCTCTTTTGTATAAAGACCCACTATCATTCAGTAGGGTGTCTTCAGAATACAATGCTATACCATATCAATATCCGTAGTCTCCCGTGTACAACTTCACATTTGGTGAACAGGCTTTGGTTTATATTCGGTATCTTCTGTTTTCTTGTATAGAATTTGTGGTTGACTTTAGTTTGTATTCAAATGTGTTAGTGGTTGGTGAGCTGACTACCACAGAGACATAACGTAATAATATCAGCAACTTCACCTATGTCGACACTTTTACCTGCTAATTTATATGACATCAGTTAAAGTAGAAACAAGTAAAGTAAAAACGTTCAAAGTGATTCTTTTTTTTTTTTTAAAAAGATAACAAAATAATATTATGTGTCTCGCACTTTCTTAACAACTGTACCATTGAGGGAGTGTCCAATGACACCTCGCTGTTTTGAAATAAGAACGCTGCGTTCGCAATTTGAAACTACGAATTACATGTTTAAAAAACGTAGGGAGCTGTAGTTTTCTTTTTTGCTTATATTCATTCCCAACATACAATTGCCGGTAACAGAAAGTGTTTTATTCTGAACTATACCTTATAATTAGAAGATAAGACCGTTTTTATTTTTTTAACCGGCAAATGTAAGTTGGACGAATTATACAAAGCCGTTTATTTTTCCTTTTGTTGTGTATTAACACGTCGATTTGGGCGTTAAGTTCCTTTTTTGATAAATGAATAGGTAAATAGTGTTGGGTCGAGTTACAAAGCTTCGAAATCATAGATATTTAGTCGATTACAGGCTTAGTAATACTACTCTAACAGCTTTGAAATAAAGTTTATTTTATTTTTTATTGAAACGTTTGAAGGTCGTCTGGAATATTTAAAATAAATTGTTGCTCAAAAGCTCTTTTATGGAGTTACAGATTGAAATTAGAAACGAATCACTTTATATTTTAAAATGCATTACAATTTATTCTTTGTTGGAAGTATTAGATCTTGTACAGTCGATCATGAGAAGAATTGTATATCAGGGTTGAGCTGCAAACAATAAACAATCACACAATGTTTTTGTGCCAAGAAATACATTTAGGTAGATATAGTTGCCGAAAATTAACATAAAGAAAAATAAAATATCATTTTATCCTTCACAGAAATTAGTTCATTAAGAAAGTGATGTATAAAGATATATTATAATCAATGTATCTAATATCTTTAAACATTAATAATTATGTCGTAATCACACAGTCTTTGGGGTTCTTGCCCTAAACCTTCATTGACGACCTCCGTGTCGCGGCAGTAGATCATTAGACTGCAACGTCGGGGGTCATGGGTTCGATTCCCGCTCAGTGCAAATATTTATATGCATAATTAAGGATGTATAGATTTGAGGAGATGTGCGGCTGTGTGCCAGTGGGATGTGGTTTATGGTCGATGTACCTGTAATATTAAAAGTGAAGATTACTTCGAAAAAAAAATTACAATGTACTACAAAAGTTGTGTAGCGCCCTAGTATATATAGATACTTTAAATATAATTGAATAGCGTAATTGAATATGTGAAAAAAATACAACCTCACTATAACATGCCAATAGTGATGTACAACTATTACCGTTACGGATAGTCGATTACAGAAATATAAGGATGCGGAAGACGGAGGACCGGGTGCCGTGGCGCGCATTGGGAGAGGCCTATATCCAGCAGTGGACTATAATAGGCCGATTGATTGATAATATAATACATCTATTTACATTGTTCTGAATGTTTGTATATAAAATATGTATGTCTTTATAAAAAATGTAAATTAGTAAATGTATCTGTGTTCTAGAAACTATAGTATAAGCTATTCGTAGTTTCAGAAATCAGTTCCTTAGTTTTGAAACATAAAAAAAAGTGTGTGTACCTACTTATGTACGCACGTAAGAAGTTATACTTTTATCTAGTTAAATAAAGTTTATTTAAATGTCATAGTAAATAATACATACCTTCAACTAACCTCAAATTCTACAAACGTAGTCAAAGTAATATGTAAAAATCATTTTTATCACTGAATAAAATCTAATCAATGTAACGAAACCATAGTTTCATTGATCAAAGTGGTACAATGCCATCTATCAAGCCATAGGTTAGTTACGTTTAACTATTAGACAATCACTATCGTGAAGTTACCTTTTTTGAAAAACTAAAATATTGACTATCTAACTTCAGGGTGTCGGTTTTTCGTGACGGTGTGCGCGCGCATCGTAAAAATTTACTCTCGTCATTTTTCTATAATGCGCCAAAAGAAGTATAACTTCAAAAATCTCTCGCTTTTATTAGCTTCACTTGTAAATAACTTAACGTTACTAATAATTTAAACAAATCTTATGTAGACGTAAATTTTAAGCTACTTTTTATTGTCATACCTAAATCAAACTTTGTATGGATATGTAGTTTGGATGACAACACTATAATTTGGCATCTTGCAGCTGATCTGTGGATGTGACCAGGAGGTGGATACTGGAACTCTTTAGTGGCTACTAGTAAATCCCTTGAATTTAGACACATATTATCAGTTTCGACTAGTCCAACCGATTAGGCTTGGTAATAAAAGTCTGAAACTTTCTGAAACTTGTTTTTTAGTTTGACTAAACCAAAATAATTATGTGCATCTGGTTCGTCTAAATTTTTACGGCTTTGTGTTAACTATTATCTTATCTGTGCTACAGAGATAAAGATTAATTTAGTTTAGTGCTTATTTTGTTTAGTATTATGATTTACAATTAGCAATATCTTCTAGGTTATTGTTGTTTCGTGACTGGTCATGCTGATCATTTGCACTATTCCCGTATGAAAAAAAAAAAACAAATTAAGGCACGCAAGTTTTCGGGCGATGAGGAACTTATGACGGGGTATGCGGTTGTGTTTCAGTGCCTGGAGGAATGTGGCTTACACGTATGAAATCTGTACCTATTACTGAAAGTCGAAAAAAATAATTAAAAAAGTACGACACACTTATGTAGCGCCCTAGCATGCATAGATATTTTAAATATAATTGAATAGTGTAGATGAATATGTTGAAAAAATATAACTTCACTATAACATGACAATAGTGATGTACAACAATTTCCGTTACGGATAGTCGATTAGAGAAGTATAATTAGTTGCATTAATGGCGGCCGAATTAGATACGGAGTGAAATGTCACAATTAAACATTAGGGGTGACAATGTTATTTTTATTTTAATTGTGACGTCATTTGACATCTGCTGTTAGTTTTTTTTTGTTAATTGATAGTATAAGCAGACGCTTCCAAAATGTTTTATTCCTGACCATTTATTATTAGGTAACCATTGGTGTATCAAGATTTGCAGGCTTTTAGGTACTATAATTACTAAGGAACTCAATGATCAAACATCTAGTCTCATTTGTATAAAAAAATACACTTGCAACCTTATGAACTGCCTGAATTCAGAAGTCGCTGCCGCAGAAAAATGAACTCTCACAGGTGAAAGATTCGACATATAATAAATAGCTCACAATAGTTAACTATAGGCAAACAATTTTTCGATATGGAGTATTAATTTTAGTAGCGTCGACAGTCGTTATTTATTGGTCTTCAATTCGTGAGCCATATTTTCGAATTTCGAAATGACTTTAATTGCTTTTTTTAAAACAGCTAAAGGAATTCAAGCACAAGTGTCTATAGATAGTTGTGACGTATTTGTGTTTTGACATATCTACAAAAAACTCTTTTTTGTGTGCGTGTGGATTCGTGGGTTTTCGGTGAGTCAGTGTGTCGAAACCGAACAATTATAAAACAACCCTAGCAATCTAACTCATCAACCGAAAAACAAGACTGCTTCTTTGTAGTGTAGATTTAATCCAATCAAGAGGTTTCAGTAGAATGGTCTGAGAAATGTATTTAGGATAATCACGAATAAAAAAATCATATCTGTATACAATTATAACGTAATGCCTGATACTATCAAAAATTAGACCACATATATTTAAATCACGCCACTTGAAACTTCCATTAGCTATTGTTCATTTCAATCGTCAATTTTATTTCTATTTTTATGGAACCGGTCTGAAGATATGACCAATCTAATAAAAAAAATGATCACAAGTAAAATGTGATCACATTTAGCTAAGTTTACGGGAAACACAAACAAAAAGGGAAAGGTTCCTTTCCAAGTAAAATGAATTTTATAATTATCTTTTAAAAAAGTATCACCGACTTCAATGCGCCTCAGATTACCATAATCGCTGCAAATTTGCCTATAAAATTTGAAGAGTTCCCTATAAATAAATATATATATATATATATATACCTATATATATATATATATATATATATATATATATATATATATATATATATATACAGTTGAACATAGAAGCTCCTCCTTTTTTGAAGTTGGTTAAAAATAGCGGGTACGGTGACGATTGTTGGACCCGGACCAAACACTGACCGTTACTATTACACCGGATTGAAATCTCTACATTAGTAAATGCAATTGCCATCGACAGACACACTAAACACTGTATGGACGTCATAGTGTGTCGAAGTCGTAGTGTGACAATTATAGTGTGTCGAAGTGCCGACAGTGCGAACACAAAAAATGAAGACCAAGTGCGGGTAGTTCTTGAAACTCCGAGGCGTAACTGAGGTCATCAGCCCACCGTTTTCACAACGATCGGTGGAAATTCAAAACGTAGGGTAAACAAATAGGTATCGTACCTTATAAATATTGGTCCCGATTTAAACATATAATATGCATACAAGGAACAAAACTATAAAAAGAACTGTCAAAAGGTATTGTATCTTCTACTTATTACCGCGATTAAGTTCCGATTTACACATCTAACATGTATAGTCGCGAAAGTTTAAAAACAATTACGTAGTACAGATCCTGCATCGCGCTATGAGAGTTATCGCGCCAATTAGTATATATACAACTTCCCAACATTAACTGTTGGGCCATAGGAAATACATATACTGTGGTTGGGCCGCAGCCCGCCAGGCGTGATCACCTAGCCTGGTCGGAGGATCCTCACTTTGTGTTGGACGGACATAACACCCGTTCCTACATAGTATTTACAACGTATCTTCATTTAATAAATCAATCATGTTAGATGGCATGATGTAATGACTTCCCGGCTACAGGGATACGACCCTGAACCGTTCGAGCTCGACTCTTCCCAATCCTTCCGTATATGCTATTTCATTTTCCTTCCATTGCCTTCACTTACTACCTTTCCCTCTCAATATAATCTTAATTTTCTCATCTTTAATTTCCAAAGTGCCAAGCTAATCTCAATAGGCTTTGCCCCTATTACGTAATAGTGGGCAAGCCTATTGAGATCAACTTAGTAAAGTGCCAAGTGTGAGTGTCACCAAATTAAAGTTGGCAAAATGTGGGGTTTAATACGCCTCTACCTATCCCTTCGGCAGTACAAGCGTGTGTATGTATGTATTCATTTAATAAATTCTACTACAACTATAAATTATTCCACTTCAAGACACTGTAACACATCTTATCAGTAAATAAATGAACGGTTGATTTCTAACGATTAATGCGCTTGCGCATCGAACATTAATTCACTGTGTTCCCTGTGTTATACGCCTACAGGGATGTGAGTGTACGTAGACTGGGGACTTAGGACTACATTTATATATGTATTATACATTTTTACCCAACTGCGGATAATTTAGACGTCACCAGATTCGTCTTGGTAGTGCAAGTGTCACTGGATAAATAACAATTAAAAAACAATAATATCGAATTTTCGGTGCCATATTGGCCCCACCGAGTGTTGTATCAAAATGAAGCGTTATAAAAGATGATTACAAAAATATTCACAACTCATTTGTTTATAAGTTAGAATTTTTACCGCAGTCAACACGACAGCGTTAAAAATACTGGAGTGATTTACTACGGATTTAACGTGGCTCATCACATCTAACTCTTACGTAATTTCAAATTACCGTGCCGCTTACTATAGAAGGTGTTCAGTTCTCTATACTGCAGATTTGTTTTTGTATTTACGAAGTAAATACGAGGGAATTCAGCTAAACCTCGGTCATCTGACATACAGCACTGTTGTCGTAGAGCGAGAGAGGTTTAGCTTTTTACATATAAGAAGAAAGAGATGCTTGGAGTTTCCACAAGTTCTGTGCATTTTCTGCGGGATGAGATAATGCTAATGTTTTCTAAAATTCCTTTCAGTCTACCTATTGCTGAACCTGTATATCCAATGAAAGTTGTATGGAAGACTTAGCTACTTAGTTAGCTTACGATAAAGTCATCTACGATTGTTTTATAAAAATAATAATAATAACTTCACACATCTCACACACGGCCATCTGATCCTAAACTAGGCAGAGCCTGTACTATGGTGACAAGACTGCTGATAAACATACTTATATATTTCTAAATACATACATATCATAGATAAATTACACCCAGACACAGAACATATGACCATGCTCATCACACATTTATTTGACCTGGGTGGGAATCGAACCACGACCTCTGGCTCATCAGTCAGGGTCACTAACCACTAGACCAACAGGCCAGTCAACTTGTTTATATAATACTTGGTGTGCAATAAAGAGTGTTTACTTATCTAGCTTTTTGTGACGTTTTTTGGTTTGCTATTTCCTCGTGAACCTAGTAACGACACTTCAACTATATAAATCGGAATTTGTATTTCAATGATTTGCATCAGTTTAATCAACATTTCATTCAAACTAGTATACTCAATAAAACACTAAAATATTTACCTAACTCCTAACTCAACGTGGTCACTAATTTATCAGTTAAAAATAAATGAATAAAGCAGTTGCCAGCAGTCAAAACATTCCCCATCTAATTGTATTTTTATTTAAATGTTGCCACGCGGAATTATTAGGGGATGATATTTCAAACGGCGAACGACCGATAACGATCGCTGCTGACCCCACTCAGGCACCCGTGATGATATTTTAATAAAATGGGGTATTTTAGTGGTATCTAGATTAATTGTTTTTTGGTCATTTCGTTTTAGTTTTATGATTGAAATACATGTTACGTACTGTAAATGGTTTAACTAGCAGCGAACCGCGGTTTCACCCGCGTAAGTCCTGATCCCGTGGGAATATCGGGATAAAAAGTAGCTTATGCGTTAATCTAGGTCTCCAGCTATCTACATACTAGTAGATAGTTTCATCGCAATCGGTTCAATGGTTTTTGCGTGAAAGAGTAACAAACATCCATCCATCCAAATTTTCACATTTATAATATTAGTGGGATTAAGGTTAATCAGGTATATTGAAACTTTAATGTCATCTGTAAAACAGTTTAGTTTTTTAGGGTTGCGTTGGGGCTAACGAAACCCTATTACTAAGACTCCGTTGTCCGTCTGTCTGTCAGCGGTCTGTATTTTATATACCGTAACAAGTAGACAGTTTTCACAGAGTGTTTACTTGTATTGCCGCTGTATAAAAATAATCAAAATCTTTGACAATGGTACCGAATGGTATGAGAGTACGTCTTGCACTTGACCGGTTATTTAAAAAATTGTTAAGATGACACCGGCGGACAGTTTTATCATGGCATCATTCGCCACGGGCAGGAATTTAGGCATCTTCATGCGGTTAGAAAAACAAAGAATGTTATAACCAAATATTTTTAAATTTGACCTCCTTGTGTTCAGAAATGACTACAGTATGAGGTGATCTTTTTTTATATTATAGGGGGCAAACAAGCAGACGGGTCACCTGATGGTAAGTGACTACCGTCGCCCATGGACACCTGCAACTCAACAGTCACAAGTGCGTTGCCGGCCTTTGAGATAGGAGTATGCTACGTTTAATAGGGTATTATCGGGTCAGCAACGAATACGTGACATCCCTGCAGTTGAACACATGTAAATGGTTGGCATCAGTAAAAAAATGAAAGGATATACCAACTTTTGATATCATTGAATATCATAATAGACAGGAACTTCAATATCTGAGAGTCCAGTACCCTAAACTACATCTACCAGTAAGTACCCTGTGTAATCTATGCCAAGATATTTTTAGCCTTAGACGAGTTTTTTTAAACCAATATTTACGTTTTTATTCAAACATTAGCAGCGCCCAACGTGGGAATATCGGGATAAATAGCCTATGCGTTAATCTAAGTCTTTAGCTATCTACATACTAAGTTTCATCGCAATCGGTTTAGTGGTTTTTGCATGAAAAAGTAACAAACATCCCTCTATCCATCCATCCATCCAAACTTTCACATTTATAATATTAGTGGGATTTTATTAGGAACTGATCTTTGCGAATGTGAGAAGTATTTGGATATTCATAATGTTCGGAGAACTGTTTATCTGCAGAAAAGTATTTTTTCAGGTGAAAGTTAACAGTTGTTCATTAGAACGTCTTCGATTGTGATAACTGTGGCAGCACTTTGGGTGACTCGTACTTAAAAAAGTGTAGCTATTAAAAAAAATAACATATAAGTAATGCCAATAATGTAAAAGTTAGCCAGAGAGAAATACCTTGATTCATTTCTCATGAGTAGATGGTCCTTCGAGCCACTCCTTATATGTGTGTGTAACACGAAAAATATTTATTAATTACTGACGTTATCCTACGAATACTATATGTCTATTCCTTCTGTATTCATCCTTAAGATTATTCTCTATTAACTGGTTTTATAATAATTATAGTCTACAGCTAATTAAGCTTTAATAACTCCTCTTTGGACATATGTATAGAATACAGACTAAATTTTCCGTTTACAGTAAAACGACAAATCAAAAATGATATTGCGCGTGAAGCCGAGGCAACATTAGCGTATGGATGGCACAGCGTACGTGGCGTGTGCCCACTGCCCATAAATACAGCGGACTAATGACTGCATAACTGATATTTACGTCGCGCACACTCTCGTCAATGTCAGGAGTTTCGGCACTCAGTGAAAAAAAAAACTGACGTGCGTATGTATCACTGTATCAGTAATTTAGTATTATAAAGATCAGTTACAGCAGGTGCTCGACGGATCCAGTACTTAAATCCTACAGAACAAAGTGATTAGAAAACACTACAATTCTGTTGTTTTCTATTGTTGAGTACTAGAGCTTACATCTGTGATTTTTTGTCAAAATAATTTAAATGTGAAAATTTGGATGGATGGATGTTTGATACTCTTTCACGCCAAAACTACTGAACCGATAACGATGAAACTTGGTATATAGATAGCTGGAGACCTGGATTAACATATAGGCTACTTTTTATCCCGATATTCTCACGGGATCGGGACTTACGCGGGTGAAACCACGGGCGCTGCTAGTAAATTATAGATTTAGTTGTGTACGAATATCCAGTGCTATATTGGCTTATAAATTTATATAGAAAAACTAATATATTTTTATTGCACAGTCAACGAACGAAGATTTACATCCTTGACTCCTATTTGTACATTTTCCCCTGAAACTAAAGTGATGTAAAGCGACTAGCATATAACAAAACCACTATAAGGTTTACAAGCATTCTTGTAATGTTCGACATCTTATTATTTACTAATAGTCTTTGTAAACGTGAACTACTGATATTTTCTACTGTCACAGGAGTACGCGTGTCGCTCTAATCAGCCAATCAGCCCCTTGCTGATGATGAATTCGTTGCAGCTTTTACTCCGCAAGCGAGAGCTCACTGACATTTCATTGGCTAGTGCAAGGAGTAGCACAAATAAACCAGTTCGATAATTTGGCCACTATTGCGGATAATGCCCTTCAATTCACATGCGCCATAACATGTTTTATTACAAGGTCGAACTCTTAAACTTTTTAGTGAACGAGATTGTGGTGGATAGTGGAATTCATCAGAGAGAGTTTTAATTTTCTTGCACTTGGCACTGTTTTTACAGTAAAAGTAGCACCAATGCGAACAGAGTAAATGTTACCAAAGAATCGTGCAACAAATGCTTTTGTCTCTCGGGTTTGTTATCAATGCCTAAAGAAGATGGATAACCCAGCATACCTAGCAAAGAAATCCGTAATTCCTGTTAAACTTTAAACTACAAAATATTCTTGTGATTTATTAAAGTAAAATAATTTTATTAATTCAGGGTCAAATGCACTGTCATTACCAAGAGTCTTTACGCCGAATCCATACTTCGGCCAAAAGTAATATATATGTTGAACAAAAAATCCCTATTCAGTAAGGTTATCATTGTAAAACGAATTAAAAGAGCCCGCCTGAAAGTACGGTTTCGGCAAAGGATTGGATAAAAATTATAAAAATGATATACGATGGGGCACGTCGGCTTGATGTGGAAATACCTCGGCTTCTAGGTATGGGACAACGCGATAAAGTTATCGATAAAATTCTAGATTTAGGCTTTCTTTTCAAGATAATCAGGAACAAGGAATTCATACATAGAATAGACAAAGAGACGTTTTAAACATCCACATTTGGTCAACCATAATTTGGTACACTCACGGAATAGGGGGCAAACCTATTACCGTGAACCGGTCACTTTGAAAATTAAATTTAAAAAATTGGGAGTAAATTAAAAGGGAAACGTAAGTAAGAAGGAGAAGCAATGGAAAGACAGGGATATTGTCTATTCTGATGGATTGGGGAGTGAGCAAAAGCTCGACAAGCTCACGGTCGCATACTTGTAGCTCGAACTGGCTGTTGGCGGGAAGTCCGAGTCTTCTAACATCAGTCAGAATCTATGGATTTAAAAAAAAGGATAAGAATGTTTATTAGTGCCCTAGAATCGATAGTAACCTGTTTAGTTTGTAGCGCTGTATAAAGTCGAAGATGTCGTGTTGGCAGATCGAAGAGTGACCATCAGACGTGTAGCTGAGGTCACAGGGATCTCATTCGGTAGTGTTTAAAGAATCTTAGCGAACGAATTGCATATGAAGAAAGTCTTGCGCGTTGGGTATCGATAATGTTAACCGACGAGCAAAAGAAAATACAAGTTGAAATTTCGAGGGTGAAAAAAAGTTCCTACCAGATCAGGATATTTTTTGTTACGTTTCGTGACCATGGGCGAGACCTGGATCCACCATTTCATAACTTGGAAGCGAGCCTCCTCACCGACGCCGAAGAAATTCAAAGTGTCAAGTTCGGCGGGAAAAGTCATGGCCTCCGTCTTCTAGATTACTATACCATTAAAGTATAATATCTATGGATTTACAAAAAAGGATAAGGATGTTTATTAGTGTCCTTGTAATGATCCTAAATATAACACATAGGTAAATTCTTACCCTCAATTATAATTTATTTTTGTGACGTATCATTCTGCTTTTTTAAGTACTTCACATTACATATATGCTAAGATCTTTATCCAGGTTGAAGTGCAGTAAAGTTGGAAAATATCTACGAACTATAAACATACACTTTAAGCAACCATCGACAGATATGGGCATCCTTAATTCATATTTAGTAAATTAAGCTCCTTTTACATTGACCGAACCTCATTTTTGACGGAATTTTTTTTTACTGTTTCATTGGCGTGTTGTCTTGTATGTTTGGGATTGTCTAATCTTGGTGAAATAACCCTGCTTTAAAAAGAACCGGTACCACTGAAGCTGAAACTTGGTACACCCGTTCCGGAGATTAGCTGGAACAAATAGACAGGCAGACAGACAAAAATTAAAGAAATGATTTTTTGGCATATGTAACGCGTAAAAATTCGAATGCATTTAGTGAAATGCTGTTACTATGACATTACAAACAGACACTTTAATTTTACTTATTTGAATATATATATGGTTTCACTCACGTGTGTATTTCGGGGATGCCTTGTTCCGGAGACAAAATCTAAATTATTAACACGAACAAAGCGGCGGACATTAGCTTGTATTATTATAAGCTAACTTTCCCCCGCGGCTCCGCCGCCTGAGAGTTATTTTCTGGATGATAGGAACCCTATGGACATATGTGACGTGTTAAATTATTAACATTAATTAATTAACCAACGAATTTTTACGCAAATGCACAAAAATTACACCACGTTGACATTGTCATATTTTCTGAAGGCTTGGTAGTAGGCGCAAAAACAAAGATTATAGGAAACACTGATACTTGTATTCTATCTCATTCTCTCACAGACTAAATCCTTTTTGTGAATATGTTTGTCTCTTTTCAAAGATTATAGAAAACACTGTAAACTTGTATTCTATCTCATTCTCTCGCAGGTTAAATCATATTTATGAAAATATGTTTCTTTATCTTGACGCTTTTTCGTTTCATCGAATTTCAAATCACAACGATTCTAAAGAAATTTCCCTTCAAAAATGGACACCAAATTCCACAGAGTATAATACAGTGTAAAACCGTCTTAGCACACACGCGCTCTCGAAGCCAGCGTCAAAAGAATTAAAAAGTGCCCCACTCTGCATCGAATGGGTTGCAAAAAACAGCAATGAACGCGCAGTAACGTTATTAGCGAAGCTCTGAGCGTGGATTATGTTCGGGCTGTGTGCTGCAGAAAAATTGGGAGAACTCGTCAGGTATATGTACCTTTGGGAGGGAAAATTGGTGGGTGTTTTTGATGGCTTATTGAAAGGCTTGGACTTTTACGGTAAGATATTCTTTGTATTTCGTATTATTAAGAGAATTTTGTCCAATTTGAGCGGTACCTTGTTTTATTCGTACGTATTTCAAGTGCTCTGTAAAAAGCCTCACAATGAGGCCTTTTGGTAAAGTTGTGTAGTGTTTTGTGAACTCCAACTTACTGCCACCACCAAGTTATTATAATGTAACTAGCAGCACCCCGTGGTTTCACCCACGTAAGTCCCGATCCCAGTTTCCAGCTATGTACATACCAAGTTTCATCGCAATCGGTTCAGTGGTTTATGCGTGAAAGAGTAACAAACATCCATCCATCCAAACTTTCACATTTATAATATTAGTGGGATGCATAATGCCAAAATGCTAACCATCTCTTTATGTGGGAGAGCCATGCTTAGGCACGTATAGGCCGGCTCGACTCCGCTCGTTACCACGGCCTCACAGAAAACCAGCCGTGAAGCAATGCTTGCATTGCATTTCGCCGCGTGAGTGAGGTTACCGGAGGCCCTAACCTCCCTCTTCCTTATTCCCCCCTCCCCCTCTTCCCACTCTTCCCCCCTCCCCCTCTTCTCCTACTCCCACCTTAAAGGCCGGCAACGCACTTGTAACTCTCGAGTTGCAGGTGCCCATGGGCGGCGGTAGTCATTTACCATCAGGTGACCCGTCTGCTCGTTTGCCCCATATACCATAAAAAAAAAGAAATGTAAAAATGGAAAAAAACTCTAAGTTTCACAAAATAATTAGATTTTATCTCAATTATTACATTTTTTTTTAGATTTTTTTAATTATATGAAATAATAATTATAGTAGTAAAACTATAAAATACACTTTAATGGCAAATCGAATTTAAAAGTAAAAAAGAGTTCTACTATCCAACTCCTGGTTTCATCATCAGATCAGCTCCAAGATGCCAAATTAAAGCATTGTCATCCAAACTACATATACATACAAAGTTTCATTTCGATATGACAACTAGAAGTAGGTTAAAATGTACTTCCAAGATTTGTTCACATAGTTATTTAGACGTGAAGCAAATACAAGTGCATTAATAAATAAAAGTGGGAATAGATTTCTACATTTCACAAAATAATTGGATATTATCTCAATTAATTCAATTACTACATATTATTTTTAGGAAATTTTGTAATCACTACATATTATAAAATAAAGTCCCCCGCCGCGTCTGTCTGTTCGCGATAAACTGAAAAACTACTAAACGGATTTTCATGCGGTTTTCACTAATAGACAGCGTGATTCATAAGGAAGGTTTAGGTGTATAATTTGTACCCGTGCGAAGCCGGGGCGGGTTGCTAGTTACTTAGAATAAAAAATAAGGTTTTCATGGTAATAAATTGTAATGACCAAATCACTACATATTATATTTACAATTTAAAATACTCCCGACTCGAAAATACCTTCAACGATTAGAAAAGAGCTGATGATCTTCGAACGGCTGAACAGATTTTTTTGAATTATATCAAACAAAAAAAAATCAAAATCAAAATCGGTTCATCCGTTCGGGAGCTACGATGTCACAGACAGACACGTCTAACTTATAACGCCGTGTCTGTCTGTCTGTTCGCGATAAACTGAATATCTACTGAACGGATTTTTATACAGTTTTCACTAATAGACAGCGTGATTCATGAGGAAGGCTAGGTGTATAATTTGTTAAGATTTTGTGTAAATTGATTGAAATATGTTGGTGATTGTTGAAGATGTCTCTGCTACCCGTGCGAAGCCGGGGCGGGTTACTCGTTATTAACCGATTTCAAAAAGGTATTTTTTTTAAATACAAGTAAACATCCGTTGTTGGGATAGCTAAGCGTACCTAGTTAGTCTATTTAGTAGAAAAAAAAATATCTGGAATGTGATGACACTTTTTTTTTAAACATTAAAATTTTATATATTTTAATACATCAGTTACAAATAGTTTAATATAGTTGCATAGAAATATAGTTACGTTTTAGTTACTTTAGAACTAGAAATATACAATTAAAATTAATTGAGCTATAATTAATCAAAAAAAATTATTACAAATTGTTGTAAAAACAAATCTGTAGCTTAAAATTAATGCAAACTTAAATTGCAAAAGATTTTGCGTCAACAAAAAAAAAGCAAAAAGAGTCTCTCCGGCGGGGAATCGAACCCCGGTCTCCCGCGTGACAGGCGGGGATACTTACCACTATACTACCGAAGACTTACTTTCGAGATGCAAATTACGTGTATTGTTGTCACAAAATGGCGTGCCGCGGTAGATAGGTGTCACTGATAAAAATTCGCAGAAGAATTTGATAACGTCTAGAATGTATTGTTTGATTACATTAATATGTAATGTAAACGGTAGTTTTTTTTTATGGTATAGGGGGCAAACGAGCAGACGGGTCACCTGATGGTAAATGACTACCGCCGCCCATGGGCACCTGTAACTCAAGAGTCACAAGTGCTTCGCCGCCTTTTAAGGTGGGAGTAGGAGAAGAAGGAGAGGGGGGGGGGGAAGAGTGGGAAGAGGGGAAAGACGGGAATAAGGGGAAAGAGGGAAGGGTTCGGGCCTCCGGTAACCTTACTCACGCGGCGAAATGCAATGCAAGCATTGCTTCACTGCCGGTTTTCTGTGAGGCCGTGGTATCGGGCGGAGTCGAGCCGGCCCCATACGTGCCGAAGCATGGCTCTCCCACGTTAGCTGAAACGATGATTATTGTTTGTAAAAATATATTACTAGCAGTGCCCCGCGGTTTTACCCGCGTAAGTCCCGATTCCGTGGGAATATCGGGATAAAAAGTAGCCTATGCGTTAATCCAGGTCAGGTTAATCCAGCTATCTACATAAAGTTTCATCACAATCGGTTCAGTGGTTTTTGCGTGAAAGAGTAACAAACATCCATCCATCCATCCATCCATCCATCCATCCATCCATCCATCCATCCATCCATCCATCCATCCATCCATCAATCCCTCCATCCATCCATCCATCCATCCATCCATCCATCCATCCATCCATCCATCCATCAATCCCTCCATCCATCCATCCATCTATCCAAACTTTCAGATTTATAATATTAGTAGAATTAATTTATTTTATTTCTTTGTCTTTGTATTGTATTTCTTTTCTTTTGTAAAGAAATAAAATATAATTTTATTATATTTTAATATAGTTTGTTTAATTATAAATTATAATATTATTTTCAAATATTTAGTTTACATATAGATAAATGAATTTGTTTTAAAGTTAACAGTAGACGTGTTTCATCATTTCTTTCTCTCTAGCAACACACGCGTAATTTTTTCCAATAACCTACACAAAACATCCACTTATATTTCAAAGATTATTCGAGCCAAAATAATAACGATACTTGTAGAAGACAATTGATCCCTGTCGGTACATACAAACAGACAGACGTTTGGGAAAAAAAGCGTCTGAAATAAACAATAACTCCTTGCCGACAATAGAACTGATCGCACTACAGAGATAAAAATCATATTTTTCATAAATATCGCTTTTTAAGCGGCGCAATGTACAAGAGACAGCGATTTACTCATTATCATCAAAGCTGTCTATGCATTTCATGGCGAAAAAATTTGCTGAGGTTTTTGTTTTTTATTAATTTGAGAGTAGTGCTAGTACAGAAATCATTTCTTTTAAAATATTTACAAGTAAAGTCATTCATAATGAATAAATCTTAACTTTTATGGTGTTCAAAGTAGCATGAAATTTAATTACATTACGTTACTATGAGTAAGTGAATAAGTTATAGTAAGTTTGAAAATACAATACAATCTAGCTTCTTTTGGTAAACCCCAGTCTGCACAGCCCTTCACTGATTTAAACTTTGTTTTTTTCATTTATTTTTCCTTACACATTAGACATATCTTACACAGATAGCTATGCCAAAATCTGTCACTGTTGTACAACTTTCCGCTAACCGCTCTCTCTTATGCCTTACACCAAAACCCGGGGGAGCGTTAAGGGCTCTTCACACGAGTTATTAGCTCTTTTGTGGAGTGCTCTTATATTTCACGCACCGTTGCCGGCGGGCGCCCGCGCGCCGTGTGGGATACCTTTTGTGTCCACGTAATGGACAATATTGATTGTTAATGAGGAGAGCTATGGTTTTGTTAAAATTATCTTTGTACGATTGATGTAGAGTTGTGTGTTTGTTTTAAAAAGTGTAAAAAAAGAAGGTTTTATTTTAATTATTAACCGACTTCAAAAAAGGAGGTTTTGTATTCGATCCGTATGTATTTAGGCGATTTTTAAAAAACGAATGGACCAATTTTCATGATTCTTTCACTAACGTATTTAACATACTTTCAGGAAGGTTTAAGTTAATAATACATTAGGAATTTATTAGTTTTTTTTAAAACTAAGTTAGTTAAAATACGTTTAGTTATTGTTTTAATTTATGCTTACTTTGATACTATCATTAGCTTAGAAAGAATAATCGGTACGAAGCCGCCATTTTATGCCAGTATTTAATTAAAAACTAGCAGGTTTTATATCTACCTATAAATTAAAGCAACTTACGTCATACTTACTTTTAAAATTTCACGTTCCATGATATAATTATGTATTTACACGGGAATTAACGCGATCACGAAATAGGTATTACATACCTCTGAATTGTCTGACGTTTTCCACCAAGTTGCACTGGCCGTTGTCACAGGCTGACAGGCACTTTTTCGTAATAATCTATCTACTTTCAGATATAACCTAACTTTTACGCATCGTGGCTTAAATAACTACCGAAAAATAAACACTATTGTTGTTCAATCACTCAAAAATAAGAACAACCTTGCCGACTTTAAAATAAAAGAAACAGTTAGACGTAAGTTTTTGTATTTCTTAATCTCTTTCCATTGTGTAGAAAAACATATAAACGGATTGAGAACGCCTAATTGAACAAAACTTGATTTAATGGCGCGTAAAATTGCAAATGGCCGCAAGATGGCCGCTTGACAGTTGGTGAAAGCGCGCCAAAACCCTTTGGGATCTGTCAAACGCAAACAGATGGCGGTAATTTGCAATAATAACAATTTGTAGACGATTTTATTGTTATTTATTGTAGTGTAATAATTGTTTGGACAGGCTAACTCTGGATATATGTATCCTCGATTACTTTAATTAGGTTTGCAATAGTTCAACTATGTAATGGCTTTATTCGCTCGCGAGAGAACTGATGACAGTTATAATGGCGACAGTTGGTTACAATGAAAAGTAATTCAAAGAGGTAGGCCGTGGCAGAATTCAGGTGGTATTGGCGACGCCTGTACCTCCACTTCGCAAGAGACAGTGGTTTGACTAGCCCTAGTGGCGTAGTGCTTTCTTTTTTCTTTCTAACAAATTGGCGAGGGGATGGGGGGGGGGGGAGAGAAAAAAAGCTCTATATCCGTGTTCTTATCCGCTTCTTTTTATTTTGCAAAAAATAAATATTTAAATATCTAATGTGAGTTACTAATATTATTAACAGTTTTGAGGTACCATTTCAATGTATTTATAACGAGATCAAACCCCAAATCTTTGTGATATGTGTATTAAAATAAGTATTTAAACAATCACGCGCAGTGGCAGTCAAAACATGTCGTGTTTATTAACGTCAACTGTCGTTTCAAGATCACGCGGTTCGGCATCAATTGAGAGCATGAGGCCGGTATCCGTATTCGCGGATCTAGACACTAATAGCCCGTATTCGCGGATCTAGACACTAATAGTCCGTATTCGTATCCGCGGTTATACATTTTTAAAGATTCGTCACATCACTAGTTGACATCACTGAAATTGCACGTGTTCACATATCAAGAAGTAGGTAATAAATTATCATTTCTTTACTCAAAAAAAAAAACGTTGTCGAACAATTCTGAATCCGATGTGTGTATTTATGTTTGGATAAACATTATATTATATATTTGGATTTTTGACAATTTTGCTACCCTTGTAAAGCCAGGGCGGGTCGCTAGTTTTTTCTATATTTTATTTTAAACTTTATGCATATTTGGTACATTGGCGGACTTAATGCCTAAGGCATTCTCTACCAGTCAACCAGTGGGTGATGCAGAGAAAAGAAGAAGTAGGTGCAATTAAAGATTATCCCACTAATATTATAAATGTGAAAGTTTGGATGAATTGATGGATGGATGTTTGTTACTATTTCACGCAAAAACCACTGAACCGATTGCCATGAAACTTGGTATGTAGATAGCTGGAGACCTGGATTAACGCATGGGCTACTTTTTATCCCGACATTCCCACGGGATCGGGGCTTACGCGGGTGGATCCGCGGGGCGCTGTTAGTGTTAAATAATTTTACAGACCACTTGTAAAAAGAATCACAATATGTTTAGGTTATCTAATGACGTGAAAAAGGAATACACACGCAGGGACACTCACACAACACACATATGCAAGCACACAATTACACTTTCTCATTAAATCCGCACACCAACACACTGTTAAAATACATAGGTAAACGCACATATACATACATTGTATTAATACAAATAATTATTTAAAAAATAAGGCACATTCATTAAAAAACCTGACTATCGGTTACATCGTTAAAAATCGGACATACGCGTGTACCTAGTTAGAACCATAACGGGTTCTTTGAAGTCGGTAATTATCTGCCTCGGGCTTGTGTTACCGTAATATGCTTGATTTTGTATGCGGAGATAAAGGACCTTTTATATCAACCGGATGTTGCGGTGAAACAACCCCTGCATTTGTAAAATAGATAGAAGTACTTGTGTACAGAAAGCTGTCTCATTGAAGACACTTATATAAATAAAAATAAATACATTTTTATAGTGGGAGAGCCATGCACGTGTGGGTCGGCTCGACTCCGCTCGATACCACGGCCTCACAGAAAACCGGCAGTAAAACAATGCTTGCATTGCTTCTCGCCGCGTGAGTGAGCTTACCGGAGGCCTTAACCCTTCCCTCTCCCCTATTCCCGTCCTTCCCCTCTCCCCTCTTTCCACTCTTCTCCTACTCCCACCTTAAAGGGCGGCCCAGGTGATCGGTTTGTTCGTTTGCCTCCTATCCCATAAAAAAATACACCCTGACACAGAACACAGTTCTCTATGTGGCCTTATTCTGTGCAGTTTTGTGGAAACCCTATAAATAAGCTCATCACACAGTTATTTGTCCTGAGTGGGAATCGAACCCACGATCTCTGACTCAGCAGCAAGGATCTCAAACCACCAGACCAATAGGCCTTAAGTGATACTTGTAATATGCGAGTAATTTAAAAAATAACACATTTCAATAACTGCATCTTCAAATACCACACATATTTAAAGTAATGAAACCATTTGTAATCAACACAAACAAATTGGGCCGGCCATATTAACATAACGATCCCTTACGATAGGGGTAGCACTGTGGGGTAGGTCCATAGAGTATGGGGTAGGAACGGGTACTGTTACATGATTTAGCAATTACCCACCCTTGCGATGAGATTTTTAATCTGAGGTTAATGGGCCCATGTGATTATGATGTTGGATGTTTAGGTACAGGGCCGAAAAGGCCTTTAGAAGCTGTGTAATGGCTCTTTATGGAATGGAGTGTTTTAAGAGGTTTGGATCATTGTGGACTCAAACCTTTAGTAAAGTTTTATAGCTGTTAGTGTAATGCCTTTCCTGAAAACCAGAGGCATCACAGTTACGAAAACTTAGGTACTAAGGACGAGGTCTTGAGGTAGGCATAAATATTTGGAAAAAATATGGATTTATTTTAAAAATGTTTGAAAATCTTGCAAAAACTCAAAAATAATAAAAATCTTACAAAAATATTAGAACTAATCTTGCAAAAAATATCAAAATCTCTTAGAAAAATAATGACAACATTTAAAAAATATTGTTTTTTTATCTTACAAAAACGCAAAAATATTGTAACGTTGAAAAATTATTTCTTAATATCCTATTAATATTATAAACGTGAAAGTTTGTGAGGATGTATGGATGTACGTATGTATAGATGTTTGTTACTCTTTCAAGCCAAAACTACGGAACCGATTGCGATGAAACTTGGCATGTAGATAGCTGGACTAACCCTGACCTGGATTTACATATAGGCTACTTTTTATCCCGATATTCCCACGGGATCGGGACTAACGCGGGTGAAACCGCGGGGCGCTGCTAGTTACACAATAATTGTAAAAAACTTGTAATAATTATTGGCTAAAAGCTTTGTAAGAAAATGTCTTAAAATTATTAAAAGTATTTTAAGTAAAATAACGTGTTATATCAGTTTTACTATCATCTATACTTTTTACGAAATTGACAAAACAAAACCCCAACATAGCGTCCGATTTGCAATCTCACCACATGTTAGTTCATAATAATAAATATGTACATCACAAAACCACATCATCCATAAAAAGATTGTCTAAACAACTGTGCAAAACATGTCCAATTTTATGGGCCCTAGTTTTTGCGAGCTAAAGATACGAGGAGGGTACAAGCGGAGCGGTAAGCGGGGCGTTAAGCGGCTAGATGGCGCTGCTAAACTTCAGTATGTGGTATGTATGTAACTTCAATCAATAATACACCGCCTTAATACAAGAAAAGGTAAAACATTTCCGTTGGCGCGCCATCCCCAAGACCGACTCCTTTGCCATGATAGCAAGCTGGATGACCCTCTTATATGGCGTCATGCTTTCACTCCGCCACTCTCTTAATAATCTTAAAATTTATATCAAAAACGTCTAGCAACTAGCTTCACGACTGACTTAGTCTGACTGACTACTACTCCTGACAATTCAAAAACATCTATTATGGGTTTAATTGAAACAAATTATTTTTCCCCAAAAACTTTTCGCCTTACCAAGCAAAACTAAGATGCTCTGTCTGGGAGCACTAAAACAAGGCAAGTTTTTTGAGTAGATCAGTTGCCACATGACATCACATGAACAAATCTTTTGCATGAATTAATTTAAAACAATATAATCCGTACTCCACGCTACGCCTTCGTACACGCTTCGTCTCATAACATGTTCACAGCCTTATATAGGTCCTTAGGGGTTGATTCCCAATAGACAGGGGTAGTTAATGATTATAAACACTAGTTAAATGATCGAATGGTGATGTCCTTTTAGTTAAGTGGGGGTGCCATCGGCCGTAGTGATGTTAGTGAACTGTTGGGAGTTATGAAGTTAAGGTGGGTAGACCCCATTATAATTTTAATGTAATTAGTTTTAGATGCCATTGTAATGTTATTTGGTGATTATGTGTTTTGTTTATTTGTTCTACGGATATTTTATATTGAAGCTGTTTTACTGACTTTAAAAAAGGAGGAGGGTTTTAAGTTGTGGTCTTGAACTTTTAAGTATATCACTACATCATCACTACATATTATAAAACAAAGTCCCCCGCCGCGTCTATCTGTCTGTCTGGAAAACTAATGAACGGCTTTTCACAGTTTTTATTGTGGAGGTAATAACGACTTGCTAAAAGGTTAATCGAATGATAATTTATTTACAAAATATCCTATCTTATATACAAGTTAATTTCATATATTATAAAGTGGGGATCTCAGGTCTTAGCAACTAGAGACACGTATTATAATATGCAGTGTCAGCATTCATGATTGAGTAACTTCCTATGAGGAATCACGTAGAGATTGTGACGCTCTGCTACGTGACTGCCATAGTTTTCAGTAATAGACAGAGTGATTCATGAGGAAGGTTTAGGTGTATAATTTGTTAAGATTTTGTATAAATCCATTGAAATATGTTGATGTCTCTGCTACCTGTGCGAAGCCGGGGCGGGTTGCTAGTTTATTAATAAAGAAATTAAATTCATTGTCCTTCTGTCTGTCGGTCAAGACCCTTTTTCTCAGGAACGCGTAGAGCATTCACAGTGACTATTCACTTTTCGTCAGACTTTTTCAATGTTTGAAAATATGTATTTTTCCACATGTATTCGAATTCCCAACGTCAACTGTTGGGCCGTGGCCCGCCTGGCATCATCACCCAGCCTGATAGGTACTCGTTCCTCCACCAAAGATGCTGATAACTGCTCACTCCTTGTTCTCGTTTATCGTGAAAGAGAAGTACTAAATAAAGCCTGTACACTGCGAGAGGCCTATGTCCAGAAGTGGATGATGATGGACTAAAGCCCCAAGTCAAATACTACTAGGAGGAAGTTTACTTCGGTAGTGTTCAAATCTATATCTTTGTGGTAATGAAATTAATACCTTCGTCGTATGAAATCTGTGGATGTACCATTTCGAACCTCGATGTACCTACTAAAGTGGGTACATCTAGGCTGTTAACTGCGTTTACTGTAAACGATTTTTATTTCAATCGAGCACCATAAAATTACAAAGTCAAATATTAATTATCGATTTTGTGTTTTATGTCATTGATAAAATAAAATCTTATTCATTTATATTAATAACTAATTCTAAACTAATTCTAAAAGTATAA
The DNA here is from genome assembly GCA_963859945.1 of Euplagia quadripunctaria. Lineage (NCBI taxonomy): Eukaryota > Metazoa > Arthropoda > Insecta > Lepidoptera > Erebidae > Euplagia > Euplagia quadripunctaria. Next base: position 13,254,091 of record OY982582.1, on the reverse strand, counting down.
CATCACTACATCACTACATATTATAAAACAAAGTTCCCGCATCTGTCTGTCTGTTCGCGATAACCTGAAAAACTACTGAACGGATTTTCATGCGGTTTTCACTAATAGACAGAGTAATTCATGAGGAAGGTTTAGGTGTATAATTTGTACCCATTGTTATAAAATATCTCTGCCCAAATCCCTATACAGTACAAACTAGGTTTTTAAGATGAAGAAAATTTTAAAAGTTAAATTTCTAAGGAAATCTTAAGAAGTAGAAAACAAGGAATGCTTTTTTAAAATAGAAATGATGACAAACAATAAATATTTGAACAAAGAATTCGATGATCGATTTTTTTTAATTCGAATTTGAAAAAACAATCGAACAGTCCTAGTTACCTGGTAAAAAATTAAAATACCGAACAGATTATTATATCATAAACATATATCTTGTAATAATAAAGGGTGGTGCTAATTGTTCAATACAAAACAAAATCTCGTCAATGACGATAAAATCGGATACACACCCTTCGCCCGAATCTAACCATTAGAAAACAAACATCTCAATTCGTATCCAAACGAGCTTATTCTAAACTCAAATAGACAATGGCAGCAGGGTAACATTGGCTGGAGAGATTTATAAGGGCTGCGCACACTAACAGGAAACTTAGTAAATTTTATTTTTTATTGTTAGTTCCATTTTCAAATTGAAATAATAATTTTATTTACTAAAAAATAGTGAAGCACACCATTTGAAATATGTGTACAGAATAGAAATTTTATTTTTAAGATGTAAGGCGCATCCTCGTACAATTTTCACAAAATACAGTTGTTTAGACATATCACAGGCAGATTATTATTATTATTTTAAGTGCCTAGTGCTACCTCGACCATTTCTAGTCTTTTGTAGCGCACTCTTGCAGCAGTGATTGTTTGTATTTCCTGCGGTTGCATGATGAACAATTCTAGGTTACTACTTCGGTGCCGCATTAGTGGGCCATAAAAGCATAGATATGCATTGCAGTTTCTTCTGATCACAGACAGATAAATGAGCTGCCTATATCATATCGGCGTAGACTCCGAGTGACACATACTGCCACTTTTTTTACTGAAGTTATAACTGAGACTTAAAGTCTTTTAACAATTTGCTTCTTCTCCTTCTTCACATAGTTCTAGTCATATGCATATGAATTTGTTCCTCCCATATAAAGGTAAGTATACATCCTATGCTAGCTAATATTTTATTACAATGTACATTAGTCATAATATTTTCTTGCCATATTTAATGCTAGCAGCGCCCCGCAGTTTCTCCCGCGTAGTTCCCGATCCCGTGGGAATATCGGGATAAAAAGTAGCCTATGTGTTAAACCAGGTCTCCAGCTATTTACATACCAAGTTCCATAGGAATCGGTTCAGTAGTTTTTGCGTGAAAGCGTAGCAAACATCCGCACACATACACTCACATACTTTCGCCTTTATAATATTAGTGTGATTATATCGGCATCAGCTTAAGATTGACTATAATAGTACGTATACTTGTTCGAACTGCATAAGTCTTAAATTAATAAATGAAAGAGAGATATATATATCGAATAGAAATCATTGGAATATAAGTAATTTTATTATTTAGTATGCGCTTGCCCTAACCTGGCTATTATACAACCTTTTGGCCAAATGGCGCGAAATCCGACCCGCCACAGATTAACCAATAATGTTGATGTGTTCTGTCTAGAAATGAGGTTTAACAATATTCAATAATTGACTGAGAATAATGATTATCTCTTGGTTTTTATTGGTTTAGTATATATTTATAGGTTTTAAACGGCTGCCCAAAAAGGAGTGTAATGTGTTTAGAGTTCATGTATGTATGTAAGTTTCTTTACTCCACCACAACTTCTAAATGCCTGAACAGATTTGGAAGGATATTGTTATAATCCCTATACCATTTTGAGTGACACTGGATATAAATCTGTGGTCTGTTTATTCCGGCTAATCTCCGGAATCGGTAGACCGATCAGATAGCTGATGTTATAAGGAGTAACTCAGCCTGAGTTTTATGATAAAAATAATTACTGTTCTGCGCATGGAAATCGGTCCACCCGTTCCGGAGAATAGCCGGAACAAACAGACAGACAAAAAATTTAAACATTGATTTTTTGTTAAGAGTACCAGGTAAACATTCGAATGCATTCAGTAAAAAGCTATTATATTACCAATAGACACTTCAATTTAATTTTTTTGTATGTATACATATTGGACATTTAGAGAAAAGGACATTTTGAGAAAGGACATTTTAAGAAAGAACATTCACAAAAGGACATTATGCGCTGAGATGTTTTTTTCATACCGGGCGGCTTATATGAAAATCGATTCTTAAGGAGTAAACTCCAAAAAAATCATAAATATCTGTCGAGCCGTTTCGGAGGAGTTCACCCACAAACACTGTGACACGAGATTTTTATATATTAGATATTATGTCCACTTAACCTTTCTTCAGACCCGTAGCTAACAAAACAAAAACCAAATAATCACCCCAAAAACATTAAATAAATAAAATCACATATTAGTGTTGCCAGCACGAAATAACCGTTTAATTAATGTTGCCACCCTCGCAGTTATTTTGTGCTCTGGTGGCTATTAGGGGAAGAGGGTTGGGTATTAATATGTTTGGTGTAGATTTGATTACTTTATTTTCGTCGAGTATTTTGCTCTTATGGTCTTGTGTTAATTATTTGCAAAAAAGAAAAATAAATAAAAATGGTTGACACTTTTCGGTGTTTAAGTTTTTAAGTTACGGTGTCAACTGTTTGTTTATTGGCAGTACAAAAGTGTTACAAAATAATACAAAAGTATTTCATACTAGCTATGGCTTGTGACTTCGTTCGTATGGAAATTTTGGTGAAATCTATCCCATGAGAAGCATACAATTTGCCGGGATAAAAAGTAGCCTATGGGCTATTATAGACAACAATCTATCTCTGTGCGAAATTTCATCCAGATCCGTTCAGCCGTTTTTGCGTCAAGTCTTTGACGCAAAAACGGCAGTTAGTCTTAACACTGCCGTCGTAAATGAAAACACAGTAACTCCCATTACTTTTAACTGTAGAACAAATATCCATCGTGGGAGAGCCATGCTTCGGCACGTACTTATGGGCCGACTCGACCGGATCTTGATCCAAAAAAAAGAACTGGTCTTGCAAGCAACAAAACCGCGCTGGCAAAGTTAATCTTACTAACATTATAAAAGCGATTGTGAGGATGGATTTTGTATGGTATAGGGGGCAAACAAGCAGACGGGTCACCTGATGATAAATGACTACCGATGCCCATAGGCACCTGCAACTCAAGAGTCGCAAGTGCGTTGCCAGCCTTTAAAGTGGGAGTAGGGGAAGAAGGGGGGAGAGGAGGGGAAGAGGGGAGAGGGAAGGGTTAGGGCCCCTGGTAACCTCACTCACTCGGCGAAAAGCAATGCAAGTATTGTTTCACTGCCGGTTTTCTGTGAGGCCGTTGTATCACTCCGGTCGAGCCGGCCCATTCGTGTCAAAGCATGGCTCTTCCACGAACTAGTCGGTCGAGTAATTGAAGCGAGAAAGCGTAGCAAACAAAGACACATTCGCATTTATAATAATAGTTAAGATTTACTCATATATATGTACATATAAAACGCTAATCTGTCCATTTAGCTACTACATCAAGGAACCCTAAATTGGGTCCATTAAAGAGATATCCCAATTCCCAATAGTGAATGACAAAAACATCATAAAATTGCACCGTGGCTTTTGGCTCGAATTACCCTTAAGAATTATTAGTATCAAGGGTTCGTACTGGTTAGGGAAAATTTCATTCCGTCCGTCCGTTTCCGTAATAGGACAGCATTATTTTTATGCAGTTTTGCTCTCTTCTTACCACATTTCTCCAGAATTGATTTTGAATTTCGATGAAGAAGACATTTCTTCAAGCTTTGATAGGCAATTAACAGTGTTACATAATAATTAATTAACCTATGATTTGTTGTAAATAGAATCTGTTGAAATAATATCGTAGGTATCGCCAAGTGTTTAGTAATTAAAATAAAAAAAAAACAAAAAAAAAAAAAAATATACATATTATATCTATGTAGTATATAGCCATAAATCAATCAAAACCATATCAGTTAAAGTTATTGTTTTGTTAAGAAGTCTAACTTCAAATTTACAACTACTATTTAAGGTACTAGGCAAAGCCTGTACCATGGTAACCAGACTGCTGATAAACATACTTTTATATTTCTAAATACATACATATTATAGATAAATTACACCCAGACACAGAACAAATTATCGTGCTCATCACACAATTATTTGTCCTAGGTGGGAATCGAACCCTTAATAGTCAAATTATTTTCATTGAATGTTTGGCTTTACATTTAAAAATATTAACAAAAGTGAAAATAACAATGAATCTATTTTTTTTTTTTTTATATAATACTTAATGTACACTGTGAAATAATTTATTTTAATCATACGCAACTACCCGATTATAGTTTAAAAAGTCATATGCAGGTTACTGGATGGTTTTCGTATAATGGTATACCTTAACCAAAACATAATACTCCCTAACTAGTAACCTACCTCAGACCTCTTCCCTCCCAAACCATCTGTCGCCACAATGGGCACTTATTTGAACACGTTTACTATTTTATCAAATCTAATACTACCCTCATTCAATCCAAAAACAACCCTACCACACGTGCACAAAGTTAAGTTTTCAATAACCGTATTCCCATCCCCTATTTTTAGCCGGATTAAGTATAATGAATCGTAAATACGATCTTTGACACCTTTTTCATTTCGTGCCGTGAGTGATTTTTGTTGGCTACCCTCTTTTTTATTACGGAATGGGTAAATAAACTTGGCTTCTGTTACATATGATTTGGAGAGAGTTGGTCGTTTAAGAGATTAGAGGGTATTTTGATGTTTTATGTAAAATGAGGGTAGTTGTACAAGCATTTAGTTATATTATGGATTGGTTTCGTGATTTAAGGGTTGTCGACATATGCTTATGGATCCTTTTAAATTTAGTTTTAAATATCATGCCTAATTTAAAGTTATAAAACTTCATTTTGAAACTATGTGAATGAACCAGCTTTATGTGCAAGTACGTCCACTTCAACTTCACTCACTGCCTTAACGTTGTCGAAAATACTTACTTACTTTTTATTTACTTATTATTTAGAAAAAAGAAATAGTTATACACTACCGTTACCGGTTAAAGTTTACAGACTTAAAAAAAAGGTTTTTTAATTCGACACGTATGTTTGGAATATTATTGAAACTACAAAATATTCACATAACTAGCAACCCGCCCTCTCTTCGCACGGGTAGCAGAGACATCTTCAACAATCATCAACATATTTCAATCAATTTACACAAAATCTTAACAAATTATGCACCAAAACCTTCCCCATGAATCACTCTGTCTATTAGTGAAAACCGCATAAAAATCCGTTCAGTACAGACAGACAGACGCGGCGGGGTATTTTTATCTATAATATGTAGTGATAATAATGCAATCTATAAGGGTTATCAAACCAATATAGAAAATGTTAAAGGTGTTTGTTTTATGAATGTATATGTTTGTTCACGTTATTTTCCGAAACTAGTGACCTTTATTTTTTTTTATTTAGCGCTCTGAGTATATTACTGACTTATTTTAAAACCACAAGCTTGTATTTCTCTTCGTTTCGTTACAAACAAGGGTATTAATATTTAAGATCAGTTAAACACGATGACATTGAATGGAAGAAGTACGTCGTAATGTTGTTGATGATGCTAAATAGTTGTCGAAGCTCTAAAGGGTAAGATATGGTTGGCAATGCCACGGTAATTATATACTTATACTGTGGCAATGCACAAGTCACATCACTTGTTTGGCAGGCACCGGTAACCGCATCAGGGAGGCCGTACCTAAGTTTGTATGCCGCCTTGGTTTTGAAAAAAATAACTGACAGAATAAGTAGCGCTTTATATAATCTGGTCATACCTTCTCTCAATAAAGGGTTAGTGAAGTGATTGTAGTGTCAATTGATTCATGAATTTGTTCACATTTTTTTTTTTTAGTTAATAAAGAGTGTTTGAATTAAATTAGTTTATCCAATAGCAGGTATGTATTTAAAAAATTAAGAGCAATTTAATATCAATCAAGTGTAAACAATTCAAACCATTTTGTGGTGAATTTAATCTTAATTTATTTAAGTACACCGTTAAATGACATATGACATAATTATATGACATATACCACCGTTATATGACATAATAATTATTATTTTAAACATAGCCTGCTTTAATGGATATATATGTTTATTTTACAGAGCTTTATTTGCGTTATTTTTTTAAACCTTTTAATTGTTCACAATGTGGGTAGACCTAGGTGTTACATCAAAATAAGTGAATAGGTAATTTCTCACACACCGGTATTGGTGAATATGTATTCACCAATACTGGCGTGTGAGAAATACTTTACATTTAAAATTTAAAGGGCCTAGATATAACATAAAGTTGAAGAGTTTGATGTTAAAAAAGTGTGTGTGTACTTATGTACGCTCGTAAGAAGTTATACTTTTATCTAGTTAAATAAAGCTTATTTAAATATCATAATAAATAATACATACTGTCAACTAACCTCAAATTCTACAAACGTACTCAAAGTAATATGTAAAAACCATTTTCATCACTATCGTGAAGTTGGTGACTTTTTTGAAAAACTAAAATGTTGACTAGCTAACTTCAGGGTGTCGGTTTTTTGTGACGGTGTGCGCGCGCATCGTAATAATTTACTCTCATCATTTTTCCCTAACGCGCCAAAAGAAGTATAACTTAAAAAACATTTTTGCTATTATGTTATAGATAGCTTTATACACTGTAATGTTTCAAAACATTACAGTGTATAAAGCTGATAAAATTAAATGATAATTCGTAACTAAATACCAACGCGTAAAAACGCGAGGCACACCTAGTCCTTCAATTTTGAATCTCTAAAGATTTAAACATGAAAACAAAAGCCGAAAAAGAACACAAACATTTTAAAAATGGAACAATAAATTTATAATTAAAAAAAATACAGTACAACATACAGGTGTTCGATGACGATGTACAACAGCTAGTCTAGCGGTGAATTCGAAAATGGAACGTCAACGCACCACACTGCCCACGGCTACACAGACTAATTTAAAACAGAAACATTTAAAATTGAGTCACTTTTTTTTTAAATGGCTTTTAGAAAGATGAGAAGTTTAGGTGAGAGTTGACTGTTATATTGTGATTGATTTTCATTTATTGAAACTCGTTTTTCCATTTTTCTTTTTTTGCATAGTAATCTCTGGGTACCGCATTGATATGAAGACGAGACGAACCGAGTGCTTATAATGAACGGATTGAAATTTTCAGATGGATAGGTGTGTACCCACTAGCCACTTATTCTGGAGACCCTTTTATAATAAGCTTGATTCTCTATGGAGCAGTGCATGCGAGACACCATCTTAGGTGCTCTCTTACGGGCTCCTATAACGAGCCCTAACCAATTTTTCAATCAGTTTCTAAAAAAAAAAAATTGGTTGCCTGTAAAGTCGGTATACGGGCGAAAGTTTTACGTGACAACGACTTTGAGTGGTAAAATAATAACCATGCCCGAGTGGAAGGGACGCGTGCCTCTCACTCGCTCTCATTGTGAGCGCATAACGTGAGCGGAGCGTAACGCAGTTTCTTGAAGTGTCACCCGGCAAACCAATTTATAAGACGTTGTCACGTCAAAAATTATTATTTTTATTATTTTGGTGTCACACTTTTACCTTTTTAGTGGTAGTCACACTTACCCTTACCCTATGACACACAGTTAAAAAGAAATAGAACAATGCACCCATAATCAAAGGTGTTATTAGTTTAACATGTTCTCTTTGGTCTATCTTGTAGATTTCGTGTACATGTATCCATGCAAAATTTAATTTTTATTGATTTTTAGGTAAACTTTAGTAATAATGAAATAGTCGACAATTTTTCAATTAAATAATATTAATGGTCATGAAATTTAAAAAAAACATATTGTCTCAAAAACACAGTTTATCAGTTGTTCTAAAATAAATTAAGTGATCAAATAAATTTAAAATTTAGAACACCCCGACTCGAAAATCTCTTCAACGATTACATAAGAGCTGATGATCTTTGAACGGCTGAACAGATTTTCTTGAATTATATATAAGAACACCCCCGACTAATTCACCTTTCAAACAAAATAAACAAAATCAAAATCGGTTCATCCGTTCGGGAGCTACGATGCCACAGACAGACACACATACACAGACACGTCAAACTTATAACACCCCGTCGGGGGTTAATAAACATTCGAAAAAAAAGCCAGCACGGTTTTTTTCAAGATGGACGAATAGACGTCCATTTTTTTACGTTTTTGTTATTTAACTTGTAAAATTATAAAACATTTGACATTGGCGGAATTCCTGCGCTGATTCTTGCGCGGGATAGAGTCCATAATAAAATAATATATAAAGCCAGTACAAAAAAGTAAGGTGTCATTACAATTCAAAGGCAAATTGTTTTTGCGGGTTTAATTAATGGGCGATGCTATCGCTATAGAGCTAATAATGCTGGTAATTTATATTTATTCTATAGAGTTTTGTTTGGACATTAAAGACTTAAAACTCTACTCTATACATGGAAGCCGTCGAATGAATACGCGATGTCGCGGCCGCCCGTGATTTCCCAGCGGCTCCTGACGCCTGCTCCAATCAGAACGAGCCGTCACTGCAAACTTGTAGCGCACATTTAGAATTTTGAATTTGGAATAGGTACTAGCTTCAGGTTGTGACGAAAAAACCGATTGATTCGATTTTCAAATCCGGTAATCAAATTAATGAATGAAAGTAAATTTATGTAAGTTGATGTTCGATATTACAATAATAAGCAAATTGGTCGTAACAATTATTTTTATAAAATTTGTTTTTAATTTCGGAGGCTACACACAAACTCACAAAATTTACACTTTTGACTTACAATATTAGTATAGACAGAGGTATTTAGATAAAATGTATGAACGGCGATTGACAGAAGGTAGGGCACAGCAGACTTTGCTCGAGTTAATGCCACACGACTTGGCAAGTAGAGTCCTGTGACTCTGCTTGCCAAGTCGTGTGGCTTGTTGGAAATCGTTCTTTTTACTCTGCAGGGGTCAAAATGTTGTCGCGCTCTCAGTACACACTAAGAAAGAACACAATACACCCTTATATATCATCTTTCTGGTATGTTCTAAGAATTATTGTCGTTAGTGCCACAGATAAAACAAAAAACCAATAGACAAAATTCATGTGCGTAATAAATATTTACCCTATAACACGAACACTAGGAATTATAGATTCATTACAATAACGCGCGAGGCATATTTGATAGTATTATATAAACGCGTTGATGTTCTTGTTGAACATTTCATGCCATTTTATAAATTGTACTCTGTTGATTACATGTATGTAAACGCAGAACGCGGTAACTGACACAAATACCTCTGTGTTTTATGGGTGTCAGTGGATTGCTCTTGAGAAGCCCTTTTCAACTGTATGTATACTTACCATATCTTTATTTTGACTTGGCTTTTTCCGTGAGCCGACATTATATAATTTAGTTTATTTTTTGCTACTTTACGAGAGTTGGTGACTAAAACTCAAACGAGCATCGTAGCTTCACTCAGTCAAATTTAATACTAAAAGTCAATTATATGACGCAGTGAAACGACCTCAAAATGGCGGTGTTTCCCCCAACACCGCGCGCGGTGCGTCTAATCCTCACTCAATGTAACAAATTCCTTAATTTCTTAGCTATCGAGTGGTTTGATTATATTTTGAATGTAGACAGGAGTTAACTCTTCGGAGAAAGATAACCCATGTAAGAAACATTTGTGCCAGGAGTAACCACTGATCATCTCTTTTTTTGTGTATGTTATTTCTGCTACAAAGACAAATGGTATCTCTAGTGCATTGCCAACCAAATTCCAGTTTTTATGGATTTCTGGTGATCTTATTTACTAGCAGATATAACATGTGTAACTGTTATTTCTTTACCAGTTTATTTATTAACTTAGTTTTCAGCTTGAACTGTGCGCTTCATCATCGTCATCATCATCAGAAAATAAGCAATAGGTGTTTCTCAAAGAATTCTACACCTTGAAAATTATATTGGTAGAACTAGAGCGGATACGCGAAATGCAGCTCTTTCTAATTTATGTTATTTGCCAATGCCAACATACATACATGTCAATTTAAGTCTGATTATATACACGCATTACTGTAAGAATTGTGTTTACAGTCGCATTAAAGCTATAAGAACCTCTAAATGTTATTAAAGAAATTTAAAGAAACTAAAAGATATAACGAAAAATGTCTCTCTCATTTACCCATTTCTCCGCCACTGCAGTAGAATACTATTTCACGGGGTGAACCGATGACATTTTCGCTCGATGATTTTTCCATCCCACCACATTCTCGAATGACTGCGTTCTCATTTAAGCAATGGCATTTGACGGGCGCGCCTTTGTCATCGCTGTTTAAAAAAAAAGTAAAGACGTTCTATTTTAGATTGTAGTTAGCGAGCGCTGTTTATTTATTTTATAAAATTTTATTATGGTGCAAACAAGGATTTTTGGCGCGTTAATTACATTGGCAAGTTTAGTATAATATGATTTTATGGTTATTATTATTTTAAGTGCCTAATGCTACCTTTCTGGTCTTTTGTAGCGCACTCTTGCTTTAAATTTCACTGCTCAGACTTATGCCATCGAGAAACCTCGAGATCCTATGAGAAGTGATTTTTTGTATTTCCTGCGGTTGCATGATGTCCAACCCTAGGTTAATACTTCGGTGTCGCATTAGTGGGCCACATGAGCATAGAATATGAGTTGCAGTTTCTTCTGCCTCTTGACAGAATCTGCATATTGTGCTCTCGCCCAACTTTAGGTTGAACATATGTTTGTTCAGTTTCCAGTGTCCGGTGAGGATTCTTGTTACTGCACAGGTTTTGTATCTTTTGAGATCCAGAAGTTCTTTTGATACTTTGTTATCTTAGCCCTTTATTAAGGGTTTTGAGTAACTTAGACCAGTCATGGTCTTCCATCTCTTAAATGCCATTGATGTATATTGGGCGTTTCTGATGGAATAAGCCCACTGTTTGGTGATGTAGCAGAATGGTTTCGGTCCATGCTGTCGGCTGTCTGCCATTTTATGGTTACCAGTTAATATAATATTTTAGTTTTAGTGAATATGTCATGCATAGTCATTAAGTTATGTTTTTGCCTTCACTTACTTCAAGGAGTTAAACGGTAGGGATGTAAGGGGATTAAAAAAAAGTGTTATTTTTAGATGCTTGTATTTTTTTTTTATATTATAATACAAACGGGGGGCAAACGAGCAGGCGGGTCACCTCATGGTAAGTGACTACCTTCGCCCATGGACACCCGCAGCTCAAGAGTCACAAGTGCGTTGCCGGCCTTTGAGATAGGAGTACGCTCTTTTCTTGAATGTTTGAAGGTCGTATCGGTCTGGAAATACCGCAGGCGACAATTTCTTCTAGAGATTCGTTGTGCGAGGCAAAAAAATTGAACCGCACAGTGGTGGACTGCCAATTATCAACGTGATGGGGATGAAAGTTTTGTCGCGTGGAACGATGGCGAAACGTTGCGGCCGGTATAAGTCCGAACAATTCCTCGGAGCTCTCCCCATGATACATGCGATAGAGAATGCAGAGTGAAGCTACATCTCTACGCAACGCCAAAGGGTCAAGACGATCTGAAATATCCTGGCAATCGATGATTCGAGTCGCTCTCCGTTGAATGCGGTCAAGAGGGAGAAGCTGGTACTGGGGTGCTCCTGCAGAGATATGAGAACAGTATTCCATTTGCGGCTGAACCTGCGCCTTATAAAGTTGTAGGCGGTGGGCAGGGGTGAAATACTGTCTCGATCTATTCAGCACACCAAGCTTCTTCGAGGCTAATTTGGCCTTACCCTCCAAATGACCGCGGAACTGGACTTCGCTTGATATATCGACACCAAGGATTCCAATGCTGGCTGTAGCAGTCAGGAAAGTGCTTTCAAAGCGAGGTGACACGACAAACGGTATCTTTTTGGCGGTGAACGCGCAAACCTGTGTCTTCGTTGGGTTAAATTGGACTAGATTAATTCAACCCCAATCAGAAACTCCTTCTAAGGAGGCTTCGATTTCAGACACAAGTTTGGATCGACTCTCAGTGACGTTTTCCCGAGAAATGTTAGCGCGGCCGGTATACAAGACATCACTCGTGCTATCATCGGCATAGCAATGAATGCCGCTGATTTGCAGCATATCATTGATATGCACAAGAAACAGCGTGGGTGATAGCACACAGCCTTGTGGGGTACCAGCATTCACAGATTTGAAGTCAGAGCATGCACCGTCGACAACGACCTTGATGCTTCTGTCTGCGAGAAAACTGGTGATCCAGTTGCATAATTTAGTATAATGTAGTCGTTTTTATTAGGTAAGTATAAGAAATACATTATTTTTATTTAACTTATGCTTTGAAAACTACTACTGCCAAACTACCAAAGAATTTATATCAATTTATATCTGCGATTAGAATTAGATGATCTAATTGAAGATATAAATTGTTTTTTGTAGTTTAAAGGTATCTCATCTGGACTTAGATTTCTCCGTATAGTACAATATTAGTATCTATGGATATGAATAAACACAACCATACTAGTGCTTAGTGCGGTTTATTTGGCTAACCTACTCACTAACAGACACATCACTGTGGTTTTCCGCAGGGTTTCTCCATCCTATTGAAGACCGGGCGTCAAAAAGTGCTGCGACCTTGCTGCGACGTGCGAGTACATAATTATGGCGTTTGATGTTAAAGTTGAAATCTGTTGTAAGTACTTACCTCAAATAATAGTAAATTTCAATAGTAATAATAATAATAATAAATACACTTTATTGTACACCAAAAAAGGAAACAATACACATACAAATTATACAGAAAATGCACAATGGGCGGCCTTATCGCTAGCAGCAATATCTTCCAGGCAACCTTTGTATATATATATATATGTATATAGTCTGTAACATAAAATAAATATGAATTGGATTCCTCATCCAATCTAATTTTCACCTACCATTTCGAAATAACTGATAACCGCAGTGTTTTTCTAATCCAAAACGGCGTCAGTATTAACTTAATTTACATACCCATCGGCATGGAATCAAAACTTTATTAATCTAACAAAAAAGAAAATAACAAAAAAATATCCAATAACATCGGATCTCATTCATATTTATTGAAATAAAGCTACGCCACAGAATGTTAAACATTTTCTCGCGTCATGACAACTCGCCTGAAAGATGCCAACATTACAAAATAAATGCTACGCTTCAATTTTCATTTAGACTCTTATGACTGATAACATAAAGCTGTATTTTGTGTAAATTATCTTTCAAAACCGCATTCGTACATTGCCAAAGTATTCTTATTTCAAAATTGTATTTGCTGTCAACATAGACGTGTAAGTTCATTTTTAAATCTTGTCGTCTTCACCATAAGGTTATATTTAATATAACGAAGTTGTATAATGGGAAAAAGCGCTCTAGGTTCATATGATAATACCATTTTTCATATTAAAAGTTATTTCTTTTACAATATATTCTCTCGGGTATCGGTATTGGAGGTTATATGCGGACTTAATAAACAGGGGTGCTGTTTAACAGTCTTTAGAAAATTGTTTGGAGTAGCCATATTGGTTTATATGAAGAAAATGTTTTATTCATAGGCACGCATTTTCCGTTCTGCTGGGTCTAGAGGAATATAATAGCTGATGCTTTCAATATGCGTAAGTTGGCTTAGTATTTTTTTTCAAGTGCAAGCTTAAAGCTATGGAATTGTCGCTTTTAGAACGTGCTATTTTGACTATCATAATCAAAGATTTGAATCTGTTATTTTGTTATGTGTCCAAGTTTAAATACTGATTTATTTATACTAGAGATCGCGTGGTGGTCGAATTTCGACCATGGTTTATTTCATTGGCCAATATTACTTGACCTGTCATTGTATAGACTTTTGTACCATGACAGGTCAAAATATATACTGGATACTCATAGCTGTATGTACCCGTTTTTGCATTTTTTTTAACTTTGTACCAAATATTGTTCAAAAATTTTAGCATTCGTCACTTCTTCTCTGTATAAACTATAAGTGTGCGAAATTTCATACTCCTGCCTCCGCCCAAATTTCGTAAAAAGGGATCCAAAGTTTTCGCTTCACGTATTAATATATAGATATTATTTGTGTTCAACGGATGCCAATGTTACTGTAAGATACACTGACATGGACATCCGTATATGGATAGAATATTATTTATAGAAATATATATAAATATACAAGTTGGAAATAAATACGTGGATCACACTGAAAGCTTCTAGAATATGCCAGTAAAAAAAGCAGTCCATGAAAAATGTATTTAAATTTCGAATTAGGAACTCCTTGGGAATCTGTAGATGTTTAATGATTTCATTTGTCATTTGTTTTTACAAATTGGCGGCGATTTTAAAAAGTTTATGTCGTGTATCCAAATGGATTTGACTAGAGATATTTTTTTTTTATTTATTTAATACTTCCTGCATTCTAAATTACATAAGGCGGACTTAATGCCAAGTGGCATTATCTACCAGTCAACCTTTGGGTGGTGCAGAGAAGGACGTGGGTATATATATATATAGAAGTGACTAATTAAAGGCTCAATCATATACCTTACACATATATAAGTACATATATATCATGTGCCATATAACACATAACTATACTACTACTACTATATAGACACATGCAAATAATATAATAAATAATTCAAAATATACCTATCGACATGATATTATGAAGATATTTGTTTTTTATAAAACTCGCGGACTTTAGTTTTAAAAGTGTGACGGCTAGTGGACATCCTAATTTCAGGAGGGAGCGCTTTCCAAAGCAGGATAGACTGGACAGCAAATGAAGAGTGAATAAGAGAAGAACTATGTGTAGGGCAAAGGAGTAAAAGATTATTTGAAGAGCGAAGATCTCTGCCACGGTACATAGAAGAGAGGTAGAACATATGTAGTAGTTGAAGCTGTGAAGTGAGATAAGTAGGGGCAGTAGGGGTATTAAGAAGAGTGTAGAGATTCAATCAATGATTTATTACGACTTTCGTTGCGGTCTTACGTCGCATGCGCCGGTACTTTTTTTAGTTTATTATTTTACCGTGTACACACTAAAACTACGTCACCATTTGAACGTAGATTTAAAGTATCGAATATGAAAAAAAAGGGGGTCTAAAAAATCAAGGAGGTAGTGCTTATTCTCTTTTTCTAATCAAACGCATATACTTTAAGGACAAAGTACCCATGTTCTCAAACAAGCTCATTACCCGCATGATGGGAAGCAGTTAGCAGCACTTAAACCACTCGCAACTGGTTCGTGCAAGCGTCTCTCATCCGTTCTCATTGTGGGCTGCAGGTCTGATGAAACTTGGGATCACAAATTATTTCTGTTACTTGCCACGACTTCATCCACCCTCTATAAATACTTGATTAATGTTATTTTATAAAAAGTGGCAAATATTCATACCGCCTTATTGTAAAGACCCTTTTATGGGTTAAGAGAAGAAACTAATAATTGCAGCCTCTCGAAAAACTATAGTAAGATGGCTACCCCACAAGTTGAGTGTTGCAGAGAAAAATTAACATTGTAACTTATTGAATCGTTAGCTATTACAATCCTCTTTCTCGTTAACTCATGTCACAATATTTAGATTTGATCTACAAGTTAATCCATACAATACACATCCCATTCAAAAACGATAACAAAATTAATCACAAAATCGTCCGAGCCAAGAAACCATTAAATAACCAATCCGAATTTCGAACATACCATTGACAAGCATCATCGACAAAATATATTTCGACCTTATCGCGCGCCAAAAAGGTTGGTAATACATTTTTAATCTGGCAATTCTGACGTGCGCAGTATTTAATCATCTACAAAGGACGTACATACGAGTCGTATTCAAAATTGACAAAGGAAAAAAAGCAATCTGCCAAGATTGGCATTGGGGCTACACAAAAAGGGGGTCTTTTGGGGGAATATTGAAAAGCGTTTTGTCGTCAACATGTTATTTGGTAATTTAGTGTTGGAATAACGAGAGCTGTAATTGCAATAAGTTTTAAGCGCATATGTGGATGATTGATTGCTTTTTGCTGCCGATTTAAGATTAAGGCGCTTTGATGTCAGTGTTAATGGCGAAGATCTGATGGAATGAGTTTGTTAAGCGGTGTTTTTAATTTATTATTATCAGGGGCTAACAAAGTGCTGCACGTCTAATAAAAATAACATCCTTATCTGTTTTACATATTAGAATATATATACTAATATTATAAACGTGAAAGTTGAAAGGATGTATGGATGTTTGTTACTCTTTTACGCAAAAACTACTGAACCGATTAAGATAACACTTGGTATGTAGATAGCTGAAGATCTGGATTAACACATGGGCTACTTTTTGTCCCGATATTCACATTGCACTGGGACTTACGCGGGTGAAACCGCGGGGCGCAGCTAGTATAATATATAAATGCACAATTCCAAATACCCAAATCAGAATATTACGTTAGGGTTCGAACTTTCCGGCAAAAAGCAGTTCGAATGACAGGGTCCATAGATAAATTACACCCAGACACAGTACAAATTATCATGGCTCTGGCTTAGCAGTCAGGGTCACTAACCACTAGACCAACAGGCCAGTCAACTTAACTTTTTACTTTAACTTTACATATTACACCTACTTTTATGAAAAACGGCGTTAGAAATACCTGGAAATTCAAACGGTCATAACTTGTAAACGGATTGTTTTTTTTTAAACTTTTTTAATTGTAACTGCATGCTAAAGTCTTGCAATTTCAGTGATTTAAGTAAGTGTTTTATTTCCAAATACACCTTGTAGAGACAAGCGTGTTTAAACAAACAAACTACAGCTTTATTATTTTACCAGCGGTTCGCCGCAGTTTCACCTACGTTTATGGTCACTGCTCTGCTTTTAAGGTTATACAGCCTTCCTTGATTAATTGGCTATCCAACACTAAAATAATTTTTCAATTCGAACCAGTAGGTCCTGAGATTAAACAAAACAAACAAACTCCTCAGCAATATAAGTATAGCGTGCGCATGCACGGCTACATGCCACTGTGGCCCAGTTGAAAACCAGCGCTCTGGTATCTATCCGTACCAAGCATGCTGAACTGGATCCCATTTCGGTGCCGTCACGAGACATCCCTTCTTAATGTTTTTTTTATTTCTGATCTGCTGTGAATTCTTATTTTGAATTTTATTTGCTCCTTGTATTGTTATGTTTAAGATTGTCTCGTCGTGCCAGATAAATGTTTTTTCTCTCTTCTTTCTTTCTTCTAGATGTCAACCGCTTAACTCAACTTGAAAGTACAAAAGTTATTAGGCACATATATTAGTGACCGAAGCGGCAGGTCGCGTCAGCCCTTAATAACCCCCGTCGGATTTGAAACTATGTGAGCAACACCGTGCAGAGTTTATTGTTTATTTAAACGCCCAAATCTCTGGAACTATGTGTCAGATTTAAATAATTCTTTTTGTATTGGACAGAGTATTAATCGAGGAAAGCTATAGGCTATGTAACATTACGCTACGATCCTTAGGAACGGAGCAGTGACCATAAATGCATTTGAAATTGTGGGGAACGTTAAGTTTTTAATAAATACCTATTCATTTACTTAGTGATTTTAAGTAAAATATTTAGGGCTCAGTTATATCTACACGTGTTTATCAAAACCAAATCTTACTGGTAGGTACGTGAACCATTTTCGAAACTACGCAGCGTAGTCACAAACACAGGTTCTTTGCGTCCAATTTGTCTGATTGACGGCCAGCGTTCGCATCCGTTTACAAAGCTCAAAGACTGCCACGACTGCACCAATGGAACCTGAAAATTCAAATTGCAGCCGTTAAGGTGAGAACACATTTGAATTTGGAATGTAATAATTTTGAAAATCGAACGCAGGAGATCTTTTAAAATTTGAACATAGGTACTCATTCTCACACGGTCCTTTGATTGTACCAAGTCAGTATATTGACTTATATTATGCGAATGTGACTTTGTTTGTTACGATTTTGAGCCTTAACTACTCGACTGATCATGATGAAATTTTGCGTACACATTGTCTAGGATCCAAGAAAGGGACATGGGGTACACCTTTCATCCAGTAAAAAATATTGCATTCCTCCAGCTTTATTCGTGTTAAATATATCTTCTTAGGAGTCTCCGACCAGGCGAGGTGATTATGCCTGGTGGACCGCGGCTCCAGGGTTGATGTTGAGAAGTTCTATTTGTATACTTTTTGGCACGAAAACTTTCATTGCGCGATGCAGGATCAGTTATTACTACGTAGTTGAGCTCGTCCTCGCTAGATGTTGTTGAAGTATGTTTTTGCTGTATGTGTTTGCTGTATGTGGAGGTCATCACACAAAGTAAATATAAGTAGTAGTTTAATTTTTACTCTTTCATTTTTTCATTTTCAACACAAAAAAATATCTTTAGTAGATATTTTTTTTGTGTTGAAAATGAAAATAATTGTTAATCCAATTTATTAATCACTATAGGTACCCTCCAATAGCAAAATAAAATTTAACAAATGATGAAATCTTTTAAATAATAGGAGCCCAGGAGCTTTAACAACCATTACAACCGACCAATTTCTATGTATCCAAAATATAACTTTCTCCTCGTTTCTGAACGATTACTCTGCTCTTTTCATGAGACTGGTTGTGTTCTTCTTTAGCAAGAATATTATAAATTATAATTATAAAATACTTAAATATATATCTTCACAAAACGTTGATAGATCGTGTTTTTTAATAACTTTTTTATTTTAATGTCGCAGGTAACGGATTTTATTATAAATATTATTTGAATACACTCGGTGTATATGAAGAGGGCGACTAAGGATGCTGTACCACTCCAAGCGGTGAATAAGCGATACAACAATATGCAAACAAGTTGGCAAACGTACGCGCTGGCAACACCAGCATTTACCACCTTTTTCGAGCGACAACAAGTATAAACGACGATTAGAAAAGAGCTGATGATTTTGATAAGAATACTCGTGAACAAGTCATCTTTCAAACGAAAAAAATACATAATCGGTTTATCCGTTTAGGTATTTGTAATGCCACAGACAGACACAAAGGTATTCCACTTATGAAACCCCTCCTTTTGCGTCGGGGTCGAGGTCGTTCCAACTTTGCTAGAAATATTCGATTCCTTACTTGCACAATAAGCTCTAGATATACATATAATTAGTTTAAAAGTTAGTAAAGCCGTAGAAAATAAATATGTAAGTAGATAATAATATCTTCACACACCTCACACTCGGCCGTCTGGTCCCAAACTAGGCAGAGCCTGTACTATGGTAACCAGACTGCTGATAAACATACTTATATATTACTAAATACATATATATTATAGATAAATTACAACCAGACACAGAATAAATGATCATAGTCATCACACAATTATTTGTCCTGGGTGAGAATGGAACCCACGACCTCTGGCTCTAGCACTAGCCCAACAGGCCAGTCTATATAAATATTTAGGTGTATTTAAATTATGTATTTATCGTGGAAGAGCCCTACTTCGGCACCTCCCCATTCCACCCTTCCCCTACTCCCACCTTAAAGGCCGGCAACGCACTTGTGACTCTTGAGTTGCAGGTGCCCATGGGCGGCGGTAGTCATTTACAATCAGGTGACCCGTCTGCTCGTTTGCCACCTATACCATAAAAAAACCGTTTTGACAAATAAACTTTTATCTTTCTTATGTTTCAATATCTTATAGCTCGCGTTACACACCACACCTGAAACATGACAGTATGCGACTGATGGCGTTCCCATGTATCTCTTTGTATGTGCTGTTTCACATACATTCTGTACCGATCCGTCTAAGTCTACGTGAAGTAATATATCTCCTATTGATTTGGGTTTTGCCGATGCCTCTGTGAGGAATATTTGCTTTGACTTTCACAGCGTGATGAATAATATGTTCTGTGTTTTTTACTGAAAACATGGAGATCTAATCGTGTTAATATGAACTGTAGATACTTTGGTAGATATTAATATGGATTAGTCATCGCCTGGTGGTCGAAGTTCGACAATAATTCTTTAAATGTTGAATGCTTTGATTTGTTTCATTGATTTATCCTTACTTCATATTATAAATGCGAAAGTAACTCTGTCTGTCTGTCCGTCGCCATTTCACGCCAAAACTACTAAACCGATTTACATGAAATTTGGTACACAGATAGTCTAGAGCCTGAGAAAGGACATAGACTAGTTTTTAATGCAAAAAAAGGGTGTAAAGGATTGAAAGGTGGGGATGAAAAGTTGTATGGAAGTATCGTCATATTTAGAGCTAGAAGCTTGAAATTTATTTTTTAGGCTGTTGAATCCATATAAATACACTATTCCACGCTGACGAAGTCACGGGCACAGCTAGTTTGTAATAAAAATCAAGTTCTTCAACATTTTTTTTGCACTTCTCTATAAGCTTAAAGTATTCCAAATTTCTCATTCCTCCGAGCGCAATATTTGAGATAACCACGACGATTAATTTTGCGCGGATATGGAGAAAGGATTCCGAGAGACCGCGGAATGAAAAGCATCGCGATTTACTTCCGTCCAATAGGTGATCCTTAGAACTGTACTGTGGGAAGGAGCCGCTGAGTGGAAGCGGTTTAAGACTCCGATCAAATCTAAGCGTAGCCCATTGTAATGTACCTTAAATACTTGAAAAAAATCAAAACAATACAAAGCCTACCCAGATTGAAAACAAAATAATCTTTGTGAATTGCAAATTATAGGTGAAGTGAGAGATAAATTCTGACACCATATACGCAGATTTTAGATGCTTCAAATAAAGTAAAATATTATTGTAGATATTTACCCATATAAATACAAATTATGTATTACTCAATTTCATTAGCCAAAAATTCTGATTAATTATAACAAATTAAATTAATTACCACATTTATCATAACATCTTAAACAAGCAAAGACCCTTTTCTACAAAACCAACATAAATAACACAAATTTGACACAGCGCCTCCCTAGTCAAGTGACAAGTACCTTCTGGCTTATCCCCTCTAATCTTTTTGATTAAACCATAAACAAGAGAACGCCAATCCAATTTCTTAATTCAAATTTTCAAATGATTTCATTGAGGGGACGAAATTTAAACTTGGAATGTTAAAAGATTAGTTGAATGAAGATTGTATTGTGTTCACAAATTTTAGGGATTTTTATTATTTTACTATCTATTAATCTGTATACAGAAAAGGTTTTAATTATAATTAAATAATGTTTTTATTGATCGTGGGTACAAAAGAAACCAGCGAACATAAATTTCTGTGAATGTACTACTATCATTATTTGAAAAAAAAAATACATGTATAAAAAATTAAAAAATATACTTAAATCCTCAAACAAATCCCATTTCGAAGTCAAATAATTATTTACTCATGAATTTTTGAATAAAGCATTCATTATTTTATATAAATATACAATACATAATACACTAAAGAAAGATTACATTTACGTATATCAGTTATATATTTAGTTTATTTTTAACTAAAACTTAGCTAATAATCCAATCCAATCTTCTATAAAATTTTGGATAGTTATATTATATTGTGGTTTTGTAATTTAATTTTTCATAGCTTAATCCTTAAATTACTAAAAAAAATTACAAATTACCTACGGATAATAAATATAGCAAATAAATAATTATCTATACTATAACCTACTTGGTACTTATCTACATAAACCTCGATCAAAAAAAAAAATCTACACAATTGAACATTTGAATTTAGAATTGAAAATGATAATCCTGAAAATTCATATATTCGTAGTAAGGCATTCGGCAATTTTCGTCTACGTTCGTACATCTTCGTCGCTACTCGGACATTGGGGGCGTATTAATTGTAATTAACCATCTCTTGCCTGATTAGGGTTCCTTATTACTTAAAATTTACTTGTGTTTACTTTCTTGCGACGCTTTTAGCGGGAATTAAGCTAGGTTAGGAATAGTGTGGATGGTTTTATTTTATTATTTTGTTTAGATTAGCGTGGTTATGAAAAACTCACATGTTAAGTCACGTGAAAGATACTATTTCTGCTAGTTCCACCAAGTCGTAAATAATAGTCGATCTAAAAAGTTCAGTCTAACCGTACAATATTCTTAGTTCCTTGGGTAGCAGGGGACAGGAAAAAATACATAGTTTTTTTTTTGGCATAGGGGGCAAACGAGACGGGTCACCTGATGGTAAGTGACTACCGCTACCGAAACGTTACTAAGTTTTAAAAAAACTTTATGAATTACTTACAGCCTACCATTTTCTTTTCATCACGCATAGATTTAAAATAAGAATTTCAAAAATGGAACGAGCAGTCGAACTCTTTGTTGAAACGTTATTAGGTTTTAAAAAAACATTATGAATTATATATACGTAACATTCTCTTTTTATCACGCATGGATTTAAAATACGAATTTCAAAAATGGAACGACGAATCGAACACCTTATTGAAACGTTATTAGGTTCTAAAAAAACATAATGAATTACATACTTAACATTCTCTTTTTATCACGCATGGATTTAAAATACGAATTTCAAAAATGGAACGACGAATCGAACACCTTATTGAAACGTTATTAGGTTTTAAAAAAACATTATGAATTACATACTTAACATTCTCTTTTTATCACGAATGGATTTAAAATACGAATTTCAAACATAGAACGTCGAATCGAATAATTATTCTACGGCCATCAAAATTCAAAGTACCTACCACGTTCTATGTATTCGTATTAATAATCTGGTGTTATCCACTCTAATCCGTCGTGGGGTGGTTTGGTGTGAGGGGTGGCTGATACCGAGTATGATTCAACATTTAAATGTTAAGCAACGCCCGAATTTGTGGGACTACGGCGACGTCTTAATAAAAGTACATTCAAGCACGCCAGTGTTACATAAATACTCATTAAATTATATTTTTTAATGGGCATGGGTTGGGCTCTAGACAGGACATGATGAGGATATAGTAAGTGATAAACAGACGTGATTCTATTTGCTCAAGAGAATTTAGAAACCGGGAAGACAGACAGTAAATCTATATTAAAAAAAATGGTTTATTGGAATAAAGGCTTTCGTGAGTGGTGTCCATATTTGTTAATTAAAGATCTACGGTTATACTCAAATGGATAAATTACGTGTAAGAGGATATATTTAGAAACGGAGTAAGTAATCAAATGACGAATGATAAAGTAGAATGGAAAAAGAAAACCCCCAGACCCCAATTAAATATGCAAAAAGAACACTGATGATGGATGATGATCTCTTATGCTTCTTCTTCTTCTTTAAGTGCCTCTTCATTCCTGAAGGTTGACCGTCAGCTTCTTACATTCATCTTTGCTAATGGCCAAGCGGAACAAGTGTTCGACGGAGGTATCCACTATCCACTTTCTGCAAAAGGAGTTTAACTTAAACCGCACGTCAAGGTTACACTTTTTCTCTTCACTTAAGAGAGGGACTCCACTTTAAGGGCAGTTCTAATGGAAATTTACTTTAAGTTATTGTAACACTTTTGTGTTTATCTGTACCGCATATTGTGAGTTAGCTACACCTTTGAGATATTCTTCTAAAGAGCATGAATAAACTCTTATACCCAGATTACGACTGCTTGATACTTTTATCTTATTCAAATTGCAAGAAGATTCTTTTCGCCGAGGAGTAAATGGGAGTATTCATTTGCACTTAAGTATTTTGCAGTGTTTATTTTTTCTTTATATTTTTATTATTTTAGTCTTATATTTTTGGTGAAGGTAAGTTGTTGACCGACTCGTTGGTTCAGTGACATGAGTTTTATATACGATTCTGTGGTTTGGCATTCGATTCCTGGGTCCTGGTAAGAGTGTTACTGGATGATTAGGTGGGAGTCAGGAAGTTTGTGGTGTAATACCCCGTGCCGTTGAAAACGCCAATAATCGTAGGTCCAGTACCTAATCTGTCTTCTAGTGTTGTTGAAAAGCTGTCCCACTAGACTAAGACGGTGAGGAAATAGGGGTTGGATAGGGAAGGCCATTGTTACACAAACACTTTTCTTTTACTAATGTTTCGTCTGTAGATCATTCCGTATTACTGAGATTAGCGCCATGACGAAAATAAAGAGAGTACATTATTACAAGGAATTATAATAAAAGTTACAACTGGGATTGGAAGCGTTTATTGGCTACGTTAACCGCTTATTATTAAGCGGGTTGTATGCTTATTTGCCACTGCCGTAGCATAAAAAACACTTTAAATTCGCACAGACTTTGGTAATGTTTCTGCTAGAGCTCACGGTCTTTGATTATAATCACCGTCAATTCCATACCAGGTGGCTTGTCGTTCTGCTTTGGTTTGCTATTATCAGAAGTGGGACCAAATTATAGTTGGCAAAATGGCACTGATCTTGGCCACTGTAATATAATAATATATATAAATATAATGACTAGTGCGAGTGAGTTTTTTATTACTGAACTCATTTCTCACAGGCACCAGCGCTTACTTTGCAAGCGAGACATTAAATTTAAATTGTGGCCCACATTATTAAATGATTTGAATTTGAATGCTATAAAATTATAATCAAGAGTTTCTTAAAGTATCAAGATTACTCGCACTTATTAAGTGTGGATCTTAGACCGAGGCGACCCATCGAAATAAGTTGGGAGAATTCACTAATTACTTACATACAACTTGCGCCTTTGAGAATACGTTGTTTATGTTATAAGGCTTTAATTATTTATAAACGAGTTTATTATATTATAAGTAAATACAGTTTGATCGAGGTTAATTAAGAAATTTGTATTTTATTCCTTGGTTTTCTCTAAGTGTGTTGTATTATAATGCTTTCTATGCTCTTATTGTCTGCCTATGTGCAGTGAATGTGGCTATCAGTTACTAGGCAACAGCATTTAAATTCTTATTAATCAGGAATCGCGCGGGCGACGCGCGGCTTCCGCACGTAACCACGCGGCTGCTTACTACTGCATTACTCTCTCTAATTTAAAGCGTAGTTGCCAAGAAAAGAACGTATTTTTCTGTAATACCGTGGTCTCGTGTTGGGAACTGCAAGTCCGGCAAAAGGTCTTCTTGCGACCTTCTTGCGAAAAATTTTCACAAAAATTATCGCCGTTGCAGGATTACGGGCCTGAGACCTAAATACTGTCCAGAGTTTCTAATAAAATAACATCAAGTTAATAAAGAAAAAACCAAATTAACAATTACGCAACTGTTATTTTGTTTTGACTGGACTTTACTAGCACAGATAATTATATAAATCTAAACATCTCGTAACATTATTCAATTTATCCTTACTTAATATTATAAATGCGAAAGTAACTCTGTCTGTCTGTCGCCCTTTCACGCCAAAACTACTGAACTAATTTAAATGAAATTTGGTACACAGATAGTCTAGAGCCTGAGAAAGGACATAGGCTACTTTTTAATGCGAAAAAAAGGTGTAAGGGGTTGAAAGGTGGGGATGGAAAGTTGTATGGAAGTATCGACATATTTAGAGCTAGAAGCTTGAAACTTATTTAGTAGGCGATGATATAAATACACTATACCACGCGACGAAGTCGCGGGCACAGCTAGTTTAAAATATTTCTGACATTGGATGGTGACGATCATTTATTTAAATGGTCTTATTTGTTGGCAAAGGTCTATTGTATATTTATAATTAATGTTTGATATTATTTAGTTCCAATAACATTAACCTATGTTAAAAGGACTGATTAAAAAAATCCCGTAATAAAAAAGTTTCAAAATATTTTGAAGAAGCTTGGTATACTGAACAGATCGAGACGGTAATTTAATCCGGCCTACTCCAAACCTTTAAGAAAATAGCGTACTCCCACCTCAAAGGCCGGCAACGCACTTGTGACTCTTGAGTTGCAGGTGTCCATGGGCGACGGTAGTCACTTACCATCAGGTGACCCGCCTGCTCCTTTGCCATACCATAAAAAAATACCTCAGTTATATCTATCTATTATTGTCTACCGATTGATTTTCTTTTCTCTATAAATTATGTTTACGTGTTAAAAAATAATCCCATTTTTACTAATACAAAGTTATTTACAGCATTTTATACTTTTAGTCAAATCAACAACATTTAACAACGATTTTTTTTAAATTTTACTCACAACTAGCAAACCGCCCTGGCTTCGCACGGGTACAAATTATATACACCTAAACCTTCCTCATAAATCACTCTGTCTATTAGTGAAAACCGCATGAAAATCCGTTCTAAATTTGTTCAGTTTATCACGAACAGACAGACAGACAGACGCAGCTGGGGACTTTGTTTTATAATATGTAGTGATGATAAAAAAGTTTTCGTAGTTTGTTATAATCTGTGGTCAACACGTCAGATAAGTCCATACCCGATCTTAATATTACTGCTGTTATACTGGTTATTATTTTAATATCAAAGAACTGACACACAAGCCATCTTTCTTGACAAACATGTCGTGTAAAGAAACGTCAAGTTATCAGGAACAAACTTTGGAACAATGCAGTATAATCAACGTCTAGAGACGGGTTCTGATCGCGGCTTTTATTGAGGACGCGCCTGGTTCTCTTCATCATGTGCCCTGGATTGAGGACACGACAAAGTTTTATGTTTCGATGTTTCTGTGAACATTTTTGGCATTTAAAAGAAGATAAATAAAATTATAAACTGCACTAATATAACATCATGCCATAACCAATTACAAAGGTTCATTATTAGCGGCAAAAACTAGTCTCATGAGCTTGGTAGCTGAGCCATTTAAAACTTTTAACCAAAACCAATTTCTTGTCGATGGTTCTAATTTGATTTTGGAATAGGTATGTAATGTGACAACCTTTGTATTTAAGTAGCCTAATTAAAAAAAAAAACATTATTAAATTTAAATGAAGAATTAAAGGATTCGTCCGTTTTTAAATTCAATAGCTTATAATTTTTTTTTCATGTGGCTTATGTTTTATTGTGTTTTGATGTTACTAATACTGACTGATGCATACAAGAGTAGACTTTAAGGTAAATAATCTAATAATTCTGCCACTAAACAAGAGAATTTAGCTGTTGGAAACAAGAGTAATCAAAGTATTAAAAATAAATGCTAAATTTTATTTGTATAATTTTTGTCTACAAACTTTGTCAACTATAAAAATGACAAAAAAATTCGTGTTCTGGAGCACAGAAAATTCATTTTATTAGTATTAGTTTTCGTTTATTACAAAATGTATTCTATTTTGTTGCTGCTCTTGTAGTTTATAGCAGAATATGAAGGAGCAGCAATATGGACGAATATTATGGAACTTATTTGTCATAATATGTGTCTGAATAAAAACATAATTGTAAATCCAAATCAGCAAAAACGAAACTTATAAAAAGGTCTAAGTCAACCATTTGACTTGCCCTTGCCAAATCTGTTGTCAAGAAGAGGGTAATTACGTATTATAGAAATAGTTACCAAACCAAAAGTTACCTTAGCCAACATTTCACAAATCATTAAAAACTCCCACGTTCTACATTCAAAAATTTTCAAATATGAAATTGGAATCTCAACGAGTTTGGAACCGTTGATCGGGGAGGAAACGGAAAGGGCGGGAAATAATTAGCCGTCGCCGGCGCGCGCCTCAGGCAAAGGAAACGCTCCATACAGCCGGGCTGTAACTCTGTAGGAACGAACGAGTTATAAATTTTAGGATTCACACCATGTTTTTTTAATTCGTCGAATTTTTAACGAGATTTATTTTAGAGAGTGTCAACATTAGTTTGTTTTTTTTTGTCAATGGTTTGAAAACTGTGATATCTTTTAGTGCCTGATTTACCTTAACCGTTTCCGTGCGTCATAATCTGCTGTCGAATAGGGTCACCAATGTACCATTGGAGGAAAGTTAGGGTTGGTAACGCAAAACTGATACCACTGATACTTTTGATGTACATCGGCAAAAGTGACCGCTTAACACCAGGCAGATCGTTTGGTTAATTTCTAACTTAGTAGTATATTATGTATAAATGAACGGAACCACAGAGTATTATATCTTATTTTAACCCTTGATGCAAACAAGGAGGGGTGTTATAAATTTAACGTGTGTAAATGTATGACTGTCTGTGGCTTCATAGCTCCTAAGAGGATGAACCAATTTTGATTTTGTTTGAAAGGTGACTTCATCGATAGTGTTCGTTGAAGAGATTTTTTGAGTCGGGGGTATTTTAATTTTTTATTAATACTTGTACTTAATATACCGACAATTTCAATACTAAAAGTGTGACTAATTTTTCATCATTAACCGAACAATGACTATATTGATGACGATAGTGGGAGATAATTACGGTGAACGAGCGATATTATACACTAGATGACACGGCAGACTTGTCCGGTAAATATTTCAAAAAAGGAATGCGCAAAGATGAATGGATGAAATCAGAGGTTCCATGGGGGATGGAGGGTTGTTACTCTTTCACGCAAAAACGGCTGAACAAATCTGAATAAAACATGTCAAAGAGATAGATTATAGTCTTTATAGGCAGATAGGTTGCTCGTTATCCCGGGAAAATGTACAGTTCCCGTGGGATAATTTCGCCAAAATTTCCACGCAAACGAAGTCGCGGACAACAGCTAGTGATAGGTAAATTACACCCATACACAGAACAAATAATCGTGTACATCACACAATTATTTGAATCTATCTGCGCCCCGTGGTTTTACCCGCGTAAGTTCCAATGCTGTGCGAATATCGGGATAAAAAGTAGCCTATGTGTTAATCCAAGTATCCAGCTATCTACATACCAAGTTTCATCACAATCGGTTTAGTAGTTTTTGCGTGAAAGGGCAACAAAGATTTTTTCGTCCGTACATCCAAACGTCCATACCTACATCGTCACACTTTCACGTTTATAATGTTAGTTTGAAATGATTTGACGATAGCGAAGTATGACGTCATAGGTTGTTTTCATAAACTTTTTTATTAATATATTTTAATACAGAGGAATTCATTGGACTTGACAGTCTACTGCCCTATTGTATTGTAGTGCTCAAGTGTGCACATCAGCAGAGTCGAAGTCGGACTTTGCTTGAAGCGGATCTGTTTGTTAAGTTTCCGTTACGTCACCGAAATGTTCTGCTAATATCATGTTATCAATTTCATAGACTTGTAAATAATTTCATGTAGTTATCATATGTCATTAAAAGCATAAGTTAATTTGAGCACCAGTTAACAAGTCTTCGGTAGTATAGTGGTAAGTATCCCCGCCTGTCACGCGGGAGACCGGGGTTCGATTCCCCGCCGGAGAGACTCTTTTTGCTCTTTTATTGTTTTTTTTTCATTACAATTTTTAAACGTTGCACTCTCATTTCTATATTAGTGGCTTGTCTTTCGAGTTCTGGTATTTCTTATTTTAAATGCTGCTTCGTAATAGACGATATAATAATGAGGATTAGTTGATAGCGATTGTATTGTGATCTTCATCAATTCCACCATCATGACAACCCTTCCGTAGCAGCCAATAATCCTTGTGAGTTGTTGATATTTTATTATTTTGGAACTATTCACGCATTTTTCGAGAAAGTCCATAAAAACTAGCTTAAAAAAATTGCGAAATTAGTTTTTCTGGATTTTCTTAGTAATAGAATGAAAAATTAAAAAAAAACAATGGTAGGATTTAAAATTTTTAACTTTACACATTCCACCACACTTTTATGAAAAATGGGGGCAAAAATATCTGGAAATTCAAACAGTCATAACGTGTAAACAGTCATGCATGCATGCTGCATTTCGTATGGGCCGGCTCGATTCCGCTCGATACCTCGGCCTCACAGAAAACCGGCAGTGAAGCAATGATTTCGCCGCTTGAGTTAGGTAACCGGAGGCCCTAACCCTTCCCTCCCCTTATTCCCGTCCTTCCCCTCTCCCCTCTTCCTACTCTTCCCCCCCCCCCCCCCTCTTCTCCTACTCCCACCTGAAAGATCGGCAACGCACTTGTGACTCTCGAGTTACAAGTGCCCATTTGCGGCGGTAGTCATTTACCATCAGGTGACCCGTCTGCTCGTTTGCCCCCAAAGCCAAAAAAAAAAGAAAATGCTAGAGTCAAGCTCTTTCAGTGATATACTCGTAAGTAAGTGTTCCTTTTTCAAATACACCCTATATACTAATTATATTAATCGAGATATAACTATTATTTGGGTATGTTTTTCATAAATCGTTGACCTACTCTAGTCTGACAACTCCTGATTTGAACAAGAAACCAAGTTTTTAAAAAAAAGATTTAAAAAAAAATACCAACCAACAAATATGTACATACAACAAGACCCCTTAAGAAGCATTATTTCTTAAAACAAAGCAAAAATAATAATTTTAAAAGCTTTAAAACAATTGTCGGCTACGATTAACGGGGTCCAGGGTTCGCTTCTCGGTTGCTTTGTTTCACCCCCCATTGAACGAACGGGGGCGGAAAACGTCCGGGTAGAAACTTTGCTAGCAACTTCGAACAAAAACATTTTATAAGTTAACCCCTGCGAAATTGTATTATGTGAGTTTGAAAGTGGCCATATTGTTCTTTTTTTGAATAAAGTAGATACCGGCATAGAGTAAAGGTTGTTTTCTTATAGTATTTTGTTTGTATAAATACAGGTATTTTAAGATTTCTTTTGTGTTTGGTTTAAACACTTCGGGGGATTTTTTTTTTTATTTGGAGTAGTAAATAGCAGGTTTTTAGGTTTTTATATAAAGCGATCCTTAGATATGTTTTCCATTTTTTAAACTACTAGTAATTAAATGTACTGGACCAATATTCTTGTAAGCTCCTTTTAACCCTCCAGCTAAGTTAAATGTTTGTAAAAAAGATTAAACGAGCTTTTGGCATTGTGTGAAAAGAAAATTGTGAAACTTTTCTGCATTTAACCTATTTTAATTGAAATAAAATAAGAATATTAAATTGCTGAATTATCAAAAAAAAGCCTAACACTTCAGTTCACCATGATGACCTGAAATAGCCATGCATGTACGATGGTGTAGGCGACGTATGATAACACAAATTTTAACCGACGAAAAAAAGGGGGTTCTCAATTCGACCGTATCTTTATTTTTGTTTTTTTTTTTAATAAAAATAATCGACTTTATTATATATATATTTTAATACTACTTTTTAAGGTAAAAAATGTTTCATGTACTTAGTTTATTTATATTATTAAGGTTCAATGTGTTTTCCCGGAGGGTTCCTTCTTAAGGTATTCCGTGTCCCCTACAATAGGACCACTTGTGACGGAACAGCGTGTGGTTATCATACAGTCAGGTGAGGTGATGACCCGTGGGGGTTTCCAGACGAAAAAGAAAAGAAAATGGTTCAATGTGTTAATATTTTTTATTAAATAAATAGCAGCAACATTGATCCTAGTCTATGGTTGCACATCGATTAATAAGCACGCTACGCGCAAGTCATGAGTTATCCACACGTTCATAATTCTATCGCCTATAGATGAATTTTATGCGTGTTTAATGTTAGGGCTCGGACATCCCGGGAACAAGGAGCTAGAGTTACAGGAATCAGCCCTGCTCCCCAATCCTTCCGTATAGGTATTAGTCGTAATTTTAGTTCCCCCTTTTATGGATAGAGGCGTGTATGGATATAAGTATGATTAAAATAACTTGACACATCCCACACACGGCCGTCTGATCCAAAACTAGGTAGATCCTGTACTATGGTAACCAGACTGCTGATAAACATACTTATATATGTCTAAATACATACATATTACAAAAAAATTACACCCAGGCACAGAACAAATGATTATGCTCATCACACAATTATTTGTTCTGGGTGGGAATCGAATTCACGACCTTTGGCTTAGCAGTCAATGTCACTAACCACTAGACCAACAAGCCGGTTTCGACCAGCAGGTCGTTATCGCTGATCGTGTTATGGTGAAGACCAATTGCTTCGATGTGATGAATGCACGCATTCTGAAAACTTCTAGACGGGGTCAAAAATATAGCTATCAAAATGCCTTTTTCTTTGCCTAAAGAGAATATAATATTAACAAAAATAAACACTCCAGAGGTGGGATGCACAAAAGTGTTTAGACGAATAGTCAATCGAAAAATATTAAGCAAAGATATATCATGATAACTTCACCTCAAAATCTCCTACTGTAAAAAGTAAAACTTATTTTTTTTTCATATCAACACCGCCCACAATAATTACAAGCTCAGTGTTGCTAGCACAGAAAATCAAGTAGAAATCCTAGTAATCGACGCGTCGAGCACATTCACGTCACTTCGTATTTCGATGATGGGAAAAAATTAAGCGGGGGTTTGAAAAAGAGATGGTTCTGTACATTGTTATAGTCGCCGTCGCGACTTGATAGTGAATATCTTATTTTGCTATTTTTACGAAAACTGATTTTCAAATCATTACGGACCGAACAACGAATGTGGTATGATGGACCATGTATTATCTTCTGGTTGCCTTACGTGTACAGCGAAGCAGACAGGCCAACTATCAGGCGAATCTCTAGTCGAAGAGATTTGGTAGAATAATGGCGGACACCATTTCTTTTGATAGAAAAACGACAGAAGACAAAATGGCATTCAATTGTTTCAGTCAGTAAGAGAGGTATAAAAAATCCAGGCCCGCAGAAGGCCGCAGAGGTAGATTTCATGGTTTTTCATTTTTTTTGAAAATCTCCCCCCCAGTCCCTTTGGGGGAATATCCCCCATTCAAGAACTAAGCCTTCATTTTTGCCCTGTTTTTTTTTCATCCAATATATATATATGATATATATAAAACTGGACAACTGGTCCAAAACCGTTCCACGTTACACCGCGCCAGGGTACGGCATACAAAGCATAGCAATGCATAGCATACCGGCAATTGATAGTATACCTTCGTATTAATTAATTCGTGTTACTCCAAGAAGAGTCCGTGCTACGGCCGAGGTACGGCAGCGTACCTATTTGTTTCCTAACCTCATAACTTAACCTCTTTCTCTTTTGCTAGTTACTTAGTAACTAAAACCTATCCTAAATAGACATATTTTATGCTTACAATGTGAAGAAAACGACAATCTTCGTTTTTTAGTCATCTTTTTTGGGCTACTGTGTTTTTAGACAACACAAATTGATATTGTAGTGATAAAATAGCAATCATTTTAGCACGTCCACCGACTAGAAAGTTTAAGCAGTATGCGCATCCATAAGTTTACTGTAGGTACTATTTTACTTTTAATGTTGTACAAAAAAAAAATAATAGAAAAATAAATTCTATAAAATAAGCAACTTATTTATTTTTCTTTAAAAATACTTTCATAATTAAGACTGCTAAAATATACCGTTTTGAATGTCCACAAACCGAATCCTAAACGAAAAAGGGGACCTGTCGCAAAATGGCGCGTTATTATCTTGGCTAATAAAAATTCAGCGCGCGAAAATCCCTACACCGCGATTGGTCGTCGGTCCCTCGGGCACCTCCGCCATTGGTCGGCTCTTATTCCATTTTCAAATTAACTTTCACTGTCGTGTCGCCGTTTTCCAGTTAGCTTACGTTCTGAATTTATTTATTTCATTTCGTGTTTATTATATGATATTGTTGTGGAGATACGACGTTTTTTTTATGGATTCGTTAAATGGTAATTGAAGTGATAATAGGAATGAATCTTCTCAACGTATTTTTGTTCATAATACGTATAAGATTAAAAACTTAAATATATTTATCAATAAACGACCTAAATAAGAATTTTGACAAGGTATTTTTAAAATGTTGGCATTAGGGTGGATATGACATTAAATCTCAATAATAATATCATGAAAACATCCAAAATCAGTAACATGTCACCATCGCTACCGCGTTCGTGGAAATAGCTAAACTGATAGTTATTAACTTAAATAATTGTATGTAGAAACTTATGGTCAATAATGGTTTCTGACGTGATACCTTACTATTGCTTGGTTTAGTAATAAAAAAGTTGATAAACCTAAAAGTATATACCTAGCCACAGCAACGCGTTACCGGGTACCTAGTAAAATAAATATTTAACTACATAGTATATAAATTGTTTTCGGTAAATGTGAAAAATTAGGCAAAGTCAAATATCTGCCTAATTTGTTAGCTTCAGACAGAAATGTCAACATTTTTTTTATTCTGAATGTTCTCGCGCCGATATGTATATATAGGACTACCCAACATATCTATATATATATATATATATTTTAAATCCTAGTAACGTGGGTCACACATTACTAGTATTCTTGTTAACCCCTCCAGCTAAGCTTAACGCTTGTGTTAGGAGTGGGTTCACG
The DNA here is from genome assembly GCA_963859945.1 of Euplagia quadripunctaria. Lineage (NCBI taxonomy): Eukaryota > Metazoa > Arthropoda > Insecta > Lepidoptera > Erebidae > Euplagia > Euplagia quadripunctaria. The sequence goes on along the minus strand of OY982582.1, from coordinate 13,219,616 downwards.
TCGGTAGTGCACTGGTTGGGGTTCGAACCCACAACCACTTGATCGCAAGTCCGATGCCTCAGCCATTACGCTACCGCTGCTTAACATCAATTGGTTGGAGGATACTCCCTTTGCGTTGGAGGAACATAGCATCCGTAATCCCACATTACTATTAAAAAATGTAGAAATAGTTGCTTTCTTCACCTTCGATGGAGATTTATTCTTATGAAGGGTAATCTTTGTACACTACAAGTATACCATAATAGTTTTTTTTATGAGATAAGTGGCAAACGAGCAGACGGGTCACCTGATGGTAAGACTACCGCCGCTCATGGGTACCTGCAACTCAAGAGTCACAAGTGCGTTGCCGACTTTAAGGTGAGAGTAGGGGAAGGAAAGGAAGAAGGGGAGAGGGGGAAGGGGGAGAGGGAATGGTTAGGGCCTTTTTTTTTTTTTTTTTTTTTTTTTGTGCGTCTGGAAACCCCCTCGGGCCGTCACCCCGCCGGGGTTTTCGGCGGGGCGGTGTGTCGGAATCGAACCGACTAAAACCACACGGTGTGCCGTACTGCGCCTTAAGTAGGAGGGATCCGGGAACAGCTTTATTAAGACATCCGGAACCCTCCTAGCGCCTGCCCGCAAAAGCGCGGGCACCACCTTCGGGTAAAATTCTCTAAATTAGGCGACGTCCAGGCACACGCGGACGCCGCCTCCTCGCGGGGGGCCACTATAGCGGGTGGAGGGGAAAACCCGTCCCATCCACCCGCGGCCACACTCAGGGCGGCATGAGGCGCTGGTAAGCGCGCCTCCGCCGCCCGGTTCGCCGGCGGCGAATTAGGTCCGAGTGGAGATCGTCCTCCCGGACCCTTTCCGCCGCCTCCTTCTGCGAGATGACGTCCTCACAGAAGGTCGCGACCGCGGTAAAATTTCTGTCGCTACCGGCCATGGAGCGTATGACGGCCGGTAGCGAGAGATCCCCTCCGATGACTGCAGTGAGGGCCCGACGCTGCGTCGCCCAGGCGGAGCAAACCGCCAGCGTGTGCTGAGCCGAGTCCTCACTGCAGTCGCAGTGGTGACAGGCGGGACTCAGTTCCCTCCTAGCGACCGAGTGCAGGTACTTCCCGAAGCAGCCGTGCCCGGAAAGGACCTGCGTCAGTCGGAAGGAAAGGGTCCCGTGCTGCCGCCCTGCCCACTCGACGATGACCGGCTGGAGCGCCTCCACGGCGGCAAAGCCAGCACGTGGAGCCTCCAGCCGGGACGACCAACGAGCCATGGTGGCTCGGCGAGCGGCCTCACGCCATTCGCGTACCTCTTCGGGCGGGGGCCGACTGCCGCTTCCCGCCCGGAACTCAGCCGTTCGCCGATATACTTCGGCGAGCACTTCCGCCTCCAAATCCCACGGGGGAGTCCCGGCCAATGCGCACGCCGCCTCCGTCGACACGGTGCGGTAGCCGCGTATGGCTCTAACCGCCATAACCCTCTGAGGGCGCCAGAGGCGCGCCCTATTCTGGGCGGTCAGAGCTCCCGCCCACACCGGTGCACCGTACAGTGCCATTGACCGGACAACCCCCGTGTATAGCCGTCTTGTAGCGACGCTGGGTCCGCCCAAATTGGGTAAGAGTCGCCCAAGGGCGGACGCAGCGCCGACCAGCTTCGGAGCAAGCTGTCGGAAGTGCTCGTCGAAGAGCCACCTACCGTCGAGGATCAGGCCCAGATACCTTATGTGGGCCTGAACCGGTACGAGGACCGAGTTAACCACGATAGAGGCGCCAGGGGGTGGACCACGACGGGGCCCATGGAATAAAAGGGCCTCCGTCTTATCCAGGGCCACCCGCAAGCCCAGCGCCTCGATGCGCCCGACCACCAGAGAGACTCCCCTGGTGGCCAGGCGCGCCGCCTCCTGAAAGTTCACCCCCCGGGCTGTGACCAACGTGTCATCGGCGTAACAAATTACGCCCAGCCCGGGGGGGAAGTCGCCTCGAAGGGCCCAGTCGTATCCCATGTTCCACAGGAGTGGTCCTAGGACAGACCCCTGCGGAACACCGCACGACATGGGCCGACGACTCAAAACTCCATCTCGATCCTCGTACATGACGGTACGCTCCTCTAAATAGTCTGCCACTAGCCGCCTCAGGTACCCTGGCACTCCGTGATAGTGGAGTGCTTCCCTGATGCAGCTGAATGGCAGACTATTGAACGCGTTGGCGATGTCCAATGACACCGCCAACAGCACGCCGCCACAGCTCACTACCTCCTCGGTCACGGCCCTCAGGCGCAACACAGCACCGACCGTCGAACGCCCCGCTCGAAAACCGAATTGGGCGTCCGACAGATCGGGGCCGACCTCGCCAAGGTGCCGGACGATGCGGGCAGAGAGGACCCTCTCAAACAATTTACCCGCCTCGTCCAGCAACACGATGGGCCTGTAGGCCGTGACCGAGTCGGTGGGCCGTCCCGGCTTCCTCAAAAGGACCAGCTTCCCGCTCTTCCAGCAATCAGGGAAGCGCCCGGACGCCAAGCTAGCGTCGAACACTTCCCTGAGGCGGTCGGACATGTGGTCAAGGGCAAGGGCCAGCACTCGGGCAGGGATCCCGTCTGGCCCGGGGGCGGTGTTCTTGGAACGGATCCGTAGAACAGCCGCCCCTACCTCCGCCTCCGTGACGGGCGGAACACCATCCTCTTCGTCCTCCCCGTCGTCTCCGGCCAAAGGGGCCATCGACGGGGGTACATGCTCCACCCGTTGCGGGAAAAGGCCCTCAACCACTTCCTGCAGGAAGCTGGGCTGGAGAGTCTCCGAAAGGGGGGGGCCCGACGCGCGGAGCTTTTGTTGCGCCGCGCGATATGGGCGACCCCAGGGGTCACGATCGAGACCCTCCAGCATCTCCTTTCTTTTTTCCTCTTTGGCGCGGCTAATGGCCAGCTTCAGAGTGTTCCGCACCTCTCGGTACTCCTCATGAAGCTGGTCCTCTTCCCCCTCTTCGCGGTGACGCCGCCGGCTGTGAGTGTAGGACCTCCGGGCACGGGTACAGGCCGCACGGAGGTCCGCCAGCTCCTGGGACCACCAGTAGACCTCCTTCCTTGGAGGCCGACGACCTCGAACGCGGGGCATGGCCGCATCGCAAATCTGCGTAATCGCATCGCGAAAGCGGCCTGCCCCCATGTCTACCTCCTCAGTCAGAGGCTGCGGAGACAGCCAAGAGTAAATGATGGCTGCCTCCTCTAGTAGGTCCCTGTCCAACTTTGAAACAGCCCACCGCGGGAAGCGGGAAGAACGCCGCGCCGTGTGACCCCTTCTGGGGTCCTGGGTCCGGGAGAGCTCAAATCGGATATACAGGTGATCCGAGAGCGTCTCAACCTCTTCGAATGGTTAGGGCCTCCAGTAACCTCACTCACTCACTCGGTGAAATACAACCCAATCGTTGCTATGAGGCCGGTTTTCTGTGAAGCCGTGGTATCACTACAGTCGAGCCAGCCCATACGTGCCGAAGCATGGCTGTCCTACTTAACGGGTACGATGTGTGTTCTATAGAAGCACTCGAGTTCAAATAGTCTTATCCATACTATGCTTGTAATGGCGACAACGGCAAGCGTATAGTCAGCAAAATACATCGTTATAATAAAATAGTTTACGGCGCCGATTCCACAGTACGGTTAACATTGGCTCGTACAGATACAGATACCGATGTGAATACTTTTTTTTTGTTATAAATTAAGACAACTCCTGCATTAGGAATATTCCTGTGTCGCGTGGGGCTTCACAAATATTCAAACAACGGACACAAAGAACACCCAGACTCGGGACAACTACCTATTTGTGGCGTAGTGGTGAGGTGTGGCTCTCCTATGTATAACATGTACATATGTATGTATTTATTGGTTTAGGTGTCTAGATTTTTTTTTATTAGCCAGTCTTATAAGCAGAGCAAGATGAAGCAGAGCACAATTGGAGTGTATCGAAAGACGATTTTTTTTGGAAGATCGGTCCAGAAAATGATGATTTAGAAAATAATGGTGTCAATTCTGTTTTATTACTCTCTTGACTATAATTGACTAAATTTTCTTCATACAAAATGTAAACTTTGTACACTTTAAAACAAGGTCTTATTTCAAATTTAAACAAATAGGTAACATATGTCGCTATCGAAATAAGCAATTTATTTGTCGACTAAAATCTGACATGCTTAAATAAACTTTAATATCACGTAGCGAGAGCCGCTATCCGTTGAATGCCATCTCTTTTGTTCTGTGTTTTTAGTAAGCGTCTTCGTAGGTGTCGATTAAAATAACGTCATCTTAATTCGTTTTGAACAAGTTTTTATACGGCAATTATACGGCATTTGAACAAATGGGGACTCTCGATGCGTGGAAATAAAGTTGAGTATACGTTGACAGGTTTTAGTGAAATTTAGTGGCGCTGAGAAATAAATGCCAGTAACAAATAGACCTTGTTGCGAAGAAGACAAGGTTGATTTCATATGAAGAAATTAAGTCAGGTTTTAGTTTAGTCGAGTGTACAATAGAATTGGGACCAATATAAAGCTATTTAGTATATGCGCATATTCCTAAAAAAACTCCGTCGCCGTGTATGTACAAACACTGGTACAAAATGACTGTGTGTTATTCTGCAGCCAAGCACATTACCGCCTAAATTGGAATCCTGCGTTATACAAGCCCTATGAATAGGATGTACACGTGTTTTGACAATGTGGGATAAGTCCTGCATAACATTGTTGAGCGGTTACTACTTATGCGCTCATATTATACCAGCAGCGCCCCGCGGTTTCAACCGCGTAAGTCCCGGTCCCATGGAAACATCGGGATACAAAGTAGCCTATATGTTAATCCAATCTATATGCAAATCCAATCGCAGGTCTCCAGCTATCTAAATACCAAGTTTCATCACAATCGGTTCTGTAGTTTTGACGTGAAAGAGTAACAAACATCCATCCATCCAAACTTTCACACTTATAATATTAGTGGGATGTACTAGCTTTTGCCTGCGGTATCACTTGCGTTAAAAAATATTTTTCTACCTCTCAGGGACAGTGATATTTTACCCAACTGTGCAAGAAGGAGGGTTGAAGGAATTAGGAAATGTTAGAAAATGTAGAGCAGGCAGGGGCATGCCAATAGGCCTAAGTAGTGCCAACGCGTACCATACATTCTCTAACATTTATGTTTTGTGATCTTATCCATTTCTATTTTATACAAAACAAAGCTTGTGTCTGGATGAAAGGTACCTGATATTCTTTTCTGATGTCCTTACCTCCTCTTACTACTAGTGCGTAACTCTTTTATTAACTTTAAGGTTTTAATAGGATTGGTAAAGTGTATGCAAACAGGGATTTGCATACACTTTGCCAACCCTATAAAAACCAGTGGCAGCAGGGGCTTTTGCAAGATTAAAAAATAATAGTGAAATTATGAAAGTAGAGAACGGCATCTAAGAGAGTCACAGCATTTTTACAACAGCGGCAAAAGACGATTTATTTTGTCTTACATACAAGGTATTAGTCAAAGATAACGGTCTCGCACCGCAAGTTAAAAAAATACTAGTCCACTTACGGTAGTCGCGTTTGAATTTCGAATGCGTTCGAATATAAATAAATTCATCTTCAACAAGAAAGTCTCATAAATTCCTAATTGATATCTACCCTACCAAAAAGGGCATGGTGAAGATAACGACAGTGGTGGTAATTCGCAGGCTTTAGCTAGGGGGGAAGGGGGGGGAGGGTTTACGGCGACCAAGTTAAACCTATTTACTGGGAAACAGTGAGGCTTGATGGGAATACATTGGTATTGGTCACAACGATATTATTTGTTATTTTGGTGAATTGCAACGACATAGTAGTCATATTGCTTTGGTAGAATGTTAAAGCCTTTTAATTTTTATAAAGTTTAAGGTATTAATATCTATACAAATAAATAAAATTGACGCGTCTGTTCGTAATGTCAAAATAAACGTTTTTTTTAGCTCATACAGTTATTTGCACGACACCTATGCTTAAAAATCAGTTTTAATAATTTTTGGCTGTCTGTCTGTTTGTTTGTTCTGGCTAATCTCCGGAACGGGTGGACATACAATAACAGCATTTTAATAAATGCATTCGACATTTAGTGAAATGCTGTTATTATGACATTACAAACAGACACTTTTATTTATTTGTATAGATTTTTTGTTATAACAATTTTACTTTCAACAAAGGAACCTATTGTTGCGGTGACATTGTATGTTGATCATCAAGTAATTTTGTAAGAATTTTATATCCCACTAATATTATAAATGTGAAAGTTTGGATAGATGGATGGATGTTTGTTACTTTTTCACGCCAAAACTACTGAACCGATTGCGATGACGATGATGATGACCCGGTATGTAGATAGCTGAAGACCTGAATTAACATATAGGCTACTTTTTATCCCGATGTTCCCACGGGATCGGGACTTACGCGGGTGAAACCGCGGGGTGCTGCTATAATGAAATAATTTAAAGTACAAAAATTTCTTTTTGCGTCTGGTAACCCTCATGAGTACTGCCTCATCTTAACTTACGGTTACAGAAACATCCATACACACAGCAAAACATACTTTAACGACATCTAGGATAGACAAGTCGAACTACATCGTTACAACTGATCCTATATCGCGCAAATAAAGTTCTTGCACTGATTACGGTTACTGTTCAACGGTTGGGCCTCGGTCTTCCAGGTATGATCACCTAGCTTGTTCGGAGGATCCTCCCTTTGTGTTGGAGGGACATAAAACCAGTTCCTCCACATTCTAAAGTGTTTTTGCGTTAAAGAGTAACAAACATTCGTCCATCCATCTAAATTTTTACATTTATAACATTAGCGGGATTACTTGGACTATTGTAAACTGGTATAGAATAAGGTAACCGAACTTCAATTAGCATATAATTTATATCCGTATGGAATCAACACTAACAATATTATCTCGCTTGTGGGGTATTGCAGGTCGGGATGCTGTCAATGGAAGGCGGTGGAAGGGAGAAGGGGTGGATTCGATTATAGCACCTCGCTGGATAATCTTATCCCGTATTGTTAATGGGGTTTTTTTATTGAATAGTGGAGTCTTTCAACACACGTGATGGAAAGTGACGATATAGGGGAATATGATACGTACATCTATCCAAGATGAACCTTATTCATTCTACTCTTGAACGTTCGAGGATTATAATTGTCTTAAAAAATAGACGCAGGTCGTTCATTCCAGATTTTGGCAATTCGAACCATAAAGGAACTGTCACAGGGTTTAGTTTCGAATAGATAATAACAGATATTTAAGTCTTCTACTACTTTACAACTCTTGAAAGCATGGATACTGAGCGATTCTTTTTTTTTTATGACATAGGGGCAAACGAGCAGACGGGTCACCTGATGGGAAATGACTACCGACGACCATGGGCACCTTCAACTTAAGAGTCATAAGTGCGTTGCCGGCCTTTAAGGGGGAGAGAGGGGGAGAGGAGGGAAGAGCGGGAAGAAGGGGTTAAGAGGGGGAGAGGGAAGGATTAGGGCCTCTGGTAACCTCACTCACGCGGCGAAAAGAAAGCAGCAGCAGTATTGCTTCACTGCCGGTTTTCTGTGATGCCGTGGTGTCACTCCGGTCGAGCCGGCCCATACGTGCCGAAGCATGGCTCTCCCACGAAGACGAAGAAATTTTACAAAATACGTACATGGGAACGTGGTTTTTACACATACGTTACTGGTATTGTACTTGTTTACCCCTCCAGATTACCCAAGAATGTGTTAAGAGTGGATTCACGTCAACAAAGTTCGAACCCACAACCACGTGATCCCAGAACCAGAATCCGAAATATTCATTATTTAAACTCCTTTTTCAAATTTATATAAACATCCATATCAATTTAATTTTGTTACTTTGTACAAAGTATCGAAAGAACTTCTGGAGCTCGAAAGATACAAAACCTGTGCAGTAACATGGATCCTCACCGAACACTGCAAACTGAAGAAACATGATATATGTCCAACCTAAAGTTGGTCGAAAGCACAACATGCAGACCGTCGAGAGGCAGAAGAAAGAAAGAAAGAAGAAAGAAAAAGCATTTATTTCTTAAGTGACGTTCGTGCTTACAGTGCTTATAGTGATGAAACATTTGAAAAAAAAGAAATACAAATAAAAATAAAGAAAAAAACGAAATAGAGTGACAATCGCCTTGCACGCACTTGCACGTCACTTATTGAAATTGGTCACCGCTCAACATTGATGCTGATGGCGCTAGCAAGGAAGTTGCTGTGCGCCAAGCAGCGCTGATTTTCAGCGGTGACCGTGTGGAGTAGGTGCGCACATATAAATAAATAAATATACATATACGTTTTATATAATATTTTATATTATGATCTACTTATATGAAGATAAACTGGGCAATATATTTATGGCAGAAGAAACTGCAATGCACTTTCTATGCTTTTATGGCCCACTAATGCGGCACCGAAGTATTAACCTAGGGTTGCACATCATGCCACCACAGAAAACACTTGTATTTTCTCTCTGCTTATAAGATCTGGAGGTTTCTCGAAGCCATAAGTCTATGAAATGAACTATGTGTAAAGCATGAGTGCGCTACAAAAGACCAGAAATGGCCGAAATAGCAACAATAATTAATAATAATCCTGTATAATGTCAGTACATTGTAAAGAATGAAAATTCTTTCGTTATTGTAACATTCACTCCCAACCTAATTGTTGTTTTACAAAGCCGAAGTATAACTATTACAATATCACAGGAGATTTAGGAGACCAGTTTAGGGTGGGGGGTATTGGACTGTGGGGTGATGAGTACCGCCACGTGCCATCCATTACGGACTTAATTAAATAAAACGCACGAATATGCTCTATGGTCGTATGGCCGTGTGAAATGGGCTTTAGTGGGCCCTTCCGGTTCTTTGATTTGTGTAAAAAATGTAGAGGTTTTTGTCTACTGTTACGTTTCGATTGGGAAAAGTGTTTCGGAGGAGTTTGTGGATTTTCGGAATTGGTGGGTGTTCTGAATCGCTTAAAACCGTACGGGTAGTTCAAGATTACATCTGTCCAATCTTAAACATTTTTAAAGAGCCCTGATTAAAAAGAAAATGGCTGAAATCTGCTTTCAAAACAACTTAAAAGTTAGGTAGTCGTAAGCACAATAAATTAAAATTTCACATCGCATCGCAAGGTTTTATACATAAATGGCAAAATCGTACATTATATAATAAGAATTTTAGTTTTTATTTGTGAAATGTGGCAGTTCCATTCATAATATTGAAACTCTTGATGGTCGAAATTTTTTTTTATTGGGTGTATGACTAACAATAACTTAAAACACAACAAATATTGCCGTTTCTGATGTTCACGATTTCAAGGCTTAGAAATCAAGGGAAAATAACACAAAACAATGTTATTTTCTATTTAAGATTGAAGATTAAAAAAAGGATTATCATGTTGTCTCAATTCGATTTATGAATCTATTAAATGTATATGTTTATTATGTTAATTCGGATTCATACAAAACATTATAATTTTATTGTATATTACATTCCATTTTTGAAATTTCGAAAAAAAAAATCCGTTCTAACCTCAATGGTTGTATAAATAGGCGGCTATGTTCAAAATACTGCTAAGCTTGGGAACCAAAAAAAAAATCGAAACTAACGAGGTGAGCACACTCAAGATGAGCGGTGAGCCAACAATAGCAAGTGGAGTATCGTACACGCGCCCACTTGTCACAAGGGGTAATAGAATTATGTGAAAAATACTTGTATTAACGTATCAGTTACAATAAAGTTATAGTTGTTATAAAAAAAAAAATTAAAAAGTGCGCATTTCTGAGCGAGCAAATAATTTTTATTTGTATTTTTGTTGTAACATCGCTTTAAATAGCCTGGAGGCTTTCGCTTTTCTGTTTTTTGACTTTCTTTCTGCATGGCTCTGAATGACTAATATAATTAGACATTTTCTAATTTCGAAGATAATTTTATCTAAAACGTTTTCAGGTTTTATGGTCAGAGTTATTATTTCAAAGGCAGGTATTTAAAATAACGATATGGGCTTCATGAACATAGCCTGTTAAGGTGGGTTGAAGTGGGTTCACGATCATTTGTTCTTTGTCTGGGTGTAACTTATCTATAATATATATGTATGTATTATTATAAATAGTATTGTATATAAGTATTTTTATAAGCAGTCTGGTTACCATAGTACAGGCTCTGTCTGGTTTGAGATCCGTGCCGTGTGTGAATTTTCTCAAGTTATTATCCATCCTTCGTCCTTCTCCTGAGGGGAGGTTTGCTCTTAACCAAAAGGATAGAAACGGCTAGAATAGGTGGTCAAGAACAGCTTATTAAAACTCACTTTTCGAAAATTATAGACCTTACAAGAAAAAAGACTTTCGTGGGTAATTTTTTTTTTTTTATGGTATTGGGGCAAACGAGCAGACGGGTCACCTCATGGTAAATGACTACCACCGCCAATGGGCACCTGTAACTCAAGAGTCACAAGTGCGTTGCCGCCCTTTAAGGTGGGAATACCGAAAGAGCGGGAAGACGGGAGCCCTCTCCTCCCCTGGATTAGAGGGGAGGAGAGGGGAAGGACGGGAAGGGGGAGGGGGCAGGGTTAGGGCCTTTTTTTTTTTTTTTGTGCGTGTGGAAACCCCCTCGGGCCGTCACCCCACCGGGGTTTTCGGTGGGGCGGTGTGTCGGAATCGAACCGACTAAAACCACACGGTGTGCCGTACTGCGCCTTAAGTAAGAGGGATCCGGGAACAGCTTTTATTAAGACATCCGGACCCCCCCTAGCGCCTGCCCGCAAAGCGCGGGCACCATCTCCGGGTAAAAACTTAGAACTTCTCAATTAGGCGACGTCCAGGCACACGCGGACGTCGCCTCCTCGCGGGGGGCCACTGTAGCGGGTGGAGGGGAAAACCCGTCCCGTCCACCCGCGGCCACACTCAGGGCGGCATGACGCGCTGGTAAGCGCGCCTCCGCCGCCCGGTTCGCCGGCGGCGAATTAAGTCCGAGTGGAGGTCATCCTCCCGGACCCTTTCCGCCGCCTCCTTCTGTGAGATGACTTCCTCACAGAAGGTCGCGACCGCGGCAAAATTCCTGTCGCTACCGGCCATGGAGCGTATGACGGCCGGTAGCGAGAGATCCTCTCCGATGACTGCAGTGAGGGCCCGGCGCTGCGTTGCCCAAGCAGAGCATACCGCCAGCGTGTGCTGAGCCGAGTCCTCACTGCAGTCGCAGTGGTGACAGGCAGGACTCAATTCCCTCCTAGCGACCGAGTGCAGGTACTTCCCGAAGCAGCCGCCCGGAAAGAACCTGCGTCAGTCGGAAGGAAAGGGTCCCGTGCTGCCGCCCTGCCCACTCGATGATGACCGGCTGGAGGCTCCACGTGCTGGCTTTGCCGCCGGACGACCAACGAGCCATGGTGGCTCGGCGAGCGGCCTCACGCCATTCGCGTACCTCTTCGGGCGGGGGCCGACTGCCGCTTCCCGCCCGGAACTCAGCCGTTCGCCGATATACTTCGGCGAGCACTTCCGCCTCCAAATCCCACGGGGGAGTCCCAGCCAACGCGCACGCCGCCTCCGTCGATACGGTGCGGTATCCGCGTATGGCTCTAACTGCCATAACCCTCTGAGGGCGCCAGAGGCGCGCCCTATTCTGGGCGGTCAGAGCCTCCGCCCACACCGGTGCACCGTAGAGTGCCATTGACCGGACAACCCCCGTGTAGAGCCGCCTCGTAGCGACGCTAGGTCCACCCAAATTGGGTAAGAGTCGCCCAAGGGCGGACGCAGCGCCGACCAGCCTGGGAGCAAGCTGCTGGAAGTGCTCGTCGAAGCGCCACCTTCCGTCAAGGATCAGGCCCAGATACTTTATATGGGCCCGAACCGGTACGAGGACCGAGTTGACCTCGATAGAGGCGCCAGGGGGTGGACCACGACGGGGCCCATGAAATAAAAGGGCCTCCGTCTTATCCAGGGCCACCCGTAAACCCAGCGCCTCGATGCGCCCGACCACCAGGGAGACTCCCCTGGTGGCCAGGCGCGCCGCCTCCTGAAAGTTCACCCCCCGGGCCGTCACCAACGTGTCATCGGCGTAACAGATTACGCCGAGCCCGGGGGGGAAGTCGCCTCGAAGGGCCCAGTCGTACCCCATGTTCCACAGGAGTGGTCCAAGGACAGACCCCTGCGGAACACCGCACGACATGGGCCGACGACTCAAAACTCCATCTCGGTCCTCGTACATGACGGTACGCTCCTCTAAATAGTCTGCCACTAGCCGCCTCAGGTACCCTGGCACTCCGTGATAGTGGAGTGCTTCCCTGATGCAGCTGAATGGCAGACTATTGAACGCGTTGGCGATGTCCAACGACACCGCCAACAGCACGCCGCCACAGCTCACTACCTCTTCGGTCACGGCCCTCAGGCGCAAAACGGCACCGATTGTCGAACGCCCCGCTCGAAAACCGAATTGGGCGTCCGACAAATCGGGGCCGACCTCGCACAAGTGCCGGACGATGCGGGCAGAGAGCACCCTCTCAAACAATTTACCCGCCTCGTCCAGCAACACGATGGGCCTGTAGGCCGCGACCGAATCGGTAGGCCGTCCCGGCTTCTTTAAAAGTACCAGCTTCCCGCTCTTCCAGCAGTCAGGAAAGCGTCCGGACGCCAAGCTAGCGTCGAACACCTCCCTGAGGCGGTCGGACATATGGTCGAGGGCCAGGGCCAACACTCGGGCAGGGATCCCATCTGGCCCGGGGGCGGTGTTCTTGGAACGGATCCGTAGAACAGCCGCCCCTACCTCCGCCTCCGTGACGGGCGGAACACCATTCTCCTCGTTCTCCCCGTCGTCTCCAGCCAAGGGGGCCATCGACGGGGGTACGTGCTCCACCCGTTGCGGGAAAAGGCCAGCTTCAGAGTTTGCCGCGCCTCTCGGTACTCCTCATGAAGCTGGTCCTCTTCCCCCTCTTCGCGGTGACGTCGCCGACTGCGAGTGTAGGGCCTCCGGGCACGAGTACAGGCCGCGCGGAGGTCCGCCAACTCCTGGGACCACCAGTAGACCTCCTTCCTTGGAGGCCGACGACCTCGAACGCGGGGCATGGCCGCATCGCAAATCTGCGTAATCGCATCGCGAAAGCGGCCTGCCCGCATGTCTGCCTCCACGGTCAGAGGCTGCGGAGACAGCCACGAGTGAATGATGGCTGCCTCCTCCAGTAGGTCCCTATCGAGCTTCGAGACAGCCCACCGCGGGAAGCGCGAAGAACGCCGCGCCATGTGACCCCTTCTGGGGTCCTGGGACCGGGAGAGCTCAAATCGGATATAGAGGTGATCCGAGAGCGTCTCAACCTCCTCCAGGACACGCCAGTTCCTTACTCGTGCGGCGAGAGCAGGGGTAGCGAACGAAAGGTCCACTATCGACCCCCCCTGCTGTCGCACGCACGTATTGGTGGAGCCTCTGTTTAGGAGACAGAGGCCCACCGATGCCGCCCACTCCTCTACGGCATCGCCCCGTGCGTCCGTCCTGGGAGAACCCCACGCAATGGACTTTGCGTTGAAGTCCCCCAGCACCAGGACGTGCCCAGACGCCAGACGCCGCATCGAGGTCTCCAAGTTGTTAAGGAAAACCTCAAAATCGCTCAGACTCCGGTTGGGGGAGAAGTAGACACCATATATGGTGATCCCCCCCCATTCGGCAGCAACATATCCAGTACCCTTGTCTCTCAGCGACAAGGGTGGGGAATGAGCCGCCGTGGAGCCGACGATTGCCACGGAGCCGTCCCGGTCACCCAGCCAATTTGGACGGGGAGGGACGTAATAGGGCTCCGCGGCTACGGCCACACCTATCGACCATTCCACCATGGTTTGCAGGGCAGGGTTAGGGCCTCCGGTAACCTCACTCACGCGGCGAAAAGCAATGCAAGCATTGTTTCACGGCCGGTTTTCTGTGAGGCCTTGGTATCGAGCGGAGTCGAGCCGGCCCATACGTGCCGCATTCATATTTATCAAGGAAAGGGTGAAGCGACGTTCCACAATTATGTCTTTTAAGCGCCATATCTCCCTAATAAATAAAATAAGACTGATGTTAGAAGAGTTTTGTTATTTTATAATAACTTTTAAACTTTCGTATTCCAGTAATATCCAAATTATATCGTTAATTAACGTTGATCTAATTGGGCTATGATAATGAAGCGAGGGTCGTTAAGCTATGCCGGTCTAACCAAAGTTAGGAAATGGCTCACAGGGTCATCATGCTGAAGTGGCAATAGGCCTAAGGACCGATGGCCGTAGCACACGGAAGGTAGGTCGTCCCCAGCCATATGGATTGACGTAAGGAAGGTAGCTGCGTTACATTGGAGGCCTATATTACTGGCCTGTTGGTCTAGTGGTTATTGACCCTGACTGCTAAGCCAGAGATCGTGGGTTCGATTCCCACCCAGGACAAATAATTGTGTGATGAGCACGATAATTTGTTCTGTGTCTGGGTCTAATTTATGTATAATATTTAATTTATGTATTTAGAAATACATAAGTATTTTTATCAGCAGTCTGGATACCATAGTTCAGGCTCTGCCTAGTTTGGGATCAGACGGCCGTGTGTGAGATGTGTGGAGTTATTATTATTATTATTATATCTAGCAGTGGACTGCTAGATTGATTGATTGATTTAATGTGATAGCACTTGCCTAGGTATATATAGTTTGTGAATTACAATATTGAGATCTAGTACTTAGGTCATGACGAATATTAATTTACTAGATGAAAACCCGGCTTTGCTCGGGTGAAATGTGACTCATACACAATATTTTACAAAATGTAGGTAGAAATAAAAAAAAAAAAAAAGTTTATTTATTTATTTAGGATAACTTACAAAACATACACTATACGGCGTTTACAAACATGTTTTACAATAAATTGTGTGCTGAGCGTTGTTTTACTTACAAGTTGCCACTGCATGGTAAGGGACAGTTTCATCTAAGATTTTTTCTTTTTCAAAGTACTTAATATTAGTTGTTTAGTTTGATAGAATGAGTACTCGCCCGAAAAGTTGGCAAAGGCACTTATTAAAAATCTGACAGCTCAATCAATAAAGGCTCATTTACAAACTGAGAACACTGTGTTATCACTGACACTGACTGACAGGGATGCGTTCATAGAATATATGGCGGTACTGTGCCCGACCGGACGGAACTGTAACTTCACTGATACTTGTAAATCGGCCTTAACGATCTCAAGATGGCATCTGAGTGGCCAATATGGCGACTGCCATTTGCACCATTAGAATTTAACAAAATACTCGACAATCCGAATTTTATGGATATATGTTGTCGACTCGAAATCATTATTTTTTTATGTTTTATTATTCAGGTAAGGTTTCAATCGAGTCTACCGTACCCCTTGACCGAATTATTAATACTAGAGATCGCGTGGTGGTCGAATTTCGACCATGGTTTATTTCATTGGCCTGTCATTGTATAGACTTTTGTACCATGACAGGTCAAAATATATACTGGACACTCATAGCTGTATGTACCCGTTTTTGTATTTTTTTTAACTTTGTAGCAAATATTGTTCAAAAATTTTAGCATTCGTCACTTCTTCTCTGTATAAACTATAAGTGTGTGAAATTTCGTACTCCTCTGTCCGCCCAATTTTCGTAAAAAGGGATCCAAAGTTTTCGCTTTACGTATTAATATATAGATAGATTCAGTACCACCGATCAACACGGGTGACAATACGACTCCAATATAACTGGTACCAGGGTTATTTCGACAACATACCATAGTTGAAAACTGACTTAGAAAAGTTGGTTTAGTAAATGTGATCCAAAAATGGTCGTAAGCAGTATTATGGTAAAGTCTAGAAACAGGCCTGAGACGGTGGCGCGACGTGTTCCGCGTGCGCCTCTCTAAATCGGAAGGAGGGCAATGCCCTCTGCTACCAATGGTGTGGCTGCCTTCTATTTGAGGGCGGCCAAAATCTGCTAGGGTTCTCGGGGACTTCCTTCTTAGGGTATACCCGAGTCCCTTGCGATAGACTCACTTGTGACGGAACGCCGTGTGGTTTTAGTCGGTTCGATTCCGACATACTTCACCAATAGCCATGGTGAGGTGATGACCTGTGGGGGTTTCCACACGAAAAAAATAAGTATTATGGTAAAGTAAAGTCTAGACTAATAAATATGTTTAAGTTATTTTCAAAGTATGTTGATTTAAACACTTAAGGCCAGCTTTTCTATCCAAGCATCGCGCGCGTCAGTTCTACGAAATTGAAAGTGTACTAACACGCAATGAAGCATTCTTCTAATATCCACTAATAGCTTTTTTTTTCATAGATAATCTCTGAAAACATTGCCCACGGTCCGTTACACGCACATTGTACTTAAAGCCCCACTTTAGTGACAAATTGTTCAAGCGAGAGTAGGGTGAGAGCGCCAGTTGACGGCTTGTCGAGTTTAAATCATGTTTTATGTGTTCGGTGTTTGGAGTTGGTTTAAGATGTTAAGGCAGTGTTTATCTTTATAAATGGAGTAGGTAATGGAGATAATTTCATTATCTTTTCCCGTTGAAAATCACACTCAACGAAATATAGTAGTACCCAATTCATAAACTTACATTGAAGGTACAGTAATTTGAGACTTCAAAGTAGATGATAAGGTAATGATAGATGATTATTATTCCGATACGATAGAACACAACAAGACAAATTTTTAGAGTAATAAAGACCTAACAAAAGTTCACAGAAAAGGATAAATAGCTTATGATTATTTTTTTAGACCTCACTTATCAGTATTAAATCCCTTTGTTTCTTTTTAGTAATTTATCCTCAAAAAAGAGGTCGGGGTGTGCTAAGCGTGTTCAGAGATATTTTTTAAAACATTTCAACAAAAATTTCAAAAGCTGTTATTTGGATATGAGGTTTAAACAAAATATCAATTTATTGAATGCATTATGTCAAATGTAGCGTTTCTTAACTACCGTCATCGCCACAACAGATATCTCATGATTTAATAATATATTTTTAAAGTATTATTTTAATGACAAATTCTTCTAAAATTGATATGGATGATAATTAGGTTGTCTACCCTATGTTATCTTTCGATCGGTGTCGCAACAAACACTATTCCGCCATTATTTTGTAACATAATACCGATGTTTACTGTCTATGGTACAAAATATCACAGGCTCACAGATTAGCGAGAGTACGGCCAATACAAGAGAGTTAAGATTACAAGAAGGATATCACGATAACGTTTGAATGAGTAACAATATTATTTGCGTAAGAACGTGTCCTTTTCAAAGTGTTTTTTTTAAATGTGGCTCTATGGTTATTTTATTTTTTTTACTGTAATTCCTAGACTATGACGTCGTAAATGTACTTATAATGTCTTTGAATTACACATCACACGTAAGTTGGAGATTCGTTTGCCTGATTACTCTTAGTTTCCTTATTCTTTAGTTAGTTTATCTTTATTCTTAGTTAACATGGCCAAAAATCAGTGGCAATTTATTGAAATTATCACACAAAGTAACGACATAACTGCCTACGAATTACTACATACAATTATACATTACGAATACTGACATTACGAATATTCTAGTGTTGTAATAGCATTCCTTGTTTTAGTCAAAGTATAATCATTACACACTTAATTTACCTATATAGGTATATACTTAGGTAAATTAAGTGTGTAATGATTATACTTCGAGCGCACGTTAACGATAGGTAGGTACCCATCGTCAAAGTGCACGTCACCATCAAAGATAATTATGTACAAAAACAGAATTTCAAATGGAAGGTAAGTAGGTATCTAAAATTAATATTTTAGATACTTACTTACATCTTCCATTTGTAATTCTGTCTCTGTAAAATTTTGACTGCACGGAGGATGGCGGAATGGTTTAAGTGGTCACCTCGCCATTACGCCGCGCCGAGTGGGTTTAAATCCCACACGCAACAAAAAATTTTGTAATCCACAAATAGGTGTTCCGAGTCTGGCTGTACTGAAGCCCCCTGAGACAGGAATATTCCCAATATTGGAAGTAGTCATTTAAAAAAAAAATATTTTGTAAATTTTTACAGTGGCAATTTCACAGTGTGTATTTCTAACAGTGTGTATTTCTAACACTGTCTCCCTATTACGGTTCATGAGATACAGAGTTTTAATTACCAAAGCGTTGACCAACCTCTATAATCCGTTCGCCTTTCTAGTCAGTTAAGTAGTCTGTACTTAACTGATCTCCTGTGTCCAGAGGATTGTCCCTCTTCGTGACAATGGCGGGTAATATTACCTTGTATTGGTCGTAAAAATGTTTTTGTTTACAATTATACAGAACTTTAACGAATCTTTCCACCAGATTGAGTTTTCAAGTGGTTTAAAGGCATCTATCGGGGTCCAGAAAACGATATTTTTTGTTAAGAAAATACATATGTTGCGTTTATGGTCATTGCTCCTCGCCTAAGGGTCATAGCGTGATGTTACAAAGCCTATAACCTTCCTCAATGAATGCTCTATCCAATACAAAAATAATTATTTAAATCTGACCGATGTTTCCAGAGATTAGCGCGTAACAAACAAACAGTAAAATTCTTCAGCTTATATAGAAATCGGCTTGCTTCTTTTAACCCTCAACGCAAAAAGGAGGGATGTTATAAATGGCTGACATCACATCTCCTAAACGAATAGAAACATTTTTAATTTAGTTTTTTTTTGTTTGTAAGTTGATTCGATTGACAGTAATCTAAGCTATAATTCAAAAGAATCTATTCAGCCGTTCGAAGATCATCAGCTCTTTTCTTATCGTTGAATGAATTAAAATATAAAATACTACACCACTCATAGATTCTCCATTTTAACATCAGTCTTTTCCCTTAACTTGTAACTCAACACTAATGTCTTTACACAGTGGCGTTAAAACGGCGACAATACGAGATAGTACAGTTTAACAACAAAACGTGGATTAGTAAGAAAGTTTCCGAGATAGCAGAGTACAGATAGACGAATATTGACGCAACTCGCGTAGTTGTTCACGGATTAAAAGATAAAGAGGGCTTTTGAAACGTTTTTTTAACCGACACCCTAAGGAATGGAATGTTTTCGAGATATTTATATATGTATGACACGCTCTACAGCCTCAAATTTACAAGTTTAAAATACCCCCGACTCATCACTTCAACGATTAGAAAAAATTATGTATTTGAACGGGAATTAACGCGATCACGAAAAGGTATTACATACCTGTGAATTGCCTGACGTTTCGACCAGGTTGCACTGGCCATGGTCACAGGCTGACTCGTGATCGCGTTAATTCATGTTTAAATACATAATTATATCATGGAACGCGAAAGTTTAAAAGTTAGATTAGAACAAAGTTGATGATCTTCGAACGACTGAACAAATTTGTTTGAATTATGAAAATAAAACCATAGCAATCAAGTGACCTTTCCAACAAATCTGTCTGCATATGCATACACACACGTAAATATGTATGTATCTGAGCGTGACGGTCACAGGAGTTCGGTGCTTTTTTCCCGTACCAAAAGTGCCTAACGTGCCTAAAGAAGTTTTCAAAAAACTATATCCAAAGGTCCATTCGTTCAGGAGCTATGATGCTATAGACAGACACACTGATACATACGTTAAGGTTATAACGACCTCCGTGGGGGGTTAAAAACAGATTTTCACATGCATTAGATTCGTCTCAGTTGTAGGAGTGACAAGATACAAAAAAATACAAACGTTAGCGTAAAAATACATACTTTTCAAATTCTGTAATTTTTAGTGCCTTTCTTTTTTTTTCAGAAAAAACTCTAAATGTATCCATTTAAAATAAATTTATTTAAACTGCTAAATAAAAACTATGTTGGGATTTAAATTTAGAAATTACACACGCTTTTTATCAGTTACTAGCCGCTTCCAGCAGTTCCACCCGCGTTTCTGGTTTCTGCTTAACTCCTAAGGGTTTTAAGCGTAATGTTACATAGCCTATAAGAAAGAAAGACGAAGAAAGAAAATATTATTTATTGGAAAACATCAGCGTACATTTTTTTTTCTATGTTGCCTAAGTCTATATTTAAAAACACATTGATAATATTATTCACCTACTTCACAAACATCACATTTTTAGTCTATGGATCTATGATATTACAATATGTCATTTATGTCATATAGACTAGATGTGATGTATGTAGGTGACGTGTCATTCTTGACGTGGTCATTCCTTTTATTTATTTTTTTATACAAGAATAATTTTAAGGAAATTATCAGTCATAGTACGCTACTGCTTTGCAATTTCGGGTAACTTATAATAATATATAATAATAACTTTATTCAGTGAATACTCTATCCAATAGAAAAAGATTTTTGTAATTTCAGAGATTAGCGCGTTCAAAGAAACAAACAAACAGACCCACGTTTATTTTTAACACGGGTTATAGGCATACGAACAGACGGGTCACCTGATGGTAAGTGACTACTGCCGCCCATGGGCACCTGCAACTCAAGAGTCACAAGTGCGTTGCCGGCCTTTAAAGTATTAGTAAGGAAAAGGTGGAAGAGGGGAGGAGAGGTGGGAGTGAATCATTGCTTCACTGCCGGTTTTCTGTGAGGCCGTGGTTTCACTCCGGTCGAGCCGGCCCATACGTACCGGACCATGGCTCTCCCGCGATGTAATTTCCTAATATTAAAAAGGCAAGAGGATAGATGGATGGCCATATGTTTGTAAATTTTTCACGCAAAACTGCTGAGCGGATCTGGATGAAATTTGGCACAGAGATAGATTATAATTTCGAATAGGAAAAAAATTACGGTTCCCATGGGATAGATTTCACCAAAAGTCGTGGGCAACAGCTAGTCTGTCCATATAACTTAATAGATAGTTGTTGTAATCAACAACTAGAAGGGCAACAGCTAGTCTGTCCATAAATCTATTACAACAACTAAAAGGGCAACAGTTAGTCTGTCCATATATCTGTTACAACAACTAGAAGGGCAACAGCTAGTCTGTCCATATATCTGTTACAACAACTAGAAGGGCAACAGCTAGTCTGTCCATATATCTATTACAACAACTAAAAAATTCTAAATCACATTTAACTTTGGATGTATGATCTAAAACAGTTAAGTCAATCACTGTCTGAACTTGTTATGAAAAACTTTCTTCTAGTGGTCCCTTAAGTCACATTACAAAATATACGTACATACCTTGAGAATACCATATCAAGGTTCTATAGACTCAAAAGAAATTTTTTTTTATTTCGATAATAGTCTAAAGTACTTCATGCATCTTATAGAGTCGGCCACATAAAAGCTACATTGAAGCACCCTGCACAATATTAAGTAGGTCTATCGCATTAAATTCACACTCGACCGGGCATTCATGTAAATAACCAACAATGGGTATTACTCACAATAGCTGTCGTTACGTAATTCAAGGAAATTTTGGAAGTTAAGATGTTTCATACTGGTTTGGAATGCTGTTGCAGAATTAAGAATATTTTACTATAAAATAATACCAATAAATACTTAAAGTTTATTTACTTTTTTCTGTTTAGTTCCTTTTTGTCGGTAAATTTTTTTGTTGATAAGTTTTTTGTTTACATTTTAATTCGGTTCTTTTATGGTATAGGGGGTAAACGAGCAAACGGGTCACCTAATGGTAAATGACTACAGCCACCCACGGGCACCTGCAACTCAAGAGTCTCAAGTGCGTTGCCGGCCCATAAGGTAGGAGTAGGGAAAAGGTGGAAGAGGGGAAGAGGGGGGAGGGAAGAGTTAGGGCCTCTGGTAACCTCACTCACTCGATGAAAAGCAATGCAACTTTACTGCACTGCCGGTTTTCTGTGAGGCCGTGGTATCACTCCGGTCGAGCCGGCCGTGCCATACGTGCCGAAGTATGGCTCTCCCACGATCAGACCATCGCCATTAAAACGTGTTTTTTTAGTTTTAATAAACTATAATTTTCATTTTAAAATCCTTTTTAAGCATGTCTTACACAAACGCAGCGATCCAATCTTTGAATCTGAAGCACCCTCAAGATCGTATCAATAAGATTATCTACTTTTGTCGAGGATTAGCCGGACGAACGGACAGGCGGACACTTACGTCTTTTGTACATTATTAGTGCTCTGCACAATAGAAACAGTGACCACATTTGAAAAGAATTAACCTTCCTTTGAAAGATATTGCGATTTTATTGAAATATCTTCTTGAGAGTTGAGTACTCCTTTGTAAATACCGAAGAGCAAATACTATAAGCTTTATTTATTAATACTATGATGGCAAATAGACATTTCAGGCGGTTACCGGTGCCTAATTACAATATTTATTATCCTTTGCCATTGCCTTGGTGGCGAATGGTTAATCTTTTCTCTTCTAAATATCGAGAATAGGTAAGGCTGGCCTAAACTAATTTATGGTGACTGGCCGATCTTCTTACTCAGCTCAGCAGTTTAGCTAACCTTGGCTTTCAACTTAGTTTACAAGTGATCCACATTTTAGTGGCCGAGTCTTACCCTAAAAAGTTGTTTTTTTAATGATTAATTATATCCTTTACGTTAAAAATACTCATCCAAATCGAATTACTCGGTAACTTGTTATTTTTTGACGCCTTAATTACTTTAATGATCATCACGAAATTTTGCATAGCCGTTGTCAGGAAAGACATCTTTATTAAAGTGAGCGGCCAAAAGCAATGGCAAACAATGGGAAAAACATAGTTAAAAATACATAAGCCTTTAATTGCGAACTTCCTATTTACCAAACTGCCAACAATCAATACTTTATTGCGTTCTAAAATGTTTTCTTAGGTGGTAGAACTTAAATTATCATTGTGAACCCTGTCGGGCACAGCAAAGTAGCAAAGCAAAAAAAAATGAAAAATGTAGACACATTAATTCTAGATTTAATATGCTACCATCATAGATTTGATATGCAGTCCTCGGGTCCCATCTCGTTTCAATCTTTAAAAAAAGAAAGAAAGAAGATTCTTCTTAAATTTAATTTCGTTTAGTTTTAGTTTTTTTAAGTCATTTTTATTTTTTTTTCTCTGTTAAATGACAATCTTTGCAAGGTAAGATTCCTACTCTACCGGACCCATGTGCATAACTTCAATACAAATAAATAAAATTGAAGTGTCTGTTTGTAATATAAAAAAAATACTAGTTTTTTTAAGCTCATACAGTTATTTGCACGCTACCTATGCCTAAAAATCATTTTTAATTTTTTTTGTCTGTCTATCTGTCTGTCTGTTTGTTCCGTCTAATCTCGTGGTGGACAGATTTCCACAGGACTTTCACTGGCAGATAGCTGGTGTTATAAGGAGTAATTTAGGCTACTTTTTATTTTGGTTTCGGCAAAATATATAAATATGTACACGCAAGCGAAGCCGTGCGGAAACTGCTAGTACTTCATAAAAATACCTAAAGTCGACATTCAATCATCCCTAATATTATACTTTCTAAATCCATTCAATCATAGATGTAGTAAAAATGGCGTATATAATAAACTTAACAATCAAAGGAACCTCACATCAAAGTGGTATTTTTATATAATATCCGGCAATAATGGCGTTATAACTAAATTGAATTTGTTTGTACGGTACCGTTAGGGAGAGATCAGATGCACTTTTATCTCGATATTTGGTCTTTCGGAGCTTGCAAGACATTGAATACATTATTTAACTTACTACTATTAAGGTATAAGGTACTTATATATAAGGGTAGACTATAAAATATTTACTTACACCTAGACTGATCACAACTAAATTACAAAAATACATGAATATCTCCTGTTATTCTGACGCGCCTCTATCGACTCTCATTAGAAACTCGTGGTCCCCAGTTCCTGGAAGCTTGCTAACGTTCAACCTGTAGCCAACAGGGGAAGCCGTGCAGACCCAGTCAATTATCAACCCATTGCAATCACCTCCATAATATGCAAGATTATGGGCGGCTCCTGACATACTTTGAAACCAACGAGCTCCTCAGTGACAGGTATTATGGTTTTTTATGTTTTCATGAAATCGCCGTCGCGTTACAGTCGCCTTAGCAGAGCGGCCGCGGCCTAAGGGAACCTAACCCGCAAGTCGAAAGTCGAATGCACTACCGCACCAATATGTGTATATTACGTCGAAAACTTCAGGGTTTGTAACGTTTGAAATAATAATAAAAACAAAAGTTCTAATGATCATATGACCTAATTTCATTTAATATACTTTTCTTTAATGTAACGATCACATCTGTCCACGTCCATCTATCTATATAAATAAAAATAAATCGCCAAATGTGTTGCTAAGCGCAAAACTCGAGAACGCCTCGACCAACTTGGCAATTGTTTTCTTTCGTATTTTCGTTAAGATACAAGGAAGGTTCTCATGGAGAGAAAAAGTTGAAAATTGCGAGGAAAATAGTAAAAACAACACTTTTCTTTTCCTATTTTCCACAGAGTAAATAATAATTAAAACACATGTCATATCCCCAGCTGTCAAACATTTGATGTCGGGGCAGCTAGTGATATAATGAATTTTTGATATAATTTCATTTTTACCTTATTTTATATGGTTTAATGAACATTTTCTGTAATGCACATTTGAACTAAACCATTAACGCCAGATCTTCTCTATTGTTGGTGAATCATTTGGTTTAGATGAGGTAATAACAGTATGATGTTTCCTGATATTAATTATTCATTACAGAATTATGGCTGAAAATTAGTAAATATGAAAATTAGGTCAAATGAATCCTACTAATATTATAAATGTGAAAGTTTGGATGGATGGGTGGATGTTTGTTACTCTTTCACACCAAAACTACTAAACCGATTGCGATGAAACTTGGTATGTAGATAGCTGGAGACTTGGATTAACACATAGGCTACTTTTTATCCCGATATTTCCACGGGATCGGGGTTTACGCGGGTGAGACCGCGGGGCGCAGCTAGTGTTATATAAAAAGAGCATTATACGAATTGAACATTATATGAAATGAACGTTATACTAAATGTTATTAGAGCAAATGAAGGTTATATGAAATATAACATTAGATCACATGAAATTTGGTTATTTTTATTTTTAAAGTATATGAAAATGACATCTTGTGAACGTTATTGCAAACTTCAATAGTACTATGTGAATCGATAAATATACTTCAAGCTAATATTAATACGCTCTTTACACCAACGAACTCTCCCTTCCCACTTCCCAGTGAGTTATCCGCCCTTCCCAATCCGTCAACATTTTATTCTTTGACAAACAAAAAGACATTTGTGTTATGGTATAATATAATAAGAGGAATACTTAGCAGATTTCTTATGGGTTGAAGTTTTGAGAGATCGGGGCGCGGCTGATGTAGGTATATCATTGTATCATCTGTCTTAAGACGCTGCGAGATATTGTGGAGAGGGATTCTCTAATTTTTTTTGTTTGATTTTGTTTTTATGGTACAGAATAGACCATTCTGATGTTCTAATATTTTTCGTATAATATTTGCTGAGAAGGTTTGCGCACGTAGAAAGAATGAGTGGGGAACAAATACCTAACAAAACAAGTATAGAGACTATACAGTGTTACAGAAAGGAGTGGTCATATTTTAGGGTCGTAAAGTAGACCCCATGAATAATTTAACGCGCTAACAATTTAAGAAAAATCGTGAAAATTTAATACAGAAATCTTATTCTCAAACTGACAGATTGAACTTGAAATTTGACCGATAAAATTAATATTTCGTAAGAGAGAGGGGCTCACAAAAATAAGCACCTATATATTGTATAACTCTTGATGAACTGGGATATATTGTTATAATATATAAAATATTGTTTATTTCTCTCAATAAGGTTGGGTACATTGGTTGGGAATAAAAAAAAACAGTCAGGAACGTAATTCGTTCTCCCACGCACACACACTTGTATATAACAGTAAGAGAGAGAGCGAGAGAGAAAGAGAAAGACGCATGGAGGGGGCTAAGGCTTCCTTACGTGACGGCGTTTACCAGTCAACTTCGAGTCGCGTTAAAGAATTTTAGGAGTACAGGCGCCTCTGCCATACTTTTACGTCTCCATTACCTTATAAATATGTATGGTAGGCACCGCGTCATATCATTCCATACATTTTTCACGCTAACCTGCAAATGTAATAAAAGCCTGTATCACCCCTCGCATCACTCACGTATATACATATTTTATACATAACTGTTTTGTTTTTGCCTACTTATATACATATTCGAAAAAAGGAGAAGGTTTTTTGTTCGATCATATGTATTTTTTGTGTGTATGTTATGCGATATATCAGCATATAATGAACACATTTTAATAACTTTTTATTTACTTAATTAAATCTGGCAATTAAAAAAATATTACGCAGTAATTATGTTACTGTTATAGTAATTCAAAATTACAAAAGATATGTAAACCTAATTCTATTTTCCTACGACCTGGAGATCTTTAACACAGGTTTTACCTACAAGAGATACTAGTCTCTATACTAACTTTTAAACTGTCGCGTTCCGTGATATAATTATGTATATGTACGGGAATAAACGCGATCACGAAATAAGTATTACATACCTCTAAATTACCTGACGTTTCGCTCAGGTTGCACTGGCCGTGGTCACAGGCTGACTGGTTCAGCTGTGCAGCGGGCGTGCTCCACGACAGACTTGGATCCTTGAGTTTGTTTCGGCGTTTCTTCTCAAGGCTAGTCATATTAAATGCCGGCATCATCTAGCTTTACATAACTAATTGACGTGTAAAAGTGTCTGAAAAGATCTACTAGCAAAAATAAATTAATTTCTTTATTTATTTATTAAAACTTCATGCACATATTGTACAAAGGCGAACTTAATGCCTTAGGCATTCTCTGCCAGTCAACCTTGGGGTGAAGCAGAAATAAAAAGTGGTAAGTGCAACGATATGGTAAGAGTACGAATTTATAAGATCCTATAATAATAAGATTCATCAAGTTATTAACTAAATATACACATTACATGGAATACACACATTATACTGATACATAACATACTAATATTTATACATACATACATACATATACATATATATATATACACATATACTATGAATATCGAGTCTGAGATTCATGTACTAGCACTGTGACAATTATGCCAAAATTTATTGCTTATTTTTCTCATTCTATACTGCTTAAAGTCTTTCAGCCAACCCTCGCGATGTTCTTTGGAATATGGCATTATAAATATAGTTGAACAAGAAAAAACCGTCATTTTACAGTTTTATATTAACCTACTTCTGTGCATTTATTTCCACAGAAATAGTACTGAAATCAAAGGTATAAACGGAATCCTAGATATATTCAAACGTAACCAGAATGTGAATTATGAAGCTTATTTAAAATCTAATGCATATATTTTTTTTCTTTTTTTTTTGTAAAAGACAACTCCCGCATTAGGAATTACTCCTGTGTCGCGCATATAAGAAACACTTTAAAAAAAATAAAAACTGATAGCTGTTCAATTTTTTTTATTGATATAAGTTATTACTTGGAATAACTACTTGTATCTTAGCTCCAAAATAAATGGACTTTCTTTCTTCTTCTTTCTAGCTCATATGGTTGTAAATAAAATGGTTTCACAAAATCAACTTTTCAAGTTTCCAAAACACCGAAAGCGATTACTTGCTTTAATAAGAGAGCAGAGCGGAAAAACACGGAAGTGTTGTCGTAACGGAGTAGGTTAGCACATTACAAAGTTAAGTAATACTAGCCAAGTCAGTCTTTGGATGGGCAACCATTCTTAACAGATTGAGACCCCTCCGTGCCTCGGAGAGCATGTTAAGCCGTCGGTCCTGGTTTCCATACGAACACCTGTGGCATTCGTTAGGGTAGTTGGTAGGCCTAAAAAAAGTCCGACAACCTGGTCTAAGTACAGAACTTCGATATCGCCTAATACTTGGGTTGTGGAGGTCACCTGGCAGTCGCTTCACGTAAAATATCGAAGTTCGGCCGTGTAACGACTGAAAGCCGACCCCAACTTAGTTGGGAAAAGGCGCGGAGGACGATGATGTTGTAATTTTCTTTTGTAATTCTTGTTTGTAAATC
This sequence comes from Euplagia quadripunctaria, assembly GCA_963859945.1. Classification (NCBI taxonomy): domain Eukaryota; kingdom Metazoa; phylum Arthropoda; class Insecta; order Lepidoptera; family Erebidae; genus Euplagia; species Euplagia quadripunctaria. Next base: position 13,191,564 of record OY982582.1, on the reverse strand, counting down.
AGTTTTTTTTATTATAATGTATCCATACTGTATGCATACAGCGTTTGCTTGTCATTGAGTGTAACTTTTGTACTAATAAGTGACATGTAATAATATAATTGTATTATTTACATTTGTTAGCAAACCAATATGAATAAATAAACAAATATGTAACTAAACAGCCGTTGTTATAACAAATCATTTTTATATCAACACAATTATATTCCATGTGCTTCAAAAACTGACCTAATCTCATTTCAAGTATAAAAATAACAAAAGATTATCATGACAGACCCTCATATTTTATTCTCATTATATTCACTATTTACGTTTACACAATAAATACGAAAAAAAAATCGCAACAATGATTTCAAAAAAGCCCTATTTATAAATACTCTCCGCGGGTGGCATGTTGTACGTAACTAAGATTGTACTTATAAATACAAAATTAACCTTATATATGATGCATTAAAGAAGTTTTTTCTTTGCTATTAGTGACAAAAGGTTTAAAAAATTCAATGATCCGTGCTAGCTACCTAAATAATCGCTAAGTGCTTTGTATTCTACGTTAAAACCCATCAATTTGATTTGTTTTGGTTTGTAAGAGTGTATATTTTGTATGGGAGATATCTTAATCGTTTTGTTAGGGTATTAGGTAGATTTCGAAGAAAATCTACCATTTGGTTTTGTACCAGTTGTCGAGTTTTCCAAAAAAGTCTTCACAGGAGGTCTAGTTATGATCCCTAGACCCCAAAACAACCGCCAGTTAAAAAGATTATATATATATATGTATGTATGTATGCATGTACTCGTATGTACCTCAATTATACCGACACGATAGAGGTCGCAATTATGCACCGATTGCTTTCAAACTTGGACGAAAAACCAACAGGGCAAACATTAAGATTAAGTTCGTGAATGGGGAATATTCCTCTAAAATGGAGGACTGGGGGGAGATTTTAAAAAAATTAAATAATCACGAAATCTACCTCTGCGAGCCTGCTGCGGGCCCGGATTTTTTTTAAACGAGCTTAGTGATGAACTGAGTTGAAAGGTAAAAAAGGTTTTATCATCAGACCATCGTTACCAACTCGGGGGGCTTACTAGTAGCCACTGAAGAGTTCCACTGACCACCTCCTGGCTCCATCATATCAGCTCCAAGATGCCAAATTTTAGTATTATCATCCTAACTAAATATACATTTTCATTTCATTTTCCAAGTTCCGTTTCGATACGACAATTAGATGTAGGACCTACGTTAGAATACAGGGCATACCGTGAAGAGCTTGTGATTTCAGTAAACAATATGAGAAATTTCAATAAAATGATCTCGCATGATAATTTGAGCCATCAGACAAATAACCGTAACTTATCGTGGGAGAGCCATGCTTCGGCACGTATGGGCCGGCTCGACCGGAGTGACACCACGACCTCACAGAAAACTGGCAATGATGCAATGTTTCGTTGCTTTTCGCCGAGTGAGTGACGTTACCGGAGCCCTAACCCTTCCCTCTCCCCTCTTCTACCCCTCTTCTCCCCTTCCCCTACTCCCACCTTAAAGGCCGGCAACGCACTTGTAACTCTTGATTTACAGGTGCTCATGGGCGGCGGTAGTCATTTACCATCAGGTGACCCGTCTGCTCGTTTGCCCCCTATACCATAAAAAAAGAAAATATCCCAAAACAGGGCACAAAACAAACAACTGAAAAATACTTTCTTCAATGGTATCGCTATTATATTTATTAGCGGCTTGTGTAGCTTGACTATCACGAGCGCCTGACAAGGGTTGACCTGACAGAACCCGCAGAAATTGAAGGATTGAAAGAAAGGTATTACCGGCTCGCAATAGACAATATCCACTGCACACGATTAGCTGTTATTTGTGTACAATACTATTCGTGGAAGAAGTGCGTTTTCACTCTTTTACCTCCGTACGTTCCTACTCCCACAGAACTAGTGGTTAATCGCGGTCTTCCAGAAGTACTTATTACCCCAGTACGGCAGAGCTGCTTACGAGTAGAAGGTCTTCAACTTCCTGGTGTATATTTACAAGTAGGAATACTATCAGATCTATGTTATAACGAATAAATTTAAAACACCCCCGAAATCGAAAATCTCTTCAACGATTACAAAATGCTTGACATAATTTTGGAAAAGAGCTGATACTCTTACACTGTTGGACCGATATTAACCAAACATAGCTAAGAACCACCGCAAGGAAACTGGCTTTCAAATGAAAAAAACCGCATCGAAATCGGTCCATCCGTTTGAGAGCTACAATGCCACAGACAGACACACACACACAGACATCGACGTCAAATTTATAACACCCCTCTTTTTGTGTCGGGTGTTAAAAACCGAGTACCAAGGAATGTATAATTTAAATAAAAATATATTCATTGTGTACCCTTTACTTGTGTTAAGGTAAAAGTTGGGTTACAAAGTCGATTTGAACTGGTCGGGAACATTGTTTCTCTCTTATTAAGTAAATTTTGTTTCATTATAATAGCATGAAAAACTTTCAATTTCATTTACAACCTACATAGTAATATTATTACTTTACCAAATATACAAGTATTGCCATCTAGTTTAATTTTAAGTTACAGTCGGATTGTACAAGTTATAATAGAGGGCTCTTCCAAGAAGTTTCCAATTTAATAAGTATTTATAAAATTATGAACAGAGTCCTCTGTTGAAGGATTATCTAAACAAAATTGTAGCAATGACGTGTCAACATTTAAGCAGATAAACACTTTGAGAAAAAATCACTAGATGTCGCATTCATACATTTGGAATATTACAGTGTGACAAAAAGTAAATCGCGAAAAAGCGTTCCTATATTAAAATCGCAAGAAAAATGTACATTTTGTTATTATTTGATTAACTTGACCCAACGCTAGTTGGTAAGATTTATGTAGTCATTAGTTTATCTAAATTATGTCAAAGTAAGCAATAATAAATAAATAAATATTTACTGAATAAAGTAAAGTTATCTTTAATCTTTATCTTAATCGTATGTTTCTTCTATTTTTTTTCTTCTTCGTTAAAATGTTTGAAGAATTTTTGGGCGTATATCATTTCGTAATCAAAACAAAGCTAAAACTACTACAAGACTAAAATTCCTATTTGCTGTAATAGAATAAGTATAAACAGAAAATAAATAGATAAGCATATAGAGTTTACTCTATGGAAATCTTAAAAAAGTCGACTCGCCTTATACCTGGCCATTCAAAAATTTTTGCGAAAAAGAGTTTTTTATGTGTATTGGATACTGGCAGATTATAAACTTAGTATCTTTATACTAAGTTAGAGTAGATTATACTTTAATTTAAAAAAAAATACAAAAGTTGCAACTACAAATTTCCCTCCACGTTTTATTACGAACCAAATGTAATTATCGTGTCTCACTGACTGTATCTCGAGACCATTATCGAGCGATGATATTTTATTCGCGTTTATTATTATATTTTATTATATATATTACTAGCAACCCGCCCGGTTTCGCACGGGTAGAAATTATATACCAAAACCTTCCTCATGAATCACTCTGTCTATTAGTGAAAACTGTATAAAAATCCGTTCATTAGTTTTTGAGTTTATCGCAAACAGACAGACGCGGCGGGGGACTTTGTTTTATAATAAGTAGTGATAAATACAGAGGTTGTAATAGAAAAAGTTTAGTTTTTACGTAAATAAAACACTTATAATATTCTCATTTTTTTAATTCAAAATCTATATTAAAGCTTAGGTACATTATTTGCAGTAATTTACTGTCATCCATCCAGCATAACAAGTAATTAAAAACATTATTTTAACAAAAAAATTAATATAATTTACACAATAATAACAGTAGGTAATCATTCTTTAAATAATTACTTACATTTTTATAACAATTTTATTTTGGACAAATACTTACGACGTTAGCTACAAACGTCATTTGACGTTAGTATTATAGTAATTGCAATAGTATGGTAATAGTGTGGTATATAGAGCTGTCATATACGACGGCCCTTGTCCAAGTACCAAGAATATCATAGGTTATCTAGAGATATGTGACTTTGATTGTACAAGTAAACTTATAAACGAATATTAGAATAGAAATTATTTTTACCTATCTCGTCATCACACACTTAAACCGGCCGCGAAGTAATGCTTGCATTGCATTTCGCCGAATGAGTGCGGTTACCGGAGGCCCTAACCCTTCCCTCTCCCATATTCCCCTCTTTCCCCCCTCCCCCCTCTTCCCCCCTCCCCCTCTTCTCCTACTCCCACCCTTAAAGGGTGGCAACGCACTTGTGACTCTCGAGTTGCAGGTGCCCATGGGCGGCGGTAGTCATTTACCATCAGGTGACCCGTCTGCTCGTTTGCCCCCTATTCTATAAAAAAAAAATCACATAATTACATCACAGTCATGTAGTAGGTGTACAATAAAGTTTATTTCTATTATGTGCTATTCTAATAATAACCACATTTAAAAAAACATTCATATGTATAATATCAACGTTTATTTAATATTAGTCACCTATATAGTTACACTTTCACTATTTCAGGGGTTTCGATAAGAGTTCTGTTGCATACGTAATAATTTAAACCACACGCAGACCCTCTTTTTACAAACTGCCCTAGTAAGTGGAACTATACACGCCATATGACAATGAAACACTTACTTAAATCACTCAGAGGGCATGACTAGCACACAATTACAAAAATAATTTTTCAAAAAAAAACTATCCATTTACAAGTTATGACCGTTTGCATTTCCAGGTATTATTACCTCCTATTCTCATAAAAGTAAAAAGCAATGAGGTGGAATGTGTTAAGTTAAAGATTTTAAATAATAAGTACATTTTTTTTGGAACTATCACTCGATTATTGAGAAAATTCACAAAAACTAACATGAAAAGTTTTCGAAGTTAGTTTTTATGGATTTTCTTAGTACCGCTATGAAAAATTCCAAAATAAAAAAAAATTGGTTGCCTGTAAAGTCGGTATACGGGCGAAAGTTTTACGTGACAACGACTTTGAGTGGTAAAATAATAACCATGCCCGAGTGGAAGGGACGCGTGCCTCTCACTCGCTCTCATTGTGAGCGCATAACGTGAGCGGAGCGTAACGCAGTTTCTTGAAGTGTCACCCGGCAAACCAATTTATAAGACGTTGTCACGTCAAAAACAAATACGATTACTACTATAATATAAATATATGTGTTCTTATTTCCCAAGACTAAAAGTCATAAACATTTAATGTGAGAATGTTGTCACTTTTCAGATACTCAATTGTACTATCTTTAGGCATGAGTATAGCCTTCCTCCACTATCGCCGTGAAAATGTAGAACAGAATCATCATCGATCAGCACAATTCTTCCATGAGTGAGTTTATAGCGACGGGTCGAAGATACTACCCTGGGTGGCACCATACTCAATGTGTAGCTCATTGCTGGTCCAACCATACACTTTAGAAATTTGCGTTCTACCCTTCAATTTTGAAAGGTAGCCCCTAATTCCCAAGTGGTTAAGTGTTCGTAATCAAGATGATGATGATGAGATGTAATATAATACATACGTTTGAATACGGTCTAAATTTATTGCATATTTCCAAAACTAAGACGTTTTCAAATACTTTTAATAACGTTTTAAGAGCACTTGCACTTCATGTTAAAATTAATATTATATGAATGAATTTATAAAATTACTAAACAAAAATTAATAAAAATCGGAAACGTCCTTTGACGTATAAGCTATAAAACAGTAACCTCAACTTTGTCCTTAGTATGAGTTTTCATGCTACAGCATGATTAGAATGTTACAAATGAAACTCATACAAAAAACAACATTATTATAAGTGCCCGAAGACTGACGATGGACATGGCTTCTATATTTGTATGAGTTTTATTTAACAGTATGTTTCAACAAGATTAACGACATTTTGAGGTATATTACACAAGTTCTCAAGTTCGTAGGTTACTTGTTACAACGTATCTCAAATACTGAACAATCATTGACGTGTCGACTGATAGACCCCACCGTCAATTTATTAATGGGTACGTCAATGAACGTTCACCACCCAACTACATGCAAACTTCATAATTCTACTTTCACATTGTTATCCTCTTCAGTGATCTCTATTTTCAGACTTTTTGGCTTCCAAAGAGGGTCTGCTTCCCTCGTCTTTATAATATTCTTATATACCAGAGCGGATAATCGCGCTGTTCTGTTTTTGGTAGGGGAATCGAAGTCAACTTCATAAAGTCCAAAACGTTCACTGGAAATAAATATTAAATTTAAAATTCATACAAGGTAAATAACGTAAAGCAACAAAAATTTAAGGAAAATTTGTAATCCTACTAATATTATAAACGTGAAAGTTTGTGAGGATGTATGGATGTATGTATGTATGGATGTTTGTTACTTTTTCACGCCGAAACTACTGAACCGATTGCGATGAAACTTGGTATGTAGATAACTGGAGACCTGGATTAACATATAGGCTACTTTTGATCCCGATATTGACCAACGGAATCGGGACTTACGCGGGTGAAACCGCGAGGCGCTGCTAGTTTTTAATAAAGAAATCTTGAAAGAGTGTGACGCCTAACACTGAAGCGGTAGTATGCGTCACTCCTTGCAAAAGTCCAAATTAAATACGTTAGTGGAAGCCTATATCTTTAATACAAAGAAATCTTATTTTGAAACTGTTAAACAGTTGATAATCTCCAACTACCCGTAACGAATGCCACAGATGTTCGTATGGCAACGGGGAACATTGGCTCAACGTCCTCTGCGACGCACGAAGGGGTCTCAATGTGTTAAGAATGGTCACTCATCCTAAAACTGACCTGGTATTACTTAACCTGGTAGTACTAACAGATTGGCGTATGCTCGGGTCGATCCAAACATGAGGCATCATTTATTGACGTCCACACGCGTACGCACTGGTAGCACTGAGACGCTTATTTGTGGAACGTTTTACCGACATACGCTGCCTCGTCTCGCCTTGCATAGCACATGCCTCGCCAAGAATATAAAGGCGTTTCAACACACTTGCAAAGTGTGTATCCTCCTTCAAATAAATATTTATATACCTAGTTGTGGATGTACAAGTACATTTTTACAATACCTTACATACTTTGACATAAAGATTACTTTTCAAAGTGATCACATGACTGCAGCATCATTAGTGCAGTCAAGTTAAAAATGAACAGTAGGTATCGGGAAGGATCTTAGCAGTTAACTTACCTAGTGCCTGCCACCCACTCTACATTGTCCATCAAACTCCATGCCGTGTACCCCTTCATCTGGGTGCCATCTTCCAAGGCCAGCAGTAAGGCATCTAGAGGAATAACGAGATTAAATAGACTAAATTCTTTATACACCTGTACTTACACCCGTAAGCGACACCGTACCGAATATTGAACTAGTGCAGACCATAATTCCTAGTCGAAAATCATTAGAATTTTTTGCCGGGAAATTCTTAATTTTTTTTTTGATGTGAAACATCTATAGCCGCACGTAAAACTGATTTCTGGCGTGGCCACGCATGCCGTGGCGCGCGTCGCCACGCTATATGATGGTATATATATACAGTCTATATGCAGTAGTGTGTACGGTGTGGCGACGCGTCGCCATGCGCAATCGACTGTGCGATTCTCTCTTTTGATTCGACTTTTACAAAAAAATGTCGATGTTTCACATCTGCCAGGCGTCCCGTGATGGCTCACATTTTTTTTATTTAATTTTTTGTTTGGTTAAAAGTGATATCACAATGATTAAACAGAAGATTTTACCGAAAAAAAATTAATAAATACCCCATACGGCCAAAAACTGCAATGTAATCAATTAAACAACATTTATGCAATCAGCTGCTTTGACAACGCCGAACGCTGAAGGCGCATTCATCGTACTGAAAAAGAATACCGCGTACATTGCGTAGCGCCAAATGAAAATAATAACTAAATAACTATATCTATATAAAATCCTTAATCTCGCATTTTTATGATGAACCGACTTTTATCTTTATATAAATTTCTTCTGTGCGTGTGTATGTTACTGATCTCTTCCTAAACGGATGGAAAGATTTTAATGATTTTTTTTGTGTGTCTTCAGGTGAATTCGAGAATGGTTTAGATATACAATTGGACCCGGTAGATGGCGCTGCGATAGGGTTACATGACAAATATTTTTTACGTTCCGGCAGAACAACGTTTACCTTAGCGCTTTTGACATACATAACTGTCAGCCGTTTGACAGCTAGCGCGATTGACATAATGCGCGCTGCAAATATCGTTTAAAACAGATGTATCGGTCGGAACTATGTTTTTTCAATATTTTTTTTTTTTATTATACCGATTCGAATTCAATATTCATAGTTTAGACAACGTCTGTCAGGTCAGCTTAAATATATAAATCGGAGGATCGTTCACTAATTGTGGGCTTTCGCAGGAATAAGGGTGAGAAGTAATATGACACACAGCACAGTTCCTAGGCTTCTACACTTTTTTACAGCAAATATTAAAACTATGACAAAGAACCATATCAGTTGCTAGGCTCCGCACACGTCATTCTGACGTTTGTGTGTCGTTTCACAACTGTATTCAGGATCCAGATGCGGCATATATATAAACAGAAAGAGGTTTTTGTAAGTTTTTCGCGTAGCTCAAACTTACACGCTGTATCTAAAATGTTACAGAATGGGTGTAAAATTTTAGGAGCGTTATGAGAAGCCGAACAGTATTTGATTTAGCCAAAAAAAAAAAATTTGAAAGATTTTTTTTTACTTCGTAACATGCTTTTCTGGCGTAGGAGCACATTTCCAAGCAATGTGTTTCATGTCAATTTCAAAGATTTTGGTTTTTTCCTTTTGCTGACAATTTCAGAATAATTTGGCCATCCCATCAACATCATAGGGATTAAATACCCATAGTTTCATTCATGTCTAGTGCTGCCAGGAGTCCGGATATAGCCGGACCCAGTCAGCATTTTTGGTTGCGTGTGCATCCGGCTTTTCAAATTTTGAAATGGATCATGGCGGCCTCAACATAACTTACATCATGTACGCCTTGTATCAGTACTTTAAAATAAATAGCCTACCTATTTCACTTGTATACTGTATTTGACAACGATAACGATAGATAGTCTTTTATTAGTAACGAGTCGTTTCCCGCATCATTTTTTAAATACTACTGGATCACACACTTACTAGTATCCTTGTTAACCCCTTCAGCTAATCTTAAATGCTTGTGTTAGAAGTTTCACGTTGGTAGTGCTGGTGGGGTTCGAACCCGCAACCACTTGATCGCAATTGCGACGTCTTAGATGACGCCATGATAGTCGTTTATCTATATAAATACAAAGCCGATTCGTTGGCGTTAGCGCATAACCTGAAAACGGCTGAACTCATTTGGAAAATTTGGAAAAATTTCTTGGAAAATGGGGAATTTCGGCGAAAACTGTTATCGTTTTGACAGAACAACGTGTGTCGAGTCAAAAAGTTTGTAACAAACAAGAAACAGAGTAAAATACTTAGATATTCTCTCATGTTGTCAGCACGGCTCTGGTCTCCGAGCCCAACGTCAGTAGACCAGCCATGTTCCGTTATAATCATGGGTGGATAATCATAGGCAAGGTTGACGTGGATGCATGCTTTGTAGATCCCGTAAGCCGCGCTCTGAAAGGCAAAACTTCCTCTTCATTACCGTAACATTAAAACAATTGAATGTATTGCATGGATGGCGTAATGGTTTAAGTGGTGGTGTTGTTGGTTCAAATCCATCACGGGACAAAAATTTATCCACTAATAATTGTCTCAAGTGTGGATGTTCTTTGTGTTCGTTTTTTGAATGTAAAGTCCCCCGAAACACAGCAATCATACCAAGTGCGGAAGTTCTCTTTAAAGAAATCTTATTCTTATCTTCTAATATGTATCCCACTAATATTATAAATGTGAAAGTTTGGATGGATGGATGGATAGATAGATGGATGGATGGATGGATGGATGTTTGTTACTCTTTCACGCTAAAACCACTTAACCGATTGCGATGAAACTTGGTATGTAGATAGCTGGAGACCTGGATTAACGCATAGGCTACTTTTTATCCGATATTCCCACGGGATCGGGACTTACGCGGGTGAAACCGCGTGGCGCTGCTAGTACATAATAAAGATAATATTATGTTTATTCAGAGCTCGGTTATGATAAGTGGTTTATGATAAGCTCTGTAAAAGGTATAGGTAGCACTGAATAATATATCTCGCCATATTATCATTATTTAGGTATGATTACAGTGTCGCGCGTCGGTAAACGGAAGGTAGGACGCCCCCCAGCCAGATGTACCGACGACCTGAAGAAGGTAGCAGGGATGGACTGAATGTGGAAGGTGGAGGACCGGGTGCTGTGGCGCACATTGGGAGAGGCCTATGTCCAGCAGTGGACTATGATAGGCTGATTGATTGATTGATTGACAGTGTCGCGGGGGGCTTCACAATCATTCAAAAAACGGACACAATAAACATCCAGCCTCGATACAACTATACATCATTTACTCAAATTTTTGCCCCGTGTGGACTATTGTTGGGATTTTATCACTGTTGACTGCCCTGCTGGTTTAGTGGTTGGTGATCTAACTGCTGAGCCAGAGATCGTGGGTTCGATTCCCACCCAGGAGAAATAGCTGGGTGTTGAACACGATCATTTGTTCTGTGTCTGGGTGTAATTTAGGTATCTATGATATGTATGTATTTAGAAATATATAAGTATACCTATATTTATGAGGAGTCTGATCACCATAGTACAGGCTCTGCCTAGTTTGGGATCAGAAGGCCGTGTGTGAAGATGTGTCAAGTTATTATTATTACAAAATTGTATTATTAATTAATATCAAAATTTTATTATCCAACTTGAAATTTCACATGCTCTGCATTAGTAACATATATGTAACTAATATTCATTAAGACCATTTTTATACTCTATGTTGTCCCACTAATATTATAAATGTGAAAGTTTGGATGGATGGATGGATGGATGTTTGTTACTCTTTCTAGCCAAAACTACTGAACCGATTGCGACGAAACTTGGTATGTAGGTAGCTGGGGACCGGGATTAACATATAGGCTTTTTATCCCGATATTCCCACGGGATCGGGAAGTTACGCGGGTGAAACTGCGGGGCGCTGCTAGTGTGAAATAAATGAATCTTGAATCTCGGCGCGACTTAGTAGCAAGGCGACAACTTTACATGCGTGCGTCAACTTTGTTTGTTAGGTTTTCACACATAAACTACTCCACTGATCATCATGAAATTTTGCATACACGGTATGAAGAGTATAGAAAATAATATAGGGTATATTTCATACAAAAAAAAACAGAACAAAACAGAAATAACTTACACGTGCGAAGCCGCGGTTTCAATTGTACTCATCTTACCTTCAACCAAGAAGACTTCGACTGCTTCCATTTAGGCCCTTGGCTCAACTCTACCCCAAGATCATCATCCAATGATGGAGACTCGTACTTCTTCTTACTATTTTTCACCAGAAACGTGGTGTAATGATTCATGCCTACGAAGTCTGCCGACCCTGAAAATTGAATCAACAAATATGTTTGACATTGGAATGAGGAGATTAATAGCTGGTAATAATAATGTGTAGTTGGCATACAACCACATGGCATACCACCTAGTAAATATTAAAGAAAGGTGGGGTCAAATTTTAGGGGTTTACAGTAGATTCGTGTCGAGCTTCCAAATGCGTTAGCTGCAACCGAACTGCAGTTTCGTACAGTTATTTTGTCGGGGAGCGTTTCATAAGAACGTGATACCGGTAACTATATATAATCAAAATTTGTAAAATTAATGATTAGAAGTTATCAAAATAATTTTTTAAATCTATTTCCAGTTATTATAAAGTATATTTTAAGAGAAATTGACCATTTTAGGACTGCCGTCATTATGTTCACTGATATGAGGCGGAGAACCTAATTGCGACAAATTTGTATTTTTAATTTAATATTTATATTTTTTTTTATCACGTGCATTTTTTTTTCATTTAGATAAATAACGTATGCTTCGAAGATAGCGCGGTATTAAGTACAATGAATACCGGAAGCCAAGAGCCAAATTTTTGCACGGAATTATGGACAAACCTCGAGGTTCAGCAAAATAGTGATTATTTCTATAAATTAAAAGCTACGCCGCAAAATATCTTACAATAATAATAATCTACGGAATAAAACAGTTTCCATTCTTAGCACTTTCCTACCTTTTCTAAAAACCATAATCGAAGTAGAAAATTCCTTAATAACTTACGAATCAAACTTAATATAACTAAATTGACAGATAAAGCTAATATTACATCCAGAGACGGGGCTGACACGAATGAAACTATAGGTGTATGTATGGCAGAATGTTGGGGGAATGTCCGGTTTTGTCCGAAAATGTTCACATAAAAAAAAAAAAAAAAAAACACTTGTTTTGGGCTATATACAACGCTTCTAAAATATAACTACACCTTCCTGTAACACTGTATAACACTAGTAATAGAATTTGAGCATTGCCCACCTAACCACAAAGAGTCGGTATCCTTCCCAAAAGCAGAAGAAAGATGCACTCAAAGAAGAAGCAGAAGATGCACTAGGAGAAAGCTGACCCACAGCGTTTTTCTGCAGCGTAGTTTTCTAGTCGAGTAGTTCTAATATTCATGCAGAAATCTGTTGAACCCTTTCTTGTTTTAGAGGCACCTTTGCTCACGAAGGTGACCACTTAACGTTACTAGATCTTGCTAATCACTCGAAGGTTCCATTTTATAGTAGAAAAAAGTTAATGTTATCAATTTATCGAAATAAAAACCAACCTTTGATAAGATAAATCTCTTCTACAGTTAATTTGGGGAGTCTGGATGAAGGAAAGCCCTGCTCCTTGCTCTTTTTGGCCACTATTTCTCTGACTAGTTCTGGGAAGTTACCCGTCTTTGAGAAAATTGGGTGCATGTATAAACCTATCTGGAAATGAAGAAAAATTAAAGTTTTGCTCGAACGATCTTAGTGCAATATTTAGCCACGGAACTGCGTTTTTTTTATGATATAGGGGCAAACGAGCAAACAGGTCTTCTGATGGTAAATGCCTACCGCCAGCCATAGGTACCTGCACCTCCAGAGTCACAAGTGCGTTGCCGCCCTTTAAGATAGAGTAGGGGGTGGGGGGGGGGAGAGGAAAGTGTTAGGCCCTTTTTTTTTTTTTTTTGTGCGTGTGGAATCCCCCTCGGGCCGTCACCCCACCGGGGTTTTCAGTGGGGCGGTGTGTCCTAATCGAACCGACTAAAACCACACGGTGTGCCGTACTGCGCCTTAAGTAGGAGGGATCCGGGAACAGCTTTTATTAAGACATCCGGACCCCCCCTAGCGCCTGCCCGCAAAAGCGCGGGCACCACCTCCGGGTAAAAACTTAAATCCTCTCAATTAGGCGACGTCCAGGCACACGCGGACGCCGCCTCCTCGCGGGGGGCCACTATAGCGGGTGGAGGGGAAAACCCGTCCCGTCCACCCGCGGCCACACTCAGGGCGGCATGAGGCGCTGGTATGCGCTCCTCCGCCGCCCGGTTCGCCGACGGCGAATTAGGTCCGAGTGGAGATCGTCCTCCCGGACCCTTTCCGCCGCCTCCTTCTGTGAGATGACGTCCTCACAGAAGGTCGCGACCGCGGTAAAATTCCTGTCGCTACCGGCCATGGAGCGTATGACGGCCGGTAGCGAGAGATCCCCTCCGATGACTGCAGTGAGGGCCCGACGCTGCGTCGCCCAGGCGGAGCAAACCGCCAGCGTGTGCTGGGCCGAGTCCTCACTACAGTCGCAGTGGTGACAGGCGGGACTCAGTTCCCTCCTAGCGACCGAGTGCAGGTACTTCCCGAAGCAGCCGTGCCCGGAAAGAACCTGCGTCAGTCGGAAGGAAAGGGTCCCGTGCTGCCGCCCTGCCCACTCGATGATGACCGGCTGGAGCGCCTCCACGGTGGCAAAGCCAGCACGTGGAGCCTCCAGCCGGGACGACCAACGAGCCATGGTGGCTCGGCGAGCGGCCTCACGCCATTCGCGTACCTCTTCGGGCGGGGGCCGACTGCCGCTTCCCGCCCGGAACTCAGCCGTTCGCCGATATACTTCGGCGAGCACTTCCGCCTCCAAATTCCACGGGTGTGTCCCGGCCAACGCGCACGCCGCCTCCGTCGACACGGTGCGGTATCCGCGTATGGCTCTAACCGCCATAACCCTCTGAGGGCGCCAGAGCCGCGCCCTATTCTGGGCGGTCAGAGCTCCCGCCCACACCGGTGCACCGTACAGTGCCATTGACCGGACAACCCCCGTGTACAGCCGTCTTGTAGCGACACTGGGTCCGCCCAAATTGGGCAAGAGTCGCCCAAGGGCGGACGCAGCGCCGACCAGCTTCGGAGCAAGCTGTCGGAAGTGCTCGTCGAAGAGCCACCTACCGTCGAGGGTCAGGCCCAGATACCTTATGTGGGCCTGAACCGGTAGGAGGACCGAGTTGACCCATATAGAGGCGCCAGGGGGTGGACCACGACGGGGCCCATGGAATAAAAGGGCCTCCGTCTTATCCAGGGCCACCCGCAAGCCCAGCGCCTCGATGCGCCCGACCACCATGGAGAGTCCTCTGGTGGCCAAACGCGCCGCCTCTTGAAAGTTCACCCCCCGGGCTGTGACTAGAGTGTCGTCGGCGTAACAGATTACGCCCAGCCCGGGGGGGAAGTCGCCCCGAAGGGCCCAGTCGTACCCCATGTTCCACAGGAGTGGTCCAAGGACAGACCCCTGCGGAACACCGCACGACATGGGCCGACGACTCAAAACTCCATCTCGGTCCTCGTACATGACGGTACGCTCCTCTAAATAGTCTGCCACTAGCCGCCTCAGGTACCCTGGCACTCCGTGATAGTGGAGTGCTTCCCTGATGCAGCTGAATGGCAGACTATTGAACGCGTTGGCGATGTCCAACGACACCGCCAACAGCACGCCGCCACAGCTCACTACCTCTTCGGTCACGGCCCTCAGGCGCAACATAGCACCGACCGTCGAACGCCCCGCTCGAAAACCGAATTGGGCGTCCGACAGATCGGGGCCGACCTCGCCAAGGTGCCGGACGATGCGGGCAGAGAGGACCCTCTCAAACAATTTACCCGCCTCGTCCAGCAACACGATGGGCCTGTAGGCCGCGACCGAGTCGGTAGGCCGTCCCGGCTTCCTTAAAAGGACCAGCTTCCCGCTCTTCCAGCAATCAGGGAAGCGCCCGGACGCCAAGCTAGCGTCGAACACCTCCCTGAGGCGGTCGGACATGTGGTCAAGGGCAAGGGCCAACACTCGGGCAGGGATCCCGTCTGGCCCTGGGGCGGTGTTCTTGGAACGGATCCGTAGAACAGCCGCCCCTACCTCCGCCTCCGTGACGGGTGGAACACCATTCTCCTCGTCCTCCCCGTCGTCTCCGGCCAAAGGGGCCATCGACGGGGGTACGTGCTCCACCCGTTGCGGGAAAAGGCCCTCAACCACTTCCTGCAGGAAGCTGGGCTGGAGAGTCTCCGTAAGGGGGGGGCCCGACGCGCGGAGCTTTTGTTGCGCCGCGCGATATGGGCGACCCCAGGGGTCACGATCGAGACCCTCCAGCATCTCCTTTCTTTTTTCCTCTTTGGCGCGGCTAATGGCCAGCTTCAGAGTGTGTGTTCCGCGCCTCTCGGTACTCCTCATGAAGCTGGTCATCTTCCCCCTCTCCACGGCGACGCCGCCGGCTGTGAGTGTAGGACCTCCGGGCACGGGTACAGGCCGCACGGAGGTCCGCCAACTCCTGGGACCACCAATAGACCTCCTTCCTTGGAGGCCGACGACCTCGAACGCGGGGCATGACCGTATCGCAAATCTGCGTAATCGCATCGCGAAAGCGGCCTGCCCCCATGTCTACCTCCTCAGTCAGAGGCCGCGGAGACAGCCAAGAGTAAATAATGGCTGCCTCCTCCAGTAGGTCCCTATCCAACTTGGTAACAGCCCACCGCGGGAAGCGGGAAGAACGCCGCGCCGTGTGACCCCTTCTGGGGTCCTGGGTCCGGGAGAGCTCGAATCGGATATAGAGGTGATCCGAGAGCGTCTCAACCTCTTCCAGGACACGCCAGTTCAAAGTGTTAGGGCCTCCGGTAACCTCATTCACTGTCGGTTTTTTGTGAGGCCGTAGTATCACTCTGGTCGAGCCGGCCCATACGTGCCGAAGCATGGCTCTCCCACGAACAGCGATCCACGATTAATAACTTTTAGTGTTTGGATTAGGATTTCTTTCTTATCCACAAGTCTGCCTGCTAGGGTCACAGGGATTTATTTCCAAGGTTACACCTGAGGCTCCGGCAAACACCTAGGCTAAGACCTCGTGATGAAATACCTTGTGGTTTTAAAGATGGAATCCAGCATTAAAATAAATTACCTGAAATGCTCTAGCTCTTTCAACCGCCGCAGCATTTTCTGTAGTATTCTTGGCAGGGTCAATAGGGTCATACCAGTTCAGTTCTATGCTTATACCTACATTACCTGCAATAAATAGACAGTTATAGTATTAGTACTAACCATCATTGAATAAATAAATTCACAATCTCACACTTACTTCCTCAATACACATACACACACACACACACACACACACACACACACACACACACACACACACACACACACACACACACACCCCCACTCACTTACACGCACACGCACACGTACCCCAACACTCTCATACACACTATACTAATCCTAGATTATTTTTCGGTAGTTTTTACGTAGATGTTGTCTTTAAACTCACTTACTGTTTAGAACTTTTGTACCTGGGATAACAATTCGTTATCAAATTAAAGCAAGCTAATTAAATTTGCATATCTAAAGAGGTGGGACCTGGTGTCCTGTGTTACAGGTGTAACTACCCACCACAGGCACCAGCGATTCACAACCAGAAATTGTCCGTTTTAGCTATATTTTTGCATTTACCATTGTTTGTATTTTTTGGTTTGTGGTGAGAAATAAACGTTTTTATTGTTATTATTAAATTAACCTTTAAATAAGATTCCAGGTCATGTCTCCATTTCAATTTATGGCGTCCCAGTGTACTTCAATACATTGTTAATAAACTAATCCCACTTACATTCCCACTGTTCAATGTCAGTGACCCACGGAAACTCAAAGAATGAAACTTGGCAGAAGGGTAAACTGTCTTGGAAATAACTTGACACACCTCACACACGGCCGTCAGATCCCAAACTAGACAGAGTCTGTACTATGGTAACCAGACTGCTGGTAAACATACTTAAATATACTAACTTTTAAACTTTCACGTTCCATGATATAATTATGTATTTGTATGGGGAATTAACGCGATTATATCTTGAACATTATGGGGTCTAAACCTTCTTGATGTTAAATATATTTGGCGAAAACGCTTAAAAGCTCGGAACTTCTTACTAGTTGATAGTTATAGCATATCACTTTAGAGAGCACTCGTTAATTTCAGGATAGTGCAATATACCACACTTCCGTGAGTGGCATTTATGAGTGCGTGCGTTTCGAAAAGTTTTAGGCTCATTAGGAGCCCTTTGGATAGTGCAATATGCCACACTTCCGTGAGTGGCATTTATAAGAGCGTGCGTTTCGAAAAGTTTTAGACTCATTAGGGGCTCTTTGGATAGTGTAATATGCCACACTTCCGTAAGTGCCATTTACCTATAAGTGCGTGTGTTTCGAAAAGTTTTAGGCTCATTAGGGGCCCTTTGGATAGTGCAATATGCCACATTTCCGTGAGTGGCATTTATAAGTGCGTGCGTTTAGAAAAGTTTTAGGCTCATTAGGCCTCTTTACCAATGGATGAAGGGGTCTGTAGTGTTGTATCGGTGTTCACGTCGTGTCGAAACAAGCCCAAAAGTACAACCATAATACATCTTTAATAATATTCAATAAATATTAAGAGTTAATAAGAGTAAATATTACGTAGTACATGGAGTTATGTTCATAACGCCAAAGATTACATTCCTAGATAAGATATATGGTTCACACGACTAGTAAAAAAATAAGTACCCACAAGAATTCCTAAAGATGGTGGCGATCTAATACTATTATCTATCTCTAGGAATAAACTAACGTACCTTCGTACTTGCTCTTATAAAGGCGCTGATAAGTTCTATAAGCCTTGGCATGGGCCAAAAGAACGTTTTTAGTACACTCATATCCTCCAATAGTCTTTAAATTCAATGCTGGTGCCAGCAAGTTCGATTCATACCCGTCCATACAAATTGACTTAGGCTGCAAGAAACACTTTATTAAAAAAAAAACTCTCAGTCGTAGGACTGCACGTCAGAAGTGAAAACATAACTTACACATATAGTATACATATAATTATTATACAGACACACACACAAACACATCAGTATGTATGTATCTGAACGTGACGGTCACGCGAGTTCAGTGCTTTTTCCCCATACTAAAAGTGCCCAACGTGCCAGAAGTTTTCACTTCAAAAAGCCTTGTTTATAATAATTATAATTATTGTGTTAAAACATTGTTAATGAGTAATTTTGAATTACCGATCAGAAGTGTTCATTTTTGAAGAAAGTGATGCCATCTAAGTACTAGTGACATACATCAAACTGACTTACGTTCGGACGAAATTTTGAATGAAGGTTTTCGCTATGGAGCACTATAGGCGTTATTTTTAACCTTAATTACAATTGTTTTTACCATATGAATTGAGCACACAATAAGTACTTTATTGAAATAATTATATTTTGAAAGATTAATTACTAAGAACTGACAGAACTCAATGTTTAGACTACCCTCTAGTGGATCTATATATGTATTTGCGCATAATAATAATTACATATTAGCGTGACCGTGCGAGTTCAGTGCTGTTTCCCCATAGCAAAAGTGAACAACGTGCCTAAAGAAGTTTTCACTTCAAAAATTAAGGTGTAAAGACACTAACTCTAAATATTAGAATCGTTGTCGATCTTGAAACACGGACCGATTTTACACTACACATACTATATTGCAAGTTCTACTGCGTCAAAGTGAAGTGCCCTTTTAGGGACGATTTCGTCCCGTGCATCGCAAAACGACACTAATTGGTTTCGTCAATTTCGCCGACTAAATTCGTAGTTTCTTACGACACAAGTTTGGGTTGTGGCACGATACAAAATCGTGTCCTTCTAATGTGTGTGCGGCCTATCATGTTAAACACATGATAGGCCATTACCAGTTTCTTACTTACTGAATAATGAACTAACTAGATTCACGACTGACTTACCTCAATTGAAATAAATGATTTTGATTGATTTTGAATTAATTATATAGTGTTTTTAAATCAAATTTATCAACGACGATTGCGATTTTGTGACGTAAATCTATACTAATATTATAAAGCTGAAGAGTTTCATAGTTTGTTTGTTTGGTTGAACGCGCTAATCTCAGGAACTACTGGTTCGAATTGAAAAAATCTTATTAGTGTTAGATAGCCCATTTATCAAGGAAGGCTATAGGCTATAGACCATCACGCTACCACCAATAAGAGCGGTGTATCAATGAAAATTGTTGCAAAAACGGGTAAAATTTACAAACGCGGATGAAGTTGTGCGGGTCAGTTAGTCCTCAATACTTTAACAGAACTGAACACGTCATAACTGTCACTTATCTAATTACTTGAAGTAAATATTTCTACACGCAAGATAGAGTCCATAAATAAAAAAAAATTAAAAAAAAAGTAAATATTTAGATTCTGCTTGTTTTGTTTATATGTCATGTCGTACAACTACAGCAAAATGCAAATTATTCAGTAGTAAGTCGGAAGAAGGAATGAGAGTATCGGGCGAAGTCGTTAGAAAATCGGTTCAATAGTTTCAGACTTTATCGACTACAAACAAACAATTCTTTTATCTTTATAATGACTAGTAGTTTGATTTAATTTTTTCTTAAATGAGCAACATGTCATTAAAGCATTCCCTAGATGATCATGCGGCATGACATGCTGAATCATCATGCTGCATGAAGGACCTATTGAGAATCTATCATGCAGCATGATAATTCGCATGGTATAATCATTTTGTTCAGTCGATATAGACGGTACAGTGAAGAGGTCTTCTGCGCTGGTGTGTAAATGTCTTTGTCAAAGGCAGATTTATGAATAAATTAATTTATAAATATAAAAGGAATTATCAATCAACTGCCAGCACGTTCTTTGCATGTCATGCACGTAGTTTGCTTGTCATTCGCATCAATCAATACAATTAAACGGTCATGCATGCATGACAGCACGTAATGCATGTCATGCCGCATGATCGTCTAGGGACCGCTTTAAATACCTGATTGATAGTAATCCATAACTTGACTTTGTTGGCGTATCTTTTAAAAACTTCTTTTGCATAATCTTCGAACCAGTCCGATGACAGAGGGTTAGCCCAACCTCCTAAGTCCTGGAGATACTGAGGCAGGTCGAAATGGTAAAGGGTCACCATGGGCTGGATTTTGTACTTCAAGAGTTCATCGATCAGATTGTCGTAGTAAGCGAAGCCGGCCTCGTTTATGGAGTTGGAAAAACCTGGAAAAGTAACTTGGTTTTTATAGACATACGTGTTAGATTAAAGTGAGGTTATATTTTGGTGTCCTATCTCGTAACCTATCAGTGAGATTTGAATAAATCTTTTTGTATTCGATAGAGTATTCATTAAGGAAGGCTATAGGCTGTGTAACATCACGCTATGACCCTTAGGAGAGGAGCATTGATCGTAAACGCAGGTGAAAAGTGCTTTTTCCCCATAGCAAAAGTGCACAAACGTGCCTAAAGAAGTTTTCATTTCAAGAAAACATTGATATTTACATAATTATTGATAACACTTTATTTAGAAATGCGCATTACACGAGGAAAAACATTTCACAAAAACAAAGATTTACATTATACATATATTTATTTATTTAACTAGCTGCGCCCCGCGGTTTCATCCGCGTATGTCCCAGTGCCGTTTGAATATCGGGATAAAAAGTAGCTTATGTGTTAATCCAGGTCTCCAGCTATCTACATACCAAGTAACAAACATCTATCCATCCTCTCAAACTTTCACGTTTATGATATTAGTAGGATATTCCTTTTAAAAGCTTTAACTGGGAACATACAAAAGGTTGACTAATTGACTATGGCTGATCTAAATGGTGATAGAGCGTTTGTTTTTTGGGTCAACTTTAGTAATAGAAATTTTAAGCCATCCCATTCCTGTTGACAGATTGATCTGGAATTCGGTATATTTGACATACATTACGTATTTACTCAGATTACGCTACGCCCCACGATTTTATTTCCGAATTATTGTTTAGCTTTTAGTACAGTATCTCCATCATTATTGTTTTTTTACAATGACTGTTTAATAAAAAAAAAATGTTAACTTATTGTTTGATATTCTATTGCATTAGATTTATTTGTTCAGTTTGATGAGTGACCAAGTTTTAGAATCGAGTAAGCGCGGTGGTGACGCGCTGCGAATCCCGTGGTCAACTGTACGACGAACAAGCTGAGATTCTTATAGCCGACATTCACAGCGTTACTATTAAGGTAAACACTTCTTTGTAATTATTTTGACCCAAATCTATATTTAGATAGAAATATACATTTGGCCCACTCCTAAATTAGCTGTTACATAAAAGAAAATATACTTAGACATTAACGTCACGCACGCAGCCAGTTTAAGTAACATTTGATTATCTTTAGATTATCTATGCATTATTCGTATCTAGAGAATATCTCGCCGCAAGCTTCTAAATTCACCAATCACTAAAATTCGTCTGATGAGTGTTGATCGGATATAAGAATTGCTTTTTACTGAAATATCTCTTTAATGAATGTGTCATTATTCCCTTGTGGCCGTCTGGGCTGGTCAAACTCCTTGCGAGAACTCTTAGAGCTCCAACCTACAACAACATTCAGTGCTATATCGATACCTTTGGGTTCATTTGGTTTATAAACCAAAACCCTACTTTTCAGGAAAGCAAAAAACGTTTTTTTAATAAAAATTCATAACTTTATTCATTATTTGATTACGACCATAAAAATTTGCCTGAAAATAACTCTCATAGTCGTATATCCATTTTTGTTAAATTTAACGTTACAATTATTGTCGTAAAAACCCCTAGATGAAGATTTTTTGGTTTATAAACCCTTAATATTATTAATAAATAATAGAAAAAAAATAATCAAATCCTAACAAAAAACAATCTTAATTGATTGTTTCTAGAATGTGAAGGAATTATGAATTTATGAAATTAACCTTCTTTTATTAATGTTCATAATTATTAGAGATGCGCCGAATAGTGGTTTCACCGAATAACCGAATACCGAATATTATTCGGTTTAACTTTTATCGAACCGGATATTCGGCCGAATTATTCGGTTTACCATTACATTGTTTTGCTGCGTATAAATGTCGATTTAAAGTTTAAAAATAAATATTGTTTTGAGGTTTTAATTAAATGTTGATTTAAGGTTTAAAATAAATGTTGACTATTATACTAACTATAGGTTAAGAAATAAATATATTTTTTTTTACTTATAATATAATACAAATCTTACATAGGAAGTCTTGTCTTTTAGTCCTACACCTTGGCTACATGAGCCAAGAAAATAGAAAAAGCTTGAACCGAATAATTCGGCCGAATACAAATAGTGGAAAAGATGCCGAATACGCCGAATACCGAATACCAAACGAATATTCGGCGCATCTCTAATAATTATAACTGCATAGCAAAATAATGACGTCTCACATTTTGTTAAGGTAAAACTTTAAACATGTTATAGAGTAAAAACCATTTTACGTTTTGAGTTGAGAAAGTTATGGTTACACCATAACAAAACTACAAAATATATTAATTTGACTTTTACACCAATATTTTATGCTCTGAATGACTTTTTGTCCTAATATTTTATGTCGTATAAACATTGTTTTTTTGCAAATTATATAAGATAAATAATTATACTAGCTGTCCCGTGCAACTTCGTCTGCATTAGTAAATTTTCCTATCTATCCCTATCGCAGCGCCATCTACCGGGTCCAATTGTAAATCTAAACCATTCTCGAATCCACGTGAAGACACAAAAAATTTCATTAAAATCAGTCATTATTCCTGTTACCCTATCGCAGCGCCATCTACCGGGTCCAATTATAAATCTAAACCAATCTCGAATCCTCCTGAAGACACAAAAAATTTCATTAAAATCTGTCCAGCCGTTTAGGAGGAATTCATCACATACACACGTGCAGAAGAAATATATATATACTGCATTTACACTTCAGTCTAAGTAACATGTGGCCGGTTATGCTAACACCAAAAATTTAAAAAGTAGAAACAGTTTAATTTCACGGTATTTCGTTTACTACAAAATAAATGTAACTTATACTTTAGCCTCAACAACACGTGGTGGTTATGCTATTAAATTGTAGCTTATATGAAACATTTGTAGATTTAACATAGCAGCGCCATCTATTGATTACTTACTGAATCCAGTCAACAGATATCGCCATCTGTTAAAATCGTTTGGAGTTAACAGATAATTGTGAATGTCAAATAATAGACAAATAATTTGCAATGACAAATAATTTGCAATAAACAATATTGCGGCTATAAATTAAGATGTAAGCTATCCTATCTTTCAAGTTGGATCAAACTGCACACGGTGTGCTAATTTAATTTAAAATCGGTTAAGTAGTTAAGGAGTCCATCGCGGACAAACAACGTGACACGTGATTTATATATATTAAGATAAGATAAGATAGGCTTACCAACATACATGGCCCTCACCTTATTATTCGACCATTTCTGATCTTTCGTAGCGCACTCTTGCATTATAGTTCACTGCTCAGACTTATGGCTTCGAGAAACCTCCAGATCTCATGAGCAGTGATTGTTTATATTTCATGCGGTTGCATGATGTGCAACCTTAGCTTAATACTTCGGCACCGCATGGGCTTCTACCCACAGGAAAAGTGGGAGAGGAGGACAGGGAAGAGTTAGGGCCACCGGTAACCTCACTCAGTCGGCGAAATACAAGCATTGCATAAATGCCGATTTTCTGCCAAAGCATGGTTCTCCCACAGTTAAATATTAGCACTAAAATTAAATTATTTTAATTGTGTGTACTTGCATACGTATGAATCTGGTGAGCACAACAATTTTGAACGTTCGTTTATTATTTCCCCTTCAATAATTTGTATACCAAGGAAAAATCATCAAAACAAACATGAAAAAATAGCATGTTCAATACTGTCAAGTACCGTTATCACTAACCTAAGAACCTGTACGTTATTCAGAGTTATCTAATAGGTTATCGATATTGATTGAGCCCAAGGTTATAAGCAAAGTGTAACGAAAATAGTTCTATTGATAATTCACTTTGAAGGTGAAGGACTTGTTTTTGGGGTTCCGTACGTTCGTCCAAGTGATAATTCACTTTGCAGGTGAAGGACATGTTTTTGGGGTTCCGTACGTCAGTCCGAATGATAATTCACTTTGAAGGTGAAGGACTTGTTTTGACCGAAGACTACATACGCTATTACACTTTTACTAAAAAAAAATATATTTTAGAACTGCTTTCTTTACAGTTCTGGGTGTAAAACTGCAAAATATGTGACACCAAGGAGGAGGGGGGTCCCAAAAATCATGAAAATCATGTAAGTCGCACGATACCAATCTATTTCTGCCGCCTTTCTCAACCGTTGAAACCTACACTGCGGTCTTCTGAATGGAGAATGGTGCTCAAACTTGAACAAAAACCTGCTGTATCTTCTGTCCATCTCCCACTGTATTATCCTCAAGGTTATTATAAGGTGGTCATTTATACATACATAAACTCACGCTTGTATCCCCGAAGTAGGCACGGTAGGCAGAGGTATATTAAACGCCAACATATTGCCTACTATAATCTAGTCCCACTTACGTAATAGCGGGCAAGCCTATTGCCGTCAAGCGAGACTTTTGGACTTTGGGACTAAATGGGAAAATTGGGAGTATATTGAAAGGGAAAGGTAGGTAAGAAGGGAAGGGAATGTGGAAGGAAAAGGATATTGCTTATACGAATGAATTGGTTGCTTATACTCCGTAAGCAATAGCTCAAGCAGGTCAGGGGTCGCATACCTGTCATTCAAACTTCCTGTTTATTTTGCCGCCCATGGGCACCTGCAGCTCAAAAGTCACAAGTGCGTTGCCAGCCTTTAAGGCAGGAGCAGGGTAAAGATGGTAGAGGGAGAGAGGCGGGAGAGGGAAGGGTTAGGGCCTCCGGTAATCTCACTCACTCGACGAAATACAATGCAATCATTGTTTTACTGCCGGTTTTCTGTGAGGCCGTGGTATCACTCCGGTCGAGCCTGCCCTTAAGTGCCGAAGCATGGCTCTTCCACGAATTGCCGGACGAATGTTACCGTCGATTTTACTATCACCGCATCACAGGTCGTAAATATTTTGAAGGTACTTACAGAATCAAGTTTAGGTGACAAAGAATACGTTTCTGTCAATGTCTAAACTAGTGACATGCCCAAAAGTTTGGCAGCATCACATCGTTAAATGTCAACACACAACAGAAAATACCAGTCTTTTCATTATCATCTTGTTTCTTACCAGTGGGCATAACCCTAGGCCATGATATGGAGAACCTGTAGAAGTCCACGCCGAGTTCTCTAAGCATCTCCACGTCTCTCTTCCACAGGTGATAAGAGTCACTAGCCACATCTCCGTTGTAGCCATCAGCTATTTGCTCAGGGTTTTCGTGGGAAAATCTGTCCCAGATGCTTTCGCCTTTCCCTGGTAAAAGAAAGATTATGTAGGATATCAGATATAAATAGAGACTTAATCGTGGAAATATTTGTAAGGTACGATAAGAACCTTTTCTAAACGATGCACGATATTATGATAGAATTGCACCGGTCGTGGTCACAGAATAGGGATGTTGACGATTTTCACAAATTTATGTTATATTGTAAGTGTAACTAAAGGATAGATTTGATGTTCAATCGTTATAGTTATGTAAAAAAAAACCCCGGACAAGTGCGAGTCTGACTCGCGCACCGAGGGTCTCGTAAGCAAACAAAATTGTTTGTAGTGTAGATAGTACGTCCATCTCGGAAATCAATTTTCGAAAATCTTTGCCCGTCTTTTCCGAAAGACAAACTTTTGCAGTTCTAAAAAATACTCTCCCATACATCGATTTACGACAAAGTCAGCTTTCCAACAGCAAAATATAAGTTTGTAATCACAAAAACATTTTTTATGTGATATAACAACAAATTAACGACTTTCGGATTTTTTCCTTTACTTGTGCTGTCAGACCTTGCTTCATTCCAAATCTCATGATTCTAGGTCAATGGGAAGTACCCTATAGGTTTTGATTTACCTGGGAAATGTTCAAATTTGTTAAAATCTAAGGCTTAATAGCCGTATCTTTTGATTACGTTAATTTAGAAGCTTGCTTTTTTTACAGCTTCAAGAGATCGCTAACATAAGTATTTGTTGTTAATTTCAACTTGATGCGTCAACGGGTTCCTGAGAAAAATGGTCTTAACTGACAGACAGGCTGACAAACGTAAAACAAAGTGATCCTATAAGGATTTCTTTTTTTACTTTTGAGGAACCTCATGATCCCCCTAAAAAAACATGCTCATATGACGAACCGAATTAAAGAGAAAAAAAGCAAGCTCCAAGATGCCATATTATAGCATTGTCATGTCAAACTACATATTTAAACAAAAGATTCGTTTACATAGTTGATTAGTGAAGGTAATAAATGCCTGTCAAATATCTAAAACCACATTTTTTATTTAAAAGACAATAATAATTTTAATAAAGTTGATTTAAAAAGGTTTAAATAGTAACTATTATCACGTGACTGCAAACACCAACCGTATGCATTACGTCATTAACCAATAACTACTGACAGCTGTCAGTTGGTTTTATAATATTAACTTAAACTTATACTTCTTACTCTATAGACTATGATAGTGTTGTCAGTTTATCGGTTAGTGACGTAATAAAATTCATGTGACAGATGCGAGCGTTTTCGCGGAAATTTTTTAAAAGTGACTTTTTTTGTAAATTTTCTACAAGCTTTTGTTTTAGCAGTTTCGAAATGTTATATCCCTATCATATCTATTATGTAAATAAATTGAGAAAGTTTATTTAATTTGTAATTATTTACTTAATAATATTCAAGGATACAGTACAAAGCGCTTTATAGACCCAAACTAAATTAAACATAGATTATATTATTTGATCTAGAACACGGATAAATATATTCAGACACATTTTCTATTAATACAAATGGACATAATTGTGTTAGGGGCTCAGACATCCTGGCAAGAGCATGTTCAATTTATAGGTGTGTGACCCTAAGCTGCAAGGGCTACTGCTTAAACTCCTCAATTCATCTGTATAACCCATATTGAAAAAAAATTCAAATGTTTTATTTTAGTAACTTATTACACATTTATCAAAATTGCTGAGAGAATTTAAGTATGGAAAAACTTGTGTCAGGAGGCCCCGCTCTTCTATAATAGGATAGATGACTGTCAAGTCAAATCAGGATCTTTTTAGTAAACGTCGAAACGGTAGCGTCCGTACATTTTTGTATGAAATACTAAGGCGTGACGTCACGCCTTAGTATTGTCAGATCATTTACTTTTAATGTTAACTTAACAATTATAAACCAAATGAAGAACGTTAAAATAAAACTGGACGACAATTTTCACAGTATTTTAAGATTTTTTTTGAGACACTTGGCGAAATAATTTATTTTGAGCATAGGCCCAATTATATCACATTTTATTTTTTTTTTCTTTGTTACATTTAATAATATAGGTACCTATTAATAATAGGGCTAACATTTTTTTTTAATGCCTTGTGTGTTTAGGTGTGTGTGTGTGTAGGTGTTGTGTGTGGGTGTGTGTGTTGTGTGGTGTGCGGTTGGTGTAATGTAGGTGTTAAGCTCCATATCATTTTCCTTCATTCTTAACTATCTTTTCCTCCCTTCCATCAATATACTCCAAATTTTCCCGTCTATAATTCCCAAATTTTCCGGTTGATCATGATGATACCATGTAGTGGTCTTCAAAACGCGTGCCGTCTGCTAGCTTGGTTAGTCTTGTTTCCAGCAGCACTAACATACCATATTAATTTATCAAGACACTGTAAAAAGTATTATATCACAGATGTCTGAAGGTCTATATTCAGTTAACAAGTTTTTTGCCGTGCTGACGATTTCTAATCTTCAATGTTTGATTGCGATGTAGGTCGGTAAATAATTTTAGTAAAACTTCAACTAAGATAGAGCATATATTATTACGTATTATCGTGATGGTGATTACACGTAACAGTTTAGATAATACTGATTTAAAATTACGTGTTTTTCAACTATTGGACAACTTGTTAAATTCAGGTTTGGCGCCAACTCAACTTAGGACATTAAAAAGGATCCAGCGCCTCATGCCGCCCTGAGTGTGGCCGCGGGTGGATGGGACGGGTTTTTCCCCTCCACCCGCTATAGTGGCCAGCCGCGAGGAGGCGGCGTTCGTATGTGCCCGGACGATGCCTAATTAAAAGGTGTTACCCGAAGGTGGTGCACTATGCGGGCATGCGCTGGGAGGGGTCCGGATGTCTTAATAGTAGCTGTTCCCGGATCCCTCCTATTTTAGGCGCAATACGGCATACCGTGTGGTTTTAGTCGGTTCGATTCCGACACACCGCCTCACCGAAACCCCGGTGGGGTGAAGGCCCGAGGGGGTTTCCACACGAGGAAAAAAAAAAAAGACATTAAAAAGGAGGAAAAATTACCGTCAGTATCCCAAGCTCCTTCAATTTGATATGCTGACGAAGCAGCACCAAACAAGAATTGAGGCGGAAAGCTTCGTTTCTTATTGTCCGTCCATCCATGACAACCAATAAGTAAACTGAAAGTAATAATACAAATTAAGCTATATCTTGACCCAATATGCCTATTTTCGGTAAAACTACAAATCTATTTTAGACTAGCAGCGCCCCGCGGTTTCACCCGTGTAAGTCCCGATCCTGCTGGAATATCGGGATAAAAAGTAGCCTATACGTTAATCCAGGTCTCCAGTTATCTGCATACCAAGTTTCATCGGAATCGGTTCAGTGGTTTTTGCGTGAAAGAGTAACAAACATCCGTCCATCTATCCATCCATCCATCCAAACTTTCACATTTATAATATTAGTGGGATAGAAATGCAGCTACGCCTACTTTATGTACTAACTAGCAGCGCCCAGCGGTTTCACCCGCGAAAGTCGGGAATATCATTTAGTGGATTTTGCGTGAAAGAGTAACAAACAACCATCTATCCATCCAAACTTTCACATTTATAATATTAGTTGGATACAAGTGGCCAATTTGAGGAATTGTTTACATTAGACCGTGTGTGACCGACGAACCAGAGTTACTACTTAGATATCAATTTCGTTAAATTGGTAAGTGGCAACTCTGGTTCGCCGGTCGGTAATATCTAGCGCTAAAGTCGTGACTTTGGCGCTAGATATTACGACTTTTGATTAAGTCTTAGCGGAAAAAAAAAGTTTTTAACATATAGAATATATGGTATATAAGTTATAATAGTATAGAAGAATATAATAGTATAGAAGTTAGTAAATTAATAAAAAGTTGTCCCTATGACCACATAGAGATGAAAGAGATCTCCTTTACTGTCTGTATAGAAGCTGTTTATAGTACACCCAGCATTGACTCACAAAAACCTGAGCTACATCAAATCATCACTATCACTAAGAATAGCGAAACTCCAAGTCATTTAATTGGCTGTATTTTAGTACAATTATGTAGCAGAATTAATATTACTTACTAAGTTACTATTATCTTATCAATCTGTGGTGTTAATAACTGTTGTTCGTCCAGTGGTCGAAATTCGACTAAAACTATTATTTGAGAACACATACGGTTTTTTTTTATAGTATATAGGGGGCAGACGAGCAGACGGGTCACCTGATGGTAAGTGACTACCGCCGCCCATGGACCACTGCAACTCAAGAGTCACAAGTGCGTTGCCGGCGGGGGAAAGCTCTTTTCATTTTAAATGTTTTTAAAATTTACATTCGTACATTGTTCATCTGAGATCATACACTTAAACATTAAAGCCCCGTCGAAGGTAAATTAAAAATGGTTTCAAACTTTATTATTGTTATTGATACACATGAGTTTTTTAACATAAAATGAACCGACTTCAACAAATTGTATTGTGAAAAAAAAAGATAATAAATGTATAAATTTTGTATATATATATATACTAAAACCTTCCTGAAAATATGTACAATACGTTAGTGAAAAAATCATGTAAATTGGTCAGTTACTTATTAAGAAAATCGCGGACATACAAACATGCATATGTAGGTACATACGGACAGACGAATACAGAACCTCCTTTTGAAGTAAAAATCACGCAGTGGTGGTAATATCCAAAGAAAAAAAAAAAAAAATTGGTAACAAATCAGGGGAGAAGAAAGTATTGAACTGTTTTGTTCTTATCTTTATATATATATTTCTTCTGTACGTGTGTATGTCACTGAACTCCTCCTAAACGGCTGGACCGATTTTAATGAAATTTTATGTGTATCTTCAGGTGGGTTCGAGATTGGTTTAGATTTACAATTGGACCGGTAGATGGCGCTGCGATAGGGTTGAATGAATAATATTTTTTAAGTTCAGGCAGGACAACGTCTGTCGGATCCGCTAGTCTATCTATATAAAAAAAAACGAACTGTTAATTTTTTTTACTTTATATACCATTGTCAACAGTTACTAAATAACATAAAAAAGGATTAAATGTTTCGTCTTTACCTATTTATATATATATACTTTATAATGATTCACTGACCAAAACGGAAAGTATTTTTATTGTATCTATGTATTCTGTAAATCAATAAAAACCTGTAAATACATAAACTGTAATATTCACTTGAGTAACGTTTTTGTTAACTTGTGCAAAATTTTGTCATTTTTAGACAAATTTGTAACTCCAAATTTTATGTTTCAGTAAAAAACTTGGCAGATTCCTCAACTTTACGAGTAATATTTCAAATTAGCTTTTTATTTAAACTAATCTTACCCATACTCCTTGTAAGAAAATAATAAAAATAATTCACAAACAGAAAAACAAAAAAAACACTACTAAATTTTCTGTATCATCACGTTTTTTTTAATAATCACACAAGAAAACACACTATCAATTTGTGAAACAACATTGGTAAAAAACACTTTACTAATGAAATAAAACGAATTTCCTTACTTGAGCAAACACAGTGCGATGATTCTCATCGTGCTCGCTGAACAAATACACCTTAACACACTAATATTATCTTTAGACTGAAGGCAAATGCTTTGTTCATTATTCTTATCAATATAATACTGATTACGATGTCGTAGATATAACTAAATATTAATTATTACTACAACGTCAGTATGATAAACTACGACCGTTATAAAACTTCAACAACGTTTAAAATAGTAGTTATGGTCTATAAGGTTTTGCCCGTGGCGTAGCTTCGTTCACGATCGTTCAGTTCAGGAATACTGGGAATACAAAAATCGCGCGGGGACTACTATTCCCGAACGATTTTGTTTGCTCGTGGCTTCGGGCAAAAGCCATTCAAAATCAAAATAAAAATTATTTATTTCAAGTAAACCCATTGTAGGTATTTTTGAATTGTCAGGAGGAGTCAGTCAGTATAAGTCGGTCGTAAAGCTAGTTGCCTGTTCCAAAACGTAGATCCTATGGAGAAGAACAGGCAAGAAACTCCAAGGACACTCTTTTCCAACATGTTTTTTTTTTACAAAATTATTTGCTACATTGCTTATAAGCGCAATTTAATGTGAGGACAATGTAACATAAATTAATATTGTTCTAAAATGGAAAAGAACATCACAGAGCTGCTAGGCAACATAGAAAATTAACATAATACTTGTGACTACACAGTTCTCACATGTACAATTCAATTTTTTATTTTTTTTATTAACAAGGAATTTCTCCGTCCTTCGGGAATAGTAGGTAATACTAGCCGGGATAAAAGGTTTCCTATATCCTTGCTGGACAGGACAACGTGTTTTCAAAATTTCATAATATGGGTTCAGTAGTCAAGGCGTGAAAGCTTTTCAAATAACTCACATTCACATTTTTTATATTATTAGAATTATGGACATCTTGGCTAAGGTTCGGTGATCTCTTCAGAGAAATCGAAGGGTTTGTCTTTGCAATTATTGGACAAAGTTATTAAGATGATCGCAAATATATTCTGAGAGATGATACGGTTGACATCCGTCGGGCATGTCACCGTGCTAGTAAATCCATCAGGCATATTATATTATTGTTCATGGCTGCTCTCGTCTTACCAACGGTGAGATTTTGCACAGATACAACCAACAATAATACAAAATTAAATACAAGCTTGTAAATTTAGAGGTACCTTAAACAAGGCTCTATCACCATTTTGTCCAAAAAAAAAATGAATATTCCCGAAGAATATCTTTGACAACATCTATAGTAGCGTGAGTGAAATCTCGAAATTATAGAAATGTTGCGTCTAATACGCAATGCAGAAGGCACGTTTAGGTAATTTTCTTAATTATGTAACTTGACCGCTGCGTCACAAATCTCAACATATATTTAAGTAAATAAGCTCAGAACTCAAGACTTAAAAGGTTTATTTATTTCTTGCTCTTTAGTTATCTTTCGTCGGTTTAAGTTTTGGTATAAAGTTTTTTCTACTAGTATTTTGTTTAAATTGACATTTTTAAATTCGTAATATCTTTTAAAGTTAATGTCCGATTTAAATAACTCAAAGAGTAATCTACAGGCATTGAAACAGTCTTGAATACGAACTAATTTATTTGGAAAAGGATTAATATAAAGGTATGGATGACGTGGTCTGATTTTGGTCGGCATTTCTATCAACTTTTAAAATGTAAAAAAGTAGTTATAGTGACATAGCTACAATAGTTGGGCATATAGTATTGTAAAGTTTTTTGTAGATATTGATAGATATGTTCTTTTATATTGTAGAACATTTTTTGTTCTATCATTAATAGTTTGCAGCGCATGCGATGAAAGATGATGAAAGACATTTTATGGCTAATTTTTTATACCTTGGGTTACACTATTGAAGTTTTAGTAGGAATTCCTAACTTTTTCTAGTAATAAATATAGCCTATGTTACTCGGGGATAATGTAGAATTCTAATTCAGAAAGAGAAGAAACGGTAATCGTTCCGTGAAGTCTGTAACATCAGTGGTGCCAATTATTGAGGGGTTGAAAAACTGTCCAGGGAGGCGAAGGGGTTCACCATACACGACTTCTGCTACCGATGATTTGATATCTTCCTTCCAGGCGCTGCGTATTCCCAGCAGTACTAAGGGCAGGGCTTCTATCCAATTGGTGTCGGTGTGGCATCTAATGGCTGCTTTGAGTTGGCGGTGAAAACGTTCAACCATGCCATTGCAAGCAGGGTTATATGCCGTTGTAGGTCGGTGTTGACTGCCTAGGATTGCAGTCATGGTGTGGAACAGCTTGCATTCGAACTACTTCCCCCTGTCAGTTGTGATTCGATCTGGACAACCGAAGCGAGACACCCAGCCCATGATGAAGGTACGAGCGCATGTCTCAGCCGTGATGTCCACAAACGGATATGCTTCTGGCCAGCGCGAGTACCTGTCGACAACTGTGAGGCAGTATCTGATATTAGAGCAGACTGGTAAAGGCTCTACGATGTCCATGTGCACATGGGAGAAACGGTTTGAAGGAATAGGGTAAGTGGAAGTTGGAGATGAGGTGTGTCGTGAAACTTTATTTTTCTGACATTCTGTGCATTCTTTGGTCCACTGTCTGCAGTCCTTTCTCATGCCTGACCAGACGATCGTTCTGCTATTAAGGTAGCTGTTGCCCTCGTCCCTGGATGACTTAGCTTATGCAGCGCGTCAAAAACTTGCCTTCAAAAGGGTTTCGTAACGTAAGGACGGGGGTTACCGGTAGAAATGTCGCAGTGTAGGTCGCTCTCAGCGTCTGGTATCTTTATTTTCTTAATTTGAAGGGCAGTACCTTTACTGAGTAGTTCTTGCAGCTCAGGGTCGGTTGCTTGAGATCGTGCAAGAGCATCAAAATTAATAGGGACTGCTACTGCTTCTACCCCAGACAAAGCATCAGCTACTACGTTATCCTTACCAGCTACGTAACTTATATCTGTGGTGAATTGAGCTATGTAATCCAGGAATCGAAACTGCCTTGGTGAACATTTGTCACGGTTTTGTTGAAATACGTACGATATGGGTTTATGGTCTGTGTAGATAGTGAAGTGTCTACCTTCAACCATGTGTCTAAAATACCTGATGGCATCATATATTGCTAGCAGTTCTCTATCGTATCTATCGTCGTGAGAAGAAAGCCAGAGGTTTCCAGTTCCTGTCTACGTTCTGTTGGAGTAATGCACCTATAGAACTGTCTGATGCATCTGTATAGATTGCCAATTCAGCATCAGAATCAGGATGTGCTAACAAAGCGGCGTTAGATAAACTAGACTTACAGGCATTGAAGGCCTCCAGCATTTCGTGTGTAATGTCTACGTTCTGTGAACCTCTTCTTTTAGGGCCGGTCAGGACAGTATTTAACGCCGCCTGTAATCTCGCTGCATTCTGTATAAAACGGCGGTAAAAATTAAACATACCCAAGAAACGACGCATGTCCTTCACTGTCTTTGGTATGGGGTAATCCTGTATAGCCTTTACTTTTTCAGGAAGAGGATGAATGCCTTCTGCAGATACTTCATGCCCCAAGAATGTAATGCGCGACAGACCAAATTCGCACTTAGCTGAGTTGATCAGGACACCAAAATTTGATAGTCTCTGGAACAGCTGCTGCAGGTGTTCGATGTGCTGAAATTCAGTTTCAGAATGTACAAGAATATCGTCCAAATACCCGTAACAAAATGACAGTCCTCTGAGTACTTCGTCCATAAACCTTTGGAAAGTCTGGGCGGCATTCCTCAGGCCGAAGGTCATGTACGGAAATTCATATAAGCCAAATGGCGTGGTGATCGCTGTTTTCGGAATATCGTCTGTGTGAACTAATATCTGATTAAAAGCTTTTACCAGGTCTACTTTGCTGAAAATTTTACTGCCCGCTAGCTGATGTGAAAAGTCTTGGATATAGCGTATAGGGTATCGATCTGGGATGGTTTTGGCGTTCAGCGCACGATAATCTCCACAGGGGCGTTATCCTTTTTAGGGGCTAAATGAAGAGGAGAAGACCATGAGCTCTCGGAACTACGTGCTGTACCATTAGCCAACATAACTTCAAACTCCTTCCGAGCAATCTTCAATTTATCAGGTGGTAGATGGCGGGGGTGACTAAATATGGGTGGACCAGGTGTTGTACGGATATGATGCACCGTATTGTGTTTAATCTGCCGTTGAGTGCCAGCAGGCCTGGTTATTTCAGGGTACTTACGCAGGAGTTCGTGGTACTCCGAACTTCCTCCAACAGCTTTAACCGACGCAATTACCGCTACGGATTTAGCTGCCGATGACGCCGTCGTGGAGAGTTGGGTAAGGCCGTCAATCAGTCGATGGTTTTTCATGTCTATGAGGAGGTTATAATGAATTAAGAAATCCGCACCGATTATGGGTTTCGAGACATCAGCGACCACGAATTTCCAGGTGTAGACACGTCGAAGACCTAGATTTAAATTAAAATCTATCGAACCGTATGTGTCTATGCGGGTTCCATTAGCAGCAAATAGCTGGTACTCCATCTTGGTGCGCAGCTGTCTTAGGGCTGTACGCGGGTACACGCAGAGGTCGGAACCTGTGTCTACAAGAAAAGTTATATTAGTGGTGCGGTCTGTGATAAATAGGCGGCGTGGATTATTGGGGCAGTCGTTGACCGCTACTTCCGGCTGCCGTCTGCGTTTCCCGCATACGAGCATGGTGATGTGCATCTAGTAGATCTGTCACCGAATCTATTGTGGTACCAACAATACCCGTCATTGCGAGTCTTTGAGCGTGAGCGACTTCGTCGTCGGCCATATGTCGGTTTTCTGTCACTACGTTCACATCTCTCACCTGAGCGCGAACGTGAGTGTACCTGACCTTGGAGAGCTGCTACCTGGCGCGTGAGCTCGGCGACTTGCCGGGTGAGCGTAGCTGGCGCAATGTCGTGTATACGGTCGGCCAAATCGGCAATAGACTCCAAAGGGAGGTTAGGTTGTGACGCAATAACCGTTTGAATATTTGTTGGTAGTCGACTAGACCATAAGGTACCTAAAAAATCGTTGGGAACATTAGGTCCTGCCAATGTTTGAAGATGCCGTAAAAATTGTGAGGGTTTACGGTCTCCTAACTCCTCATGCATTAATAATTGTTGTACCCTTTTCTCCTGTGAGGCTGACAGTCGTTTTATTAGTTCTGTTTTTAATTTTTTATATTTATTTTCATCTGGGGGAGCTGTTATGATGTCTTTCACTTCGGCTGCATACCGGTGATCGAGTTGTGAAATAACATAATAGAATTTTGTACCATCCGCAGTAATACCAGAAATTATGAACTGACCTTCCACTTGTGCAAACCATAACGCTGGTTCCTCGGGCCAAAACGGAGGTAATTTCACACCCACACGACACACTTCACTATTCGGGTCCAAATCAACACCTCTGAGCGTGTGTGTACTTTCTGCACCCTTATCGCCACCCATTCTTGCACCTCTGCTCGACTCCTTTATGTTTATGCGTTCTTATCGGGGTCACCAATATAGTCCTTGTGTTTTTATCTGCACTATTCAACAAACGAACAAGGAAGTGATATAAACAGAAAATCGTTAACTGCACTGTTACACCTGTGTTTTCGAATCTACTCAAAAATGCAAAAATCATTCACCGGCAAACTAATCCGAAGAGCCCCGAGAGCTCCCGAGTGATCGGTTCGCCTCGCTCACAATTACAATAGCGTACATAAAATATCAAGTACCTACATGTTCTTATATACTACCTAGACTACTAAATTAATAATTGCATACAATAGATATTTGTTTTATAACAGAGCGCGTAGCAATATGTGTACATGAGTATAATTGTTAGATATTGTATATGTATAAAATAATGATATTTATTTAGGTTTAATTATGTTACTTTCGATACATTATAAACAATAAGAAAATAAGGGATCGCTTGATCATGCTAACATGTGTGTTTACATAATATTGCTGCATATGTCACGGTAGGCGTTATTAGTGAATGAAAGCTTATATAAACAAAAATAAATGAGAATGACACTACAATAACATTAGTTTAGATAACTGGTCGGCTGATATCCAGTTATTTATAGTACTTTACGAGAGGCATACCTATGCTTAGAGATAAAACTAAAGTTGTAGTTTAATCATAAACTTGTGTTGTGTTTGAAAATAAATTCATAATGAAAGTTCTACTCGTATTTGGGTATGTAATTCTCTTTAAGGTAATAATCAAACATGCGACGCGTGTATATTTGTATGAATTTTGTAACACATACGTTACTAATTACAATATTCTATATTGTCAATCATTGAGATTAATAAGTAAATTAAAAGTAGGTAACGGATTTGACTGTAGCAAACAATATACATACAATTAAGTGTATATGAGGTCAGGACGTATATGACGCGAAAGGAACTAATTTGAGTACACTAAAGTCAATGCTGAAGAAGGTATATATAGACGGAAATGAACGCAATCACGTACTTAATAGGTATTACATACCTTTAAATTGCCTGAGTTTTCGATCAGGTTGGCCGTGGTCATAGGCTGACTTAAAGAACGAATTTCCGAAGGATGATGATGTAATGTCAGAGTCAGACGAGAATCACTTCATAACCTTTAATTAGATAACCTCTAGTTATACAATTACAAGTTATCTATAAGGAAAAAAATCATTTCCAGCATGCATCGAAATTAAGTAATTTTTCAAGTTTTAAAATGTAAACACCAACGCTCTCACTCTGTACAAAATTGCCATACAATATTAGTATGTAGAAGAATTGGATGTGATGTCCCTCCAAAAATCAATGTGGGAATTCTCCAACCAACGAGGCGAAAATTTTATTATCTGGTAAATCCTAAAGAGCACAAAAACTTTTATTGCGTGATGCAACATTCGTAGATACTAAGTAATTCGACAAACTTATCCTTAGACTTCATACACCTCAATACATAAGTTATTTATTTGTATTAATATTACAAAGCTGAATAGTTTGTTTGTTTCTTGGCTTGAACGCGCTAATCTCAGAAAATACTGGTTTAAATTAAAAAAATATTTTAGTGTTAGATAGCCCATTTATCGAGGAAGGCTATAGGATACAAAACATCACGCTACGACCAATAAGAACAGAGTAGTGACCATAAACGTTGGTGAAACTGCGGGGATGGCTAGTACTTTATAAACGTAACAATGGATGGAGAAAGGGTTTAGATTCAACCAGAGAAGTGTCACTAAGACTCATGAACCAACAATTCAAAAATACTTCATAACCAAGGTTAGGATATCTACTAAAATAATTTTCCTACAGTCTGCTTGCAGTTGCCTGTCATGGCGTGTCCGTTAATAAACAGAGGAGTTTCCCTGCGGACTTTCTCTTTGGGTGCGCCACTGCTTCCTACCAAGTTGAAGGTGCCTGGAATATAGAAGGTAAATTAAACACTTCTATTAAATTCCATTTCAGTAAGTTTTAATTTGTTTTAAAATGTCCTTTTATATGTCCCACTAGGTAAGGGTGAAAATATTTGGGATCACCTAACCCATAATACCCCAGGTAAGATCAAGGACAAGAGCAACGGTGATATTGCTGCTGACTCCTACCATAAATACAAGCGTGATGTAGAAATCATGAGGGAGCTAGGCCTTGATGCCTACCGGTTTTCACTCTCCTGGTCCAGAATCCTACCAACAGGTTTTAAACACCCGATCAATACAGCAGGTATAATGTATTATAATAACTTCATTGATGAAATGTTAAAACATAATATTACTCCCATAATTACTCTTTACCACTGGGATTTACCCCAAAAACTTCAAGACCTCGGTGGGTACACCAACCCCTTGATTGCCGAATGGTTCGCAGATTACGCCAGAATTGCGTTCGAAAACTTTGGCGACAGAGTCAAACATTGGATCACTTTTAACGAACCCAGAGAAATCTGTCATGATGGTTACGGATCTGCAATTAAAGCTCCAGCCCTCGATTCAGCAGCTTTCGGTACTTATTTATGTGCTAAACATCTGGTCCTTGCTCATGCTAACGCATACCATGCATACAAAAATGATTTTCAACAGAAGCAAGGTGGCCAGTGTGGTATCACCATAAGTGTGCACTGGTTTGAACCTGACACTAATTCGACTGAAGATGTATTCGCTGCTGAAATCACGAAACAGGCTGAGGTAAGATATCCAAGCTTTGAAAAACAATTAGTATTGAGTGTGTGTTTGTCATATTTATTCAGACATATATTTTTTTTATTTTCGGTTGTACGTTTCTCAACTCTAATAGGATCCTTAATGGATAAATATTATTATCGTATATAACTCAGATGAATCAGAATCAGAATCATATTTATCTGCAAAAATACTGTGACAACTAACTTAAATTGAACCTGAAAAGTAAATAAATTCTTTGGTACGAGTATCATTCTGTCCGATTATATCATACATTTATCATTTTTAAGAATTCGCTAACATTGAATAGCTGACAATTTAGCCTAGTCAGCGATCTATATTATATTGTTGTGTTGGGGAAATGCGTATATGCTCAGGAGTGTCTATGTCGAGAGGACAACAATTAAAATATCTGCAATTTATAGACTAATATAATGTAAACTGAACAGTATCATATTTCACAATTATTATAGCTTTTATAATATCTTTATCAAAGCTTCGCTTCTTGAAAGACGGCACACTCAGCCGTCTGCAACGTGACTCTCTTTTTCCTACTTTCTATCCACAACGTGCAGATCCTTGGGCGGTCAGTGGCAGCGCTTGTATCCTATTTTATGTACCTATTTTTATTGATTCGTCTTGAAACTGAAGTTGGTTGCCCGCGAATTTTAAGTGATAATCCTCTTTTGAAACAATAAGCTTTGAGCTTATTGACATGTTGTGACATTTTTAAATGAATTGTTGCACATTGTATGCCATTTTAAGACGAAAATGGGTAATTTTTTAAAATATTTTTTAGTTTATCTAATTTTTCTGGTACTCATATATCAGTAAGCGCTTCATAGTACCTACGTTGGGGAAAATCATTAATTTCGTTTCAAATTAAAGTACTTGCTTCCAAATAAAATGGGGAGTTGTTAAGTGTCTGGTTACAGTCAAAACTCTAAACCAGTCAAAAGTTTTGTACTTTTGACTGAAATTACGGTCAAAAGTACTTTTTTCCAGCGGGGCTGGTTAACAGTACCTGTTACAAAATAATTGTTGATAAACACATAATACACGATATCTTGAGAATTTTTTTTTAATGTATTTAATTTAAAGTAAAACCTTCAGAAAAAAAATATATTTTTCCTTTAATAAGTTTGATGCCATTTTTTATTTCAGTGGGGTTTGTACGCTGAACCTATTTTCTCTACGAATGGTGGTTTTCCCAAAGACTTTTCTGAAAGAGTTGCTAAGAAGAGCATAGATCAAGGATACTCTAGGTCTCGTTTGCCAGACTTTAACGACAAAGAGAAAGCTTGGGCTCGTGGTGCATACGACTTTTTTGGTGTCAACCACTACACTGCTTGGATGATTTCAGCTACTAAGTACAAATATCCTGTTGAAGTACCTTCTCAGACGGATGATTTAGATGTTGGTTATAATCAACCCAAAGATTGGCTGGCGTCTGGATCATTTTGGCTAAAGGTACACAATATATATATGGTATATCCTAAGATCGCAAACTACCTCCTACCTTATACGTGTACAAGTTGAGAACAGAGTACCTTCCTTATAAGTTTTTTCACCAAACAGAACTGTTTTTCCCTTTTTTTTCGAAACATGTTTAGAAATATCACTTGCATTTGTAGCCAAAGTTAAAAAGGTATTATTAGATACAATAGTCAGTCACAATAAAGACTCCATTCTAAAAGACAAGGTCAATTCAATTCAATTTATTGCATTCCATAATGTACATTTACAGGTGGTAGGCTTAAAAGTAGGTAACTATAATGGACGCTATCGAGCACAGCACTATTAGGATATATGTCCTTTACTTTGAGATCTGAAGAGTCGAGAGAAGAAGATATCGGTATTTTTATTAAGTTCGCCCTTGAGCAGCAGGAATTTACACTTCTACTATTTCTTTTAACTGGCAATATTGTCATGTTGACAGTCCTAGTTATTGGCTGCTTGATATTAATCTATTATTTTATGATCTATTAATTAATAAGTGAAATTTGGAATACTTAAAGTTCATATATCAAAGAAATACAGAATTCTACCATTTTTTATCAATATGTGTTATAAATTTAATAATTATGAAAACGGCTACTATGACAGTTCAAGTTAAACTGGTCATCCACATAAAACAAATCATGGTCGACATTCAACTACCAGACGTTCTCTAGTTCAAATTAAATTGTAAGTCCTGTTTCTCAATCATTTTTAAGACTACCAGTGGTATTGACAGTGTCCATAAGTACCACTTAACTGCTGATAACCATACCTCTATACCTGTTGATCTAAATCACGTATTTAATAGGTATCGTATACCTTGAATTTGCGTGACGTTTCGACCAGGTGGCACTGATCGTGTTGTTACATTCAGCCTGTGACCACGGCCAGTGCAGCCAGGTCGAAACAAAAAAATCTGACGTTGTTGTGGGGGTTGTTGTTGGTCCTGTATAAACCATCTACTTGTATTGCACGAATTTCTCCTAATGTCAAATTTGCTCTGGCCGCCGGTTCACCGTCTCTAGCAAGCTTAATGTATTCGAAGATGAGTTACCGACCTCTCGTACCTATGTTTTCACTTTCTACGCTATTTTGTTAAAATATACTCTTACTTAAATACTTATCTTAAGTCAAGCAAATATTCAGCACAATTACTGCATAAAACGAAGGCGAAAACAAATATCTGACACAAAATATATTTTTTCCTTCCCAGAGAGCTCCTAATAGCTTATTTAAGGCCATAACATATCTACAGAAGAGATACCACAATATGACATTTTACATCACTGAGAATGGATGGTCAACGACTGCAGCCCATGGACTGATAGATGATGAGAGGATCGGCTACCACAAGGCAGCGTTGGAAAATGTACTGGACCTCTTAGAGGCTGGTGTCAATCTTAAAGGGTACATGGCTTGGAGCATGATAGACAACTTCGAGTGGATGGAAGGTTACACGTGAGTTTTATTAAGCGGTATTAATCTTAATTTTTTTTAATGTTATATGGCGGATTTATTAAACTGCCAATTTCAAAAAGTTCTTCTGATTACAATATTTTTTAAGGCTGACAAAAATGAATGAACTATTACATCAATCAATCAATTAGCCTATTCTAGTCCACTGCTGGACATAGGCATACATACCTTGATTTAATTGTAGTATTTATCAAAACTATCATAAACAATCTCCTTGGTTGTGGTTGATTTGGATTTGATTCAGATAATAGTTTTAATTACTTACAGATATTAAAAAAAGGGTCTAAATGTTAGACATGTTAGTTATGTTAGACACAAAAAAAATTTGAGTAGGTATGTTTTGTACAA
Source organism: Euplagia quadripunctaria (assembly GCA_963859945.1). Classification (NCBI taxonomy): domain Eukaryota; kingdom Metazoa; phylum Arthropoda; class Insecta; order Lepidoptera; family Erebidae; genus Euplagia; species Euplagia quadripunctaria. The sequence goes on along the minus strand of OY982582.1, from coordinate 13,148,773 downwards.
TTGAAAAATAAAACACAGCCCGCGACAAAATACCACACGATTTTAGGCGATTCAAGTGAGACAGAATGCCTCTATACACGGTACACGATAGAAAAAGGCATTTAAGCAATGTAACATATTTTATTTGCAGAGAACGCTTCGGTCTCTACCACGTAGACTTCGAGGACCCAGCGCGGACCCGTTCGCCAAAAAAGTCAGCGTTCGTGTACAAGCACATCATCAAGAACCGATACATCGACCACGACTATGAACCCGAGTCCATGATCATGAATATCGATAAGGGACATTAAATAATACTTTAGAGACTTTTTATTTGATGCGTTTGTTTTTTCTTGTTTGTCTGATCCTAGCAGTACTCTGTCGTCCGAAGTTCTAATCCTTTATGGTATTCGACATAGGAAATCTTGGTGTAAATATCCATTAGTGGCTGGTTTTCGATAGGAAGAAAACATTATTGTGGATCAAATCGTCTTGTACCAGTCATGGTATAATGCAAAGTAAACCCTGTGTTTGATTGATGCTAGATGATCACATTATTTATTTATTTTTTAGTTATCCTAACATTACCCTGTCGTCTGAAACTTTAGTATCTGCGAACTGTCTGGTGTCTGGTGGGGATATAGTAAAGCGATCGTAGTGCGCCCTACTACTTCTCGGGAACTTCCTTTCTAGGGTATACCTGAGTCTCTTGCAATAGAGTCATTTATAACGGAACACCGTGTGGTTTTAGTCGGTTCGATTCCGACATACCACTTCATTAGCAGCCCCGGTGGGGTGATGACCCGAGGGGGTTTCCACACGATAAAAAAAGTGCGCCCTACTACACCCGAAACTCAATTGTGATGTCTTTGACAGTATCGTAACTATACCACCTGAGCCTGTGGGTAATTCATTAATACATTTTGTAATTAGTGCCTTGTGTGACCTTTTGGCCTTTTTTCCTTAAGGCCTTTGGTGTACGGGGCCCCCTCAAGCCAGGGGCCCGTGGCATTTTGCGAGCTCTGCCACCCTATTGTTACGCCACTGGTCTTTGACATCAAATTACAGTATCGCTGTATTATACATGATGTTACAAACTATGAAATGGCTAAACTACTGGATACATATCATTTATATTAGATGAGTACCTCGGTACTTATCGCGATAATATTTAAAAGGTTACCTCTTGGTTACCCGAATTTGACTGGCCTGTTGGTCTAGTGGTTAAAGACCCTGACCGCTATGCTTATAGGTCGTGGGTTCGATTCCCACCTGAGTCTGGGTGTTCTTTGTGTCCGTTGTTTCTATGCTTGTAAAGTCCCCGCGACACAAGAGTAATTCCTAATGCGGGAGTTGTCGTTTCAAAACACAAAAAAAAAAAAAAAAAAAACCTGAGTTACGAATTACATACCGAGTTACACATCTGACATGTATCAAAGTTGTGAAAATTAAAAAAACAATTATATATCGTTTATATTTTGTAAATCGTCTAAAAATATCACATTCTATAGATGACGGCTAGCTTTTGAAAAGTTTTATATAAATGACCATTCCAGACCCACTTTCTGCAAGATAATAACTGAAATTCCATTGTCTTCATCGATCCACTACACGATATACTTGCTTTATTATTCACGCTGAAAAAAAAAAAAAAATATGACGGCCAATCGATCCAGATAATAATTTGACTTCGCCCGGCTTGTGCTTTTGCCATAATCGATCGATTTCTCTTGTACAATAACGCATTCCAAATTTGAATTCAGAAACAGAAAACAATAACCTTTTGAAGCGTAACCTTCAAAAAAAAAAACAAACTCCTGCAGAGACATAATCAGCTTGGCAATGGATGTTGTATCATTTTATCAGTTGTTCACGCACATCACGATAGATAAAGTTGAAAAAAAAAGATAAGATACTTATAGTTTATTTTTAGGGTTCCGTTCCTCAAAAGGAAAAAATAACCCTTATAGGATCACTCTGTTGTCCTTCTGTCTGTCTGTCAAGGCAGTACGGAACCCTAAAAATAAACTATAAGTTTATTTTTAGGGTTCCGTTCCTCAAAAGGAAAAAAAGAACCCTTATATGATCACTCTGTTGTCCTTCTGTCTGTCTGTCAAGACCATTTTTCTCTGGAACCGGTGGACGCATCAAGTTGAAATTAATACTAAATACTTATGTCTGCAGTCCCTTGAGGCTGTACAAAAATCAAGTAGCTAAGTAAACGCAATCAAAAGATACGGCCATTACATTTGATTTGAATTTAAACATTTCGCAGGTAAATTAATCAATTCCCATTAACCTAGAATCATGAAATTTGGTAGAAGTAGAAGAAAGAAGCAAGGTCTCACAACAAAAGTAAAGGAAAAGTCCGAAAGTCGTTAATTTGTTGTTAAATCTGTTTGTTTGTCAAGATCCTTTTCCTCAGGAATTAGTGAAGGCATCAAGTTGAACTTAACATCAAATATTTAGGTCAGCGCTCCCTTGAAGCTGTAAAAAAATCAAGCTTCTAAGTTAACGCAGTCATAAAATTTCGTAAGAAGCAAGGTTTGACAGCAAAAGTAAAGGAAAAAATCCGAAAGTCATTAATTTTGTTGTTATATCAAAGAAAATAATAGTTTTGTGATTGCGAACTTATATTTTGCGGTTGGAAAGTTGACTTTGTCGTAAATCGATATATGGGAGAGTATTTTCAGAACTGCAAAGTTAAGTTTATCGTTCGAAAAAGACGGGCAAAAATCTTCGAGAATTGATTCCCGAGATGGACGTACTATCTAGATACAAGGTTGTTTGCTTACGGAACTTTCGGTGCACGAGTCAGGCTTTCACTTTTCCAATTTTTTTTTTATAAACATAACGGTTACAGTGATCATTAGGTTTTATTCTATAAAAAGTAGATGGATTATGCGGACTTTGGGGTGGATGAGTAAAAGTGACCCGTGACAACTAATGAAGATCGGTGGTAGATTTAAATTTTCGAAGACGTTCTACTGCTCATATAGATTTTGGGAGAACACTGTAAAATGTAGAATGAGAATATTGTAAAAATTCCTTACAATTCCACCAAAAAGTCCGGATCTAAATCCGATTAAGAATTTATGGGGACTCATGGTACACATTTGGGACAATAGCGTAGCGAACAAGCTATAGTCTCCGTAACCATGCATAAATATTTGGGAATATTTTAATGTTGAATATCTTTTATTTTAATTTATGAGACCAAACCAGAAAATGTCATAGATGCAAATGGAAGAGGTCACACAAGGATCTAAACTTATTTACCCTATAAATGCTGATATAATTTAAGTGTCGAAATTAAAGTGGTTATGATAATTAGTTGTGTGTTTTTAAGCCCCGGAATTAATTGAATACTGTTCAGTGACAACTGTGCAGGGTGTTAACATGTTTTAAATACAATGTTGTTGAATTAATCTTAACAATTTGATTAGTATTTAAAATACCACACTACGGAAATAAAAAAATTGATTATGTTCATTGACAATGGTAATGTATGGAGTTTTATTGTTTCGTTCAGCTAATTTTGGGCAATCTGGTGTTAAGTTAATTTATACAATGTAGTATTTAGCTAATTTTAAACTTTTAAGATGTCCATTCAATGCTGGCGCTTTGTTAGGCGAATTTAGGACGCGTCGGTGTGTTTTGAAAATATGTACATGGTCGTCTATTTTTGGAGTTGACCGAACATACCCTATTAATATAAAGTTGTCACTTGTTCAAAACGGGTAGTAATAAACTACGGAACCCTATATTGTGCGTGGCCCGACACTTGTCGGGTTTTTTTAATTAAGCGTTACTCTCGGAGAAGTGATGACACGTCGTTGTCATCCACGTTGTTTCCCATATATTTATTAAATAATAAATATATTGCAACTCTTCTAATCTTATTATATATATTATATATTATTTATCTTAAAAAGGATGAAATGTGTCAGATAATTTAAGTTTTTGAGCGAAGGATTAGATAAGTTCGATAGAGTACGTATATAAACTAAAACACACTGATGGGTATGTGCAGTGTGTTGACCATGAAGGTTCTAGCTGTACTTGGGTATGTTAGTTTAAATCTTTTTCTGTATTGGATTATTATATAGGTATATAAATGGATTTTGACAAGCTCGTATTGTACACAGTCTTTAAAAAAGGGGATCACGCAAATGTTAAGAATTATACGCCAATATCCATAATCTCATGTTTCTCAATTGCTACTTTAATTCCTAATAATAATCTGACTATCAACATGGACTATAAATGGTCACTCTAATTTAATAAATTTGGTTACTTTTGTATCTGACATATCACAGAAGGTCGATGCTGGGTCACAAGTAGATTCAATATACACTGATCTCAGCAGCGCTTATGATAAAGTAAACCATTTGCTGCTATTGCAGAAACTAAAGTACAATATTATGATGGGGTACCTCAAGGGTGGCATCTGGGACCCCTGCTCTTCCTTACATTTATTAAAGATATATCCTCTCGGGTGAAGAACTGTAAATAGTCATTATTTGCTAATGATCTTAAAATTTACCACTCAATTAAACCATTCAGGGATTCTAAACTAATTCAAGACGATCTTAATGAAATCTTAGATTGGTGCAATGCAAACTCTATGGAACTCAATAAAAATAAATTATTTCATAATAAATTCCCCCCCTCCCAAAAGAAACTAACTGTTACAAAGTACGAGATTGGCGGCACATATTTAAGCGAAGTAAACGAAATCCGTGATTTGGGCGTGATCAACGAAAGCTAAAATTCGCTCGCACGTTGACTAAACTGTTAAAAACGAGCCCAAATGTTCGGATTTCTAATAATAAACACTGTGTGCTTTAGGAATATTAGCATCAAAGTTCTCTTATATAATAGTCTCGTCCACAGCCGTCTCGAATTTGCTAGTATCGTATGGTCACCGTATTATGTTGTCCATTTGCAACGGATTGAAGGCATTAAGCAAGCCTTTATTAGAAGTATTTCATTCTTGTGTATCGGATACTCTTATAGGAAACCATAATTATGATGAGCGGTTATTTACATTTGAAATGTAAATAACCGCTCATCATATGCTCATCTATGTCTTTGATATTGTAGACGCACATTTGACCTTCCTTTCTTTCTCCATAAATTGTTAAGCAAAGATTCAGATCACTTGTCTTTTGGAAAAGTAGCACTCTTATCTTAGACATATACTTACTAGGAAGTTTCATGTACCATTCTGTAGAACTAATTTGGGCATGCAATCGCCTATAAATAAAGTTCTCAATCAGTGCAATATTATTTAAATACGTAATCCACACATTGACATCTTTAGTGATTCATTTAATAAATTAAAGAGTAAAACTGCAAAAAATGTTTTATAGTAGCTCAAATAACTAATAGTTGTTTAAATTGTTTAACTTCCTTAGCTTGTTTTATTTATTTACTCTTTCTTATTTTTATTTTCTGCTTTAGCATTCTCTTCGTCTTTATAAAGTTGGTTGGTAGGATATCTGTAGGGTTTCCGAAGCATGACTTTGAGGACCGCTCTCTGAGCACGCTCTCGGTCAATGAACCTAGTCTTCGCAGATCCTCCCCAAATTGGGATGGAGTAGGTGATAATCGATTCGCAAAGTGAGGTATAAACCGCTTTAAAAATAGGAAGGTTGGCAGAATTCCGGAGCTTTTTGACGACGTATATGAATTTCCAAACCCTTGCTGTTAAAATTTGTATATGTTCATACCAGTTTAGGCAATGATCAAGGGTTACCCCCAAATATTTTGTGGAGGAGGTTCTGGTTAAGATGAGACTATGATAATGATAAGTGGGACTATTGTCTGGACAAATATGGGCTTTGACTGTAATCGAATCTTCAGTAGGTTGACCAGATGAATTGATCGCAAAGGTTAGGTAGCAGGTTTCTTCAAAATTTAGAGTCAGCAGATTATGCGCAAGCCAGCTGATTGTCAAACCTAAAGCTCGTTCAGCCAAGATTCTGGTCTCAGACCAAGTCTTTCCGTAAACTAGCATGGCAGTGTCATCAGCGTACGCTATTCGTACGCTGATTTGAGAGTTTGGCAATGAAATGTTACAAAGTTCGTTGAGGTAAATCGTAAAGAGAGTAGGGCCCAAGATGCTTCCTAGGGGAACCCCACACCACACTGCAACTTCAGTGCTGGTATGTGAGCCAATACGAACGCATTGTGTGCGGTCTTTGAAATAATCCCTGTAAATTTCTAAGGCATCTCCCCTGACACCTACCGATTCAAGTTTTTTTACTAAAATTGGAATGGAAACTGTATCAAAGGCCTTGGAGAGGTCAAGAAAAATTCCTAGGCATTTCTGTTTACCGTCAATCTTCCGAACAGCAAACTGTGTAAGTGAAGCCACTGTATCCTCAGTAGACAGACCCTTTCTAAAGCCATATTGGTTTTTCGAAATAACGTTATTTGCCTCTAGAAAACTGGTAAGATAATTGTTGAGGACTCTCTCCAAGATCTTTGACAAAGCTGGAAGTATAGATATAGGTCTATAGTTACCCACTTCTCTCTTGTCACCCCTTTTGAAGATCGGTATTACTACTGATCTTTTTAAGGCCTTGGGGAAAGTGCCAGATTTTATAGTCCGATTGCATATGTGGGTTATTACTGGCACTAGGTACAGTCGGATTTCAAAACACTTGTGTGAATGCCATCCCATCCCGTAGCTGTATCCGAACGAAGGCCATTAATACTTCTGTTTATCTCTATTTCGTCTACCTCAACAATACCTGAATACACTGAATTATTCAGTCATATTACACCCTAGACAATAATATACATTCACTAATTCATCTCACATGTTATAATTACATTGTAACAAGTACACTTACCGTAAAACCGACTTGTCTAAAGCTAGGAGAGGCTGGTCATCTGTCATACAGGTCCTACCTAGTACGGATACCAGTCTCTCACACATATTACAATTTTTTGGAATTGGTTTATAACTGGAGGTGACTTACCCTTCGCTGAAAGAGGGGGGGGGAAGAATCGGGCTGGAATGTCGAGCTGACACACGTGGCTTGAATATTTTCTCAAATCCCTTTCTTCGCCGGTTCTTGAGTTGTATCACCACCAAGACGTTTTTATTGTTGACAGGGAACACTCGCGTGTGGTTTTACATTGATATATAGCGATTTAATTAGTATTTAGGAGCGTCTTAGCGTAAGCTCCAATGCGTGCGCGTCGCGATCCTTTTTGCGAGAGGGGAAGCGGAAGCGGGATGGGGGCCCTCCCCCTTCCGTGTTGTGCGTTCGGAAATGTGTTAAAATTATTTAATACTTAGGTAGTATAACTTTATCCTATAAATGTGTGAATTAAAAGTATGATATAATTATAGGGTAAATGGCGTTAACAATAACTCTGTTATTAGTAATTAATGATGTAACAATTTCTGTGTGAGAGAAGAAATATGTACATGTATTTATTTATTTAAAAAATTAATATCATTTATTGCTATGGTTTTGTTTTCATGTGCATTTAAAAGATCTGTGGCATTCGAACGTATTTTAACAGTGTCAGTCACTGTTTTAATCACCGCCCACGTTTTTTTAGGGTTATTATTACATTTTGCAAATTCAGATCTCTCATATTCGCATTTGAGTGTTCTGAGCAGATTGTTGCAAAAGTTGCGATAGCGCTTATATGTAATTTTGATGACAGTATTATTTGGTTGTTTTTTAAGCTCTTGGTGTATGTTGTCTCGATTATGTATGCATCTAAGTAACCCAGGTGTTATTCATGGTTTTATGATTCGAGACTTACGGGGGGCTTTAACGGTTTTAGTATGCATCGCAATGGTAGATTTAAGGGTATGAATGAACAGATCAGTGGCTACATTTACTTCATTCTCAAAAAAAATAATAGGGAAATCAGTCTTTTCAATGTCACTAATAATGGCATTCATATCAATACGGTTGATTTCACTATTTAACTTAGGGGTAGACTGAGTCAGATTGAGGCTTAACAACACGGGATAGTAATCAGTTATAGAAGATTCAATTACTAATGTTGTAGCAGAGCTGTGTGTTTTATGTAATGCATGATGACAGTTGTTTAATCTAGTGGGAAACTGATGTGCTGGTAAGAGGCCATGTGAAGCTGCAAGATTTAGGTATTCGTTGGCGCGGTTGTCTGAGCTATTTATTTTAATATCTACGTTTAAGTCACCCAGCAATATAATGTTTTTATAAGTTGATAGTTTCGATAAAATATGATTAAAGCTGTCAAGGAAATTATCTATTTTCTTGTAGGAAGGTGATCTATATAAAGCTATAATTACGGATTTGTTGTCTACCTTGCAGACAAGACAATTAGATTCTTGAAATGAGGGTTCGTAGACCTCGTAACTTTTGAGACTATTCTTAACATACATAACTATCCCCTCGTTCTGACTGTGCACCTCAGTCGTTGCAAAGTTTGTATATCCATCCAATACCGGCAAAGTGGAAGTCTTAGATAACCAGCATTCTTTTAGTGTGTATGTCACAGCTAAATTCAAGAGAGTAATATTAATAAATTCAGTCATAATAATAGTTTAAATTCATCAAAGTTCTTTTTGATGCTTCGTATGTTTATGTGTATGACTGTGAGTGATTTATTCAGTGAATTCAGGTGTTTGCTACATTGTTGTGCCCTACAAATATGTGATTTAGTTGTGGATAAGCTATCTAATTCAATTGTATTAGCCATTTGAGAAAGAAGGAAATCATTACATAATTATATGACATGTAATTCACGGGTAAGAGAGGTATGATAATTTTTAGTTGTGTGGTATCAACTAGATTTAGGATTGATGAATATATCCCTTAGGTAGGTTTAATGTTGTTTTCTTGTGCATTTTCTGTTTTTGTTTTATGTGTAAGTTGTAGGTATGTTGCCTGGAAAACGTGAGTTCTTTGTAATGTGTGTAGCTGGTGATGGTATGTATAACAGTATTATTTAAGTTAATTATTACATAAGTAGATAGTAGTATATATGATGGTAATAACAGTACAGAAAGACCTAAAACTAGTCACATTTTTTTCAGTAAGTTGATTAAACATTGTTCCGATTTAATTAAAATTTAATTTATTTTAAATTATACGCGTGTGCAACCACGAGGCACAGCTAGTAATTAATAAATATAATAATGGATGCATGAAGGGTTTCGTTCATCCAGAAATACGTGTTGCTAAGGCCAATGAAGCAACAATGCAAAAGTAATTCAAAACCAATTTTGGGATATCTACTAAAAATATTTTTCCTGCAGACTGCTTGCAGTTGCCTGTCATGGCGTGTCCGTTAATCAGCAGAGGAGTTTCCCTGCAGAATTTCTCTTTGGCTGCGCCACTGCTGCCTACCAAGTTGAAGGTGCCTGGAATATAGAAGGTAAATTAAACTTTTCTGTTAAATTCGATTTTAGTAAGTTTTAATTTGTAATAATTATATTTTTATTTTTCCCACTAGGCAAGGGTGAAAGTATCTGGGATCATTTGACCCATAACAGCCCATCTAAGGTCAAGGACAACAGCAACGGTGATATTACTACTGACTCCTACCATAAATACAAACGTGATGTAGAAATCATGCGGGAGCTAGGCCTTGATGCCTACCGGTTTTCACTCTCCTGGTCCAGAATCCTTCCAACAGGCTTTAATCACTTGATCAATCCAGCTGGTATAACTTATTACAATAATTTCATTGATGAAATGTTAAAATATAACATTACTCCCATAATTACTCTTTACCACTGGGATTTACCCCAAAAACTTCAAGACCTCGGTGGGTTCACGAACCCCTTGATTGCCGACTGGTTCGAAGATTACGCAAGAGTTGTGTTCGAAAACTTTGGAGACAGAGTTAAACATTGGATAACTTTTAACGAACCCAGAGAAATCTGTTATGAAGGTTACGGATCTGTAGAGAAAGCTCCAGCCCTACACTCAGGTGCTTTCGGTACCTATTTATGTGCTAAACATCTGGTCCTTGCTCATGCTAACGCATACCATGCTTATAAAAATGAGTTTCAACAAAAGCAAGGTGGCCAGTGTGGTATCACCATAAGTGTGAACTGGTTTGAATCTGAAACTAATACCACTGAAGATGTATTCGCTGCTGAATTGATGAGACAGGCTCAGGTAAGATATCCATGCTATAAAAAATAATAAGTGTGGAGTGAATTACGTACACTGCAGCTGGAGGTTCGAAAAAAAACCAAATTTTCTTATATTTAATTTAATAAAAAGAAATTACAACTAATTTACAATTATGTGAAACCTATTCGAAGTAAGGAATGATCTAAAAGTATTTTAATTAATTTAATCGATTAATGCTGCGTCGGCGTCTCGTGCCATCGTTGACCTCGTTGAAGGTTTCCGCCGTCGGTTCGGTTGCATGGAGACTGCAGCGTCGGCATATTGGATGAGTGCGCTGTTGATTGCTAGTGTGCTGCATCGGCGATACCCTCTGGGGTTCCGTATGTAACAAGTGTGTGTTTGTCATATTTATTTAGAAACATATTTTTTTCTTTGTTGTCATATGTTTCTCAGCTCTAATTGGATAAGGGATAAATATTATTATCGGATTTAACTGAGCTAACAACCAAAATGAAATATAAAATTTCGCATATTTAGTCAATTCGTAATTTATCATTTGCAAGAACCGCACTCAAATTGAATTACTGATATTGTTCAATGATCTGTATTCAAATTATTTACCGATTTTAAAACATTATTTTTACTATTATTATCTGTTAATTATATTAAAATTATACAAAGTAGATTAAATATCATTAGTAATATTTTGGGAAACGTTAAAAGCTAAGTCATGTTTTCTTTCTGTCCACAACGAGGAGATCCTTGAATGATCAGTGGTTCTGCTGGTCGACCCACTTGCATCCTATTTTTCGTACCTTTTCTTTCTATTGATTAGTCTTGAAACCAATGTTGGAATTGCGAAAGGCCTTATTTTACGTGACAGTCACAGACAGTGACAGTCAGTTAACAATATGTTTTGAGCTTGTTGGTCTGTTGTGAAATTTTTTAATGTATTGTTGAACATTCGAATGGCATGTAAATGTGCTCAATACTTAAGACATAACATTTTTATTTATTTCTAGCGTTTTAGTTCTTTATCGTCGGTTTAATTTTTTTTTAAGTTTTTATTTTACGATCTTTTGTGACTCGCGTCATCTTTTAATACTCTGACAAATACTATATTTTAATATACTGAATACCAAATACTTTAAAACGCCTTCAAAGCATATTAAGTGGTTTCTGTCACTAAACCCACAGCTTTTATATCTAACTTCTAATTGTGTAGGAAAGGTATGGCTTCCATCATCAGCTCAGCTTTATGATGTGATGATTTCTAAACGCTAATACCTGATTAAGTTATGAATATACTAAAACTAATACTAAACTATATAATAAACAGAAACACTATTCGTACCCATAATTTTCGAGGTTTTCTCTCAATTTCATCAGGATCCCATCATCAGATTTGGGATTCGGGATGACCATCTTGACATGGGACCACCCTTAAGGTATACCCTATCTAACAAAAAAGAATAATCAACATCGGTTCATAAATTATTAAATTATTAATAAATTTATTTCTCTCACCACAAAATTTTTCTTAAAACTATTATTTGCAAGACTACACAGATGCATATAGACTTCACTTTGTGAGAGACTGGAGCCTGATGTAGGTTTGTGCAGTTGCACAACCTGTAATACAGGTCACCAGAGCCCTCTCGCAGTTAACCTAAATAAAAATACAAAATGTTCTAAAAGTCTAAGAAACAAATCAAAAGGAAAACTATAACAAAATCAAATGGGAAACCAGAAGTCATGAGAAAGCGTGAAGTATGTTCGGTGTCAGGTGAGCATTGCTCTTGTTAGTAATATGTATTGGTGTGTTTAATGTGGGTATGTGTACCCTGCAATATCTCCCAATAAGGGAAGGGAAGGAATAAGGCAAGTTGTATGAAACTTGGCTGTGGAGAAAAGTGAGCGGGACTTTGTCTTGAATTATCAGACAAGTAAAAAGGAAAAAATTAAGAAAATAAATTAAAGCTATAACAGTGGACTCAAAAGTCGTTCAGTAGCCTTATAATTAAGGGTCTTAAGGTATTCGGTTATCACGGCTTTACATTTAGATCTAAGAAGTGGGTAGATATTTAATAGCTTGTTTAGTTTATTATAAAGGTATGGGCCAGCAAAACAAAAGAAGTTGTTCGAGTGGACCGTCCGCAGAATCTGTTTCTCGCACACATTGCCTTTACGGCGCCTATCCTTCAGTAGGTTCGGGTCATATTCAAGCATAGTATGTTGTTTTAGGACTGTTTGTAAAACAAATGACTGTCTGACTGTGAGAATATCCCATTTCTTGTAGATATCCTCAGTAGGGAAGCGGAAAGGGAGACCAAAACCCACCTTCAGGATTGAGCGCAGTGCTCTTTCTGCCTTGATGAAATGGGTTTTAGCAGCTCAACCCCAGGATATGATGCAATAGTCAATTAACGATTGGCATAAGGCATAATACACCATTTTAATAGTGTCTTGGTTAGCAGAGTCTCTCAGGTTTTTAAAAATGTAAATTAATGTACGTAACCGTGTTACGAAGACCTCTATGTGTGGTTTGAAGGTGAGAGTCTGATCTACTATAACACCTAGGTACTTTATAGTGTCTGATCTCTGTAAAACAGGGCAAGTTCAGGGAGACTGGTCAGTATCGCACAGATGAGCCGTGAGAGTAAATGACCCCGGTGGCAGGAGGTTTTTTTTGTAGGCGAAGGCGAAATATTTTGATTTGGCAACATTTAGGGTTAGCACATTACTTTTTAGCCAGAAGGTGACCTTGTTAAGACCAGACTGGGCATTGTGAAGAGCTTCATCCCAGTTATCACCATTAAACAGAAGAGCAGTATCATCAGCAAAGGTGATAATTTTGCCCCTATGGAGTTGGAGTTGACACAAGTTATTAACATAGACCAGGAATAAGGTCGGGCCGAGTATACTGCCTTGAGGAACTCCGTATTTAATCAGCAGCTCGTCGCTAAGTGTATTGTCTATTCCCACTCTCTGCCTTCGATCAGTCAGGTAGTCCTCCAGTAGATTCAGTGGAACACCCCTAACAACCATTTCCAGCCACTCCAGTAAGTGTGGGACAGAGACCGAGTCGAAGGCCTTCGCCAAATCCAAAAAACTGCCAATGATTTCCTCTTACCCTCCAAATCGGTCACGACAGTATGCAAGAGTTCGTGAACTGCATCATTAGTCGACCTATGACGTCTAAATCCATACTGAGCGGAAGATAGAAGCCCGTTTGTTTCTAGATAGTTAGTTAGACGATTGTTGATTAGCCGCTCCAAGATCTTAGATAGTGTAGGCAGTATGGAGATTGGTCGGTAGTTATCGACACATCTTCTATCCCCAATCTTGTGTATTGGCTTGACTAAAGCTATCTTGAAAGCTTGAAAATAAATAACGGAGAGAGGGCTGAGCAAACATAAAAAAAAATATATATATATATACGGTCGAATAGAGAACCTCCTCCTCTTTTCGTCGGTTAATAATAAAAAGTAGTTTTGACTGATGCTCTTAGTCAAAACTACTTTTAACCATAAATTTACTGTCAACATCGGTATTAACATGCCTGTCTACCTATTACAAAACAATTGTTATTAAAAACCATCATGATACACGAATTATTTAAGTTTAATGTAGGTATTTAACTTAAACAAAAACCTTGGGCTTTATCATAAAATTATTTTTTTGTTCTTTTGAATATTTAATTAATTAGAGCTTAATAACCTTGACACCGTTTTTATTTCAGTGGGGTTTGTACGCTGAACCTATTTTCTCTGCGAATGGTGGTTTTCCCAAAGACTTTTCCGAAAGAGTTGCGAGGAAGAGCAAGGAACAAGGATACTCAAAGTCTCGTTTGCCAGAATTTAACGAGAAAGAGAAAGCTTGGGCTCGTGGTACATACGACTTTTTTGGTGTCAACCACTACACTACGGTGATGACTTCAGATACTAAGTACAAATATAATGTTGAAGAACCTTCTCTGTTGGATGATGTAGACGTTGGTTATTATCACCCCGAAGATTGGCTTGGGGCTCAATCATCTTGGCTAAAGGTAAATATGTATATTCTCATTATTTTCCTTAATTTCGAGATTGTAGACAATGTTATCTTTCTTAAAGACTATTTATTCAAATATAACAGCTCTGCTTCTCTTTCTCCAAACGGGTTCAGAAATACCAGTCGCATTTGTAAAACCTGACAAAGTTAAAGGGTATAATTAGATGTAATTGTCAGTCACGATATAGATTACATCGTAAAAGACACTGTCCTCTAATTTCTAAGTTCAAGTTAGTCAGATACTTATTTATTATTACTTGTTGGTTGGTTACTCTTTTTGTTGCGTGTTATGTAGATGGATGTAATAACAGGCAACAAAGAGATCTCATGTCAAATTTGCTCTGGTCGCGGGCTCACTGTCTTTAGCAAAGTAGTAGTAGTGTTAAAGTACTCGAAGATGAGCTACCGACCTCTCGTATATTTTCGTTTTTACGCTATTTTGTGGAAATACATTCTTTCTTAAATATTTATTCTTGGTCGGGTAAAGCTTCAGCACAATTACTGATCAAATGAAAGCGAAAAACAAATATCTAAATAATTTTTTTTTTTCTTCCCAGAAAGCTCCTAACAGCATGTTTAAGGCAATAACAGATTTACAGAAGAGATACCACAATGTGACATATTACATCACTGAGAACGGATGGTCAACGAATGCAGCCCATGGACTGATAGATGATGAGAGGATTGACTACCATAGGGCAGCGTTGGAGAATGTTCTGGACCTCTTAGAGAGTGGTGTCAATCTTAAAGGGTACATGGTATGGAGTATGATGGACAACTTCGAGTGGATGGAAGGTTACACGTGAGTTTTATTTAGCTGTAATAATCTTCATTCTTTTTAAAATGTTAAAAGATGGAGGATTTATTAAACTGCCAATTAACAAAAGTTCTTCAGATGATCGGATTTTTATAACACACACAAAAATTCATTATATATAACTTGATGTAATTGTATTTAATATCAAAACTATTATAAACAATGTCTTAGGTTGTGGTTAATATGGATTTGATTCAGATAATAGCGTTAATTACTTACAGATCTTAAAAAATCGGTGTGCCATACTTAGATACATAAAAAGAATTTGTAAAGGTATATTTCGTACAAAGACTGCAATTTTTAGGAATTTCTCCTCATGTTGTCCTTCTCATCCCAAAAATATTGATTGATATGTAAGATGTGCATGTCAAAAAATAAAGCAGATCATATTTGCAAGAAAAACTTAGTATACTAATTAAATTAGTAACCATATTGGTAACACCAGAGGCTTAAAAAACAAGACCCCGCCCGCGACTGAACACCGTAGGATTTCAGGTGATTCGAGTCGGACAGAATACCTCTGTGACTGCTTGCCCCCTTTGTACACGATAAAAAAGGCATTTTAGTAGTAAAACAAATTTTATTCGCAGAGAACGCTTCGGTCTCTACTACGTAGACTTCGAGGACCCAGCGCGGACCCGTACGCCAAAAAAGTCAGCGTTCGTGTACAAGCATATCATCAAGAACCGATTCATCGACCATGACTATGAACCTGAGTCCATGATTATGTATATCGATGAGGGACATTAAATACTACTTTAGAGACTTCTTCATTTGGTGCATTTATTTTTTCTTGCTTGTCTGATCCTAGCAGCACTTAGTTGTCCAAAATCCTACTCCTTTATGGTTTTCAATGTTCCCATAGAGCGTGTACATGAGGCTAAGAAGCTAGGGCTAATAATGGATGAGGAACTCAGATTAGAACACCACATAGGAGAGTGCGTAAGAAACTGTTTTTACAGATTAAAGTTCCTCTATTAATTAAGAAATTACCGAAATGTTGAGCTCCATCAACAATTAGTTGATTAGTTATCTAAATTTAACTACCTAGATGTTGCATACGATCCTCGACTTGTAGCTAGAACAGCGAATATAATTCAGAGAGTGCAAAATGCATGCGTTTCATTTTTTTTGTATAGCACCCAGGAGCCATGTGACCCCATATCTCAATAATAGTAATATTAATTACTCTACTGAAAATGTTTCGTTCATATTTTGTAAATCGACTAAAAATATCATATTAGACAGGTGATGGCTTGCTTTTGAAAAGTCTTATATAAATGACCGTTCCAGACCCAAGAAAGAAAATCACCAAAATTCTATTTTCTTCATCGACCTACTACACAATATACTTATTATGGTTTTTTTTATGGTATAGGGGGCAAACGAGCAGACGGGTCACCTGATGGTAAATGACTGCCATGAGTACCTGTAACTCGAGAGTCACAAGTGCGTTGCCGCCCTTTAAGGTGGGAGTAGGACAAGAGGGGGAGGGGGTTAGATACTTATTATTAGCATAGCTCACACGCATATATACTTATAATCAAACTGTTACAGATCCAATTCTGTACATTGAAGCTATTTTGAAAATGTTTTGGGGGGCACTCTATAATCGATAGTGATGTTAAAACTATTTTCATTCTTCATTTTTGTCTCTCCGTCTGTATCATTTGAAACTTCGCATGATTTGAGTTCATACTACGGGGTCGGACATAGAATACTTCTTATCCAAAATTTAAGACGGTTGCTTTGAAAAGGGGGATGAAAGTCAAAATGTGTGCTTGGTTGTAATTCATTAGCGCGTAGTCCGATTGCAATCATTCTTTTTTTAGTGGAAAAGAGGCACCAACGGACACAAGGAACACCCAGGCTCGGGACAAGTATTAGTGGATTATACATTTATTTTGTCCCGTGTGGGATTTGAGCCCACAACATTCGGCCTGGTGTAGTGGCGAAGCGACTTCGTAAACCATTGCGCCATCTGTGTATAATATAAACATATATACAATACCCATACCTTTAAGTAAATATTTGCAGAGCAATATCTACACTAATATTATAAAGAGGAAAGATTTGATTTTCTGTTTGTTTGTTTGTAGTGGATAAGCTCCAGTGCATAAGTTTGTACTGCACCGATTTAAAAAATTCTTTCACCTGTAGAAAGCTACATTAT
Source organism: Euplagia quadripunctaria (assembly GCA_963859945.1). Taxonomy (NCBI): domain Eukaryota; kingdom Metazoa; phylum Arthropoda; class Insecta; order Lepidoptera; family Erebidae; genus Euplagia; species Euplagia quadripunctaria. Next base: position 13,131,645 of record OY982582.1, on the reverse strand, counting down.
CAGCGAGTTACATCGGCATGGACTAGATGCAAGCCAGAAGATAAAGCGCTTCCGAGCTGCTTTATCCGCGTACGCTGACTAAATGGTCAGTCATACATCAAATATTTGTATTACAAAAGTATTGGTCTTTAGTAGGTCTAAAAAAAGTCCGCGTATACCATATACATATATCTCTTATAAATAAGGCACAATAACGCATTTTCTGTCGAAATAATATGTAAAAATTAAAACATGATTTTCAATCGTCATTATTAGGCGTAGCATATTAACACTTACAAAAACAAAAAAGGGAAAGTCATGGGACTGCCGACAGAAGTGCAAACTTAAACGATACGACGAACTTAAAACGTCATTTTAACAGGATGGTTGGCTGGCTGGCTGGCTGGCAGACTGACTGACTGACTGACACTCCCTCACTCACCCTCCCCACTCTCCCCATTCTCCCCACTCTTCCCACTCTCCCCACTCTCCGTCTTAATAATTCCTTGAGGATCTAAATATATTCAACCAAACAAACTTGCCGTCGTTTAGGAGCTCCTTGTGTTTCTCCGCATCTTTGTCGCTGTGGAGAAGCTGTCGACAGTCTCGGACACCATGGCCTTTCTTGTAGCAGAAGCGCAGGCCGTATATCTCGACATGCCAATCTTAATGACATAATCCGTCGTGCTCTTGTCACCGCCGGCGTGCCAGCCGTACGTGAACCTAGTGGTCTGGTACGAGACGATGGGAAGAGACCAGATGGTATGTCGTTACTGCCATGTAAGATGGGTAGGCCTTTGGTGTGGGACGCAACCTGCGTTGACACCCTCGCGCCATCACATCTTCCAAGTACAGCTGGTTGTGCTGGCGCTGCTGCTGCATCAGCAGAAAGCCTCAAACGGCGTAAATACAATAATTTAGTTGGTAACTATGTGTTTGAGCCGTTTGGGGTCGAAACGCTTGGGTCATGGGATCCGAGTGCTCGTTCCGTTTATAAGGAATTAGCTAAGCGACTGATTGACACTTCTTGTGACCAGAAGGCGGGCCTTTTCTTGTACAGAGAATTAGCATTGCCATTCAACGTGGCAATGCTGCCAGCCTTCTGGGAACACTGCCAGTAGGCGACGATGTGGAGGAATTTTATGACGCATGCATGTAAATAGCCCATATATAGTTCTTTTTCTTTTTTTATTAGTTTTAATGTGTAAGTTGTATATTGTTATCTGTATGTATGTAAAAATTATATAAAAAAATAGACAAAAAAAAAAAAAAACCAAAAAAATATTTAAAATAAGATTACCTTTTTTATCTAATTAATATCTAATATCTAGCTGACCCAACAGATACACTATTTTAAAAATAAAAATATATATTGTATAACCAAAATAAACCCCTGCAGAGACATAATCAGCTTGTCAATGGATGTTGTATCATTGTATCACGCACATCACACACTGATAAAGTTGAAAAAAAAAAGTTAAGATACTTATAGTTCATTTTTGGGATTCCGTTCCTCAAAAGGGAAAATAAACCCTTATATTTCGTTTATCGTTTAATACGTGTAATGGGGCCTTTTCTGTTAATAATCTTGAAAACTCCAAACAACTTTTGCACACAATTCCAGGTATCCAGTACCTATCGTGGGCCTCTGAACCAAACCCAAAGTAGTCAAAATACATTCGTTTTACGAACTCGGACACACTCCGAAAAATGTAGAATATACATTTTTGAATGGAATATATTTATCACCGATGTTCTAGATACAATTGGGATCGTTTCTACAGATATTTATCGACATAGCCATTATAAAAACTCGATTGATCGATCGTATCGTTTTATGAATATTAAGTGCGACTGTCTATCTTAAAAAGTAGAGGTGATGTAAAAAAAATTGTACTATTTGAAATCAGTTAACTCGAAGTAGCCAAAAAGAGCTGTAAAACTCCATGCTGTAAAAAAAAAACATTTATTGTGTTCCTTTGTGTAATTAAATTATAAAAAATTAAACCTATCTTAAAAATATTATACTTATCGAAAGTACTATATTTTACGTGGTCTTTGCATTTCTAAAGCATAGTTTTAGCATTTTTTGGCTACACCTGAAACGTCATACCTCTAGTGCGGGTGCGAAGCGTCTGATAGCTGAACTGTGCTTATATTTAAGCACAGTTTAGGCCCTTTTTTGAGCGACGATCAAACATCTATGGTATATATATGATCGAAGGTAACGACTAAATTTATTTTACATTAAGTGCTTCACCGGCCAACTGAAAACTGTTGACACCGGGTCTAAAAATTTTCTAATATAATTTTGTTATTTACCCTTCTAATCTTATTTTGATGTGATAAAACGTAAAATACAGTATTTCCCTTAAGAAGGCTGAAATGTGTCAGATAATTTAAGTTTTTGAGCGAAGGATTAGATAAGTTAAGAGTACGTATATAAACTAAAACATATTGATGGGTATGTGCAGTGTGTTTACCATGAAGGTTCTAGCTGTACTTGGGTATGTTAGTTTATATCTTTTTGTTTATTGGATTATTATATATTATTGGATATTGAAAACCTCGTATTGTACACAGTCTTTAAAAAAGGAGATCACGTAAATATTAAGACATTTAGGCCAATTTCCATACTCCCATGTTTCTCAAATTTATTCGAATCTGTTCTGTACCCTTCACCATTTCGTAAAGTAACAGATTTTAATTCTTAATAATAATCTGACTATCAACATCGCTTTAAATTAATTTCAATGAATGGTGTACAATAAAGTATTTTATTTATTTTGACAAATTTTGTTACCTTTGTTACTGACATATCACAGGAAGTCGATGCTGGGTCACAAGTAGATGCAATATACACCGATCTCAGCAGTGCTTTTGATCAAGTAAACCATTTGCTTCTATTGCAGAAACTAAATGCTTTTGGTGTAGGAGAAATGTTTCTTAATTGTTTTGAGTCATACTTGTATAATAGACCACAAAGCGTTGCTTTCAATGGATTTGAGTCGCAACATTATGATACAGTTTCCGGGGTACCTACCTCAAGGGTTGCATCTGGAACCCCTGCTCTTCCTTATATTTATTAACGATATAACATTTATTTATTTAAACTTCCTGCAAATACATATGCATAAGGCGGACTCTGTGGACCGCGTAACATCTCGGGTGAAACACTGTAAAAGGTCATTATTTGCTAATGATCTTAAAATTTACCGCTCAATTAAATCATTCAGGGATTCTAAATTAATTCAAAACGATCTTAATGAAATCTTAGATTGGTGCAATGGATTTATGGATCTCAATATAAATAAATTATTTCAAATAAAATTCCCCATCTCCCCAAAGAAATCAACTGTTACGAAGTACGAGATTGGCGGCAAGACAAGACAAATTGTTACGAAAGTTGAATCCGCGGGCGCCATCTACTGTGTTACTAAATAAACATTTTTCTTTTCACAGGATTAAACATAAAAAATATATATTTTTAAGTGAGGCAGTCGATGGCACATTTAAAAAACTACTACTGCTCAGTGAAACTCCGACGCTACACTTCGGTTAGGTTACACTTCTCAGTTGGCCTAAAATATAGATTTTTGTTAAGTAAGTCGAAAGAAAAAAGTGCTCCCGAGCTGCTTTATCCTCTGTTCTATATATATACGTATATATAGATACGTAAATCCAATGTTCTGCAAAAATATTGGTATATCTTTTGATTATATATATATGTCATATCAAAGGGTATATCTTAGTATATCTAAAAAAAGTTCACGATACCATTTGCCTGGCTCTTATACATAAGCCACAATAAGGTATTTTGTGACAATTATATTATATTATGCATGGGATATTAAACCTTACGAGCGAAAGGTACTTCGTCATCAAGATAATTTTATTGTTGACTTAGTAGCTTGATTTTTTTTATCCGCTCCAAGGGACCGCAGACAATACATAAGTATTTGGTATTAATTTGAACTTGATGCCTCCACGGGTTCATGAGAAAAATGGTCTTGACAGACAAACGGACAACAAAGTGATCTTATAAGGGTTCCTTTTTGAGGAATGGTAACCTAAAAAGGCTCTGAGAACTGACCTAAGCCAGCTCTTATACAATAGGCAACTACACCATTGCATGCGCAGGTGCGGGGAGCTTTGGCCCCTTTCGGTTCAGAGAGGCGTGCGCAGAACACATTGCGCCACCATCTCAGGTCTGCTTCTGTTATGTAATGGTAATGGGCAGATGACGCATGATTCGGCCGAACGAAAAAAAACGAGCATTGCCCAAAAGAGACAAACTGTGACCGCTTCCATGTCAAGAAAATGTTACTAAATTATTGTCTAAACTGAATTACCTATTATAAATCACTAATTAGCGATTTGTTTTCAATTATATGCGGGTGAAACCGCAGGGCACAGCTAGTACTTTATCAACATAATAATGGATGCAGAAATGGTTTCGTTCAGCCAGAGATAAGTGTGGCCAAGGCCCACGAAGCAACAATGCAAAAGTACTTCATAACCAAGGTTGGGATTTCTACTAAAAAATAATTTTCCTACAGTCTGCTTGCAGTTGCCGGTCATGGCGTGTCCGTTAATCACCAGAGGAGTTTCCCTGCAGAATTTCTCTTTGGCTGCGCCACTGCTTCCTACCAAGTTGAAGGTGCCTGGAATATAGAAGGTAAATTAAACTCTTCTGTTAAATTCGATTACCGCAAGTTTTAATTTGTGTTAAAATATATTTTTATATTTCCCACTAGGCAGGGGTGAAAGTATTTGGGATCATTTGACCCATAACACCCCATCTAAGATCAAGGACAACAGCAACGGTGATATTGCTGCTGACTCCTACCATAAATACAAACGTGATGTAGAAATCATGCGGGAGCTGGGCCTTGATGCCTACCGATTTTCACTCTCCTGGTCCAGAATCCTTCCAACAGGCTTTAATAATTTGATCAATCCAGCTGGTATAACTTATTACAATAATTTCATTGATGAAATGTTAAAATATAACATTACTCCCATAATCACTCTTTACCACTGGGATTTACCTCAAAAACTTCAAGAACTTGGCGGGTTCACGAACCCTTTGATTGCAGACTGGTTTGAAGATTACGCAAGAGTTGCGTTCTGTTACACGGGACCTTTCGGAAAGCTTTTTAAAAAAAAAACTATTTAATTACCCGAAGGTTATATATTTAAATTAGAAATACAAAAATGATTTAGAAATGAATTGGGAAATAAACTGGGGATCCGACCCGAACCGAGTTTCAAAATAGACTGGCTGTTCCCGCATGTTCAAGCCCTATATCACGGTTCCTTAGTGCTGGCTCAGCAAGACGAGAAGCTGCTGGTCAGGCCGACCGCTTACATTACTGGGGTGTAACAACCCCCCGCGGAAAACTGAAGTTCGGGAAAAGAAAAATCGAAGTTCAGGGTAGCATTAGTAATTACGCGACTTCCCTCAATCGCGGCAAAGGAATGGGTGAATCTCCGTGTATATGAGAGGTATCATCATCGGTAGAGGTCGGATTTCCATTTGAAATATTAAATTTAGTCTTATATCTATTAACAATTTTTACTAGTCTAAATATTATATAACTAATTACAATAAAAGAAATGATTGAGGTGAATACAAAATAATGAGTCCCGTAGTTTTGGAGTATAGGTCTTTTTTCAATAATTTTGTTTAGGTCTGAGAAAAGGTTATTATTGTGATTCTTTATAGTTAAATCGTCTAAATCTATGTTATTTAATTTGATGGGAATCGCATTATTTAAACTACCAGTTGTGTTGTTTAATCTACAACATGAATCGTTGATAATATTAAAATCTAAATTAGGCATAGGTATACTTATGTTAATGGGGTTAATAGGCGAAATAAGTCTTGCACTTTTTGTATACACTGTGCATAGGTTAGGGGTTTGTAAAATTCCGGTACCAATCACTATTATTTCTCGTAGTTCCGAGACACCACACTCTATAGAGATCTTATCTGGGCGCGATTGTACAAAGATCCACCGATTGTTAGTAATCGGTTTCCAAATATCGAGGTCACCGGATATTGTTTTTGTTTTACATTGCACTGGAACGACACTGATTGTTTTCGTTAACAGCTCACTTTCACATGTAGGGTTGCTATTCGCCAATAACACCGCAGATATTTCGCAAAGGTAGAACTCAAAGCTCACAACTTTACATTTATTCAAATTATCTAAATTACAGAAACTTAACTTATCTCTAGACATAGCAATAAAAGGGGTTGAAGGGGATATAAGACTATAGGTATGGGAGTTATCTACTCCGTGAGGAGTAGGCAAAGCTATACTATGGTATAGATTAAAATCATCACTAGTCACTAGGGGAATTTGTAATACAAAAACTAACTTATTATTATAATAAAAGCATGCAACATTGGATAAACTTAATATTATATGTACATTATCTAAACTTAAAGGTATAGGGATTCCAGTGTCCGCAGGTAAGTGTCTATCATTATTAACGAGTTCATTGTATAATTGAGATGGGGTTAGAATGTTTGGGTGTAGAATGTTTTGACTACTTAAAATTATTGCGTTGATCAAGTCTTCTAACTGAAACGACAATGTTAGTAAGGAACTCTCGAGGTTGGCAAGTATGGAATGGACTTTATTTTGAATTATTAAAGTATTAGCTACTTCAGTGAGATTATGTATATCGATCAAAATAGTATTTATTGAGTCACTGAGAATTACTTCATTATTCTTTATTGTATTAATTGTTTGTTTAAAAGATTCCAGAGTAGAGTTGGTAATTAAAATGTTTTCTTTCATCAACTCAGCGATTTTCTTTTGATCTTGTTGGACAATTTCAATAGCGGAGTCGTATTTTAAAGCATCATCTTCATCAAGAGTGCCGAAAACATGTTTAAATAGAGTACCTATACCGCCAAACCATGCCGATCGTTTACTTCGTTTAGAGATCAAATGGGAAATAGAATCATATTCACGTTGAATATCTTTGAAACGCACCGTTAATGGAGATAGTATGTTTTCACATTCAGGGTCATTAGTTTCGTGACACATAAATCTTATTGACTTTATAATTTCATTTAGGTTAATTAAATGCGGGCTAATATAAGAGATATCTACGTAACTAACTATATTTAATTCACCTTTTATAATTTTAAGTTTGCCTATGCTGTCGAAGAAGATGCCGGAATCAGAAGGATATGGCTTGATAAAATCTGGGTGCGCATTAGTTGAGGCGCTGAAAAGAAAATGAAATAAATGAATATTTATTTAAAAATAAGTAATAAGTGTGGAAGTGGAAGGTTGCGTAATTTCCGTAGGCTTAATTTCGTCAAAATGGTGTCTTACATGTCTTCGATTAATCAAAAGCGTGACAGTGTTGTTGTTGTGAACTTTTATTACTTTATACGGTCCTTTCCAGATAGGGGACAAGGCTTTTCTAAGTCTAAGATGGTTCTTGAGATAAACATAATCTCCAACTTTGTATCGTGGAGGTCTTTTAGTGCGCGAGTCATAGTAAGTTTTCGAAGTTTGTTTGGATTTTAGAATGTTTTCAAGGGCCTTTTCCCTGGTTTGCTTAAATTTGTGTTGTAGCATACGGATATAATCAGGGTAGGTTGTACCAGCGCTACTTTCGTATACAGAACTAGGTATTAAAGGTTTATGTCCAAAAACTAACTCATACGGGCTGAATTTTGTAGTAGAGTGTATTGTTGTATTATACGTGAGTATAGCAGTATACACGTATGTGGGCCAATTGTCTTGATTTTCATTTACGAAAGATTTCAAATATTCCTTTAAAGTAGAGTGGCTCCGCTCCAAAGCACCCTGGGTTTGAGGATGATAAGGAGATGCCCATAGCTGTTTAATTTTCAAAAATTGGCATGTAGTTTTAAAGAGGTCTGAAGTGAAATTAGTGCCTTGGTCGGTAAGGATGGATTTGGGAATTCCGAAAAGAGAAATAAAATGGATTAAGCAATCTGCTGATTCTTCAGCTGTGGTACTACGTAGAGGGTAAGCTATAGAATACTTGGTAAGGTCATCTTGCAAGGTCATAATATATTTGAGTTTGCCAGTGCCGGATTCGGGTAAAGGTCCTACTATATCTAATGCGATTCTCTGAAATGGAGCAGTTGACGTAGTAGTGATCTCCATAGGAGCTCTGTTAAGTCTTCTTAATGCTTTGTTTTCTTGACACATCTTACATTTCTTAACGTAGTCTTCTATGTCTCCCCGCATTCCTTTCCAATAGAACTGTTCTCTTATCCTACCGTACATACGTGATGAACCTAAATGACCAGCTACGGGGATATCATGATTCTCCCGTAGAATTTTAGGTCTTTCGCTGAGAGTTGGGTAAATTGTTTTATTCAGGTAAATATGTATACAGATTTTAGTTCTGTGAAATACGTAAGTCAAGATATTGTAAATTTTTGTATATGAATGTTGATCAAAGGGGTTTTTAAAATCTGAGATTGCTATATCTGTTACAGGTCCCGATTGTAAAATGCTATCTCTTACTCTTTTCAAGCTATCGTATATAACAGGGTAAGACGATTCGTCGAAATGGTGTACTTTAATAAATAGTAAGTAAATATCTTTGTCTTCGAATTTAGTTTTGAGAAATGAATTTGGTTCTTTTTCAGCATTGACGATTTCGTCCCTAAGTGGGTTGTTTAGTAGGGTTTCAGGGATGTAGGGATTGGATTCATCTAAGTCAATAGCAGTAGGGATTAGAATTATTTTGAATGGGGATTTTAATAGGTTCTCATTATGCTCTTTTAGGATAGTGTCAAAAGTGTTTTCTTTGTTACTAATAGTTTTTAGGAATTTAGAGTAATCGTCGTTGTTCAAGTTTGTATTGGGTCGTGAAGTGTCGTCTGTCGGTGAGGGAATGTTGAGGCTTTCGAAGTCAAGGTCGAGGTCAGCACTTCTAGGGCTTAATTCCAGAGGTCCTAGATCTATGAGGTCTGGGTCTTCTTCTTGGGTTAATGGTAAGTCTGTAGCAGTGCTTGGGCCAGGGATAGGATTCAGGTAAGGGTTCACTGTAGAATCTGGGACAGGGCTAGGATTTATGTTTTCGTTTAATAAGTCGTCACTGTCGAAAGTAAAAGGGATATGAGAAGGTAATTCTAGAAGAGGGTCTTCTAACGGATTTTTTGGTATTGGATTTGGTAGCAAGGGATCAGGATATAATAGTTCGCCGTCTACTGGGTTGACTGGGAATCGAGATAGAGCATCAGCGTTAGAATTTATTTTGCCCTTTTTATGCACTATGTTATAGTCGAATTCTTCTAATTTTAAACGCCAGCGGATGAGTCTTGAACCAGGGTCTTTACAATTGAATAGCCACTGGAGGGGTTTGTGATCTGTGACTATAGTAAATCGATGACCATAAAGGTAGGGACGAAATGCCTTTGTACCGAAAACTATCGCGAGACACTCCTTTTCAGTAATACTATAATTGCATTCAGCTTTGTTGAGTGTGCGAGAGGCATAAGCTATAGGACGGTCTTTACCTATTTGACCTTGGGATAAGATAGCTGATACAGCGTAGTTTGAAGCGTCGCAGGTGAGGTGATAAATGGTTTTGTGAAGTCGGGGTAAGCTAATACTGGTGAGGTAGTGAGTTTGTGTTGCAAAGTTTCGAAAGCTAGTTGTTGTTTATTTTCCCAGTCGAATTGTACGTCCTTTTTTAGAAGGGAAGTTAGGGGTTTGGCTAGTTTAGAAAAGTCTGGGATAAAACGTCTATAGTAAGATACCAATCCGAGAAACGATTTTATGTCTTTTGGACATTTTGGTATTGGGAATTCAGTAATAGCTTTTATTTTCTCTGGATTAGGTTTTACACCTTCATTATTTATGATGTGTCCTAGATATGCGACTTCTTTGCGTAAAAACTCGCATTTCTCGGGTTGTAATTTCAGATTGTATTTCCTAAGTCTTTCGAAAATGGAAGCAAGGTTCTGTATGCTCGTAGAAAGGTCTGGTGCATATACCACGATATCATCAAGGTACACGAAACAGCGAGATCCTTGAAGGCCTGATAGACATGTGTTCATTAGTTTTTGAAAAGTAGCAGGCGCGTTTTTTAGTCCGAACGGCATTCTCGTAAATTGAAAATGACCTTGAGGAATAGAGAAGGCGGTCTTTTCTGCGTCTTGTGGAGATATAGGGATTTGGTGGAATCCAGATGCCAGGTCTAATGTTGTGAAATATTGACTTTTCCCTAGCTGGTCTAGAATTTCGGTTATTTGTGGAATGGGGTAAGTTTCACCTATTGTGACGTCGTTCAGTTTTCTGTAATCAATTACGACTCTCCATTTTCGTTGGCCGGATGAATCTAATTTTTTTGGGTACGACCCAGATGGGTGAGGACCAAGGTGAGTCCGATGGTGTCACTATGTTTTGTTCTAACATCTTATTAATTTGGTTTTCCACTTCTTTTTTGTGGCATTCTGGAAACCTATAGGATTTCGTTTGGATTGGGATGTCTGTGTTTGTTCTAATTTTATGTTCAGTAGTCGTGGTAAATGTAAGTTGTTCGTTTGGAAGATGGAAAATATCGGAATAGTCAGAGCAGATTTGTAATAGGGCTTCTATTTCTTCGCAATTCAGATGGGAAGTTCTTAGTTGTTTCATTACTTCATTTGTTCTGGTTAAAGAGTTTTGTTTTGGTGATGATTTAAAAGGAGCCGTACAGGATTGAATGTCTAACCGTTCTAAGGTGAGATTGAGGTCAGGGTGAAGAATAGCAGATTCTTCTGAGGTATTAACGACTGTTATATTGATGCGGTTGTTTTCTTTTACTCTAACAATACAGTTTGCGATTAATAGTGATTTAGAAATGTGTTGATCTAGGATTATACCTTCTCGGATGTCGGGGTTACTAACTGTGCATTCAATTACTGATTCTGTGCGAGGGGGTATAGTATAAAGGGGTTCTGAGAAGTTTAAATTGATTGAGTCATCTCCTATTTGTAATATTCTTTTACGATAATCAACCTGACAACCGAAATTTTTTAACAAATCGTTTCCAATTATACCATCGTGACTTAAGCTTATGTCTTCAACGACATGGAATTCGTGAACTTTCGCTGAGTTTTTAAACATGCGCATTGTAAAGCTCCCTAATGTTGGCGTCACTTCGTCACCGGGATCGATGCCCTTAAGTGTGATAATTACATCGCTTAATTTAGGCATTTTAGAAATAGAACTTGATTTCACCAAACTTACACAAGAACCAGTGTCTACTAGAAAGGAAAGAGGTCTATCTGAAACAGCAGTTTGGATAACTACATGTGGTAAGTATCTTTTCTCTGCATTTTTATTTATCTCGTAAATTTTAATGTTGTGTCTTTTCTGTTTCAGAGTTTGTAAACATGTAAGTGTGGTTTCTGGAAGCAAAGTACTGGGATTCAGAGAAGATTTAACGGCTTCGGCGTAGTTAAAATTGTTTGTTTTGTTAGAGACAGAGGAATTGGTAGGCGTTTGTGATTCAGAGATTCTCTTGGATTCAGAGGATGTAGTAAGTATTCTTTTCTGTTTACAGGATACAGTGGATACAGTGGTGTTAGGATGCAGTGGATACAGTGATTTAGCAGCATTTGCAGGATTCAGTGGATTCAGAGTATTGGGTTTATGACTCAGTGAATTTTGATTCAGTGAAAATGAGTTTTTGGATGTTGTATGTGAAATTTTAGGATTGTAACGAGGTTGTATTTCTCGGTTGTTGATGTTTAATGTTTTGGATACAGTGGATGCAGTGAGATTTGTGGTACCGGCTTTGATTTTGTAAGGATAATTTCCCGGGCGATACCTAACGGGAAATTTTACTCGTTTAAATATTCTGTATTGTCAATTTCGTCAACTCCCTTATCGTCAGAATGGTTGACGGCATAGGTTCTGTGGGGTAGATTTTGTGTCGCGTTTTGGGATGCGTTATTTTGACGGTAAGATGATGTTGAAGTGCTGGGCTGATGACGGCTGTTATTATATTGTCGCTTGCGACAGTTTTCAATTGTATGTCCTATATTTTTACAATACCGGCAGACAACGTCTCCCGTGTTGACTTTCCTTGGGGAGTCGTATCGCGAACTTTGTGTAATAGGAGGACGGTATGATTGTGTTTGAAATTCGCGTCTAGGAATAAATTTGGATTTTTCAGCGTTGTTGAAATTCTGTTGAGTCGGCTTTTTATACGATGCTGATAATATCTTTTCTTCGGCTACTGCAAATCCTACAGCCGAGTTTAAAGAGTCAGGGTCACGACAACGCACTATTTGTGAGAGTCGCGGGTGGAGCCCTATGGTGAATGTATGTAGCGCTAAGTCTTCCATAGCTGCAACGCGACCTGTTACTTCTGATTTCTTTTTGATAGACATTTTGATTTCCGTAAGTAATTTAGATAGTATTGTTTCGATTCTAAGAGCGTATTGATTCACCGTTTCAGCTGTGCTTTGTTTGCAATCTTGTAATTCAGAGAGTAGGTGAGTGTAGTGTTTCCTGTCTCCAAATTGTTGCTTTAGAAATTCGATGAATTGTTCAAAACATTCGAATTCTTTGATACTGCACGTGCTTTCGGCCCTATCTGTCAGTTGACTCAATATGTACTTAAATAGGATCGGTTTTTGAAATTTATTGGCTAGATTATAAGCGCTTTGACAATTTGAAATAAAAGGGTTTAGTTTATCCCTAGAACCATCGAATGGTTTTATGAATTTGAGTAAAACGTTAAGTTCGACCTTTTCAGTCGTCTCTACGCGTGAGGTAGAACCGTCACTGGGGACACTGGTAATCTTTTCCGGTTTTTCAATCCTTTCTGATTTAGAATCACCTTTAGTTGTCATTATGATAATCTAGTAACACACAAATATAACACAAGAAAATCTTATACAAAACAAAACATAAAATAAAACAAATATAAGAAGTCGTATCCACACTAAGTTAGCTCATTAAAAGTTAGGGAATGCGACCTTATCTATGCGTCTCGTCGCGTTGCCCGGATGGTTAATATAAACAATATGATTGCAGTGTTTAGTCTGTAGGTTTGGAATTTCATAACCTGAGATATAAAGTATTGAAAATATTGAATTTAATAGAATGCAGTATTAAGACATAAACAAAGTAATGTATGTTAACATTAGGTATATATATAATATACTAATTGTGGCTTTGAGTTTAGTATTTTCTTCTTTTATAATGTTTTTAGCTGATAACGTTTGACTCACTAGAAGAATACGAATAATAGGAACAGGATCATGATGAGTGCTCGCCTGCTCAGCAGCCAGCCAGCGGTTAGCACACAGCTAACTAACACGGACCCTCCGTGTTCGAATCGATGAGTTTCACTTGAATCACTTTATCACTGATCACACTAGATGATTGATTTTTGAACACTTCTTTCACTTTTGAGCACTTGGTTATTCGTACTTGTTTGCCACCACAAGTTTGGTTTGTTTCGGAGACGTATTTGGGTATATGGGGATATTCGGTATCCCACCGCTGCCACCAAATGTTACACGGGACCTTTCGGAAAGCTTTTTAAAAAAAAAACTATTTAATTACCCGAAGGTTATATATTTAAATTAGAAATACAAAAATGATTTAGAAATGAATTGGGAAATAAACTGGGGATCCGACCCGAACCGAGTTTCAAAATAGACTGGCTGTTCCCGCATGTTCAAGCCCTATATCACGGTTCCTTAGTGCTGGCTCAGCAAGACGAGAAGCTGCTGGTCAGGCCGACCGCTTACATTACTGGGGTGTAACAGTTCGAAAACTTTGGAGACAGAGTCAAACATTGGATGACTTTTAACGAACCCAGAGAAATCTGTCATGATGGTTACGGATCTGCAATTAAAGCTCCAGTCCTAGACTCAGCTGCTTTCGGTACCTATTTATGTGCTAAACATCTGGTCCTTGCTCATGCTAATGCATACCATGCTTATAAAAATGAGTTTCAACAAAAGCAAGGTGGCCAGTGTGGTATCACCATAAGTGTGAACTGGTTTGAACCTGACACTAATGCTGCTGACGATGTATTCGCTGCTGAAATGATGAAACAGGCTGAGGTAAGATATCCATGCTATGAAAAATAATAAGTGTGGATTGTGTGTTTGTCATATTTATTTAGAAATATATATTTTTTCTTTTTGGTCGTATGTTTCTCAGCTCTAATTGGACATTATCCCTTATAATCGGATTTAACTGAGTTAACAACCAAAATGAAATATAAAATTTCGCATATTTAGTCAATTCGTAATATATCATTTTCAAGAACGCACTCACATTGAATTGTTGATATTGTTCAATGATCTGTATTCACATTATTTAGGGATTTTAAAACATTATTTTTAGTATTATTATCTGTTAATTTTACTAAAATTTTACAAAGTGCGTTAAATATCCTTAGTAATATTTCGGAAAACGTTAAAAACCAAGTCATGTTTTCTTTTGAATGGCATGTAAATAAGCACAATACTCAAGACTTAACATTTTTATTTATTTCTTGCATTTAGTTCTTTATCGTCGGTTTAATTTTTTAAGGTTTTATATTATGATTTTTGGTGGCTCGTCTTTAAATACTTTGACGACTATTATATTTAATACTAAATACTTTAAATCGCTATCAAATGTATTTTCTTCATAGCATATCAAGTGGTTTCTGTCACTAAAACCACAAATTTAATATATATAATTTCTAATAAATTAAAAATTTTGGTGATTTTTCGGATCGTTTACTTAAAATTAATGTCCATTCGGCTTTTACTATACTCCGTTTTTGTCTTTTCGTACCAAAATTTACTCATGCCCTTCGATCATCGCAACTTTGGAAACATTTAACACTTTTAGAAAAAATTGACAAAATTATTCAAAACACCCTTAGCAAAATTTTAAATGTGGCTTTGAACGACCGAGGCTGGCTCCAAGCATCCTTACCAGTTCGTTTGGGTGGTCTTGGCGTTCGCAAAATTTCAGATGTCAGCCTTCCAGCATTTTTGTCTTCGGTCCATGGCACAGAAGAGTTAACCAGGAAAATTCTAACAAACACACTGGTTAATTCTGAAGTGTCCTGCAAGACCAAAGCCATAAATGCTTGGCAGATAGCTTGTCCCAATACTCTTTTACCTGTTAATCCATTCTCTCAGAGGCAATGGGACGCGCCGTTATGCACCTTAAGAAGGAATTATTTAATTGACACCGCATCCAATGTTGCAGAGCGCGCTCGTTTGTTGGCTGTGGGAGAATGGGAATCAGGCCTATGGATTCAGGCACTTCCATCGCCCAACATAGGCACCTTGTTGGACGATAACACATTCCGCCTTGCCACTTGCCTTCGTTTAGGAGCTCCTTGTGTTTCTCCGCATCTTTGTCACTGTGGAGAAGCTGTCTACAGTCTCGGACACCATGACCTTTCTTGTAGCAGAAGCGCAGGTCGTATATCTCGACATGCCAATCTTAATGACATAATCCGTCTTGCTCTTGTCACCGCCGGCGTGCCAGCCGTACGTGAACCTAGTGGTCTGGTACGAGACGATGGGAAGAGACCAGATGGTATGTCGTTACTGCCATGGAAGATGGGTAGGCCTTTGGTGTGGGACGCAACCTGCGTTGACACCCTCGCGCCATCACATCTTCCAAGTACAGCTGGTTGTGCTGGCGCTGCTGCTGCATCAGCAGAAAGCCTCAAACGGCGTAAATACAATAATTTAGTTAGTAACTATGTTTTTGAGCCGTTTGGGGTCGAAACGCTTGGGTCATGGGGTCCGAGTGCTCGTTCCGTTTATAAGGAATTGGCTAAGCGACTGATCGACACTTCTCATGACCAGAAGGCGGGCCTTTTTCTTGCACAGAGAATTAGCATTGCCATTCAACGTGGCAATGCTGCCAGCCTTCTGGGAACACTGCCAGTAGGCGACGATGTGGAGGAATTTTATGACGCATGCATGTAAATAGCCCATATACAGTTCTTTTTCTTTTTTTATTAGTTTTAATGTGTAAGTTGTATATAATTAAAATTTATAATATATTTAGAATAAAATATTTGTAACAGCACATTAAAAATATACAGATTTCTAATTGTTTAGGAAAGGTATGGTTCCCACCATCAGCTCAGCTTCATGATGTGATGATTCCTAAACGCAAATGCCTGATTAAGTTATGAATAGTAAACAAAAACACCATTATCAGATCTTGAATTTCTTGACATGGGACCACCCTTGAGACCACCCTATCTAAAAAAAAGGAATCGTCAAAATCGGTTCACAGATAACGGAACATATACGGTCGAATTTAGAATCTCCTCCTTTTTTCGTCGGTTAATAATAAAAAGTAGTTTTGACTGACGCTCTTGTGCCGCGTTCCAATAAACAAAAAACGATTCCTTTTGCTTACGGACGGTAAAATTTTGTTGAATTTTCAATGAAAATTTTACCGTCCGTAAAGCAAAACGAATCGTTTCTTGTTTATTGGAACGCGGTATTAGTCAACTGTTAACATCGGTATTAACATACCTGTTCACCTATTACAAAACAATTGCTGGTAATCATCATGATACATGAATTATTTAAATTTAATGTATTTAACTTAAATAAAAACCTTAAGATTTACTATAAAATTGTTATCTTTTTTATATTTAATTAATTAGAGCTTTATAACCTTGACGCCGTTTTTTATTACAGTGGGGTTTGTACGCTGAGCCTATTTTCTCTACGAATGGTGGTTTTCCCAAAGACTTTTCCGAAAGAGTTGCTAAGAAGAGCATAGATCAAGGATACTCAAAGTCTCGTTTGCCAGAATTTAACGAGAAAGAAAAAGCTTGGGCTCGTGGTGCATCTGACTTTTTTGGTGTCAACCACTACACTGCGAGGATAATTTCAGATACCAAGTACAAATATCCTGTTAAAGCACCTTCTCTATCGGATGACTTAGACGTTGGTTCTTATCAACCCGAAGATTGGCTTGCGTCTGTATCATCTTGGCTAAAGGTAAATATGTATATTCTCATTATTTTCCTTAATTTCGAGATCGCAGACAACCCTTCTGTACATTTATAAGTTGAGAACATGTTATCTTCCTTAAAGACTATTTATTCAAATATAACAGCTCTGCTTCTCTTTCTCCAAACGGGTTCAGAAATACCAGTCGCGTTTGTAAAACCTGACAAAGTTAAAGGGTATAATTAGATGTAATTGTCAGTCACAATATAGATTATATCGTAAAAGACACTGTCCTCTAATTTCTAAGTTCAAGTTAGTCAGATACTTATTTATTAATTACTTGTTGGTTGGTTACTCTTTTTGTTGCGTGTTATGTAGATGGATCTAATAACACGCAACAAAGAGATCTCATGTGAAATTTGTTCTGGACGCGGGCTCACTGTCTTTAGCAAACTTAAAGTACTCGAAGATGAGCTACCGACCTCTCGTATATTTTCGTTTTTACGCTATTTTGTGGAAATACATTCTTTCTTAAATATTTATTCTTGGTCGGGTAAAGATTCAATTACTGATCAAATGAAGGAGAAAAACAAATATCTAAATAAAATTTTTTTTCTTCCCAGAAAGCTCCTAACAGCATGTTTAAGGCAATAACAGATTTACAGAAGAGATACCACAATGTGACATATTACATCACTGAGAACGGACGGTCAACGAATGCAGCCCATGGGCTGATAGATGATGAGAGGATTGACTACCATAGGGAAGCGTTGGAGAATGTTCTGGACCTCTTAGAGGGTGGTGTCAATCTTAAAGGGTACATGGCATGGAGTATGATGGACAACTTCGAGTGGATGGAAGGTTACACGTGAGTTTTATTTAGCTGTAATAATCTCCATTCTTTTTAAAATGTTAAAAGATGGAGGATTTATTAAACTGCCAATTAACAAAAGTTCTTCAGGTGATCGGATTTTTATAACACACACACAAAAATTCATTATATATAACTTGTTGTTATTGTATTTAATATCAAAACTATTTTAAACAATGTCTTAGGTTGTGGTTGATATGGATTTGATTCAGATAATAGCGTTAATTACTTACAGATCTTAAAAAAAAGGTGTGCCATACTTAGATACATAAAAAGAATTTGTAAAGGTATATTTCGTACAATGACTGCAAAATTTTTTAGAAGTTTCTCCTCATGTTGTCCTTTTCATCCTAAAAGTATTAACTGATAGGTATGATGTGCATGTCAAAAAATAAAGTAGATCATATTTGCAAGAAAAAAATTGTATACCAATTAAATTGGTAGCCATATTATTAACACCAGTTTCTTAAAAAACCAGACCCCGCCCGCGACTGAACACCGTACGATTTCAGGTGATTCGAGTCGGACAGAATACATCTGTGACTGCTTGCCCCTTTTGTACACGATAAAAAAAGGCATTTTAGTCAATAAAACAAATTTTATTCGCAGAGAACGCTTCGGTCTCTACCACGTAGACTTCGAGGACCCAGCGCGGACCCGTACGCCAAAAAAGTCAGCGTCCGTGTACAAGCATATCATCAAGAACCGATTCATCGACCATGACTATGAACCTGAGTCCATGAGTATGAATATCGATGAGGGACATTAAATAATAATTTAGAGACTTCTTCATTTGGTGTATTTTTTTAATTTTGCTAGTCTTATCCTAGCAGCACTTTGTCGTCCAAAATCTTAATCCTTTATGGTTTACGATATAGGAAGTCTTGGTATAAACATCTATCAGTGGCTGGTTTTTGATAGGAAGGAAACATAATTGGAAATCATATTATTTTGCGCCTGTCATGGTATAGTCTAAAACCAACCCAATAATACCATTTGATTGATGCTAGATGTTTAAAGCCATATTATCATATTGTGCATCCTATACCTAGAAATAGTTAAGATTATAGAGTGCCAAATATATTGGAGAAAGTGGTCGCATCACAGCTAAGACATTACTTGGAAGAACAAAATAGCTTGCTTGACGTTCAGTTGGGCTTTAGAAAGAGTCGCAGTACAGCAACTGCTATTATGGATGTTACTGATAACATACGGGCAGCACAAGACTTAGTTATAGCCACTATTCTCGTCCTATTAGATTTTTTGGCGCTTTTGAATCTCTAAATTTTTTTGCTACTATCCAAGCTATTATCCAAGCTAGATTATTATGGCTTGGAGAACAACGCAATACATTGGTTCTTCTCCTGCTTAAACGGGCGTGCACAGCATGTAGCAACTCAAAACAGCGACGGTTTGAAAGCTTGTTCGACCCTTACGGCTCTGGATGTTCTTTACAGTGCATCAGAACACTATGATGGCCTGGCCAGGTAATAAAACACTGTAAGCTCCATATCTACGCGGATGATGAGCAAATATATTATGAATTTAGGGCCTCGGAATACCAGGAAGCTTTAATAAAAATAAATGTGAACACACTTGTACTAAATAGCAATAAAACATTTTTTTAAATTCTACGCTCTAAATGCTCAGATTGGAGATTACAACCCCGTCATCTACCTAGACATTGTTCCCACAGAGCGTGTACATGAGGCTAAGAACCTATTGCTGATAAATGGATGAGGAACTCAGATTGGAACACCACATAGGGGAGTGCGTAAGAAACTGTTTTTACAGATTAAAGTTCCTCTATTAATTAAGAAATTACTTACTTACTACTTTATTTAACTACCTAGATGTTGCTTACGGTCCTCGACTTGTAGCTAGAACAGCGAATCTAATTCAGAGAGGGCAAAATGCATGCGTTTCATTTTTTTATATACCACCCAGGAACCATGTAACACCATTTCTCAATAATAGTAATATTAACTACTGAAAATGTTTCGTTCATATTTTGTCAATCGACTAAGAATATCATATTAGTCAGGTGATGACTAGCTTTTGAAAATTCTTACATAAATGACCGTTCCAGACCCAAGAAAGAAAATCACCAAAATTTTATTTTCTTCATCGACTTACCACAGAATATACTTATTTTATTACCCATGTTTAAAAATTAAATGGTGGCAAATCGATAGAGTTAATGGCTTGAATTCGCATGTATCTACAGTTTATTTTTAATCTATACTTATAATAAAACTGTAACAGGTCCAATTCTGTACATTGAAGATATTTTGAAATTTTTTTTAGGGGGTGCCCCCTAACAAAAAATTTCTACGATTGATACTGAAGCCAAAACATTTTTTTGTCTGTTTGTCTGCCTGTACCATGGCCGCGCATCACTCTGAAACTACTGAACGGATTCAAATGAAACTTGGCAAGATTTGAGTTTATACTACGAGGTGTGACATAGGATACTTTTTATCTCGAAATTCAGGACGGTTTCCTTGAGAGGGGGTATAAAAGCCAAAATGTGTACTTGAAAGAAAAGAATGCTTATTACCTTTTTAATAGGTAGATACAAATAAACATATAAATACAAACCAATTTATAAAATTTAATATAATTGAGTTGGTACTTAAAAATGGGAAATTTTTAACAGCGCTTCTATTTTCATTTTAAGCTAACGAAGTGTCTCCACTAATTAACTTACTGTATACCAGAAAATTGGCTACTTAGCAAAAATATATTTAACCAAAAAAATATTTAAAATAAGATTACCTTTTTTATCTAATTAACATCCAATATCTAGCTGACCCAACAGATATACTATTTTTAAAAGAAAAATATATATTGTATAACAAAAATAGTGACTTGCACACAAAATTATCAAAAGTTACAATGGAAATTCTAACTTGCTTTACAATAATATATGTATCCACGACCAAATTTTGTTCCACAGAGCGTACTTACCGCCTCATAGGCAGTCTTTTCCCGCAATCAAACTTAGAGTCACAAACTGATTTCCAGCTAGTAAATAATATGACGGCTAATCGATCGAGTTAATGACTTGACTTCGCCTGGCTTGTGCTTTTGCCATAATCGATCGAGTTCTCGTGTACAATAACGCATTCTAAATTTGAATTCAGAAAAGAAAACAATAATCTTTTAAAGCGTAACCTTCATTAAAAAAATAAACCCCTGCAGAGACATAATCAGCTTGGCGATGGATGTTGTATCATTTTATCAGTTGTTCACGCACATCACGCACTGATAAAGTTAAAAAAAAGATAAGATACTTATAGTTTTTTTTAGGATTCCGTTCCTCAAAAAGGAAAAGAAACCCTTTTAGTATCACTTTGTTGTCAGTCTGTCTGTCTGTCAAGACCCTCAGGAACCCGTGGCAGCATCAAGTTGAAATTAACATCAAATACTTATGCCTGCAGACTCGCACTTGTCCGGTTTTTAGGGTTTCGTTCCTCAAAAGGAAAAAAGGAACCCTTATAAGACCACTTTGTTGTCCTTCTGTCCGTCTGTCAAGACCATTTTTCTCAGAATCCAGTAGACACATCAAATTGAAATTAATACTAAATACTTAAGTCTGCGGTTCCTTGAGGCTGTATAAAAATCAAGCAGTTAAGTCAACGCAATCAAAAGATACGGCCATTTAAGCTTTACTTTTGTCCAAATATGAAAATTTCGCAGGTAAATCAAAACCTATAGGGTATTTCCCATTGACCTAGAATCATGAAACTTAGTAAGAAGCAAGGTCTTACAGCACAAGTAAAGGCAAAAATCTGAAAGTCCTTATTTTGTTGTTATATCTGTCTGTCTGTCTGTGTGTCGGTCAAGACCCTTTCCTTCAGGAACCGGTGAAGGCATCAAGTTGAAATTAACATGAAATACTTATGTTAGCGGTCCTTGGGGTCCGCGGTCCTCAATCAGGGGTATACAGGAATAGACATAGGGTACTTTTCATCTAGAAAAACAAAGTACCCCTATCTCGTTCCTGGTTCCCCTTGTTCTTTACTCAGACCACCAACATTTTTAGGAAAGCGGTCATTATGGCTGAGGAGGAAGTGTACCTTAATGCTCATGCTCCCTTGGTACAACCAAGCTGCTGGAAGTGTGATAACATCTCTTTATAGTATATCATAGCAATACCAGAAAAAATTGTCCTTTTTTATGTTAAAGGGGACATATGAGCAGGCGGGTCACCTGCAATTCAAGAGTCACAAGTACGTTGCCAGCCTTTAAGATTGGAGAAGGGGAAGGGGGGAGAAAGGGGAAGACGGGGAGAGGGAAGGGTTAGGGCTTCCGGTAACCTCACTCACGCAGCGAAAAGCAATGCAAGCATTGCTTCACTGCCGGTTTTCTGTGAGGCCGTAGTTTCACTACACCAAATCTCAATAATACCAACCACGTAAATATAACAATAACCACGATGATTTGAAGGTTTCCGCCAGATCATTGGTGTTTGATACTTGTAATGTGGTATTTTCTTATTTGTTAATAAACTTGAAAACTCCAAGTAACTTTTGCACACAATTCTAGGTATCCAGTACCTATCGTGGGTCTTTGGACCAAACCCAAAGTAGTCAAAATACATTCATTTTACGAACTCCGACACACTCCGAAAAATTTAGAATATAAATTTTGAATGGAATATATTTACCACAGATGTTCCAAATACAATTGGGATCGTTTCTACAGATATTTATGGACATAGCCATTATAAAAAATCGATTAGTCGATCGTATCATTTTATGAATATTAAGTGTGACTGTCTATCTTGAAAAGTAGAGGTGATGTAAAAAAATTAGTAGATGTGAAATCAGCTAACTCGAAGTAGCAAAAAAGAGCTGTAAAACTCCATGCGGCAAAAAAAAAACATTTATTTTGTTCCCTTGTGTAATTTAATTATAAAAAAATGAACCTAACATAAAAATATTATACTTATCGAAAGTACTGCATTTTATGCGGTCTTTGCATTTCTAAAGCATAGTTCTAGCATTTTTCGGCTATCTACACCTGAAATGTCATACCTCTAGTGGGGTGTGAAGTGTCTGATAGCTCAACTGTGCTTATATTTAAGCTTAGTTTAGGTAGTGCCCTTTTTTGAGCGCAAACATCTATGGTATACATAATCGAAGGCAACGACCGATTTGATTGTTATTTACTCTTCTAATCTTATTTTGATGTGATAAAACGTAACATACTGTATTTACCTTAAAAAGGCTGAAATGTGTCAGATAATTTAAGTTTTTGAACGAAGGATTAGATTAGTTCGATAGAGTACGTATATAAACTAAAACACACTGATGGGTATGTGCAGTGTGTTTACCATGAAGGTTCTAGCTGTACTTGGGTATGTTAGTTTATATCTTTTTCTTAATTGGGTTTGGATTGGATTGAATGGATTATTAAATATTATTGGATATTGACAAGCTCGTATTGTACATGTTAAGAATTATAGGCCAATATCCATAATCTCATGTTTCTCAAAAATTTTCGAATTCGAATGTGTTCTGTACCCTTCAATTGCTACTTTAATTCCTAATAATAATCTGACCATCAACATATATGTATAAGTGGTCACTCTAATTTAACATTTTCTTTTACTTTTGTGTCTGACTTATCACAGAACGTCGATGCTGGGTCACAAGTAGATTCAATATACACTGATCTCAACAGTGCTTTTGATAAAGTAAACCATTTGCTTCTATTGCAGAAACTAAATGCTTTTGTTGTAGGAGGAACGTTGGTTAATTGTTTCGAGTCATACTTGTATAATAGACCACAAAGCGTTGCTGTCCATGGATTTGAGTCAAATTATTATAATGGGGTACCTCAAGGGTCGCATCTGAGACCCCTGCTCTTCCTTATATTTATTAACGATATAAGATCTCGGGTAAAGCACTGTAAAGGGTCTAATTAATAGTACTATATTACATAATTTGTAATATGTATTAATATGCATGATGTGCTTGTACTTACTATTTCATCACCATCATCCTCCGCGCCTTTTCTTAAATAAGTTGGTTGCTTTCAATCTAACTACGATACGACTGAACTTGGATATTTTACGTGAAGTGACTGCCATCAGACCTCCACAACCCACTTGGGTTGTGGAGGTCTGATGGCAGTCAGTTCTTACTAGGCTATATCAAAATTCTGTAGTTAGTCCAGGTTGTCGGACCTTTTAAGGCTCTAACTACCCGTAACGAACGCCATAGATGTTCGTTCATACGCCAACGGGAACGACGGGTTGACTTGAGGGGTCTCAATGTTCGGTCACCCATCCTAAGACTGACCTGGTTGGCATTACTTAACCTGGTAATGTGCTAAGGTATTGTGCTATTTAATAAATAAATTATAAGTTAGGTGGCAATCAAGCACAGGGCCTGCCCTGTGGTAAATGGGTTCTGGTTAATTCTGATACTTAAATACAGCGCCATTAGCACCAGGTAATGGGGTCCTCTTCTGAGAAGTCCTGGAGAGTCCCATCTTCTAACTGGTGACACGCGATTATGAAAGGCGGGTTTATTCTACTGACTTGAAAGAGTCTATCGGAGAGGTAAGACTCTAGGATGTGAAACACCGAGTGCGGCAGTTTTCCCTTGATTTTGCAAACCCTTGTGCCAGACTCGATCAAAAGCCTTCAGTATATACAAAAAGGCAGCGGAACAATATTTTTTGTTCTCAAAAAAAAAATTGTCTAACTGAATGGTACACGCGATGTACCTGTTCGATGGTTGACTGGAGGGCACATTTAAAAAAAAAAAAACAAAATATTGTCTGGAAATGTCATACATACGATACTCAGTCAAACTCCAACGCTACACTTCGGTTAGGTTACAACTTCTCAGTTAACCTAAAATATTGATTTTTGTTAA
This sequence comes from Euplagia quadripunctaria, assembly GCA_963859945.1. NCBI lineage: Eukaryota > Metazoa > Arthropoda > Insecta > Lepidoptera > Erebidae > Euplagia > Euplagia quadripunctaria. The sequence continues at coordinate 13,106,951 of OY982582.1, read as the reverse complement.
GTAAGTCGAAAGAAAAAAGCTCCTGAGCTGCTTTATCCGTGTGAGCTAGCGTAATGGTTAATGATACGTAAATCCAATGTTCTGCAAAAATATTGGTATATCTTAGCATATATAAAATAAGTCCACGATACCATTTGCCTATCTCTTATACTTAAGCCACAATAAGGTATTTTATGACCAAAAATTATTATAAATTAGTAAGCGATTTATAAGCATTACTACATGGGGTACACTGAAAGTTTTGCGTAACTCATTAATAAAACAATTTTCATGTAAAGTAATATATTTACTGCTTTTCGAAATTCGAAATTTTTTAAACACTTTTTCATTCGGTCAAACCATTTTTGAAAACATGAAGACCATTGGTCTAAGGGCATGTTTTTTACGTGCTGGTCTAAAGCTATCACGGCCTCTTCCGGTCCCGTAAATGTCATACCTCTCATCAAATCTTGAAATTTTTGGAAAATAAAGTAATCGCATGGTGCTAGGTCTGAACTATGTGCGGGATGGGTCACTTCTACCTTTTTAGAAGTAAAAATGATATTGTCTTGTTCGCGGTTTGCGCCGAAGCATTGCCATGGTGCAATAGGATGCAAATTCTTGGTCGTTTTTTCGTAACTTTTTCAAAGACACTGGGCAAACAAATAGTGGTGTACAACTCAGCATTAGCTGTCTTTTGTTCTTCAAGTGGGATCGTGCAGACAGGACCCAAAAAAAGGAGGAAAAAGACAGGAGAAAAAAACGCAATCATTTTTTTACCTACGTTTCTCGCCTGCCTCAATTCTGTTGGTTTGCTGTCACCTTCAAACACCCATACAGAAGACTGTTGCTTTCTTTCCGACATGTAACATTTTGACGTAAGATTTTTTTAATTTGGCTCATACCAATCCACAAATGTCCTCGAATCTCCTCATAGGTGATACACCGGTTTTCTTCAATTGACCTGACAGTAGCCACATTTTCCTCAGTCATTGCAGTTGAGGGCCGACTTTCACGAACTTCATCACAGAGTGAAACACGGCCACGATCAAATTCACTGTAACGCCTTACGGTGCTCAAATGAGGTGCTTCCCTCCCAAAAGCATTTTGAAGATGTGCATAAAAAATCATCGCACTAAAATCTTTTCGCGTTAATTCTATTTTTGATACGGACAACGAACTTCAATTTGTGATAAAAAACAATTGACACACGATTACCCGCCAATTTTCTTTTCCCATGATTGAGTTTCTAATATTTAAAAAATGTAACACTCGGAATTCAAACATTTATGAGCGGCCAGGAGCGCAGAACTTTCAGTGTGCCCTACGTATTAGGCATGGGATATTAAACCTTACGAGCGAAAGGTTCTTCATCATCAAGACAATTTTATTGTTGACTTAGGTTACAGCTCCAAGGGACTGCAGACATGAGGATTTGGTATTAATTTCAACTTGATGCTTTCACGGGTTCCTGGGGAAACAGTCTTGACAGGCAGACGGACAACATTTTTTTTTTCTTTTTGAGGAATGGAAACTTAAAAAGGCGCTAAGAACTGAGTTGACCTTAGCCGGCTCTTAAACAATAGGCAGTTACACCATTACATGCGGAGGTGCGGGGAGCTTTGGCCCCCTTTCGGCTAAGAGACCTCTTTCTTGCGCAGACCATCTCAGGCCTGCTTCTGTTACGGTAACGGGCAGATGACGCATGATTCGGACGAGCGACAAGAAACAAGCATTGCCCAGAAGAGACGAACTGTGACCGCTTCCATGCCAAGAAAATGTTACTGAAATATTGTCTAAACTGAAGTACCTATTATATTATAAATCACCAATTAGCGATTTTTTTTTCAATTATACGAGTGTGAAACAGCGGGACACAGCTAGTAATTTATAAACATAATAATGGATGCATGAAAGGTCTCGTTCATCCAGAAATATGTGTGGCTAAGGCCTATGAAGCAACAATGCAAATTAATTCAAAACACGATTGGAATTTCTACTAAAAATAATTTTCCTACAGTCTGCTTGCAGTTACCTGTCATGGCGTGTCCGTTAATCACCAGAGGAGTTTCCCTGCAGAATTTATCTTTGGCTGCGCCACTGCTTCCTACCAAGTTGAAGGTGCCTGGAATATAAAAGGTAAATTAAACTCTTCTGTTAAATTCGATTTCAGTAAGTTTTAATTTGTAATAATTATATTTTTATATTTCCCACTAGGCAAGGGTGAAAGTATCTGGGATCATTTGACCCATAACACCCCATCTAAGATCAAGGACAACAGCAACGGTGATATTACTGCTGACTCCTACCATAAATACAAACGTGATGTAGAAATCATGCGGGAGCTGGGCCTTGATGCCTACCGGTTATCACTCTCCTGGACCAGAATTCTTCCAACAGGCTTTAATCACTTGATCAATCCAGCTGGTATAACTTATTACAATAATGTCATTGATGAAATGTTAAAATATAACATTACTCCCATAATTACTCTTTACCACTGGGATTTACCCCAAAAACTTCAAGACCTCGGTGGGTTTGCCAACCCCTTGATTGCCGACTGGTTCGAAGATTACGCAAGAGTTGCGTTCGAAAACTTTGGAGACAGAGTTAAACATTGGATGACTTTTAACGAACCCAAACAAATCTGTTATGAAGGTTACGGATCCACAATTAAAGCTCCAGTCCTAGACTCAGCTGCTTTCGGTACCTATTTATGTGCTAAAAATCTGGTCCTTGCTCATGCTAACGCATACCATGCTTATAAAAATGAGTTTCAACAAAAGCAAGGTGGCCAGTGTGGTATCACCATAAGTGTGAACTGGTTTGAACCTGACACTAATGCCACTGAAGATGTATTTGCTGCTGAAATGATGAAACAGGCTGAAGTAAGATATTCATGCTATAAAAAATAATAAGGGTGGAGTGTGTGTTTGTCATATTTATTTAGAAATATAAATTGTTCTTTTTGTTCTTATGTTTCTAAGCTCTAATTGGAGAAATATTATTATCGGATTTAACTGAGATGACAACCAAATTGAAATATAAAATTTCGCATATTTAGTCAATTCGTAATTTATCATTTCTAAGAAACGCACTCACATTGAATTACTGATATAGTTCAATAATCTGTATTCAAATTATTTACCGATTTTAAAATATTATTTTTAGTATTATTATCTGTTAATTATATTAAAATTTTACAAAGTGGGTTAAATATTATTAGTAATATTTTGGGAAATGTTAAAAGCCAAGTTATATTTTCTTTCTGTCCACGACGAGGAGATCCTTTAACGATCAGTGGTTCTGCTGGTCGACCCGCTTGCATCCTATTTTTCATAACTTTTCTTTCTATTGATTAGTCTTGAAACTGATGTTGGAATTGCAAAAGGTCTTAATTTACGTGACAGTCCTCTTTTCAAAAAAAATAAACAATTAGTTTTGAGCTTGTTGGTCTGGTGTGACACTTTTTAATGGATTGTTGAACATTTCAATGGCATGTAAATAAGCTCAATACTCAAGACAACATTTTTATTTAATTCCTGCTTTTTAAGCTTAATAACCTTGACGCCGTTTTTTATTACAGTGGGGTTTGTACGCTGAACCTATTTTCTCTACGAATGGTGGTTTTCCCAAAGACTTTTCCGAAAGAGTTGCTAGGAAGAGCGAGGAACAAGGATACTCGAAGTCTCGTTTGCCAGAATTTAACGAGAAAGAGAAAGCTTTGGCTCGTGGTGCATCTGACTTTTTTGGTGTCAACCACTACACTACGAGGATAATTTCAGATACTAAGTACAAATATCCTGTTGAAGCACCTTCTCTGTCGGATGACTTAGACGTTGGTTCTTATCAACCCGAAGATTGGCTTGCGGCTCAATCATCTTGGCTAAAGGTAAATATATATATTCTCATTATTTTCCTTAATTTCGAGATCGCAGACTACCCTTCCGTAAATTTATAAGTTGAGAACATGTTACCTTCCTTAAAGGCTATTTATTCAAATATAATAGCTCTGCTTCTCTTTATCCAAGCGGGCTAGTCGCATTCGTAGAACCTAACAATGTTAAAGGGTATAATTAGATGTAATTATCAGTCACATTAAAGATTATATCGTAAAAGACCCTGGCCTCTAATTTCTCCCTTCAATTTATTTAGATACTTATTTATTATTATTTGTTCGTTGGTTACTGTTGCCCCTATTTAAACCATTTACATGTGTTATGTGGATAGATCTATTAACACATACAACAAAGAGATCTAATGTCAAATTTGCTCTGGTCACCGTCTCTAGCAAGCTTAAAGTACTCGAAGATGAGCTACCGACCTCTCATATATTTTTCGTTTCTACGTACGCTATTTTGTGGAAATATATGTATGTGTTTCTTAGGTCCGGTAAAGATTCAGTACAATTACTGATCAAATGAAGGCGAAAAACAAATATCTAAATAAACAATTTTTTCTTCCCAGAAAGCACCAAACAGCCTGTTTATGACTATAACAGATCTGCAGAAGAGATACCACAATATGACATTCTACATCACTGAGAACGGATGGTCAACGAATTCAGCCCATGGACTGATAGATGATGAAAGGATCGGCTACTACAGGGCAGCGTTGGAGAATGTTCTGGACCTCTTGGAGGCTGATGTCAATCTTAAAGGGTACATGGCATGGAGTATGATAGACAACTTCGAGTGGATGCAAGGTTACACGTGAGTTTTATTTAGCTGTAATAATCTCCATTATTTTTAAAATGTTAAAAGATGGGGGATTTATTAAACTACCAGTTCCCAAAAGTTCTTCTGATGCTTTCATCAGAAGAACTTTTGGGAACTGGCAGTTTTTGTAACGCAGACAAAAATTTCTGATATATTGACTTAATTTAATTGTATTTAATGTCAAAACTATTATAAACAATGTCTTTGGTTGTGGTTAATATTGATTTGATTCAGGTAATAGCTTTAATTAAAAAATTAAAAAATAAACAAAATTAGAGGTAGCCATATTGGTAACACCAGATGCCTGAAAAATAAGACTTTAGGCGATTCAAGTCTGACAGAATACCTCTCTGACTGCTTGCTCCCTGGATACACGATAAAAAAGGCATTTTACTCAATGTAACATATTTTATTCGCAGAGAACGCTTCGGTCTCTACCATGTAGATTTTGAGGACCCAGCGCGGCCCCGTACGCCAAAAAAGTCAGCGTTCGTGTACAAGCACATCATCAAGAACCGATTAATCGACCACGACTATGAACCTGAGTCCATGATTATGAATATCGATGAGGGACATTAAATAATACTTTAGAGACTTCTTCATTTGGTGCATTTGTTTTTTCTTGCTTGTCTGATCCTAGTAGCACTTTATGGTTTTCGATATAAGAAGTCTTGATATCAATATCCATCAGGGGCTAGTTTTCTGATAGGGAGAAAACTAATTGTGGATCAAATCACCTTGCACCAGTGTTGGTATGGTGTAAAGTCTACCCAATAATACCATTTGATCATATTGTGCGTCCTGGAGGTGACTTACTTGTTACTACGAGGGGGGGAAAGGTTCTGGCTGGTATGTCGGAAGGGCACAAGTGCTTGAAAATCTTCCCAAATCCCCTCGGTCGCCAGTTCTTGAGTTTTTCACCAACAAGACTTTTTTCTTGATGACAGGGAACACTCGCGTGTGATTTTATATTTATATATTGCAGTTTTAATTGTAATTTAAGAGCTTTTGATAGGGAGCTCCGTGCGCACGCGTCGGCATCTTTTTTGCGAGGGGAAGCGGAAGCGGGGGGTGTAGGATAGGAAGGGGAAAGGGCGTGTTATGCGTTCGGAAATGTGTTATGAATGTTTTCTACTTATGTAGTAAACCTTTATCCTATAAATGTGTGAATTAAAACTATGATCTAATTATAGGGTAAACGGCGTTTACACGTCCTATACCTAAAAATAGTAATGATTATAGACTTTCGGCCTATTAGCATCTTACTGTCTGTTAAAGATATTGGAGAATGTGGTCGCATCACAGCTAAGACATTACTTGAAAGAACAAAATAGCTTACATGACGTTCAGTCGGGCTTTAGAAAGAGTCGCAGTACAGCAACTGCTGTTATGGATGTTACTGATAACATACAGGCAGCACAAGACCAAGTTAAAGCCACAATTTTTCTAGGGCTTTTGACTCTTTAAATTTTTTGCTTCTATTTTCAGCGCGAACAATCGAGAACAGCGCAATACATTGGTTCTTCTCCTACTTAAGCGAGCACAGTATGTAGCAACTCAAAACAGCAACGGTTTCATAGCTAGTTCGACCCTTACGGCCCTGGTGAGGGGCGTGCCACAGGGGTCCGTTTTGGGACCCTTGCTGTTTATTCTTTAGAGTGCTTATAATAGCCAGGCAATAAAACACTGTAAATATAAAACAAAGTCCCCCGCCGAGTCTGTCGATCTGTCTCAACTCAACAACTACAGAACGAATTTTCATACGATTTTCACCAATAAACGGAGTGATTCATGAGGAAGGTTTAAGTGTATGGTTCATTAAGGTTTTGCGTAAAATGGCTGAAATATGACAATGATTGTTGCAGATGTCGGAAAAAATCAATTTATGCTTTGCTACCCCTGCGAAGACGGGTCAGGTTGCTAGTATATTATTAATTTAAGCAGGAAGCTTTAATAAAAATAAATGAGGATCTGGTTAATATCTATAAAAGGGCACGTCTGACCACCCTCGTGCTAAATAGCAATAAAACATGTTTTTAATTCTAGGCTTAATATCAAATCGCTCAGATTGGAGATTACAACGTACCTACGTAGACAACGTTTCATCGAGCGTGTACATGAGGCTAAGAACCTATGGCTGATAATGGATGAGGAACTCAGATTCGAACACCACATAGGGGAGCGCGTAAGAAACTGTTTTTACAGATTGAAGTTCCTCTATAAATTAAAAAGTTACCTAAAATATGTTGAGCTCCCTGAACAAGTAGTTGACTCTTTAGTGTTATCTAAATATAACTACCTAGATGTTGCTTACGGTCCTCGACTTCTAGCTAGAACAGCGAATCTAATTCAGAGAGTGCAAAATGCATGCGTTTAATTTTTTTATATACCACCCAGGAGCCATGTGACACAATATCTCAATAATAGTAATATTGACTACTCTTCTGAAAATGTTTCGTTCATATTTTGTAAATCGGCTAAGAATATCATAATATACAGGTAATGGCTGGCTTTTGAACACGTAATTCATCTTTATTTTTTTTGGAAATGTGATAGATAATAAAATTAACCAGTCGTCGCGTAAATATTAATATTTTGAGTGCTAGTAATTATCATACTACGTAATTATCACTAACATTAATATATTTCATTATTTGGTAGGTCAGAAGAATTCTACGACATCTACAGGGTCTGTCGTAAGTAATGGATAACCCGTTAATTTGAGGTAGCCCTGATGCCAGGCTATAAGAAAATCATATTTTCATGCCCTGGTTGTCAGCGGTGTGAAAATGATGACCAGTTATGTATTTTTTTTAAGTTTTGCTACTTTGCTCATTCATTTTAATGCTATTTCAACAAATGAAGGTGTTTCTCAATAGTTTTTTTGTTGTATCGTACTACAATTGTAATGCGTTATTAATGTGAAACACTTTAAAAATTAACATTTCAGTATTTTTTTTTCCTTACGTGGAGTTTTAACCTTTGACTGTGAAAACAAAGTACTGTGGCGTAGTTGCCCATTATCTTAACAATATTTCTAGTTCGTGTAGATTCTAAAAAGGTATCACAGTGTGTGTTTTACAAGTAATAGTAGTCACAAGAGCGAAAGAACTAAGCAAGGGTAGGATTTTGATTTTCCAAAAAAGTGGCCTTGGCTTATTTTTTGGCTTGGATTTCGGCTCTATAACCATTTTATTTATGACAATTTTTATAACAAAAGCGTCAATTTTAACTTTATCTGTGCCTGTGCCATAATTTGAAGGAAGATTTCTTAGGAGCGGCATAGGCGGAACCGGGGGAGGACGACTTCAACAACACAATGCAGCTAAAGTACTGACCCGTTGGATTTTTTTAGAAATGTCGATTTTAACCTATTTTATAACGACATTTTGAGGTATAACTTTTTTTACGCGACGTATTAAAAATTTATATCTTTTTATTTTTATTTTTCAAATAACCACTTTTTAATATCTATTATATTTAATAAGATACTAAAAAGCGGTTATTTGAAAAAAAAAAGTTCATTATGTAGTCTAGTCACGTCTTGCTTAAAAAAACGTAAAATCGGTTAAAGTGGATATTTTTAAAAAAATTCAACGGGCTTCTAAACTTAAATGGTTTTTTGAATTTTCTAAGCTACTCCGGCTAGTTTTAGTAGTTTAGAAAAAAATGGCGCGTTTTGCAATTAAGGCTAAAAAAATAAAATGATCATTAATAATTTCAAAAGTTTAAAACTGATCTAGCTGAAATTTATAGCACTTTTTAGTATAACGTAACGTAAATTTCTTTCAAAGTTACAAAATGTTGAAAAAAAAACACTTTTTTTAACTTTGACCTTCATTTGCTGTTAAACAAAAGCATTTATTGCCTTTAAACAGGCCTAATTTTCTAGGTAATTTAATGGAGAACAAAAATGCTTTGAGCATAAATGACGAAAAATGTACTGAAAAGGAGATATCACACGAAATGTAAAAAAAAAGTCTTTTTTTCATTGAAATTGTTAAAAAAAATGACGCCCTACTTGTCCAGACTGCGGGTATCGAAATTCTTAATCAGCGCATTTTACTATTTATCAAAAAAAAAAATACGTGGTAATCCAAAATTTAAGTATTGACTGGGTTAATACAGAATTTGCCATAAATAGACTGAAATATGTCAGATAAATGAAGTTTATTTAGCCCGGGATTAGATAACCAACTTATCTATAGAGTGCGTATATAAGTTAAAACATATTGATGGCTATGTGCAGTGTATTTAATATGAAGGTTCTAGCTGTACTTGGGTATGTCAGTTAATTTTTTTTTTCTTATGGATTATAATTTAAGTAGCAATCAAGCACAGGGGCCGCCTTGTGATAGAAGGGTTCTAGTTACTTCTGATACCTTAGTATATTCCCAGATAATAAAGCTCAGTCCTCCCCTATAAAGCTCTAGTGGCTCTCATGTTTTGGCTGGCGATGCGCGAGTACAAAGACCAGAATAAAACCTACATCATCCATCCATACCACATCACTACATATTATAAAACGAAGTCCCCCGCCGCGTCTATCTGTCTGTTCGCGATAAACTGAAAAACTACAGAACGGATTTTCGTGCGGTTTTCACTAATAGACATAGTGATTCATGGGAAAGGTTTTGGTGTATAATTTGTACCCGTGCAAAGCCGGGGCGGGTTGCTAGTAAGAAATATGTATAAGCGAGTAATTCACCACTAGTATCTTTGGTAATTCCGCAGACTATAATAAATGCTCGCAACGAGGGAGTCAGCTCTATTGTGCCGATGGTTGAAACATCGCTGACTTGTTTTTAGTGCGAGAAGCTGTTAGGAAAGTTATTAAAGGGTAATAATAATAGTTTAGTGGGTTGATTTGTTTTAGCTGTGATGTATATCGATGTATGGGAGAGTATTTTTAGAATGGCCTAAAGTTAAGTTTGTTACGCGGAAAAAACGGGCAAAAAAACTTCAAAGGTGCGTGGCTGTTCCTGGTCGTCCGCAACAATACAGACACGCAAGTCAAAACTCATTCATTCCGCTTAAAGTCGCACGCAGTCGGGGAATTCCTCAAAAAGATCATGTTGTATTCGAAATGTTCTCAAAGTAACTTCCTCAAACCTAGATTAAAAAAATATGCTTCCCATAGTTTGATGGCCGTGGCCTGCCACGCGTTGTCTATGAAGAACCAGAGGAGTTTTCCTTCTGACTTTTTATTTGGCTGCGCTACCGCTGCCTATCAAATTGAGGGTGCATGGAACGAAGATGGTAGGTCTAGATTTATTTTCATGTTATTTAAATTTAAAATTCACACGATTCTCTAAATTCTCTTTTGGTACTTGTCATCAGGAAAGAGTGAAAGCATTTGGGACTACATGACTCACAACACTCCTACTACAATCTCTGATTTAAGCAACGGTGACATCGCTGCTGACTCTTACCATAATTACAAGCGTGATGTCGAAATCATGAGAGAGTTAGGCCTTGACGTTTACCGTTTTTCTCTGTCGTGGACCAGAATCCTACCAACGGGTTTTGCCAATGAGATTAATCCTGCAGGCATCGAATATTACAATAATTTGATTAACGAGATGCTCAAATATAACATCAAACCGATGGTCACTCTTTACCACTGGGATCTACCCCAAAAGCTCCAAGAGCTTGGAGGTTTCGCAAATCCCTTATTCGTTAACTGGTTCGAAGACTACGCTAGAGTTGCGTATGAAAACTTTGGAGACAGAGTCAAGCTCTGGATTACGTTTAACGAACCTAAAGAGATATGTTACTATGGTTACGATACAGCAGCCGTAGCTCCTCGCGTAAATGTGACAGGTATAGCCACTTACTTGTGCGCTAAATACCTGATTCTTGCCCACGCTAATGCGTACCACGCTTATAATAATGATTACAAGCCAACACAGGGCGGCCAGTGTGGTATCACCACAAATATCTATTGGTATGAACCTGATACAGATTCTGATGAAGATATATTTGCTGCAGAAATCAAGAAACAGGCTCAAGTAAGAAAATATATTTACCAGAGGTTTTCTTAGTTCAAAATAATAATCTAAACTTACATATATAATTACGTGTCTTGGCTGATTGATTTGTCAACGCAGAGCCTAAACCGCTGGGTCTACAATATTGAAATTTTGGCAGTTGTTGCCTTTTGTTTTGAAAGAATCCACAAAGAAAGGATTTTTGGAAATTTCACCCCTGACGGGGTAAAATAAAATGAGTGATGATCAGTTAAGTGGAAGCCCGTCATTTTCAAAGAAAGAAACACGAAATTTTATATATCAACTTCTGGTTAGAAATAAATGTGCATTTATATCGACGTTTTTCAAAATTTTACCCCTAACAGGGTGAATTAGGGGTTGTAAGTTTATATCGCAATGTGCGGACGGGATCGTGCAAGAGCTGGTCTTATCTAAAATTATGCGAATGTAGCTTTATTTACTTGTTTCTTACTTTTTCACGCCTTAAGTACTTAACCGATCATCATGAATCTTTGCATTCACATTATCAGGAGTACAGAAAAGGACAAGGGTACTTTTATCCAGAAAAAAAAGTACAATTTCGATGATTATTTTTATTTTTATTTGAACAGATGGACTAAATTTAAATTAAAGTGAACGAATATTTTATCTACCATCTAAATAAAAAACATTGTTTCGATTCAGCAATATTATTTAATAATTTCCATTTCTAGTGGGGTTTGTACACTGAACCAATTTTTTCCACCGATGGTGGATTTCCAAAAGAATTTTCCAAAAGAGTTGCGGAGAAAAGTAAACAACAAGGCTATTTAAAGTCACGTCTCCCAGAATTCACTGCAGAAGAAACGGATAGGGTTCGTGGGGCCTCAGATTTTTTTGGTGTAAATCATTACACAACTTACATAATCTCAGCTACAAAGCATAAACCATCAAATGTCCCTGTGCCATCCCTGGACGATGATGAAGATGTAGGTATCTATTCACCAGATGACTGGCCCAAGGCTGCTTCTGTCTGGCTCATGGTACGTATTCAGCAAAATATTTAATTTGAGTTCGAATATAAATTACAAAGATTTGATGATTTAATTTCCGTTCAATTCAAATACTTGTATGCATTTGCACTGGTTTAGATATTTTTATGTACATATAATAAGTCTGTATTTACAAAAAAAATATCTAAGTATGTTTATAAACGTTCCAGAAGATATAGTGCAGGCGATGCTTAATTGGTCTACCTTGATATCGTGGTGTTATTATGTCGCAGCATAAACATATTTTTTTATACATACGGTTACATTTCATGACAGGATTTATAGCGTAAAAACCTGCGATCGCCAGTCATTTCATAGAATCTTCGTAATTTTATAAAATCTGAAAGTTTTTTCGTTTACGTACCCAACCGAGGTCCATCATGCCGTCATGATCCAAACATCATACTCGGCGACCATTCCTGATCGCCGAGTATGATGTTTGCATCATGGCGGCTTTTGTAGCTATAAGGTACCAAGGGTGTAAAAAATGGAGACCTACTTTCGTTACAGTAATTAGTGTAATTGTTTTGTAACTCCGTAATTATTTGAAAATTTATAGATAGGTCTATTGCAGTCTGTAATTAGAAATCTATCGGTTTTGACAGTAGTAGATCAGGCTAGTGGTTATGAATATAAAAGATGATAAGTGTCTTAGAGACGAATTAAGGTGTTTTTTTTTTAAACAGAGGTAAAATAGTATTGTTTTCAGAGGAGACGTTGAAAAAAATTGTGACAATTTACCAGAGACAAGCTCACACCTACGGTTAACTTTAAACTCGATCTACCAAATGTGGTCTCTATTTGAAAATTCATCCTTTTAATGTAAATATTTCTGCAAAATAGTAAAAGCATCAAATAAATCCTAAAAACAGCTAAACTTGTAAATTCGTCCCTTAAAGGGGCATAAAAGGAGTTAGAATTTTGCAAGATTAAATTTTGATTTGAGTAGATATTCAGTGTTTATGGAAATATGACGGTGAAAAGTTACTACTTTTCACCTTCAGGTGACTCATCTTACTGAAGATAAAAATGAAAAAAATTATTGCTGTCGATAGAATAAAAAAAATAAAAAATTCTGCTTATATAATATAACGAAAGTAGAATAACAATTCATTATACTTTCGACTCTCTGGCGGGAGGTTATCACCATACAAAGTGTCTGACAATGAATGACGTAACTTCTAACATCATTCCGAAGGTAATATAAAAAAATTGGCTTAACACTTTGGAGCCACATAGCTGTCAAAGCCACCGTGATCCAAACGCCATACTCGGCGACCATTCCTACCTCGGTTGGGTACATAAACTAAAAAAAATTCAGCAGCAGAAGGTCTGGCGATCGCGGGCTTTTGGACCATTGGTTTAATAACTTATTTTCACCTTCAGTTAGCCCCGAATAGTATCTACAACGTTCTGACTGACTTACAAAGGAGATACAACAATCCTGCTTTTTATATCACCGAAAACGGATGGTCCACCACTCCAGAAACTGGCCTGATGGATGATAGCAGTATCACGTACTACAGAGCTATGTTGGAGAATGTGTTAGATGCATTAGATGCTGGTGTTAATCTCAAAGGATATATGGCGTGGAGTTTGATAGATAACTTTGAGTGGATAAATGGATACAGGTGAGTTTTAATCAGGAGTTAATCCTTAACCACACATCAGAACGATACAATTTCGTGTCACACCAGGAATTCCTGTCGTTTTACGATACACGGGACGGAATCATCGATTAAATCCCTTGATGCAGTCGATCTTGAAATAATATAGTACGTAGAGTAATGTAGTACGGTCCATATTTCAAGATCGCAGCGATCACGGCACTTAAACAATGTGGAAGTTACTTACTTTATCTTCTTACTCATATTTTACCGATGGTTTCAATAAGCAAATGACGAGGATGTCATTTCTTTTAAACTTTTTATCATAATGTTAGATAATTATTTATTTGGCATTCGCCAATCCCCCACCTTGTAGACGCCTGTCCCCACCTCGAAAAGTTGCCGTTCAAGCTACATCTGCAATAGCTCCGTATCTTGATCGTCATGAACCTTTGTGACCTCTGGTATGCGTTCATAAAACAAAAATTCACTTATGTATTTTTTTTAAATACACATCCATTAGGTTTTTTTTTGTAAAATACTTTTTGTTTGCAGTGAACGTTTTGGCCTCTATCAAGTAGACTACGAGGACCCAGCACGAACTCGCACAGCTAAAAAGTCAGCGTTCGTGTACAAGCACATTATCAAGAACCGATACATCGACCACGACTATGAACCTGAGTCCATGGCTATGACTATTGACGAGGGACACTAATATTTAGTGTTTCGTATCGACTGATTGGCTTGTGTTTTAAATAGATTGATTAAAACATATCTAGACTTTATTTTATCCCGATTTTTTTTTAATTTTTTTTTTCTTATTTCCTAAAATTATCAGAAACAGTACAAAGTGACATGAAGTAATCAGTTTGTCGCCTGGCTAGCTATCAGGAGTTAGCCAAACAAATTTCTCACCATTTTTTTACTTTACCGAGATTTGTCGCAGTTATGGATAGAATAAGACAATAGGGGTCTTTCTTTTGCATATATATACTCTTCCTCGTGGGCGTAACAAACGTACAATGGTGGAAATTTACCAGTAAAAACACTTTTGCTCTGTTGAATGTTTTCTTGAAAAACAAGTATGCCCTAATCGCGTCCAAGGAGTAAAACTAGAGATGTATAAATGAAAATTTATATGATTTTAATACAATTCGTTTTAATTTCTCTTTCGTGTTAATTTTAGTCTGTATTGATCAAATAGATGTAGATTAAAAGAAATTACTTAGATTTTATAAATAAAGTTAAAATTAAGAAAACCATGTTCCAAAGAGAGCAAAAATATTCCTTATTTTCCTTTAATTTTTTATTGATAACGAATTTTCAATTGTCTCGACTTATTTACATTATTACCCTATCCTATTCCATTAAAATAATACAAAAATGTATTTTTTTTTTATAACACCAATGATCTACCACAGCCTCTGCGTAACCTGAAAACATTACGTGCACTGTAAGTTTAGGGAAATTTTAATAATGCAACAAAAATCATCATCTTGATAATAATTAATATGTGTGGCAACTTTGCTTAATTTTATGGTACCCATATTATTGGAAGAAATAGCTTCAGATATTCACTAATATATTGTTACTACACTGACAAAAACCTGTTTCTGCTTATACTTATCACAGTACAAAAGTCAGTTCATCATAAAAATGCGAGATTAAGGATTTATAGTTTTTTTGGCGCTACGTAATGTACGCGGTAATCTTCTTAAGCGGTACATTGAATGACCTTCAACATTCGGCGCCGTCGAAGCAGCGGATTCCATATATGTTGTTTAATTGATTACTTTGCAGTTTTTGGCCTTTTGGGTTTTTTTTGGGAAAATGTTCTGTTTACTCATTGTGATATCACTTTTAATCGTATCTCTTATTCCCTCATTGTGATATCAGTTTTCTGGCAGAAAATTCCAAAGATTTTCGACTCTGAATGAAAGTCTGAACATACTATTTCAATATTTGGTACGGTGTTTCTTACACCCTGTATATTTAAATATGAATCTTTTCATGTTTGTAACACACAAAAAAATGTTGGCCTCAAATTTGCCGCCCCAAAATCTGCCGTCCTAGGCTTGAGCCTACTCAGCCTACTGGCAAATCAGCCACTGGCTCTGAACCCCGCGCTACGCCTCGCTTTGCAAAAAAGGAGGGCTTAGAGCCAATAGTTTAACACGTGTGCGCCTCGTGCACCAGTTAACAGAACCCTCAACTGTCACCTCGTTTTGTGATACCTTCTACTCTATTCGGGGCTACCGGCTCTTACTTTAGTTCTATTCATATTAATTCATTCTAAAAAATGGTAAGATTGTAGAACGACTGCCTTCTATAAATTCAGTTTTTTTTATTGTTTTGCACATGCGAAATTGTTATGGAAGCTCTCACTGGAGCACCGAGAGAAATTGTAAAGCCAAGTTTGATACTCATTGTACTATTCCTTATGAAGTATGCATACAAGGCTACCTTCAAAAGAAAATTGATCCAAACAATCGAGGATATTTAAACATAAGCCTGTTCAAAAAAGACACTCACGAACACTTGTAGACTTTGGATTCCCTTGTGACTTCACTTCAGGCCTGATTGGTTCAAAAATACAAATGAAATACTATAATAATAAAAGATAAATAGATAGGTACCCCTTTTTGCGCACCATTAGTAGGATGCAATAATGAAAAAACAATACATTGAAAACAGTAGTACAATGGGCGTCCTTATCGCAGTCTGTAAATTCTTAAAGACAACTTTTGGATGAACTATATTGTATATGAATTGGTAATTACTTGAATGTACGATCAAAAAAGAAAAGAAAATAATTATGTATTTTCCAACCCTTCCCTTCGCTTGGTAGCTTTTTGTAATATCATTTTTTTTTTGTAAAATTGCGTTTTATAGAAAATACAACTATGCATTTGAACTTAAAATGCAAAACTGATCTGTATACAAAATTTCATCTCAATCGTTAGTGTATAAAATATTTAACTGTCATAGATCTAAATAATAATATAATTTAAAATGCTATTAGGAGATATAATATCGGAGATTTTCGACTTCATTATAAGACATTTCAATAAGCCAGATAAGGATTTTTTGGCCGCTGTTTTACTAAAAGCATAGATTTGAATTATTTTATTCGCATCAACGGCGGGTCATGAAAGATGAGTAGAATTAGAAAAGGCAAAAATGGTTCCTTTTTTCTCCAAGATTAATGCAGTCTACACAATGTCACTTGAAGCTCCAAAAACAGCTCGTGCTAAGTAATGCATTTATTATTTTTCAATTAACCTTTGCTCCATGTGGTGAGATCAAACCAAACTAACAAGTATTCAAGATTCGTTTTTAATTATCTACAAATACGTATATACAGGTACATTTCATACAGCAACTCATATCTCCAGGGTAATTTAATGTCCCTCATCAATAGTCATAGCCATGGACTCAGGTTCATAGTCGTAGTCGATGTATCGGTTCTTGATGATGTGCTTGTACACGAACGCTGACTTCCTGGGCTTGCGGGTACGCGCTGGATCTTTCTGGTCTACGTGGTAGAGCCCAAATGTTTGTCTGTAAATGAAATCTACTTTAAGAAATGTGATATATTCGTGAAGTACTAAAATAATGCGTTGTATTATATTAAAGCCCTTTAATCGGACTTGAGTCAATCATAAGATAAAGAGAAGACCTGGATGTTTAGATTACGGTGAGATATATCAAAAAATATCTAAATGTCACTTGTATAATTGATAATGACGACAAGATAAAGCCAGAATCCTAGAGTTAGAAACCTTTCGTCGTTTAATACTACCTGCGTTTGCAAGACTAGCTAAATAAGCTCTACTCCTACTGCTAGTAAACACCGAAGATCATCTATTGCTGATGTAATCTAACACTAAAGCAAGCTTTGAACCTAATAGATATTTGTGTTTAGTATCTAACACCAGTGAACGTACGAGTAATTGTTTGTTTTTTGCACCAAGCCAAATTTCCAACTACGAATACCTACTTTTAAAGGGACAGTTTAGGTCACTTCCTTGAAAGTGTAATGAGGCCGATGGTGCTTTACCCTTCACCATAAACCTTCACCTGCTTTTGCTATCTTCTAACTAAAATTATACTTCTGATAAAATTCATTGTGAGTTCCCAGACAGTCTTTTCCTGTTTTCGGAAATGACTGTTACTGATTCTGATGCACAGGAGTAATAGCAGTGAGAAAATGCGTAGGCATAGTCCCAATATTCAAGCTTTACTACGTCAGATCTCATAATCGACAAACCCTTGCAAATGTAATCATCACTTTACCCTTACCTACGTCCTAAAATAAGATTATAAATCTCAATTAAATAAAGCTTTAAACGAAAACAGGTAGGAAAACCGCATTAATTTATGCCCTTGAACATCATCATTCCTAATAAATTTTTATGAAATCTGAATAAAATCTCCTTGTTCTGGCCTAAACCATTTAGCGCCATACCTGAATTGCTAAAAAGACATGGCAAACAATCTAATGATGGCACAGAAAAGTGAAAACGCAACCTTTAGTTTAGACACAAACAAGGTATTGTACCTTTTAAATATTATCGCGATTAAGTCCCGAGTTACATATCTAACATGTATAAAAGTCGTGAATGTTTAAAAAGTAATCTGAGTGTTCTCATCACCAATTTCATGAACACCTTTTTTAAGAAAACCATGATCATTTTTCAATTACTCTTGAACAATTTCCTCAATCCATACTCCTAACTAAGTATGCTGCATTTCCAGTACTCGTAGGACACATAAAATAAATATAAGAAGTCAGAAATATTGTCTATGATACTTACGAGTAACCTGCCATCCACTCAAAGTTATCTATCAAACTCCACGCCATATATCCCTTAAGGTTGACACCAGCGTCTAAAGCGTCCAATGTATCTTCTAGCGCAGCCCTGTAGTACCTGATCCTATCGTCATCCACCAGGGGACTGTCAGAAGTATCTGCCCAGCCATTCTCAGTGACGTAAAGGACTGGAGCATTGTATCTCTTGTGCAGATCCATTAGAGCGTTATAGAGGCTGTTGGGAGCCATCTGTGGATGTAAAATAATTTTGTTTGTTATGACTATAACACTTCATTTAGGTATTTTTTTTATATTATAGTAGGCAAACGAGCAGACGGGTCACTTGTTGGTAAGTGACTGCCGTCGTCCATGGACGACGGTAGTCACCCATGGACACCTGAAACTCAACAGTTACAAGTGCGTTACCGGCTTTTGAAATGGGAGTACGCTCTTTTCTTGAAGGTTTGAAGGTCGTATCGGTCCGGAAATACCGCAGGCGACAATTTGTTCCAGAGATTGGTTGTGCGAGGCAAAAAATTTCTGGACAACCGCACAGTGGTGGATTTCCAATTATCCAGGTGACGGGGATGAAAGTACGTATGTATTTAGATGACTGTCAGGTCAGATCAGAATCTTTTTACTAAACGTCAAAGCGATAAGTTTGAAAAAATTTTATGCACTTAACACTAAATACTCCACATATATAAATATTTTATGTTTATGATGTGCACTTGTTAGGTATTTTTATGTCTGTGTGTACTTACCGTTAACCAGTCGGCCGCTGATCTGGGCCATTCCTCGGGTACATAAGAGCCAATATCCATGTCATCTTGATAAGACGGAACAGGATATTGAGCTTTGTGTTTTGTTGCTGAAATTAATTCAGCTGTGTAATGATTTACACCGTAAAAGTCTGAGGTACCACGGACCCAGGCCTTCTCTTCTTCTGTGAATTCTGGAAGACGAGACTTTGAGAAGCCTTGTTGAGCGCTTTTCTCAGCAACTCTTGCCGCAAAATCTTTAGGAAATCCGCCCTCCTCAGAGAAAATTGGGTCAGAGTACAAACCATACTGAAAAAAAAAAATATTACATATAATAAACATTCGTCTGTCACATAAATAATTGCTTTAACTTAAATAATTAAATGAATATGTTTCTTACATCACCCTGTTTCCTTATTTCGGCAGCAAATTTATCTTCATCAGAATCCGTTAGGGAATCATACCAGCTGATGGCAAAGGTGATACCGCACACACCACCCCAAGTCGGCCTGAAGTCGTTATTGTACGCATGGTATGCGTTAGCGTGAGCAAGCACCAGGTGCTTAGCGCACAAGTAGGTACCGAAAGCAGTTGAATTCAGAATAGGAGCCATGGTATTCGAGCCATACCCCTGATGACAGACCTCTTTAGGTTCATTGAATGTAATCCAAAAATTGACTCTGTCTCCAAAGTTTTCATACGCGACTCTAGCGTAATCTTCAAACCATTCAGTTATTAAGGGATTCGAGAAGCCACCGAGCTCCTGCAGTTTTTGTGGCAGATCCCAATGGTATAAGCTAATTATGGGCTTGATGTTGTATTTTAGCATCTCATTAATTAAATTGTTATAATATTCGATTCCTGCGAAGTTAATTTCGTTAGCGAAACCTGTAGGAAGGATTCTAGACCACGAAAGTGAAAAACGGTAGGCGTCGAGGCCTAACTCCCTCATGATCTCAACATCTCGCTTATAATTATGATAGGAGTCAGCAGCGATATCACCGTTGCTTAAGTCCTTGATAACACCTGGATTGTTGTGGGTCATATGGTCCCAAATATTTTCGCCCTTACCTAGTTGGAAAAACAAAAAATCGTCAACTTTGATGCGATGTTTAAAAAGTGACATATTTATTAAGTTACCTACCATCTTTATCCCATGCACCCTCAATCTGGTAGGAAGC
Organism: Euplagia quadripunctaria; assembly: GCA_963859945.1. NCBI lineage: Eukaryota > Metazoa > Arthropoda > Insecta > Lepidoptera > Erebidae > Euplagia > Euplagia quadripunctaria. Next base: position 13,086,871 of record OY982582.1, on the reverse strand, counting down.
AGTGGCACAGCCCAACAGGAAGTCGTCTGGGAAAACCCTCTTTTGTTTTACCGAGAGGCCGTGAGAGGCCACGACCAATAAACTGTTGGAATAAATTCTTGTTATCGTAATTCTAGTATAGATCTGGTATGAAAGCGTAATATGAAAAATTTTGGTGTCAATTATTTTGATTTGTCACATGAAGCTCGTCATTTTTCAAGTTCACGTAGTATTTTATTATATTCATCATTTGTTTTATATTCCTTAGATCTAGGAAAGAATATTATGTACCTAAACTAATCATGATAAAAATTTATAAAGATAAAATACGCACCTTAATGCCACTAGTACCTTCATGATAGGAATACGATGTTTGTCTCAATGTGTTAGATTATATATTCCACTCGTCGTCATGTGGGGTAAGTTATATCATATCTCCAGCCTCTTTAAAATACTTTACTTATCTGACAGATATTGTAGTTTAATAATGATGACATATTATCTAGAACTGGTCAACACTAATGAAAATTCCTGACTCTTCTTACTCATCTTTGCTTTTCGGTTGTTCCTCCCTTTGTGTTGGTGGGACATAACACCCATTCTACTGTATAAAAAGCCATCCTTGAGTTTCAGTGACTTTAAGATTATCTATGGCTTCTCCATAGTGACATACGGTATTTAAGCAGTGACATGTACCAAAATGGAACCATGTGTCAGTTAATAATAATCATTTTTATAATAATCATTTATTTATTTGCATAGCCACACACAGTTCGTCACACATAGTATGTATTTCAGGTTGGTCGGTCAATGTAAAAAAAATACTTTTATTTTACCTATAACCGCGCGGTGCATCATTCAGAGATGCAAATATTACTTTTGCTGAAAACGAGATTGGAAAATATTCCAAGAATGTGTGAATCATGTTTTGGACCATTGTACTATTAGCTTTAAGACTAAAATTAGTATTGAGATACTCGTATGGGTTTCTTGAGTCTTATAAGTTCAAAAGTAATATTTTACTTGACTATTTTGTTTCCAGAAAGTTTACAGCTAAGCAAACAGATCCCTTCATTTATGTTCTATGACAGACCAAATTGTCTGGCAAAATTATTCTAGATGATTACTTATCGATACAGTTATATCATATAAATAGATGGCAATTGACGTAATTCAATCTTCAGGATTACGTGATCTTTTGTCGAGTGCGTTAAGATTAAGATTGTAGAACAAAAATACTCTTTATTGGAATTTGAACTTGGAAAATGCCAAAAACTGACGTTTATGCCACAGTTTATAGAACAGTAAGTTAACTTCACGAAACGAAAAAACGATAAAGAGATTTTAGTTTAATTTTTCCTTCAGAATTTTTTTAGTTTTAGTCTTTAAAAGATGGTAGGAACAGTTGAGGGCAACTGTTCCTACCATCTACTAACACCAATTAATCGTTACCCTGCATATTAAGCATATTAGTGTCAAAGTTATTTACGGGTGTTGTGACGTCATAAGACAACGAGACACAAAGACAAGTTGACACACTCGGGGGAAATTAAATTGGCTTGTGGGTTGGAAGTGGCTAAGCGAGATGCGGCAGTAGGGGATAAAGAGCAAACGTAGAGGGATTGGCGACTGAGCTCACGTAGCGAGCAAAGTGCGGGCAGCCAATGAATGAATTTTGACTTTGACATCCCGAGGGCTCTGTTATGTTATTTCGCGTACCCTGAGGGCTCTACGCTTGTTAAACGAGTTCCCCGGAACTCGTTTAACAAGCGTAGCGTTTAAAAACGTTGGTTTTTAAACGCTACGGTTTTTCGAGTACATCCTGAGGGCTCTGTACCGGTGATCGTTGAACGGATCTCGAGGGCTCTGCGTTGGTTTTTCAGATACATCCTAAGGGCTCTGTATCAGTGACTGTTGAACGCATCCCAAGAGCTATGCGTTGGTTGGTTCAGAACTAAAGGTTCTGTGAAGCCCGAGATACATCCTGCTTCGCATCTGTATTTGTAGTGCTTATCCCGACGGCTCTACACTAGTGCCGCAATTCCCGCTTCCTAAGGCTCTGCTAATCTCATTTGTAATAATGTAAATATCCATCCTGCGGGATCGTCTAAAACACATAATGAACTCTATTACTTCCCGCAGCACAGGTACCAGGTGCACAGCGCTCTGTACAATTGTTGGATCCCGGGGCAAGTAACCTGTCACTGTTCCCAGCGGCCCCACACCGCTACACAGTTTTCGGGTTGGGAACAACCCGTTGTCAGGAGAGGCCGTCGCACACTGGGGCCCGTTCATATAAAGTAAAGCTCAAAAGTCCCAACTTAAAGAAAATACTATAAAATGTTTATTTTAATTGAAATACCAGCCAGAAATGAAAAATTGATCAAATACAACATTATATTTCGTCATCTGAAGCATCAGATTCATTAGAAAAGGTTCCTAATTCTTCTAAAAGCATATCTGTAACTTTAGGATCAAACGGTATTTTTTTTAATTATGTACTTGCACAGGTCTTAAATTTATTATGACAGGGTCAGACGAAATAAGTAGACGATGAAATATATCTTTTAAGTTACTTTGTCTTGAGGTTTTTCGAGAGAAGCGCTCTCTACTTATATATTTTAAAATCTTTGTTTTGTGATTCCTGCGCTTGACAATACTGCTTGTCTAACATTTGGCGGCAAATGTCGTTTCAAATAACAAAGCATGAATGCAATAATAGAAACAAAGTACAGGCTTGTTAACAAATGATTTTATTTCTCCGATTTTTCGATTCGATAAAAATAAAAGTTCATTAAAATCTAATCGACATCAGAAGCTAGATGCTTGTAGATGGTAGTAAGTATTCTGTTAAACCGAATTAACTTTTTTAATAACTATTACACTAAATATAGTTAATACTAAATAATTTATTTAAGTGGTTTACAGCAGACTCAGTAGAAATCTGTGTGCTAATTATTATTCATAGTCATTTTATTTCTTCATCAAAATTAATTATAATTTTTAATAATTCTATATACCTATTATCACTACTACAATGTTCCATTGTATTATATTATTAGTATATTTTCCTACTTCAACTATTAATTTTTAACAAGTTATCCTCGTCAAAACGACCGATTTTGACAGATAAGCAAACGATGTTACTTGAGTTAGCTCCGTCTATCGAAAAGTAACTTGAAACTTATATTGAAATGAAAGTAAGGGCCATTTGTATGGGGTTTCTATCTCTAGTAGGCTACCTGTCCTCTCGACGATAGATTGACAACTTCGATACAACATGCTATACCCCAGTAGGATATTGAAAAGCAAGTAAGGACCAAAGGATAGATATGTCTATCTTTTTTAGGTGGAATTACACATAGATAGGTTATTGGAAACGGCCGCAAGTCCAAAACCAGCTGACACTATTGACCAGTTGCCGTCCCAACTCGCTGCTGATTATGCTGTGGATATGAGAATTCCTCAATCTGGGGACTAGTGATAATCCTATTCCAGAAATACTTGTGGCCCACTAATGCGGCACCGAAGTATTAACCTAAGGTTACACATCATGCAACAATCACTGCTGAAAGGATTTGGAGGTTTCTCGAAGCCATAAGTCTGAGCAGTGAACAGTAAAGCAAAAAGTTCGCTACAAAAGACCAGAAATGGTCGAGGTGGCACTAGGCACTTAAAACAATAATAATAATAATTCCAGAAATAACCCCTCGAACGATCTCGCCCTGTGCAGAAATGTTGTTTAAAAAGACCAGTTGGTAACAAGTACTTACGATTAAAGTTAATTAAGTTTTATATGTATGACATTTTTTGTGGTAACGATTATTTTAAGGTGGAGAAATATAATTTAATTTATGTTATCCCACGAATTATAAATTATTCATTGTGTGGGAATAAACTATTGTGTCACTCATTAGTTCGCATTCTACTTTTATTACCGGATAAGAACACAAGAACAGTGTAGTGTATAGGATTTTCTACTTTAGTCTTTAACTGAATATCTGCAGTTAGCTAAAATGAAAAAGTGACAGTACTAATGCGTATAGAATTAACCTTAAATACCTGTTAAATTATGGTAAGTAAAGTATTCTATATAACTTATGTAAGCACCTGCTAAGTTATTATATTTAACTTATTAATTTTACGTTTCATAATATAAGTTTCAATTGCGTAAATACTTGAGTGAAATAAAAATAAAATTGGAAAGATTTTCCTGAGACACTGCCAATTTAGGTAATCTAGTCGCTGGTGAGGCTGAAGATGTCTTAGAGTTCTATGTTTTTTGTATCCTATCTGTCCAATTTTGATATTATGTCGCGTGTGTGTTATAGACATTGAGCTTCAGCCAACGTAAACATAACTTACTGTTTAAATTTACTGTGGTTACGGCATTTAATCTATAAACACTATGTCTTATCTTTATATTATTTCGCTGGCGGTGTCTTATTATCTTATCATGTTTATACAGGCCTATGTTAAGATTTTCTACGCATTTATCTCAGAGGCCATGTACTTTCAGTCATCATAGGCCACTACATCTTGTTGGCTGATTGTGTCTAATGGTTGCTAGTGCATCTTCTTTAATGATTAAACAACCTAATCAAAATCAAAACCATTTATTTCAATTAAACCAATAATAGGTATTTTTTAATTGTCAGGAGTAGGAGTCAGTCAGACTAAGACAGTCTTGAAGCTAGTTGCCTGTTCCAATACGTAGATCCTGTGGAGAAGAACAGGCAAGAAACTCCAAGGACACTGTTTTTAAAATGTTTTTTACAAATTTCTGATTACATTGCTTATAAACGTAAATGATATGTGAGGACAATGTAACATACCTATTATTCTTAAATATAAATAGACGCGCTAATTACTACTATACATAATTATTTAAGTAATAGCAGTCAGGAGACGACCAGCCCCAACCAACGGCTGAGGTGAGCGGTGGTGGGATGGAGGTGATGGAGCCTTTTTGCTTCATATAGCCAAGCTTCGTCACGACTTATTATTCAAAATTACTGTTCATGCTATAATTTAATTTCATACTAGCGCCTGCCAACGAATTGGTCAGGCAGGTTCTTTCAGCAATCTGTTCAAGCATGACTACATTCATAATACTGTTGCAGTTGATTTTAGAACGAACAGTCGACTGGCCTATTTGGTCTAGTGGTTAGTGACCCTGACTGCTAAGCCAGAGGTCGTGGGTTCGATTCCCACCCAAGACAAATAATTGTGTGATGAGCACGATAATTTGTTCTGTGTCTGGGTGTCATTTATCTATAATATGTATGTATTTAGAAATATATAAGTATGTCTATCAGCGGTCTGGTTACCATAGTACAGGCTCAGCCTAGTTTGGGATCAGACGGAAGTGTGAGATGTGTGGAGTTATTAATATTACTATTATTATTATTATTGGTCATTCGATCTTTCCATGTAGCACCTAGTGTCGTTCAAAGCCTTGAGGTGGTGTTTTTATTGCGTGTTTGGCGTAGATAGATAGATCGATAATGCTTTGTTTGTACAGCATTTTAACCGACTTCAAAAAGGAGGAGGTTCTCAATTAGATTGTTTTTTTTGTGACCCGATTTCAATAATTCTTTCACTAATGGAATTGCCTGTACTCAAAGTTGGTTCAATGAAGAAAATATTCCACTTCTAACGGTGGAAATTTAAGGGATAAAGAATACAGATTATTACAATTTATCATGATTTAAGCAAATTGAAATCAATTATATCCTTTCCTAAAAGATAATTTAATTTAAAAATATATTGTTACAACAAAAACAAGTACAACGACCTGAATGATTGTCTAAATGTAACGCAAATAATGCTTCACACGTAATTACTGTAACACTTGTGTTTTAAAAGAACAAATACGACATAAACAATGTCACTCGCATTACCTACTTTATGTCTCGCTCCTCCTCCCATTCTCACAGATTATATTCAGCTCATCACAACTATTACGAAAGTTGGTAAGGGTGCATGCGCGCGTAGTGCTCCCGATATAGTGAAGTGACATAGTGTGGTTGACGCTTAAAAAAAACGATTTATCCTCTAATAAATACTATTATTAATAATTTGTGGTACACCAGAGATATAGTCCATAGTGTTAGTGTGTTAGTAACAATTTACTTATAATTATGTTAGTATTATTAGCATCAATAAAATATTTTTTATATCTAAATTATGCCATTAATTACCCTTATCCAGTGTTTATGAATAGGGCAATCACATCTACGAGCAATGACGTTCAGAACGTGTCACGTTCGGCAGACGCTGCTGTAAGAAAGCCGGTTTTTTGCGAATTATCGTCTTAATGATTAAAATAAATTATTTGACGGTTCTCATGAAATTAAATGGGACATAAGACTTTGAGAACCTAGATCTGTCATTATTTTAATAGCCTTTTTTTATTTTGTATCGTAAAACCAAACATTGAAAGTAAATGATTTGCCGATAGCAAAATATGACGTTATAAATTGTTATTTCATACAATGGTCTACAATATGTACCGCTTATTTTTTTTTGACGATGAACAACCGTATTATCTATCTTTTGAGTTACGATTAAGTAAGGCGATTTGGTTTTTAAATTCTTTCAAGATAATTTATGGTGATAAGCTGTAAGGTGAGTAATTTATTGATGATTTCTTTCTTAGGCGTCCATTACACGCTCATGCTAGCGTCACTCAATCGTCTTTTTAAAATACTATTGTAGAAAGTAAAACAAATCTATATATCTAAGTATATAAAAATGGATCCCTATTTCCCTTAGTCACGGCATCACGCGTGAACGGCTGGACCGATTTCCCTAATTCTTTTTTTTGTTTGTTATTGTCAGTAGAAGGTTCTTATGAAAGCAAAAATTAAGAAAGTTGTACGGAAAATTAGAAAATTTAAGAAAACTTAAGGAAGGACTTACGCGGCAGAAACCGCGGGGCGCAGCTAGTAATATATTAATGAAAATCAAAATTATTTATTTGAAGTAAACTCATTCTAGGTATTTTTGAATTGTCAGGAGGAGTCAGTCAGTATAAGTCGGTCGTGAAGCTAGTATAAAAATAAATAATACCGTGTTACAAATATGTAAGATCGCTATCTGCCAGTGTCGATCTATAACCACCCATTTCCAAGTTTTTGAGCCCTGTGAGAAGAAATCGGGCAAACAAACTATCCAGATTTTGGCCAATCAACACCATGCAACCGTCAATCACTGTATTAGACGATAGGTTATCCGTCAATCAGTCTTGTCAAACACTTTTGACAAGACTGATTGACGGATAACCTACAGCAAAACTTACCATGTAATGGACGCCTTAGAGTCAATAGGCGAAAAACAAAAAGGCTACTAGTAACGTGGGTCACATATTACTAGTATCCTTATTAACCCGTCCAGCTAAGACAAATACTTGTGGTAGACATTAGTTCACATTGGTAGTGTTGTACTGGGTGGAGTTCGAACCCGTAACGTTAAAAACTTATTTTAAGCCGAAGAGATAAAATAGTACTAAGTCATGTAGTCAGTCCTCCAACTACAAAAAATAAAGACACTTGACATAACAAACCTTGCGCCATTTCTCTTTGGACCTAGGATCTCCTGTGCCATCACTATTTAATTTGTTGGTTAATTCTTGCCATTTCATTTGAATAAATCTCTATCTCGAGGACCACCAGAAGGCTTCGACAAATCACCATTTCTGTAGAAATTCCGATTTACACAGCTCATTATATCAATATTTTTGCACACTGAGTAATGCAAATAATCCCACTAATATTATAAATGTGAAAGTTTAGATGGATGGATGGATGGATGGATGTTTGTTACTCTTTCACGCAAAAACCACTAAACGGATTGCGATAAAACTTAGTATGTAGATAGCTGGAGACCAGGATTAACGCATAGGCTACTTTTTATTCCGATATTCCCACAGGATCGGGACTAACGCGGGTGAAACTGCGGGGCGCTGCTAGTAAGTTTTAATTACACTCACACTTAGATGAATTCCACCATCGTGACATACTGTAAATGACTTGTTCTCATTGTTATTGTTTAAAACTGAAAAGCAACCGAACACAACTGTAACAAAATAATTATTTTCGCAAATTTACTCCGTGACATTTAAGAAGTTTGTAAACAACGAAGAAACAAACTTAACCTTGGCTGTGACGTTGATGATGCAAACGAGTAGAGGTTTCACCTGACTACCGCCGCACATGGACACCTGCAACCTAAGAGTCACAAGTGCGTTGCCGGCCTTTAAGGTGGGAGTAGGAGAAGGGGTGGAAGGGGGTTAGGGCCTCCGGTAACATCACTCACTCGGCGAAACACAACACAAACTCTGCTTCACACCGGTTTTCTGTGACGCCGAGGTATCACTCCGGTCGAGCCGGCCCATACGTTCTAGAAACATTGCACTCCCACTTATGGTGGTCAACGGAGTTCCATTATTATAATTATGTATTTATACGGGAATTAACGCGATCACGAAAAGGTATTACATACCTCTGAATTGCCTGACGTTTCGACCAGGTTGCACTGGCCGTGGTCACAGGCTGACTCTGCATCCTGGTCGAAACGTCAGGCAATTCAGAGGTATGTAATACATTTATTATATCATGGAACGCGAAAGTTTAAAAGTTAGTATAGTTCCATTATTACTTCCTGGCACCATCATCAGACCCGATCGTCACTAAGGCTTATCTGTTGGACTTATCAAAACGAGTCATATGAGCCCAAACTCGAGGGGTTCACTAGTAGCCACTGAAGAGTTCCACTATACACCTCCTGGCTTCATCATCAGATTAGCTCCAAGATGCCAAATTATAGAATTGTCATCTAAGTTACATATACTTACAAAGTTTCATTTCGATACGACAATTAGAAGTAGGTTAAAATTTACTTCTACTTAAGATTTGTGTGATTACATAGTTAGTTAATTAAATAACTAATAAATGTAAAAATAGCAATACTATCCTAGCAGTGATTGTGAAACAAGATCTTCTACAGTATAGAGGTTACATGCCTAGTCAGGAAGCTATATTATACTATACTAGCAGCGCCCCGCGGTTTCACCCGCGTAAGTGGGAATATCGGGATAAAAAGTAGTCTTTGCGTTAATCCAGGTCTCTAGCTATCTTCATACCAAGTTTCATCGCAATCAGTTCTTAGGTTTTTGCGTGAAAGAGTAACAAACATCCATCCATTCATCCATCCATCTAAACTTTCACATTTATAATATCGCTCGTTGGCGAGAATATCGACATAATTCAAAATTCATTCGAATTGAACTAAGTATGCCAAACGATCATAAATCTTTGATATTTTATGGTGAACAAAGATGCAACGCCGATTTCGTGCTGACGTTCGTTATAAAGCGACAAGTTCATTATACATTTAGAACAGAATACTCTAGCGGAAATCACAAAACATTGCCGTTCTCTAAAATCAATAATTTTTAGTTTTGTCGTTATTCACGCAAACAAGAGATATTAGTGGGATTACCACTTCTAATTGTTTGAGCTCCGCCGATCCCATTCATCATAATAAAACAGCACACTGCTAGCAGTGCAGATGAACAGCGGTTTTCTGTAGAGTACAAGTATTTCCAAAGTCAGGTCGGTTTCAACTTGAGCAGAAATGTCCTGTACTCAACCTGTTTTAATTTATTGCATTGCTAGGTACTTTGAAACAAATTCATGAACAGCATTTCTAGTCATAAATAAAAAAAAATCATTGTGATACCAATATTGGAATGAACGTAGGTTTTTAAAAGGCTTGTGCGCGTGCGTGTGTGTGAGCGTGTACGTGTTTGTGTGTGTGTGTACGTGTTGTTCGTATGCGTGTGTGTCGCACGTATCAAGATTAAGATAATAAGAAAAGGAAATAAATGTTATATTTATAAATGATTACGGATAACATTCTTATCAATATCTTAAGAAGATACACGAGCCAGACGACGAGACACACACTTCCATTTTTTTAATATTTTCAATGTTCGTAATCAATTCCTATAAAAATTCAAGAACGTCTTCACAAAACCTTAATAAAATTGTATACTTAGACGTTCTTCATACATTACTTAGTCTATTGGTGAAAACCGCATTAAAATCCGATGCATAGTTTAAAACAGACGACGGGAAGCGACTTTATTTTATATTAATTAAGAAAACTCCAGCTCTAGCTGTATGACTCCTGTGTCACGGGGAACTTTACAAACATTCTAACAACGTACAAAAAGAACACCCAGACCCGTGACAACTATTTGTGGATCAAATCAAATTTTGTCCCGTGAGCAAAACGAACCCTTATCAATCCTGTCATAGATTCGCAGAAATCACTACATAATATAAAACAAAGTCCCCGCCTCGTCTGTTTGTCTGTCTGTTCGCGATAAACTTAAAAACTACTGAACGGATTTTCATGCGGTTTTCACCAATAGATAGAGCAATTCATGAGGAGGGTTTAGGTGTATAATTTGTTAAGGTTTTGTGTAAATTGGTTGAAATATGATAATGATTGTTGAAGATGTCTCTGCTACCCGTGCGAAGCCGGGGTGGGTTGCTAGTTATTTACAAAGTAACACAAAAGATAAAGTTCAGACATGTATTTATCTGGGTTCTTATTATCATTAAGTTTATGAGGTCAAAATACATTATTTATTTATACACTATTTGTTTTTAACGTTAAATTAATTCACCTAATTTAAGCAATAATATATCTTGAAATACCGTAAAAATTATCGTCTATTAAAGTTTTTTTTCATGATCACCAATAATAACAATAATAATATATCTCTTTATTGTACACCAAAATTATTTTAAAGAGTAGGAGCACAGCAATGTTGGGTGGTATGCTCAAAATAAATTATTTCGCCAAGTGTCGCAATAAAATAACTTAAAATACTGTAAAAATTGTCGTCCAGTTTCATACAAAAATGTACGGACGCTACCGTTTTGACGTTTACTAAAAAGATCCTGATTTGACTTGACAGTCATCTACCCTATTGGCGGCCTTATCTTACAGGCAACCATGGGATGGAGTGAACATAGGAAATCGATTTAATGGCAGTATGGTGTACGCTCAGTAGTTATATTATACAAGTTAAATAAAGATAAAGTATCTTACATATAGTGTACGAATATACATACAAGAGAGCAATAGACAGATAAATACTTAAACAAATATAGGTATATATTCACATATAAATCAAATAAAACATACAAATATAGGATACTGTAGTACATTGTGGCAAATAAGAAGACAAATAGGCAATAATGATATGTTGATATCACCCAGGTAATGTTCTTTTACGAGTTTGTTAAAAGCAGGTAGTGACTGTGCACGTCTTATTGTCAAAGACAGGGTATTCCATAACCGAACGGCTCGGACAGAGAAGGAATTGTCGACAAATTTCGTAGAATGTCCAGGTAGTTTTAATATCAGGTTCTCCGACGATCTCAAAGATCTAGAATGTGTGTCGTGTAAGAAACTGGTCCGTTTTTTAAGGTAAATAGGAGTTAGGGGATTAAATAGAATGCTATATAAAAGCGAAAGGATATCATCGTCATCATCATTTCAGCCATAGGACGTCCACTACTGTACATATAGGCCCTCTTTAATGACTTCCAAGAAGACTGGTCGGAAGTGGCCTGCATCCACCGACAGTCTGCAATCAATCGATTATTATAAAGTTTAGATGCATGGATGGATGTTTGTTACTCTTTCACGCAAAAAGCACAGAACCGATTGCGATGAAACTATGTAGATAGCTGGAGACCTGGATCAACGCATAGGCTACTTTTTATCCCGATATTCCCACGGGATCGGGACTTACGCGGGTGAAACCGCGGGACGCGGCTAGTCATTTTTATAAAGTTCAAGTTATAGTTTGCAAAAATGAGGGTTAATACACCTCTGTCTACCCATTCGGCGATATAAGCACTGACATGACTCAGCTATTGAGAAAATCCATCAAAACTAACTATATAAAGTTAGTAGTTAGTTAGTTTCTATAGTTTTTCTTAGTAACGTAATAAAAAGTAAAAAATATATATATATACGATTTAAAATGTTTAACTTTACCCATTCCTCCTACTATAGGATCTTATATAGGATGAAAAACGGAAGCAAAAGTACCTAGAAATTCATTATCATTCAAATCACTCTTTTGTCTATGAATAAATATTACTCCGAGTCAACTTCTTATCAATCATTTAATATCTTCAAGCCTCGTGAAGATGTACTTAAGCCTGCATATTTCATGATGTTATATAATTTATTGCAGTTTCAGGTATATAAGTACTAATTTAATATATTTCGTTCTTCAGGTGTGATGACACAGATGCAAGAAAGACCGGATTGATTTACTCATCTACCTAGATGTAAAATGAAATACTGATTAAAATAGAATATAAACCTCCATTGAAATACTGCTTAGGTTTTTATATACAATAGGTAATAATTATTTATTTCGTTCCGACAAAAAATAATACAAGACTACACCGGTTGACATGATGAAGAACAGTTTGAATAAATCATTATAGTTGTGTCCAAAATTTAATTTCTTTACTTTTTATTATAAATACTGATAGTGGATAAAAAATTGAGGCCTAATAGCTAAAGCAATTTCTCTTTGGATGGACAAAGTCGGTGTCAATTCTGTTATATTACTCTCTTAACTATAATTGACTAAATTTTCTTCATACAAGATGTAAACCTTGCACACTTCGAAACAAGGTCTTATTTCAAATTTAAACAAGTAGCATATGTCGCTACCGAAATAAGCAATTTCTTTGTCGACTATGAACGCTTAAATAAACTTTAATACCACGTAGCGAGAGCCGCTATCCGTTGAATGCCATCTTTTGCTCTGTGTTTTTAGTATGCATCTTCGTAGGTGTCAATTAAAATAACGTCATCTTAGTTCGTTTTGAACAAGTTTTTATACGGTAATTATACGGCATTTGAATAAATGGGGACTCTCGCTGCGTGGAAATAAAGTTGAGGATACTTTGACAGGTTTTAGTGAAATTTAGTTGCGCTGAGAAATAGATGCCAGTAACAAATAGACCTTGTTACGAAGAAGACAAGGCTGATTTCATATGAAGAAATTAAGTCAGGTTTTTGGCAGCATCAATTTCGGCGGTAATCGGCACCAATATCATGTTTCTAATCTGTTCGCAGTTCTGTGTAACAAAAAGTATTGCAGTGAGAAAGGGCCTTGAATTCAGATAAATATAAACACGTGACTAAGCCGTATATAAACTGATACATAAAAGTAGACAGAATCTTTATCATCATGAAGGCCTTGGTGATACTAAGGTATGTATTTTTTTTGCATAATTATTATTATAATTATTGTTTAAGTATCTAGTGCTACCACGACCATTTCTAGTCTTTTGTAGCGCAGTCTTGCTTTAAAGTTCACTGCTCAGAGTTATGCCTTCGAAAAACCTCCAGATCCTATCAGCAATGATGGTTTGTATTTCCTGCGGTTGCATGATGTGTAACCCTAGGTTAACACTTTGGTACCGCATTAGTGGGCCACAAAAGCATAGAATATAGGATTGAGAAAAGCGCAATAGGGTGATAGGAAGACGAATTTTTAGGATCTTTACCGTGTTTTAAGGAATAGGGGATGGATGTTAGTATTCACTAACCTTAAGGATTATTCCAACACCAGGACTACACAAACACTTTGTCGAGAAACGGTGTGTTAGATCCCTCTAACACAAAGGAAGGATCTTCCGACAAAGCTGGGTGATCATGCCTGGCGGACCGCCGCAGAACGTTGGCTCCATGTTGGGAAGTTGTATATCCATAGACTAATTACCGCGAGAAATTTCATTACACGATGCAGAATTAGTAGTTACTATGCAGATTATATTTATCGTCGCTAGATTACATTGAAGTATGTTTTTCGCTGTATGTGGTAGTCGCAACAACAACAACAAATTATTTTGCAGAAATACAAAAGATAATCTATTAACTCACAACTCTTAACCAAACGAAGGAATATTTGGCAAGCATTCCTTATCGATGTTACTACAGGTAAAGACGTCATTGCAAATAAGATAATTTTAACATATATTTTCTTATAAATCGTATTAAAATAATTTATTTCTATGTATCGAATTATATTTACGATTGCAAAAACAAAACTTTTACGGCTTGTATGCATATTAGATGTATAAATTGAGATTTAATAGCGTTAATATTTATAAGGTCGTATATCGCTCGTGGTGATGGATCTGATGAAAGCTGAACGGGGCCTATTGTCAAAAATGTGTTTAATTTTTAATACACAATCCTAGGTATTAAAAATAACAAGGATTGATGCATTGCTTCTCAATTGGAAGAACCTTTTTGAAGTGAAACTTCTTAGGCAGCGATCCAATAATCCTACTAAAATTGTAAAGACTAAAGTTTGTGAAAGTAGTACATATAGTATATATAACAGTCTGAAACATAGGGACATAGGCTACTTTTTATCCCGGAAAAATGTACGGTTCTCGTGGAATAGATTTCACTAATATTTCCACGAGAACGAAGACGCCGGCAACAGCCAGCTGATAATATTTCGACGAGAGTTGAGAGCCTCAGGGACTCATCACGTTTAAGCACATACATGTCAATATATATAACCTAGAGAAAAGGAGTAAAAGATCTAGACATCCGCAAGGAGTGGAGCAAAAGCGAGCGACAATGAGTATAATTGACAAAAAGCGATAAAATAAGATAGTGTCGCGTATGCACGCGTCGCATTGATGAAGATGTACGCGTCAGAGCCTATATTATGAACAGATGCGGTACTATGCTTTGTGTAACTAATACTTATTTACCTGTGTGTTCTTTGATAGTTTTATTTTATCTGAGAAAAGTTATTTTAAGAAGTTATACTTCCATCGCGTGTAAGGTGCCGCACGCGATTCTTTTAATAAACTTTTGTTAATATTTACTTCAGTATTATTTCCGTAATAAGGCAACTAGTATCCCTTAAAATTGACGGTTACAAATTATTTCGAAACCTTGAATAACACGTTTAGTTAAAGTATTAATTACAAAAATACTTATTCCAGTGTCATTGTCATTGCCTCTCATGGCCTGTCCAACAAAGAGAAAAGAAGTTTTCCTTCAGACTTCCTTTTTGGGTCTGCTACTGCAGCCTACCAGATTGAGGGAGCATGGGATGAAGACGGTAAGTGGGTAAAATTTACTCCAATTAATTTAGTTTGTAATAGTACATATAACATACAGTATAATATTCTTCACCAGGTAAAGGTGAAAGTATTTGGGACTACATGACTCACAACAATCCAAATACAATCGCTGATTTAAGCAATGGCGATGTCGCGGGTGACTCCTACCATAACTATAAACGCGACGTCCAGATCATAAGAGAGTTAGGTCTTGACGTATACCGTTTCTCTCTCGCCTGGTCGAGAATCCTCCCGACAGGTTTCGCTAACGACATAAACTCTGCGGGCATCGAATACTACAATAACTTAATTGATGAGATGCTGAAATACAACATTACTCCGATGGTCACCATTTATCACATGGATCTGCCACAAAAACTCCAAGAGCTAGGAGGCTTAGCTAATCCCATGATTGTTGAATGGTTCGAAGATTACGCCAGAGTTGCATTTGAAAATTTTGGAGACAGAGTGAAGTACTGGATTACCTTTAACGAACCTATATTTTGCCCCTACGGTTATGGCTCAGTAAAATTGGCTCCAATTTTGAACTCGACTGTTACAAGTGGCTACTTGTGCACCAAGAATGTGATTCTTGCTCATGCTAATGCGTACCATGCATACAATAATGACTTCAAGCCAACACAAGGCGGTCAATGCGGTATCACTATAGGCGTCAGCTGGTATGAACCTCTAACAGATTCTCCTGAAGATAAATTAGCTGCTAAAATCAAAGGACAGGGTGATGTGAGCAAAACTACATATTACTTTTTAATACGTTTTGATCATTTAACAACTGTATGATGATATAACTTTTTATTCCAGTGGGGACTCTTCGCTGAACCTCTATTTTCTACCGAAGGTGGATTTCCTAAAGAAATTTCGGAGAGGATTGCGACTAAAAGCGCTCAACAAGGCTTTTCCAAATCACGTCTGCCAGAATTCACTGAGGAAGAGAAAATTAGGGCTCGCGGTGCCGTAGATTTTTTCGGAGTTAATCATTACACTGCTTACATGGTTTCAGCAACCGAATACAAAACGCCTGTTAGTGTGCCTTCTTATGAAGACGACTTAGACGTCGGGACTTATACACCGGATGATTGGCCAATAGCGCAATCTGTTTGGCTGGCGGTATGTAATAAAGTAATAATATTCTGGGACATCTCACACAGCGTTATCTAGGCCCTTTTTTTTTTTTTTTTGTGCTTGTGGAAACCCCCTCCGGCCGTCACCCCACCGGGGTTTTCGGTGGGGCGGTGTGTCGGAATCGAACCGACTAAAACCACACGGTGTGCCGTACTGCGTCTTAAGTAGGAGGGATCCGGGAACAGCTTTATTACGACATCCGGAACCCTCCTAGCGCCTGCCCGCTAAAGCGCGGGCATCACCTTCGGGTACAATCCTCTCAATTAGGCGACGTCCAGGCACACGCGGACGCCGCCTCCTCGCGGGGGGCCACTGTAGCGGGTGGAGGGGAAAACCCGTCCCATCCACCCGCGGCCACACTCAAGGCGGCATGAGGCGCTGGTAAGCGTGCCTCCGCCGCCCGGTTCGCCGGCGGCGAATTAGGTCCGAGTGGAGATCGTCCTCACAGAAGGTCGCGACCGCGGTAAAATTCCTGTCGCTACCGACCATGGAGCGTATGACGGCCGATAGCGAGAGATCCCCTCCGATGACTGCAGTGAGGGCCCGACGCTGCGTCGCCCAGGCGGAGCAAACTGCCAGCGTGTGCTGAGCCGAGTCCTCACTGCAGTCGCAGTGGTGACAGGCGGGACTCAGTTCCCTCCTAGCGACCGAGTGTAGGTACTTCCCGAAGCAGCCGTGCCCGGAAAGGACCTGCGTCAGTCGGAAGGAAAGAGTCCCGTGCTGCCGCCCTGCCCACTCGACGATGACCGACTGGAGCGCCTCCACAGCGGCAAAGCCAGCACGTGGAGCCTCCAGCCGGGACGACCAACGAGCCATGGTGGCTCGGCGAGCGGCCTCACGCCATTCGCGTACCTCTTAGCGTTATCTAGGCCCAAACTAACCTATTCTAAGTACTATGGGCTGTAAAACAAGAAAAAACCTATGTAGATACTTTTTTGTAACACATATCTATTATACGTAGATACACCTAGACCATTACTTTAATGTTTTAGTCGAATTCTTTACCGAGGCGCCGTAAACGTCTCAATGGTTCCGATTCTATTGTAACACTCACTAAACTAAAACCTGACTTAATTTCTTCATATGAAATCAACCTTGTCTTCTTCGTAACAAGGTCTATTTGCTACTGGCATCTATTTCTCAGCGCCACTAAATTTCACTAAAACCTGTCAACGTATACTCAACTTTATTTCCACGCGTGTGTGAGTGTCCCCATTTATTCAAATGCCGTATAATTACCGTTTAAAAACTTGTTCAAAACGAACTAAGATGACGATTTTAATTGACACCTACGAAGACGCATACTAAAAACACAGAGCAAAAGATGGCATTCAACGGATAGCGGCTCTCGCTACGTGGTATTAAAGTTTATTTAAGCGTTCATAGTCGACAAAGAAATTGCTTATTTCGGTAGCGACATATGCTACTTGTTTAAATTTGAAATAAGACCTTGTTTCGAAATGTGCAAGGTTTACATCTTGTATGAAGAAAATTTAGTCAATTATAGTTAAGAGAGTAAGATAACAGAATTGGCACCAATATCACTGCTTTTGATCAAAAGGTGTAAGAAAGTGCAAATTGTGAATTTGTTTCTCAAGTATACGCATAAAGCATATATATGGTGTTACAGAACGGTGTGGTCATATTTTGGGGTCGTTTATTTAAAAAAAAACTAAAGCCCCCGTGAATAATAAGTAAAGCGCTAACAATTTTATGAAAATTCGCGATTTTTATTACAGAAAACTATTTTGAAACTGAAAAATTAAACTTGAAAATTGACCGATAAAGCTAATATTTCGTATGAAAGAGGCTGACACGA
This sequence comes from Euplagia quadripunctaria, assembly GCA_963859945.1. Taxonomy (NCBI): domain Eukaryota; kingdom Metazoa; phylum Arthropoda; class Insecta; order Lepidoptera; family Erebidae; genus Euplagia; species Euplagia quadripunctaria. The sequence continues at coordinate 13,068,730 of OY982582.1, read as the reverse complement.
ATGACAGTATAGATATTTAATACCAAGGATGTTGATGGAATGTCCAGATTTTGCTGAAAATGTCTTAATAAAAAAATAAGAAAGAAATCATTGAAATTAATATGAAAATTCATTATGTGTTGTTAGAAATGTGCATGATCAACACCATTTTTCCAAGCTAAATCATCTATTTCTCGACAATGACAATACCTTTCTGTAACACCCTGAATAATCTAATCACAATATCTTTTAATTGATGTTTTTTGTCCCTAGAAAGCTCCTAAAAGCATCTATAAAGTTTTGACTGACCTCAAGAGGAGATACAACAATCCAAATATGTACATCACCGAGTGTGGCTGGTCAACTGCTCCAGACAGCGCACTGACTGATGATGATAGGGTCACGTATTACAGAGATGTGTTAGAAGATGTACTGGATGCCATAGACGCTGGTGTCAACATAAAAGGATTCATGTCATGGAGTATGATAGACAACTTCGAGTGGATGAAAGGATATACGTTAGTTATTTATTGATGATAATAATAATAACTTGACACATCTCACACATGGCCGTCTGATCTCAAACTAGGCAGAGCCTGTACTATGGTAACCAGACTGCTGATAAACATGCTTATATATTTCTAAATACATACATATCACTACGTAGTATAAAACAAAGTCGCTTCCTACTATCCGTCTGTCCCTATGTATGCTTAGACTTTTAAAACTACGCAACGGAATTTGATGCGGTTTTTTTTAAAAGGTAGAGTGGTCTAAGAGGAAGGTTTATATGTATAATACATGCATAATATAGTAGAGAAACACTGATAACTTTAGAGGTTTCTAATGTGATGTCGTAAATAAACACTTTTTTTTGCGTTTATATTGCAAACGCTGGCTGAACCCTACGAGATATATCAAAATAATGTACCACAGTATTGTACACCTTAAAAAGTTCAACGAAAATGTTCATCAAGGTATATGTCTATCTCTTAGGGATAACCCACAATAACCATTTTTATCTTTTACTTTTTACTTATTTACGAAGTGATTTTAAGCAATATAGCATTAATCCTTATCCAATTAAGTACCTTAAACATATTGTGCATTTAATATAGATTAAAATGGCCCTTTACAGCATGTAATTTCAATGAATATTTTCGAAGATATTACAGATTTAAAATGCAGGGACATAGCGGTTAGAGCGGTTGCAGGCTTAGATTTAAGCGTTGAGTGTTCTTCACATGGCCAATTATATGTCGCTCTTTCAAGAGTAACCTCTGAAGAAAACATGTTTGTATTGTCTAATGACAAAAAAGCTGTGAACGTTGTATTTAAAGACATTCTGTAGTATACTTAGTATCATCATTGCACCCGTGCAAAGCCGGGGCGGGTCGCTAGTTATAGATAAATTACACCCAGACAAAGAACAAATGATCATGCTCATCACACAATGATATATCCGTGGCTGGCGTGAATATGTTGACATGTCTAAAATTGCTATTTGTCAAGGTGGCCATTTTTAAGTTTTGACGGTTATTTGTATATGTTGGGATTTCAAACAACGAATATTATTTTGGTGACTGAGTGTAAGTTGATATAAGAAAATATCAATGTTCATGCACAAAATCATGTGAATCGTTAATTTGACATGAGGTTTTATCAAGTTAGACATGTTAAAATTCGAGATGTCAACATATTTCCAAAGTCGATTGCTCCAAAATTTATGAATATTTGAAACTGTAATTTTTTTATATAAAATCCTAATGCGTAGGTAGTATTGCACCAATAAAAAGAAAACAATTTTTTTTTATGGTATAGGGGGCAAACGAGCAGACGGGTCACCTGATGGTAAATGACTACCGCCGCCCATGGGCACCTGTAACTGAAGGGTCACAAGGGTTAGAGGGGAGGAGAGGGGGGAGAGGGAAGGACGGGAATAGGGGAGAGGGCAGGGTTAGAGCCTCCGGTAACGTCACTCACGCAGCGAAAAGCCATGCAATCATTGTTTCACTGCCGGTTTTCGGTGAGGCCGTGGTATCGAGCGGAGTCGAGCCCGCCCATACGTGCCGAAGCATGGCTCTCCCACATGCAAGTTGACATGTCAAGGTATTCGCCAGCCACGGATATTATATGGATAGGAGGGAAAACTTTTTATTCTTGTGTCAAATGAACAGCTTTTGCTAAGATGCATGGAGATAGCATCATCATCAGCCTTTACCAGAAATGCTAAAATAGCATATGGATACATATGTCTAATTTACAAGTAACATTATCGTGGGAGAGCCATGCTTCGGCACGTATGAGCCGGCTCGTCCGGTGTGATGATACGGTCTCACAGAAAACCGGCAGTGAAGCAATGCTTGCATTGCTTTCGCCGAGTGAGTAAGGTTACCGAAGGCCCTAACTCTTCACTCCCCCCCCCTTTCCTCCCCCTCTTCTACCTTTCGCCGACTCCTACTTTAAAGGCCGGTAACGCACTTGTGACTTGAGTTGCAGGTGCCTGTATGCGGCGGTAGTCATTTACCATCAGGTGACCCGTCTGCTCGTTTGCACCCTATACCATAATAAAAAAAGGAAACATGAGGTTGTCGCAGTGTAATTATTACAGGTTTTGTGCACGTATAGAACATCCAAAAACTCCCGATTCCTACTCATGACACATCGCTGCAAAATAAGTTTTTTGTCATGGCCTTGTAAATAAAGAAATCTCTCTTCGCGCATTTACGAGCCATGCCGATAGGGAAAATAGTCATAAGACGAACGGACTTGAACGACACCTTTACCTGACTGCTGGAGGTGACAAAACATAGCTTGAGTCTTTCACCTGACATTGATATTTTTCTTGTTAATGTATGTTTTGTTCCCAGGGAGCGTTTTGGCCTCTACCACGTAGATTTCGAGGACTCAAAGCGCACCCGCACGCCCAGGAAATCAGCGTTCGTGTACAAGCACATCATCAAGAACCGATTCATCGACCACGACTATGAACCTGAGTCTATGACCATGACTATTGATGAGGGACATTAAGTATTAAGTATATAGTAAATATAGTTAGTTAATTTCTATAGTTATTTAATAAATTAAAAAATAAAGTAGTATTTATTTTTGAGTTTTCCTAAATTTACGTCTTTGGTAACCGAAAATATCATTTGTGTAGTGATTTTTTTAAACCTTGACCTTCTGTGCCACAGCCTTCGTACCTCGATACAAATATTTTACATCACTAAGCGATAAAAAAGTATCAAGTACATATGACGACAAACATTCTTCGTATAGAAATATGTATATCGATATTTGGTTCGTGGGAGAGCCATGCTTCGGCACGTATGGGCCGGCTCGAACGGAGTGATACCACAGCCTCACAGAAAACTGACAGTGAAGCAATGATTGTATTGCTTTCGCCGAGTGAGTGAGGTTACCGGAGGCCCTAACTCTTCAAACCATGGCGGAGTGGTCGATTGGTGTAGCCGTAGCCGCGGAACCCTATTACGTTCCTCCCCGGCCAAATTGGCTGGGTGACCGGGACGGCTCCGTGGCAGTCGTTGGCTCCACGGCGGCTCATTCCCCGCCTTTGTCGCTAAGAGACAAGGGTAATGGATATGTTGCTGCCGTATGGGGGGGGATCACCATTTATGGTGTCTACTTCTCCCCCAACCGGAGTCTGAGCGATTTCGAGGTTTTCCTCAACAACTTGGAGACCTCGATGCGGCGACTAGCGTCTGGGCACGTACTGGTGCTGGGGGACTTCAACGCAAAGTCCATTGCGTGGGGTTCCCCCAGGACGGATGCACGGGGCGATGCCGTAGAGGAGTGGGCGGCATCGGTGGGCCTCTGTCTCCTAAACAGAGGCTCCACCAACACGTGCGTGCGACAGCAGGGGGGGTCGATAGTGGACCTTTCGTTCGCTACCCCTGCTCTCGCCGCACGAGTAAGGAACTGGTGTGTCCTGGAAGAGGTTGAGACGCTCTCGGATCACCTGTATATCCGATTTGAGCTCTCCCGGACCCAGGACCCCAGAAGGGGTCACACGGCACGGCGTTCTTCCCGCTTCCCGCGGTGGGCTGTTTCAAAGTTGGACAGGGACCTACTAGAGGAGGCAGCCATCATTTACTCTTGGCTGTCTCCGCGGCCTCTGACTGAGGAGGTAGACATGACGGGGGCAGACCACTTTCGCGATGCGATTACGCAGACTTGCGATGCGGCCATGCCCCGCGTCCGAGGTCGTCGGCCTCCAAGGAAGGAGGTCTACTGGTGGTCCCAGGAGTTGGCGGACCTCCGTGCGGCCTGCACTCGTGCCCGGAGGTCCTATACTCGCAGCCGGCGGCGTCACCGCGAAGAGGGGGAAGAGGACCAGCTTCATGAGGAGTACCGAGAGGCGCGGGAAACTCTGAAGCTGGCCATTAGCCGTGCCAAAGAAGGAAAGAGAAAGGAGATGCTGGAGGGTCTCGATCGTGACCCCTGGGGTCGCCCATATCGCGTGGCGCAACAAAAGCTCCGCGCGTCGGGCCCCCCCCTTACGGAGACTCTCCAGCCCAGCTTCCTGCAGGAAGTGGTTGAGGGCCTTTTCCCGCAACGGGTGGAGCACGTACCCCCGTCGATGGCCCCCTTGGCCGGAGACGACGGGGAGGACGAGGATGATGGTGTTCCGCCCGTCACGGAGGCGGAGGTAGGGGCGGCTGTTCTACGGATCCGTTCCAAGAACACCGCCCCCGGGCCAGACGGGATCCCTGCCCGAGTGTTGGCCCTAGCCCTCGACCACATGTCCGACCGCCTCAGGGAGGTGTTCGACACTAGTTTGGCGTCCGGACGCTTCCCTGACTGCTGGAAGAGCGGGAAGCTGGTACTTTTAAGGAAGCCGGGACGGCCTACCGACTCGGTCGCGGCCTACAGGCCCATCGTGTTGCTGGACGAAGCGGGTAAATTGTTTGAGAGGGTCCTCTCTGCCCGCATCGTCCGGCACCTTGGCGAGGTCGGCCCCGATTTGTCGGACGCCCAATTCGGTTTTCGAGCAGGGCGTTCGACGGTCGGTGCTGTGTTGCGCCTGAGGGCCGTGACCGAAGAGGTAGTGAGCTGTGGCGGCGTGCTGTTGGCGGTGTCGTTGGACATCGCCAACGCGTTCAATAGTCTGCCATTCAGCTGCATCAGGGAAGCGCTCCAGTATCACGGAGTGCCAGGGTACCTGAGGCGGCTAGTGGCAGACTATCTCGAGGAGCGTACCGTCATGTACGAGGACCGAGATGGAGTTTTGAGTCGTCGGCCCATGTCGTGCGGTGTTCCGCAGGGGTCTGTCCTTGGACCACTCCTGTGGAACATGGGATACGACTGGGCCCTTCGAGGCGACTTCCCCCCCGGGCTCGGCGTAATTTGTTACGCCGATGACACGTTAGTCACAGCCCGGGGGGCGAACTTTCAGGAGGCGGCGCGCTTGGCCACCAGGGGAGTCTCTCTGGTGGTCGGGCGCATCGAGGCGCTGGGCTTGCGGGTGGCCCTGGATAAGACGGAGGCCCTTTTATTCCATGGGCCCCGTCGTGGTCCACCCCCTGGCGCCTCTATCGTAGTTAACTCGGTCCTCGTACCGGTTCAGGCCCACATAAGGTATCTGGGCCTGATCCTCGACGGTAGGTGGCTCTTCGACGAGCACTTCCGACAGCTTGCTCCGAAGCTGGTCGGCGCTGCGTCCGCCCTTGGGCGACTCTTACCCAATTTGGGTGGACCCAGCATCGCTACAAGACGCCTGTACACGGGGGTTGTCCGGTCAATGGCACTGTACGGTGCACCGGTGTGGGCGGGAGCTCTGACCGCCCAGAATAGGGCGCGCCTCTGGCGCCCTCAGAGGGTTATGGCGGTTAGAGCCATACGCGGATACCGCACCGTGTCGACGGAGGCGGCGTGCGCGTTGGCCGGGACTCCCCCGTGGGATTTGGAGGCGGAAGTGCTCGCCGAAGTATATCGGCGAACGGCTGAGTTCCGGGCGGGAAGCGGCAGTCGGCCCCCGCCCGAAGAGGTACGCGAATGGCGTGAGGCCGCTCGCCGAGCCACCATGGCTCGTTGGTCGTCCCGGCTGGAGGCTCCACGTGCTGGCTTTGCCGCCGTGGAGGCGCTCCAGCCGGTCATCGTCGAGTGGGCAGGGCGGCAGCACGGGACCCTTTCCTTCCGACTGACGCAGGTCCTTTCCGGGCACGGCTGCTTCGGGAAGTACCTGCACTCGGTCGCTAGGAGGGAATTGAGTCCCGCCTGTCACCACTGCGACTGCAGTGAGGACTCGGCTCAGCACACGCTGGCGGTTTGCTCCGCCTGGGCGACGCAGCGTCGGGCCCTCACTGCGGTCATCGGAGGGGATCTCTCGCTACCGGCCGTCATACGCTCCATGGCCGGTAGCGACAGGAATTTTACCGCGGTCGCGACCTTCTGTGAGGAAGTCATCTCGCAGAAGGAGGCGGCGGAAAGGGTCCGGGAGGACGACCTCCACTCGGACCTAATTCGCCGCCGGCGAACCGGGCGGCGGAGGCGCGCTTACCAGCGCCTCATGCCGCCCTGAGTGTGGCCGCGGGTGGACGGGACGGGTTTTCCCCTCCACCCGCTGTAGTGGCCCCCCGCGAGGAGGCGGCGTCCGCGTGTGCCTGGACGTCGCCTAATTGAGAGGATTTTATCGGAAGGTGGTGCCCGCGCTTTTGCGGGCAGGCGCTAGGAGGGTTCCGGATGTCTTAATAAAGCAGTTCCCGGATCCCTCCTACTTAAGGCGCAGTACGGCACACCGTGTGGTTTTAGTCGGTTCGATTCCGACACACCGCCCCACCGAAAACCCCGGTGGGGTGACGGCCCGAGGGGGTTTCCACACGTACAAAAAAAAAAAAAAAAAAAAAGGCCCTAACTCTTCCCTCTCCTCTTTTCCCCTACCCACCTTAAAGGCTGGCAACGCACTTGTGACTCTTGAGTTGCAGGTGCGTGGGCATGGGCGGCGGTAGTCATTTACCATCAGGTGACTCGTCTGCTCCTTTGCCCACTATACTACAAAAAAAAAGTAGAATTGGGAATTTAGCATCCATCCGTTGTATTTGACCATTCGAATTTTTAGGATCATTCTAATAGGTCCTTTGTAAATGCAAACCTAAATATATCATCTTTGATAGTCTCTTGGAACACAAACCATTAAATTATACAAAACCCGCCCCGGCTTCGCACGGGTCAAAATTATACACCTAAACCTTCCTCATGAATCATGTCTATTAGTGAAATCGAACAGAAGAATTATCGCGAACAGACAGACAGACAGACTCGGCGGGGGACTTTGTTTTATAAAATTTAGTGATATTACTATCAGTACTTCGTTAGATATTTATTTATTTATTTCTCTGTCATTATAATACTTGACAATGGTTCACTGTCCATGAATATCACTTGAGGTGTTAGCATGATACCAGGGCTGCTTTTTACGAAGTAGTAAAATGCTGAGCTAACGACCATTTTTTGGCTCATGCTGAGGTATTTATTTATACTTGTTAATATTACATTTTTTCTTGAATATTTTGTGCCTTCGAGTGCATGGATACTAAATATGTTTCTTTTTTTCATACATGTGACATTATAATCTGTAAAACAAATCGTTTAATATAGTTGTAAACAAAAGTAATTAATAATGGTTGGCATCTCTGTATGAAAATCTGGTAAGTAAAGAATCTGGTGAGTTGAGGATCTGGTGTACTGCTCATAATCCTTTTATTTCACTATAAGTTGTAGCGATCCCTAACGACAATTAACAAAACTTGTTCCTACTATTATTTGGTACATAGGCTGCACTAAAAGTATCGGGAATGGAATATTTCCACTATTCCTATCATATTAAAATCTTTTTAATTGAAAACTCCTTGGTTTTAAAAATCGAATCCATTTATTTATTTAAAAAAAGATTATCGGTCTTCTCACAAGGTCTTCTCAATAGTCGTTGAGAAAATGGAATTGACTCGAGAACATTCAAGGGCGATGATTTATTATGACTTTCGAAGCGGTTTAACACAAAAACAGTGTGTTAACCGGATGCTTTCTGCATTTAGTGATGAAGCCCCATCCAAAACCACAATTTATCGCTGGTTTGCTGAATTTCAACGTGGACGTGTCAAGCTCAGTGATGATCCCCGTCAAGGTCGTCCAAAAACTGCAGTCACCCAAGAAAACGTTGATGCTGTGCGTAAGCTGATTGAGGAAGATCGACATGTGACATACCGCGAAATTCAGGCAAATTTAGACATTGGCATCAGTCAAATACAAATAATCTTACATGAACAATTAGGTGTAAAAAAGTTGTTTTCCCGATGGATATCGCATTTGCTCTGTGAAGAGCAAAAAGCGACTCGCGTTACTTGTACTTACTACAGAACTCTCGAAAGATTTCACGCAGGATCCTCAAATGCTGTATACAACATTGTATCAGGTGACGAATCCTGGATATAAGCGTACGAACTCGAAACAAAAAACCAGTCACGAGTTTGGGTGTTCGAAAATGAGTTAAAGCCAACTAAAATTGTTCGTTCACGGAGTGTTGCAAAAAAAATGGTGGCCACGTTTGTCTCCAAAACCGGCCATGTTGCGACTATTCCTCTTGAGGGACAAAGAACAGTTAATGCAAAATGGTATGCTAGCATTTGTTTGCCACAGGTCGTTTCCGAACTCCGTAAAGAGAACTGCAGCCGCCGCATCATCCTCCATCACGACAATGCGAGTTCTCACACCGCGCACAGAACAAAAGAGTTTTTAGAGCAAGAAAACATAGAATTATTAGACCATCCGCTGTACAGTACCGACCTAAGCCCTAGTGATTTCTATACTTTCCCTAAAATAAAGAATAAATTGCGTGGTCAGAGATTTTCGTCACCTGAAGAAGCTGTGGACGCCTACAAAACGGCCATTTTGGAGACCCCAACTTCCGAATGGAATGGTTGCTTCAATGATTGGTTCCATCGTATGGAAAATGTGTCAAATTTCGCGGAGAATACTTCGAAAAGCAATAAATACATTTTTAAATAGTAATGTTGCGTCACTTCCTTGATTCCTGAAATTTTCAGTGTAGCCCTCGTATTCATCAAATGCAAGAAAGCAGAAAAATTAACAACAAGTGGTCGAAAAGACACGCACACAATTTTACGCTTATGTACTTATTTACGCTTTATGTAGTAGGTATGTTTCTTTGTGTATGTTACTTCAGACCTCCGTTAAAAATTTCAACCGATTTTGTTACCATGCGAATTTGGAGAACATGTGACGAAGAACTTGGGATCCGGAGAAAGAAACACTTTAATGGACATAATATAATCAGTTGCAATCAGTGCAAAGTTTACTGTGTTGAAACCAACACTGGTCATCGCCTCACCGGGGCTAGCGGTGAAGTGGTGTATCACAGGTATGGCATGAGACTCAGGTATATCCGCGAAACGAAGTCCCCAAGAACCCCGACAGAGCTTGGCCGCCTCTTGAACAGTAGGAAGCCAAAGCAATGCTTCTGGGAGACCTTGACCCGTCAGAGAAGTGCTCACGGAACACATCGAGCCACCGTCTCAGGCCTTCTTTTGCTGGGGTAACTGGCAGCCTCGACCGTTATCCCCAAGCTAGTGCTCATAGAGTCTCTTTTCCGGGACGGGAGAGTACTAGCCACCTTTGTTGCGTGATCATAATTAAGGAGGGAAACCCACAACTCGCCTTCGACTTGTAAACCCCAATGATGACAACAGGCGAGGTTAACGAATTGCCATAGATATATTTCACATTGCTACCGAATATTCCTGAGGATGCCTCGTGTAGAGGCAAAACACTTGTCGATCTAATATTATATGGCAGCGAAGAACATATTACAACATGTCGTCTTCACCTTGTGGCAACATCCACTTACAATAAATATACTTAGAGCCATCTAGGTAAGATTAGTAAAACTATTACGTGACCACTGATTTTGCATCACGCAATGACAGTTATCACGCTGATTAGTGTTTTACCAATCGAAAATAGCTGTATTTAAGTATTGTCTCATCATATATGTTTCTTAAAAGAAAATTGTTACGAAAATGAAAAAATAAAGCTATTTGATGAACTGTTGCAAAAAATAATGTAAACATCAGGATACACATTTCAGGCATTTTGGTACACATTTGATCGGGATTGTACATGACGCTGCAATAAGCACGCTTGCGTTGCGCACACGCGTCCAAGACACTGCAGACTCAACGGCACGCGACCCACGCGTCACTTTATGTCAGTGTCTGCGCTACACATAAATTCATCGAACGCCTAGAGTAAAGACCAGCTTAGCCAGAACAAGCAACGCCAAAACAAGAAAGGATAAGAGCTTGCGTTGCCCAGAGTGTACAACAAGGTTTTCCAGCTAAGGACCTGATTGACTTATTGGAAATCAATAAAATTACCCAGGGGCAAGAGTGCCAGTACCGTTTCATTTTATTTTTCTGATTCGCTTGGCTACAGTGGATAAGGTCTGATAGAGATTTCCACCCAACCAAGTCTTGAATGACAATTGGCAGAAACAATGAGTCTTAGGGACTGCGATGAAAAAAAACCTCTGTAAAAATTCCGAGCCTGAGATTGGGGGGATTCACTGTGTTTGTCATTGTTATTTTCTTTTACCTGATTAACAAAAAATTTACGTATGGAGCTAGCAGGTGACAACAAACAAGAAAAACAGTAACTACGAGTATCTACCCTAGTTACTAAGCTTCATAGAGATGCGTCATATTATGTCAAGAGGCTGCCTCGTGCTTAGATAAACATAAACTCGTGATAATGTGATGTGTAAGGTAAATGAGGTATAAGATTGAGCCTTTAATTTGTCAGTTCTAAACTAGAGGGGATAGAACCATCTGTACCTCATAATGGGGTAGCCTGGTTTCACAGGCGGCCAAGTCTGCCGGGGTCCACAGGGCTTTTTCTTTCTAGGGCACACCTGAGGCCCCGGCTAAAACCCGGGCTTTGTGCATGTTTCTGTGGTACGTGCGGGCGGTACGTGGCGCTTGGCAAAAACCGGTTAATAGTAGATACATTACTCTATCCTTATCAAAATATACTTGGACATGTCTGACTTAAATCTTATCTAATCAAATATTGAATGAAATACCTCTGTGTCTTCTTAATCTCTTTGCAACCTATAATATTTGTTTTTATAAACAAGTAAAAACGCTCATTTGTTGGTCCCGTGTTATTTCGTGTAGTTAGCACTTTTTGTGATCGATCGTGAGATCCTATTCCAGGTTCTGGGTAATAGGAAATTCTCAACAGTAACTAGGAGTCAAGGAATTATGGCATTTTATAATTTCAGTGGGAGTAATACTTTTTTAAAGCTTTAAGGCTCCTACACACAACGCCGGTGGCACAGACCGCCGGTTTTTGCCGAGCGGCACGTGCCGCTGGCTTCTCCCGGGCGTCTTTGCGCCGGCACGTGCCGCCGAAACTTGCACAAAGCCGACGAGTATCATTCCAGACGTGACAGTCGTATAGAACGCTACTGATATGCACATTTTTTGGTGGGTTATCGATTATGATGAACAACGAAGTCCTCAGCATTGCCATCGCAGCTGTAGTTTTTATTTTAATCTGTAAAAAATTAAAAGCAGAAGAAGAAGGTTTTGGATGCGTCCAAGTTTAAAATATAGAAAATGGCAAATCGAAACAGTAATGAAAGAAAATTATAAAAAAGATGATGTCGAGTTTCGACATTTGCAAAACATTAAGTATGTTATTTGGGTTTTTAAGAATGACACAAAGATTTTAAATTTTTGCTGAATAGTAATTATGAAAAAAAAAATACTTTTTGGAGAGTAACTGCTAAAGAGAGGTTGGTTTAACTTCCTCTGAATTTCATTTTTGATGTGATAATATGTTATAAATTGATGAACGTCGGCTGCACGCACGAAGAAATGTCACGTTCCGCCTGAGCCGAGCGTGTAAGTGAGAGCGCGGGCAAGCGATAGATATGCACGATCGGCCTAAGCCTTCGGCTTGTGACGCATCTATCTCTCTTCCACTCCGTCGGCCGATGCGTCCGAGTAGAAGAGAGACAGCGGCAGCACACAACCTACACTTGAACTGTTTTGTCGACTGTTTATAAAGTGAAGTGAAAAGTTAATGTGGTTTCCATTGTTTATTACAACAACAATTGCGGCAAAAAAGGTAATTATTTTTGCATTTTTAGAATTTGATAAAATAAAATTAAAAATTAATGTTTTTAACCAGAGTTTGAAAATATTGTGTTTTCTTATGCCGTTATCACGTAAAATTATCGTCCGGAAACCGACTTTACAGACAACCAATTTTCGTCTATGTCAAGTATTGTCGCTATTGCATTCAGCGCGTCAAGTCGTTTATTTCTATCCTTATAATCGGAATTGCGAGTGTTCCACAAAACCTCATTTACGTGAAATTGTTCAGTGAGAAGCAACATTATCCCAATGGAACATTTGACAGTCTAAATCGGCACCCATTCTTGCAGTACCATGATACAAATGCTGCAAAATATTCCAGCCAAGAAAGGTTTTTTTCAGTTTGAAGGAGACTTACAGAAATATAAAGAAGACATATTAACACTACATATTATAAAAGCAAAAATTAATTTTTTTTAAAAAACCTACGACGGTTAAAACTTAATCGAAAAAGGGCAAAATAATTTTAAAACCCCCGACTTAACAAGCTTATGTAACGAAAGATAATAAAACAATAGGTATCAGTTTTCATAGCACTTTCTAACCTTCCTATTTGTTTCTCGAAGATATACTTAGATGTGGCAATAATAAATAACATATTCAACTACCTATGAACTTAGTAAACAACCAAAGAATATCCGTCGGGGGTTGCCATCTCTATTTCAAATTTCAATTAAAATTAAGATATCCTGTGTTATTACATTGTACATAAATTCAACTTCAACCTAAATCAACCATCGTCTGTCCGCGATAAACTGAAAAATTACTGAACGGATTTTCATGCGGTTTTCACTAATAGACAGTGTGATTCATGAGGAAGGTTTTGGTATATAATTTGTACCCGTGCGAAGCCGGGGCGGGTTGCTAGTGTAATATATAAAAAATCATGTTACTTTATCTGTCTGTTCGCTCATATTTTTAACCGACGAAAAAAAAAGGAGGTTCTCAATTCGACCGTATATATATAATATATATATATATATATATATATATATATATATGTTTGTTCAGCCCTCTCTCCGTTATTTATGAACCGATTTTGATTCATTATCTAAATTTTATATGTACCTACGTAGAAATGGACATGGCTATACGTAGGTAATTAATCATTTTATTATTTGGCGCCGACTCAAAATAAGTTTATATAAAATTTGATAGTTTATGTAAATAAGCTCAAGACTTAAGAGGTTTATTTATTTATTGCTTTTTACTTATTTCGTCGGTTTAATTTTTTGTTAAAAAGATTTTTTTTGCTTTCCTAAATGGTTGAATGATTGATGCATTTTTGAGGGAGTTAGAGAAATAAGGGAATGGAAGGGAAACCTATTGTCAGTGTGAGTTGGACCAGGGACATCATAATGTCAAGACGTTATGAGCCTAGGTGGAACAATATATAAACAACTTCTTTTGATTTTATCGACTTTCGTTATATGTACAGCAAATATTTTACAATTATAATAATCATGGACCATCATCATCATAGTCATGGACTCAGGTTCATAGTCGTGGTCGATGTAGCGGTTCTTGACGATGTGCTTGTACACGAAGGCGGACTTCCTGGGAGTGCGCGTGCGCGCTGGATCCTCAAAGTCTACGTTGTAGATGCCGAAACGCTCGCTGTGAACAAAATACAATCGCTCTTGAATCTATAAATATTATAAAGCTGAAAAAAGGTTTGAAGTGAACAGACAAAATGAAATAGAACTTTTCGAACGTGGGATTAGCTCATTAAAAAGTGATTTGAAGCTAATGAAGATTTGATTTAAATCAAGGAATGTATTATCAAAAGTGTTAAGAAACTTCAGAACTTACGTATAACCGCGCATCCATTCGAAGTTGTCTATCAAACTCCAGGCCATGTACCCCTTGAGGTTAACACCCTCATCTCTGGCGTCCAGTATATCTTCCAAGGCTGCCCTGTAGTACGCAGCCCTGTCGTCATCAATTAGGTCACGGTCAGGAGTGGTTGCCCAGCCGCTTTCGGTGACGTAAAAAATTGGACTATTGTACTTTTTGTTTAAATACATTAGAGAATTGTAGAGACTTTTTGGAGCCATCTGTAAATAAATATTACGATAAATAAATAGGTAAAGGGGACAGAGGGCAAAGGTAATGAATTGTTTTACAATTCTTTGTCGTCTGTTCGTCAACCGATTTCATTTTTATTCACACGCTTTATATTAGCTTGACCTGTATCTATCTATGTATGTATGAAACAGAATCTTTCAACGTACATAGTTTTCACCAACTTCAAGACGTCCGATTAACTTGAAAATTTTGCACATGTATCAAGGACTGATGAAAGAAAGAAAGAAATATATTTATTTTGCACTCATACAGGTACAAGATATTCCAGGAAGAGTGTTACAACAAATATAACAAAAAAGAAAAATAAAAGGCACCTCCGCATGAGCCAAAAATGGTCGTTAGCGTAGCACTGTGCTATACTTCATTAGTAGTAGCGCTGGTATTATGCTAACACCTAGAATCATATTCACGGACAGTGAGCCATCGTCAAGTTCTGAGAGAGAAATAAATAAATATCTAATATCTGATAATAGTAATGCAATTAATAATTGAACTATATGAAAAGAAAAATAGATTAAAAATTTATAAATTACGCATTCGTGCCATGCTGCGCAGAAACTAAACGCTCCGGCGCCAGTTCTATTTAATCTGTGCAACGCGGGAGTTTTTGAAATATCAACTAGGACGCTTGGGTCCTACATATTACTTGGGTACTACATATATTATACATACATAAATACTAGTTTAGTAAACATAATATGGGAGCTGCAAGAAATTCCAAGTAATTTGAATAATTAATTATAAAATTTACTAACTTAAGTGCTTTATTTCTGTATAGGAAACATTAAGAAGGAAGTCAGTTGACGTGAGATTTACGTACTACTATTTATATAAAATTTGTTTTAATTAATGATTGAATGTTGCCAGATTGAGCGATGACTACAAGATTGTGTGTCAGCCACAAAGTGAGAAATTTTTCTAAAACGTAACTTCACAGTAAAGTTAATGGTCAGGAGAAGATACCCCAATACAAGACTTAAAAATAGGTAAGGAAATAAATTGTAGTATATAAAACTAAAACAATACGGCTTAATAGCTTATAACAGTTTGCTAATTTAAAGCGTGTTTTTTCAGTGTTTTAAACTATAATTTTATTTATGTTTTGTAGTGACGAGCTAAAAATTATTTCCAAATAGTCATAATTCCCTACTTTTGACGGAACTATATTTTTATCAAAATTAATTAATAACGGTCGAACCTCGACTTCCTTGCAATCACGACTACAGTAAAGAAATGTTGTGTAATGATAGTCTCAATAATATCCTCTTCAGCGACCTCATGCCTGCTGTGCGCGTGACTCTCTAAAGCGTAGGATGACGCAAAGCTCTCTCATGGCAGCCATTGGTTTAAGCCCTTTAGTAGCTTATGGATTTTTGCAGCCCAAGACTTATCGCAGGCGTTACAGATAATTATAAAAACATTTAATTCGATCACATCGCAGCATCGTATCACATGCAGGTACGGTGAATCATTACATCCGCATCGTGTCGGACGTAAGTGTTGTTTGATTGATTACATTGAAGTTTTTCAGCAAATTTAACTTCAGCTGTCCTTACAGTCCCTATAGGTATATATAGATACAACACTAAAATATTATCGATAAAGCCACTTGATACTCCAGTACATACCGTCAGCCATGATGCCGCTGATACAGGCCACTCACTAGGAACAAAAGTACCAACATCTAAGTCATCATCAAGAGACGGTACAGCGACGAGTTCTTTGTGTTCTGTAGCCGAAATCAGGTAACTCGTGTAATGATTCAAACCAAAAAAGTCTGATGAACCACGCGCCCAGAGTCTTTCCTCCTCTGTGAATTCCGGCAAACGTGACTTGGAGAATCCTTGTTGTGCGCTTTTTTGAGCAACCCTTTCTGTAAGTTCTTTAGGAAATCCACCCTCATTAGAAAATATAGGCTCGGTGTACAAACCAGACTGAAAGGAAAGTATTTGATTAAAATATTAAGAAACTTTACAAAATGAATAGTCAGATAAGTGAATCATAGCCTCTATTACATACATCACCCTGTCTCTTGAGTTCGGCAGCAAACTCATCCTCAGCAGAATCCGTGAGAGGTCCAAACCAGTCGACATGGATGGTGATACCACACACTCCACCTTGTGTTGGTTTGAAGTCATTGTTGTAAGCGTGGTATGCGTTAGCGTGAGCAAGAACTAGATGTTTGGCGCATAAGTACGTGCCTACTGCTGATGAGTTCAAGGCAGGAGCCTTGTCAGTGGAACCATAGCCTAAATAACACACTTCTTTAGGTTCGTTGAATGTGATCCAATATTTAACCTTATTTCCGAAGTTTTCATAAACAACTCTTGCATAGCCTTCGAACCACTCAGGAAATAGAGGGTTGGCGAAACCTCCGAGCTCTTGGAGTTTTTGTGGAAGGTCCCAGTGGTAGAGGGTGACCATGGGCTGAATATTGTACTTAAGCATCTCGTCAATGAAGTTGTTGTAGAACTCGATGGCAGCAGGGTTAACTTCGTTGGCGAAGCCCGTAGGGAGGATTCTGGACCAGGAGAGAGATAAACGATAGGCGTCGAGACCTAACTCTCTCATGATTTCAACATCACGCTTATAATTATGGTAGGAGTCAGCAGCGATGTCACCGTTGCTCAAATCCACGATATAATGTGGTTTGTTGTGGGTCATGTAGTCCCAAATGTTTTCACCTTTGCCTGGTAAAAAAAAGCCAAATGATTAGCAAATAATATAAACGTTAATTTGGATTGAAAGTGAGTAATATATTGACCTACCATCTTCATCCCATGCACCCTCAACCTGGTAGGCAGCAGTGGCACAGCCGAACAGGAAGTCGTCAGGGAAACTTCTTTGTTGCTTCACCGAAAGGCCGCTAGAGGCCACGGCTATTAAACTGTTGAAATAATTGATTTACGTAATTCTAGTAGTTGTATATTGTAGAATGCAAGTTGTAGACTGAAAGTCAAGCTCTAAATAAGTTCTAGGACGGAAGATATTTCACGTCTTTTAAAACTTCTGACTGCTTCTGTATATATACATGTGACGATTCCCGCTTTAGGAATATTCCTGTGTGGCGGGGGGCTTCACAAACATTAAAAAAATGGACACAAAGAACACCCTGGAGATAACTATTTGTGGATCACACAAATTTTTGTTCCGTGGACTTGAAGCCACAACACTCGGCGCGGCGTAATGGGAGGTGACCACTTAAACCATTGCGCCATCCGTGCAGTCGAATTAATTATTTGATATCGAATAAAGAGGTTTGTAAGATGCATATTATCTATGCCATGTTTAGAACCTACTTAGGACACATTTTTTGTTTTTCATGTTTATTTAAGAACTCCCACTTATTACACAAAAAGTATATTAAATGTTAAGTAGGAAACTTTTTTCACAGTGGAAGAGCCATGCTTTGGCACGTATGGGCCGGTTCGACCGGAGTGATACCACGGCCTCACAGAAAACCGGGAGTGAAGCAATGATTGCATTGCTTTTCGCCGAGTGAGTGTGGTTACCGGAGGCCCTACCCTTCACTTTTCCTCCCTCCCTTCCCCGCCCCTTATTCCCTCCCATCCCTTACTCCCATCTTAAGGGCCAGCAACGTACTTGTGACTTTTGAGTTGCAGGTGCTCATGGGCGGCGGTAGTCACCATCAGGTGACCCGCCTGCTCGTTTGCCCCCTATAACATAAAAAAGAATTAAAATATTTCACATAGAGCCATTTGAAAAAAAAAGTCAGTTACGGCCAAGGTACAACACCTCCGTTGTACCTACCATGGACCCACTAATAAACCTCTCAGAAAAACATTGCTTTTATTGCAAACCTACATTAAATCTTGTCTATAATAAAATGTTTTTTATTAATATTAGGATTATTCTTTCTTTTTCGTCTTCCCAGGGATATGGCATTTCATCTCCTTTGTCTAGCCAATTCCAGCTCTTCTTTTTTATATAGATATATTGTTAAAATAAAACGTAAAAGGCCAAAATTTACTCAACAAAATCCACAATACAAACAAAACTTGATGTCCAATTGTATCTAGATTTGTAAAAAAAAAAAATTATTAAAAAACATGTTACTAATTTAAAAAATAATAAAAATACGACTGGCCTGACATATTTTATTTTTAATGTTTTTTTTTTAACTTTATAGCCAGTGTCACTCGGGATTATGTTAAGGATTCTAAGGATAACCGATACATCC
Organism: Euplagia quadripunctaria; assembly: GCA_963859945.1. Lineage (NCBI taxonomy): Eukaryota > Metazoa > Arthropoda > Insecta > Lepidoptera > Erebidae > Euplagia > Euplagia quadripunctaria. The sequence continues at coordinate 13,050,265 of OY982582.1, read as the reverse complement.
AAATCTGTTCATCTATTTGGATGTTGTTCAGCATTTTCATAAATTAATATTTATAATTAATACGATGACTACCACTTCATTAGAAGAAGTACGTTAATGTATTGTTTTACGGAACCTGCATCAACTAGTGAAGTCATTTAATAAAATAATGTTCATAAAAATATTTGTTTCTTCTAAAACTATGAGAGATATTCGCGGTAGTCAGAGTGTTAAGACTCAAGACATAATATTCTGATAAATATTACACAACGCGTACTAGTCTTAATTTAACCTAATAGGTCGGGGAAAAGGTCATTTTGTATGAATAAAATTTAGACAAAATCTCTGGTTGTACTGTTTGTATCTGGCTGCTTTTAATATCAAGGAATATTTAAATTTAAATAAAAAAACACACTTTCCCGCCATTTTTCAATTGTTTTTCTGTCCGCCAAAATGAGTGAATCTAACGAAGAAATTCGATACATTCTGAAGTTTATTACAAAAAAGGAAAAAATGCAACTCAGGCTGCAAAAAAAAATTGTGACGTTTATGTACCTAATGCAGGATCAGTAAGAATAGCACAAAGTTGATTCAAGCGTTTTCAGTTTGGGAATTTTGATGTCATGTACGGATAAAGTCGATGCCATTTTTGAAACAGTGGAGCAAGATCGTCATATTAGTAGTTACGATATAGCCAAGCAACTGTTAATTGACCACGAAACGGTTTTGACGCATTTTAAAAGTCTGGCCATACAGTAAAGGTCGATATTTGGGTGCCACACGAGCTCACTAAAAGAAACCTAATGAATCGTTTACTCATTTGAGATTTTCTATTGAAACGTAATGAAACCGAACCGTTTTTGAAATGATTGATCACTGGTGATGAAAATTGAATGACCGACGACAAAAACGTGCGAAAAACATCGTGATCAAAGGGTAGTCAAGCTCCACAGACTGTAGCGAAACCCGGATTAACACGCAAGAATGCTGATGCTGATGAATGTGATACATTATGAGCTTTTACCGTCAGGTAAAACCATCGATTTGGATCTCTACTCCCAACAGCTAATGAGACTGAAGCAAAAAATTAAGAAAAAACGGCTGGCATTGATCAACAGAAAAAGAGTGGCCTTTCATCATGATAACGCCAGACCACAGACGTCTTTGGCCACTCAGTAAAAATTGAGAGAACATAGTTGGGAAGTGTTAATGCATCCACCATATATTATATTCCAGACCTTGCACCCGTAGACTTTACGTAGATACCTGTTTCGGTCTCTTCAGAATTCTTTAGGAAGTGTTAGGTTAACATCAAGAGACGACTGTCAAATCTACTTGTCACAGTTTTTTTATCAAAAATCTCAAGATTTCTATAGCAACGGGATTATGTCACTACCTACAAGACAGCAACAAGTTGTCGAACAAAATGGCACATATATATATATTATAACTTTGATAAAAAATATCTTGAATTTGTAAATACAATACGATGAAACTTTTCCCCGACCTTATAGATAATAATTTACATGTATACATACCTAAGTAATATCAGCAGCTTCATGATTGAAATACGCGATAATCCACTATGTGTTCGCTTATATATTATGTAAAGCTTTATCACGTTTTTATGTTTATCTGTGCCCCCACTTTCCAAAAACACTTGACATAATCTGACTTTAAGATAGTTTTTGTTTTTCTTGTTTGTTACTATCTTACGATATACTTTACAAAACAATACGTACAAAAAATGTTTTTTGTCTTCGTGTAGTACCACGATATTAGGGCAAAATCGTTGCTGGTGATCCTACTTAAGAAAATTTTGGCCTGAACCACCTCCCTCCTCACCCCGTCTAGATCGCAAAATAAGAGCGAGGAGTCCCGCTTAACAAAGTTTTTTGCCCTCCGCTCTGGACCAAAACCTGGTTACGCCCATTAAATCTGAAATAACGACGATAGATACACAAAATATTTCCCACTGCCGTCTCTGAAGCTTTCCCCTCCCTCACAAGTCTATTAATGGAATTTTGAACAAGATCTGTGCCAGACCTTGCCCACTATCGAATGAATAAATAATATTATTAGGAATATAAAAATATTGCCATGTATGAAGATTTGATAAAGACATTTTCTGCTGACCTCACGTCCGTACGGGTATTCCACTTCAGTGAATGCACCACTAGGCTCGTCCGACCACTGTCTCATCCAAACACAGGTACCATGTGCACGGCTAGAAACACCGCGGCCAATTAACCTAAGACGCATATCGCAGTATAGGTCAGCTGATTCGGTTGGACTGCGTGAATTCTACGCATCGTACCCGTGGAGGCAGCTTTATTCCACATTAGAGGATCCCGACTCCTGCGCAGCTGCTGTCGATGAGACGATCCAAGCGGGTATGGAATGTTTAATACCCAACTCACTAGTAGCTGCGAGAGCAAAAAAACAGACCTTGGTTGAATCGGCCCTGTAAGGATGCTTAAGCAAACCGCATACAGGGCTTGGACCAAGGCTGAAGCTGATAACGATCCAAACACATCTGATGTGAAACGTAAATTAAACGCTGCCTCGAGGTATTTATAGTAAGAAAGTAATTGCCAGAGCTAAATTCGATTTCGTTGGCAGAATTGGTGAGAAACTTGCTAGCTACCACTCTGGAAGTCGCTCCTTCTGGTTCGCCAAAGCAGCCGAGGGCATTTTTGTCGGTCGTTCTTACCACCACTGCGAAATGCTGCTCTGGATCTGGCCCATAGCGCAAAAGAGAAAGCCGATATTCTGGGTGTACTCTCTTTGCCTTGAACTCAACTTTGAACGACGATGGCAGCACCGTACCGACTACCATCCCGCGGTGCGGGTACTCTATGCCGGAAATCAGAATTTCACAAAGGGATGTCCGGCGGGAGTTCCTGTCTCTAAATGTTCACAAGTCGAGTGGGCCGGACGTCATACCAGTGTTTGTGCTTAAACAGTGTGCTCCTGAGTTGTGTCTCGTGCTTACGCATCTGTTCGGGCTCTCATATCACAAAAGGCAAGTTCCGTCTTCGTAGAAGACCACCCTCGTATATTCAGTGCCAAAAAAAGGTGACAGATCGAATTACAGGCCTATAGCTATCACCTCCCTTCTCTCGCACGAAGCTGCTACAATACCTAGAAGAACACGGGCTGATCAGCGATGGTGATCTTCTAGTGTATCTCACACACCGGTGGGCTTCGGCTATTGAGTGTCAAGACGAGGCATTAGCGGTCAGCTTCGGGTCTGGCATCGCGGCCTTCTGTCAAAGCTGCCATCCTACAGATTGCCTGAGGGATTTTGCAGATGGATTGCCAGCTTTCTGTAAGAGCCGTGGTAGACGGCAGCTGCTCAGAAAGCATGGACATTAATGCTGTCGTCCCACAAGGTTCTGTGCTATCGCCAACGCTGTTTTTGCTGCATATCAATGAAAAAAAAAATGAAAAAAAAAAGTGTCACGACAAGACTGTTGTCTTGTCATGTTGTTTATTGATGACATCCATTGCTATGCAGATAAAGGCACCGGGGATGCCTATTGCACGGGCCTTGTCAGCATTTCTCGTTCCATTGTGTTAGAGAGTCACGAATTCGAAAACGTCATGCACACTTTTACACACAATGACAAAGTGACAATCGTATACCTAACGCTTTATTTTTTTGTTATCGGAACGCTCGTATTTTGTATTATAAACCGTTTAGTGATGTACAACATATCGGCATCGTATATCGATAAAATATAAACTTTGCTGATATGGAAAAATATCAAACAAAGTCATTTTCATCAACTAGTCTTAACACTAAAAGACCGGCCGAAGAATCACACGAATAATGGCATGCTCCAAAGCGTTATGCCTCACAAAATACCCATCTCAATGGAAGTCGTCAAGTTGATCAGCAGTGCAAAAGGTTTAGACCCATGAGACCATCAAGAATATCATTAGTAAGTTTACCAATCGTTATCATTTGTAATACAAAAATGGCATAAAGTTGCCATCCTAAGGTTCTCAGTAGTATATATAATTAACATATGGGTATATGTTAAAAAATAATTACCCTCGTGGCGAAAGCCTGGTGGTCTACCACTAAGTAACATAGGATGTCAACTTTGAGGAAGGATGAAAAAACCCCAAAAGTAGTCCTGTCCTTCCAGCTTTTGTTAAAGAAAATTTGCCAATGGAATTATAGAAGTTGGGTTATTAAGCCTCCTATGAAATAAGACTTAAATCGAAGTATAACAACGACTTACCATGCCCACCAATTCTCGTACAACTTTTTTTGGAGTTTACTCCTTATCCTCGACGCATGTAAGTAGATATGTAATATATATATATATATATATATATATATATATATATATATAGAATATATATTTTACTGTACAGCGTATATTTTGTGATAAAAATTTATTAAAAATAATTAAGTGATTAGAAGCATTAACGGTAGCGTAATGGCTAAGGCATCGTGGTTGCAGGTTCGACCCCACCCAGTGCACAACCGACGTGAACCCACATTTAGCTTAGCTGGAGGGGTTAACAAGAATACTAGTAATGTGTGACCCACGTTACTGATATACCTACTTTAACAAAAAAAAATATTTGATAGTCATGGTATATTCATTTTTACGAGCGAAAGGTCAAGACAATTTCATGAAGATAAACTTTGCCCTTTATAGTATGAATATGTCTATAGTATGAAATTTATAGTATTTGAACCAGTGATGGGCGTAGCAAGTTACTTATGTAATCTAATTAATAATTTCATTATAAAATAATTTCATCGTTATGACACAGTATTCAATTACATTGTAATTTGGATTACATTTGTGCAATGAAATTAATTACAATGTATTTCAAATTCAAAGTATTTCAGTAACAAATTACAATGTAACTGTTATTTGTATTATTAATCCAATTACTTTTTGCCCATCACTGATTTGGACGCGCTACCCGTATTTGAAGATAATGGAAAATTAAAATAATTCAACACTCGGCTCGGTTCTCGGTAGTAGCGCGATGACAATAGTAGAGTGGCGCGAACGGGCCGTGTGTCACATTACCCTTTTTTTATCATGTGGAAACCCCCACGGATCATCACCTCACCGGGGGTAGCGGTTAAGTGGTATGTCGGAATCGAACCAACTAAAGTCACACGGTGTTCCGTCACAAATGAGTCTTGCAAGAGACTCGGGTAGGTACATCACAGGAAAAAGGCCGGTTCCATTCCATAACATTATTATATATATTATTAACATTTTTTTTTATTGTTTGATTGTTTGTTTGTTTAAACGCGCTAATCTCTGGAACTGTCCGTCAGATTTGATACTCCTTATAACACCAGCTATCTGCCAGTAAAAATCGATCCGCCTGTTCCGGAGATTAGATGAAACAAACAGAGAGAAGAAGAAGAGAAAGAAAGAAATGATTTTTTGGTAAATATACCGCGTAAACATGTATCCGAATACAATTAGTAAAACGCTGTTATTATGAAATTACAAACAGACACTTAAATTTTATTTATTTGTATGTATGTGCTTCATGAGTTTCCACTAAAAAGGCAAGAATAACTTTAAAATATTCACGGAATTTTCTAGATTAAAAATCAGCAACTCGTAAGAAAAATAATTTTCTATGCTCCTTATCTCTTGGAATAAGATAATACAATAGATAGAAAACATCCGAATTATCTGAAGCAAAAAAAAAGGGTTTTTATTTATTACCTGACTTTTAACTTGAGAATTAAAGTGTTTACTACCTCTGCAACTAGAATTTTAATTTCTTTTACCTCCCTAACTCAAATTAATTAGTTAGAATGTGTCTAAACATCTACAAGTCGAATGTTTCATTACAAAATCCGCTTAAGTCGAAATCGAATGATTGAAATAATTTTCATCCCAATGTTTTTTTAATATTTTATAGCGTTAATTGCCAGGTTTAATGTTGATTAAGTACATGTGCTCACGACGTACTGTCTCTGGTGTAAGTACAGACAAAAGTCCGCCATTTTCTGCTCTTACACACCCCACTTCGACTACTATCATTAAACATTTTAAGCAAATGAATCGGTTTCGGTGACTTCTTAATTGACCTTATTAAAACTGTGACATTTAAAGCTATTTTGAATTAATAAAAACGGTTGGCTACAAAAGGGATATAATGTCACAAAGAAAGGTAGTGTACCTACCTTTCTTTGTGACATATAATAAATAAAACATTTAAAAAATTCAAAAGATTTTTAATGTTATGATAAATCTTACCCAGTCACATCAAAATTAAATCAAATCAAATCAAACCAAAATATTTTATTTCAATAAAACCAATTATAGACAGTTTTGAATTGTCAGGAGTAGGAGTGAGTGAGAATTAGTCTCTAGAAAGACACTCGACACTCTTTTTCTACATGTTTTTTTTTACAATTTTATGGTTATATTGCTTATATGTGAAAAATATATGTAAGATAATATAATGTTGAAACATATAAACACTCCCGGTAAGGAATACTCTAGTCAGTTTAAGTAATATTAGTCGTTAGGCCAAACTAACGGCATCCATTGCAACATGACGCACGCATCAGCCATCATCCAAGTCAACCATATTGAAGGGAACTGTACGACCTGACACACGCTACCATTACCAGGACTTCTAAACGAGCAGGATATAATCAGAACTGTCAGGCTACTGCCTATAATAACTTGACCCATCTCACACATTTTAAAAATATAAGTTAATAATATTGACTACACAGTTTTCACGTGTACAATTCCACGATTTTTTTGCGACGACTTTTTCAAAATGAAACATTAAAATTCATGTCATATCTTTAATAATATTTATACAAAATTCTACGTAAAGAATATATGTCAGAATAAAACTAAAACTAGTACATAAGTGAAAATTAAGCAGAATCTAAAGACCATTACGACCATTCTTTTAATTTTCTTCTAATCATTTTTCTAAGCATTTTATCAGCTACATAAACATCTAGTTCATATTTACAATAAGCTCATAGATTTACACTAATAACAAGAGATTGCTAACTAGATAAGCTTGTTTACAGCCTTTAAATTATTTAATCTTCACAGTTTAAGAATTTAAGAAGTGTTATGATTTTACTTTGTTCCATGAGATCAGGGATAACTCTGATCTATACACAAATTAAATGAAAGCGTAACGTAGGGAACGGAATGTTTAATAAAAGATATTCAAGTTTCAATAGAAAATAATCGGTTACAATTATCATATTAATGGTATCCCATTATATATATAAAAGTTATCACAAGATAAGTGAAAATGGAAATTCTTAACAATTAGAAAACAATACCAACTTTTCAGGTCAACCTCTTTCTACAAAAATGTGTACTGCAAAACCATAGAATTTTTGTGAGGGTTCCAATCATTTTTATTTAACACTAGCAGCGCCCCGCGGTTTCACCCGCGTAAGTCCCGATCCCGTGGGAATATCGGGATAAAAAATAGCCTATGCGTTAATCCAGATCTCCAACTATCTACAGACCAAGTTTTATAGCAATCAGTTCAGTGGTTTTGGCGTGAAAGAGAAACATCCATCCGTCCATCCATCCATCCATCCAAACTTTCACACTTATAATATTAGTGGGATAAAAATCGTTTTTTGTTTAACATGTACAGTCACAGCAGAGATGAAATTTATGTAATTTAATCCATAAATACATACATAATTATGAAACTTTTATATAAGGGTTTACAGAAAAATACAACAATAACATAGTTATCTTTTAAAAAAAGGATTACCGACTTCAAAGCGCCTATATCATGATAAACTGTAATAAACGGTATTCTTCAATTCAACTTTCCTCCCCTAGAGGGGGAATATGTTCTTCAAATTTGAATGAGACCAACCTGGAGTATTCACCAATGCAAAGAAAAAAATCATCGCCCTAAAATATTTTCGCGTTAATTCCATTTTTGCTATGGACGACGAACTTCAACTAGCGATAATATTGGTTGTCTGTAAATTCCGTTTACAGATGATAATTTTACGTGATAACGTCATAAGAAAACACAATATTTTTTAAACTCTGGTTAAAAACATTAATTTTTAATTTTCAAATATTATTTACAGTTTTTGCAAATTTAATTTAAATAATTTGTTTAAATATAATCACAAACAATTAGTTATCGAAAGAAACTGAAATCAAATCAATGTCAATAAAAGAACGCTTAGGCCGGTCGTGACTCTCATCATTGTCCCGCGCTCTCGCTTGCACGCTCGGCTCAGGCAGAACGTGACAAAGAGAAATGCTTTTTCGTGCGTGCAGCCGGCTTTCATCGAATTATAAGACTTTATCACGTCAAAAGAATGATTGAAATCGGTTCACAATGGACGAACAAATCTTTAATTATTCGATTTTGAGTGGTTCGGTTTTAATTTATCTAATTTCCAGTAGCTTAATATCAATTGCTCTTAACCTTTTACAAAATATAGTTTTTCCCGATGCAGGAACATGAATTATTGATAAGATCTCCTGTTAATTCATTTTCAACTCCACTTCACCAAATGCATTCTCACGAGCATAAAGTGTTTAGCAACCACATTAAAGTAATCGTATCGTCACTTGTGAAATACTTACTATTGATTGGTTCCGGTACCCGTACCACGGTATCATATTGCAGCAGCCATGAGGAAATATATATGTATATATATATGAGAAGAAGAACTGAAAACCTGCCCCTTTTTTTTTAAGTCGGTTAAAAATAATGAAGTTGTGAAACGACCGCAGCTTGATAGCGTATAAAAATACGATATAAGATATATCGACATATCGATAGATTGTGTTTTGCTTAGGCAATCCCTGTGCCAAAAGCGGTCATAGTCACGAATCCAATTTTTTTTTTATCAAACACATAAGTTTTAAAAATATGTTTTAAATATATAACATCTCAAAAATAAACTAAGTATTCACTGCATATGTTAAGTGTAATACAAAATAATTTTGTGTAGGTATATATTCTACAAAATAAACACTTTGAAAATAGTATTGAACTTTTATTACTGTATGTTACACCACAATCTGGATGTAGACTGGCCTGCTGGCCTAGTGGTTAGTGACCCTGACTGCTATGCCATAGGTCGTGGGTTTGATTCCCACCCGAGTCTGGGTGTTCTTTGTGTCCGTTGTTTGTATGTTTGTAAAGTCCCCCGCGACACAGGAGTAATTCCTAATGCGGGAGTTGCCATTTTATAAAAAAAAAAAAAAATCTAACAGAATACGACACCATTATTATTTATTATATTTACCCGTTTAAATATACAAATATTACGACGAAAACACCAAAATTAAAACTGAAAATTTTGTGGCATTTAGAGACTAAATTTTTCAAAACCGGTCTCACTGTCAGGTTTATTCTGTCTCTTTCTCACACCTAGGTTTCTGTATAAGGCTAAGCATGAGTCATTTTCAAATTACCTATATGTACATTACTACTGAATGTGGTGTCCTCATAAAATAATCCTTTCTAAATCCGTGGTTCTAACCAGAATAGTATTTTTGACAATTCTCAGACTATTTTAAACATAAACTGCTATCTATCTATTATTAAAAAGCAACAAACTTTGGTAAAAACTTTAACTATGTTACGTTTGAAGATGTGAAACCAAAATTTTAGCGGTACATTTTTGAAGTGAAAACTTCTTTAGCGGCGTTGGGCACTTTTTGAGATGGGTAAAAAATGTTAAACTCGTGTCAGGACACGTGACCCTGATCGAAAATGTATGGAAAATATGTCCGAGTGTCATATATTAAAAAAAAAAAAATTATGACGAGTTTTATATTTACATGTACAGCGTCAGACAGACATGGAGAGGGAGGGAGCGAGGGAGGGAAGGAGAGAGGGAGAGTGGGAGAGTGGGAAAGTGGGAGAGGGAGAGAGAGAGAGAGACGCTAATACGCTAATAGATCCACTAGTGGGCGCATAAACATTGAGTTCTGTCAACTCTTTATTAATTAATATCACCAACCTGTTAATGTGACGTTTTAAGTTCGTCGTACTCGTATCGTTTAAGATTGTACTTCTGTTGGCAGTCCCATGACTGCCTCTTTTTTTTTGTCCCCCCTACTTTAACAATATTTAAAACGCACTTTTTATTGGATTTTCTTTTTTAATTGACCTATTTTTTTTAAATAAAGTTGAAACAAAGTTCTAGTGTTTAGCCTATCGGATAATTTATATAAATTGACGTTAAATAAGTTAAAATAACAACATTTAAAAATGTCCCTAAAAATAAAACAATTTCTTGACACTGTCTTACTGACGTATAATTAACAAAAAAAATAACACAAGGAGTACAATTTCAACTTAAAGAACTGAATGCACTTGTTATGTCACTTCTTGAAATTTACTGACGAAACAATTTCATGACTTACATATTTCTTGAAAATGACCGTATATATGTTACAGGTAATGCTAGAAGATGGAGTAAACCTAGGTTTACCCGGGTTGACTTAGTATTATCCAAGCTTCTTGGGTAAAGTCCGAATAATATGTTAAATAAATTTTTAATCGGGGTTTACCCATACTCACCTAGGTCTACCCAACTCTGGCTGGGTAATGTAAAAAATTTGTCTAATTAATTAGTGAAATGAAAATTCAAGGGCATTTTAAACTTTTATTATTTTAAAAACATACAAAGGCGAACGTAATCGCTTGAAGAGCATAAACTTAATAGCTTTAATAGCAAAAACTAATAGCGGGCTGAAACATGATATATTTAATAGCACAAACATATTAAAACTTTGTATGACAATTAGTTCAAAGTACTACCAATCGTTTTTATTAAAATTGAAATTATTTATTTGAGCAAGATAAACTACTGTGACATTTTGAATTGCCTAATTTTCCTGCAGCTTTGCATGAACACTTTTTTGTAGCACATTTTGTTTTGCAATTACACCTTTTATAACCCTGGCCTCCTGAAAGCGACTGTTCATTTGCAAGCTCTCGTAAGCTTTTTTTTCTGGTGATATATTTTCGATATCAATCAGTTTATCATGACACACAGAAAACTGATTCCTTGAGAACATTTCCTCAATAGTACCACGTTCGTTTCCTAGCTTGTACAGATCATCAGCTTTTTCTACAACTGCCATAAGCACGTTCCGAAACTCGCCTCTTCCTCTATCGACATCTGGTATTTGGACTCTTACCTTATCTCCAACAGAACATGGAGAAAATTTTAAATTAGATTAGATTTTCTAAACTCAATCGGGCAGATAATCTATGTTCATTTATATTTTGTTGAGTAGTACAAATTTCACACAAGTTTATTTCTTTGTGCCTGGATTCATACATCTACAACACCCCATTTCGTCTTTCTTTTTGGCCGTTTCTTCTGAACTTATTTCTAGTAAAACTTCTCTTTCACCTTCTTTTGTATTTAAAACTTCTGTTTCGATTTCCTTTCTCATCTCCTTGTTCTTTAAGTAATCATTCTGTGATTCCAGCTCTACATTAAGTAAATCTTCTTGAGATTCTTGTCTAGATTCCGGTACCTCTTCTTGGGGTTCTGGACTAGATTCTGCTCCGGTAGTAAATTCCGTCAACATGTTCTCGAGCTCTTCCTCAGTGTGAATACTGGCAATAACTTCTTTTGGAAGAGAAGATGACGCTGAACCCACCTTGACATCACTACCGAACATGGCGGTATAAGGAGCTCGTTTTATTCCATCGTGGAATGCCCTATTTTTCATTAACTGTACGAACTTCAAACCTTCTGACCAACGCTTAGAATTTTCGTCGTTCATCCACGTCATAAGCATATTTTGTACTCTTGATTTGCTCTTTCTACACTAGCTTGAGACTAACTATGGCGAGGTTTGCCATGTACTATTTTCAGACCGTTTCTATTACGTGATTTGCAAACTCGCGGCCATTGTCTGATTGAAGAATTGAAGGTGCGCCAAAAATACAAAATATGTCCAAAAGCTTATAAGCAACTTCTACGGCTCGATTAGATGTTAACGCGCGCAGCTGTACAAAATTTATCATATGATCTTGATAGACCATTATGAATTTGAAGTCACCGTCAGGGTTAGACTGCATGTCAATTAAATCTACTTGACAGCGGCTATTCATTTCTGTTGACAGCAATGGTTTAATAACAATTCCTTTTTTGGCAGACTAACTTTTTTTGGCATGGTTCGCATAGTCGTAAATATAATTTTATTACTTCTTGAGTAACATTTTTTTTTTCACGTTCTTTTTCCATTCCATGTTTTCCGCCATGTCCAACAGCCAAATGAGTTTCATGCAAGATATCGAACATCTCATCGTTGGTCACGTAATATTTAATTGTTGTCTTACTTGAAGGTAGAGGAGCAATCAGTTTCTCGACGCCACTTACCGAGCACAAATCAAAACGCTTCAATCGCCGGTATTGTAAAGTAGTTTTCGATTTAGCTTTTTTTGCACTTTTCACTGAATTGATTATTTCCAAATATTGTTCGTTACTGAAGTAAAAAGAATTTAACCCTTTCGCTGAGAACAACTCTTGAAATTTTGTATCAAAACGCTCTCGAAAAGTACGTGCACTCTGTTCGGTCGCCATTTTGTCACAAAGCAAGCGGCGCGGGCGGGAAAACGCGGGCAGGTGCAAGCGGCGCGAGGGAATGCGGGCCCCCGCGATTTGCGCCACGGGCTCGAAAATTACGCAACACCTAACATTACCCAGCCAGAGTTGGATAGACCTAGGTGAGTATGGGTAAACCCCGAATTAAAATTTATTTAACTTATTATTCGGACTTTACCCAAGAAACTTGGATAATACTAAGTCAACCCGGGTAAACCTAGGTTTACTCCATCTTCTAGCATTACCCGTAACATATATAGTATAGTATGTTTATTTATTATTGTTATCCAGAAAACGGAGCGATTAAAAAATCAAGTTGATTGTCAATTTCTACTTCGACGTTTCGACGTCTGAATTGTCTATGCTTGGCGGATCTGTCAGTCCTGCAGAACAATTGGAGGCAGGCGTAGATTAATATATTCTATTGTTTCGTTTTTATTTAATATCTAAATATAAACAAAAAATAAAAACATCAGACTGTAAATATTATTCTGTTTATTAATTTGTGCTAGAATAAGTGAAAAATGCACCGTCGTAGGGGACCAAACTTCACGTATGTGAGCGGATTTGTTAAATATATGATTTTTGTGCTGAATTTTGTATTTTGGGTGAGATATGTTTCTATTTATTTGTTTTTACTTAAAATATATACTTAGTAGTAATTAAAAAGTTTAAATTTGCCTATAATAAGGCAGGAAACGAGTGAAATTTTGAAATTTCATTCATCATTGTTACTGTGTGAATCATTGTTTTCAATCATCTGTTTGAGCATGAGAATTCTTCATACAATCTAGTTTTGTTGTCCGTCTACATCCGTTCTCCATTGTATAGGATATGCGGCAGTAATGTTATAATGCGATACGTGTGTGCTATTGTTTAGTTATTTAATTCATATTTGACCAACAATTAACTCCTATACCTATTTAATCATTAACTTGTTACTAATAAAAAAAAAAATCTGATTTAATCAGGAATTGACTCATCTATTTCTCTGTATAAATTAATCGTTTTGGGAGTTCAATAGCTATTTCTTTTGAACTATTTAATGCTGCACCATAATATTATAGACAGTCATAAAGCTTACGTACACTTTGTATTTTTTTAATAAATAAAATATTTTTCATTTTAAATTCTTTGTTAACAATATATGATTTTCCTTCTTAACAATATTTTTATCTGTTTTAATATTAATTGATGCAATTTGCATTTGAAATCAATATCAGTACAACACTTAAATTGGTTTGAAAAACTTTGTCAATGAAGCATTTTTCTCAAGAATCTTGCAATAAGGTATTTGTTTATATTTTTATTTAAAAGTATATTTTGTATATAAGTATCCCCGGCTTCGCACGGGTAGTAGTGACATCTTCAACAATCATTATCATATTTCAACCAATTTACACAAAATGTTAACAAATTATACACCTAAACTTTCCTCATAAAACACTCTGTCTATTGGTGATAACCACATGAAAATCCGTTGAGTAGTTTTTCAGTTTATCGCAAACAGACAAATGCAGCGGGGGACTGTAATATGTAATGATATTACACCACACACAATACATACATATCACTTGACTTGAAAATCAGTAATCCTGAACTCTGTTGATAATTGTATTCAGTATATACTGGACAGGACTTAACTTGCTTACCGCCCAGCTCTGGCCTGACCACAGTTCTCTTCTTGAGAGGCCCGTAACATGCTCAAGAGATATATTACTTCTTGTAGCCAAAAAAATATTTCAGTTTCTAGCTGTAATAGGCGTAAGTCTAGACTTTAGTCCTGTACTTTAGGTAATGGCAATAATAACAGATGAACAATAGGCATATTGATAATAAGAAGTGATGACACTTTTCTGGTTATGCCACTGCTCATATTATTTTATTATACAAAGAGCTTACAGAATAGAATACTTTAATCTGTAAACCTTCTGGCAGTAATGTACATATAGCTTTATATATGTTAGCTTAGCTCTAGGCTTTAACAAGAATACTAGTAATGTGTGACACGGCGCTAGTATTCATAAGTTAAAAAAAAAACATTATACTTGAATAATGATCTTAATTTATGATTCAATGGATCTGGATAATTTATGAATCATTAATTCTTACATAAATAACAAATATTACATTCTGATCAATTTTGGGCAAATTTTCTCTACCGTGAGAACTGAATAATGTACTTCTTATTTGAGTAGTAGTTTAACATTAATTTTGTGGGCTGGCCACATTGCCCGCAGAGAGGAGACTGCATCTACGGAAGCATAGTGTAGAACCCCTGCGGCCAGATGGAGTGGCAATCTACACGAACTGTCACAGAGAAAGTGGTTGAGCAGAGCTGCTGATCAAATCCAGTAACATACTTTAGGAAAGGCTTATGTCCAGCAGTGTGCAATGAAAGGCTGTTGAGGATTAATTTTAGTGACTTAGTTTAAAATGATTATAGTTTACTAAAAGTAAAATAAAACTTTAATGATAAACCAAATGAAAAGGAACAAACCTTAGTACTGAGCCAAATTTTCCACTATCCTGGCGCCAGCATTAGATCAATGCATGATCATCATTACAAGATGCCATATAGTATTGTAATCTAAACTACATATGCTGTGGGAATATTGGGTTAAAAAATAGCCGCCTATGTGTTAATCCAGGTGTCCAGCTATCTAAATACCAAGTTACATCGCAATCGGTTCATTAGTTTTGGCGTGAAAGACCAACAAACATCCATACATCCTCACAAATTGGATGTGGATGTTTATAATATTAGTAGGAGAAAGGATTAAATAATTAGAAGTAGGTTAATTTGACTTCCAAGATTTGTTAACATAGCATGTGAAGCTAATTAAAGCGTATTATAGTCAATATTTTTCTTAATATCCTCCTAACAATCAGTGATAATCACTGTAGAATGCACTCTATAGAGTTGTGATTAAGCACATGTTAGATTGTATATGCTACCTCAAGTTATATCAATCTAGCAATAGGGTATTCTTGCTCGTTTTGTGATACTAATAATTATATACAAAAACATATAGGACTAACAAAAATTATAATTTGTATTTGACCTGTGATAATTATTTTTGTTTGACAATATCCATAAAAAGGTTGTCTGTAAGGTGCTTAAACACAGTCACGAGCTGTGGGTAACTAGCAGCGCCCCGCGGTTTCACCCGCGTAAGTCCTGATCCCGTGGGAATATCGGGATAAAAAGTAGCCTATGTGTTAATTCCGGTCTCCAGCTATCCACATACCAAGTTTCATAGCAATCGGGTCAGTAGTATTTGCGTGAAAGAGTAACAAACATCCATACATACATACATCCTCACAAATTTTCACGTTTATAATATTAGTAGGAAGTACAAAAAACGAAATTCGAAATTGTATTAATATATTCCTTAAATACTGTAAAATTCATAGCGAAAATTGACATGGTTGTTCATGTGCAGTATATTAATATTAGTGATGTGCCAGGTCGTTAAAAATGTTTATCCGCGGATACGAATACGGATATTAGTGTCTAGATCCGCGAATACGGATACAGATCTCAAGTTTTCTCATTTGGTGCCTATAATCTAATTAATATAGATAAAGTAAGAGAAAAAAAACCCGGCAGCATTATTTATAAAATTTTAAAAAATTACCTTTTAACCCTATTCGTCCTTGTTTCCCTCAAATTATTTATTAAAATAAAATTGTAAAATTAAGAATATTTTCAACAGTACAGTTTAATAATTGAGATTTTAGAAAAGTTGATTAATCTTTAGATAAAAATAAAACAAATGTAAGATTTTTGTACACTAAAACATTTGAAATGAATATTAATAATTAATAATAAGCGTTAAATACTTAATTTACATAGCATTTTATTATGTACCCTACACACACTTACGGCCAAGGGGCCAACATTTAAGTTCATTTTCGCAAGTAGCGGTAGTAGGCAATAAAAACGGTGGGTATCGATATTTTTGTAGGGAGTGATTTATCTGTTACGTAGTAACTACTCAGTAATCTGTGGTACTACTTAAAAGATGTACAATGTAGAGAAAAAAGTATGTAATATAGGCACCCACATTCCTGACAGTAAATATGTTATTTTGAACTATAAATACATAATATTAATTATGGCATTCCTGTTTCAGTTACTTGGTGGCCTGACCATTGCTGTCGGACTGTATGCATTTATTGAGAAATGGCAAGCAACTGGACTCATAAAGGTATGTTGGAGAAAACACTCAAAAAATATATTGTTTAATTTTTACTAGCAGTTCCCGCTCGGCTTCCCTCGCGTGTACAAATATATATATTGCGCCCTGATTTGCTTTTCAAAATAAAAGTAGCCTAAGTTACTCCTTATAACACCAGCTATCTGCTAGTGAGAGTCCCGTGGAAATCGGTCTACTCTTTCTGGAGATTAGCCGGAACAAACAGACAGATAAAAATTAAAAAAACTGATTTTAAGGCATATGTATCGTGCAAATAACTGTGTGAGCTTAAAAAACTATTATTTTGACATTACAAACAGACACTTCAATTTTATTTATTTGTATTTATGGCTTGCGAGATATTTTTCTTTAATGTTATTTGTGTTATAACCATTAAAAATACCTGTTATGTTACTGTTCCACTTGGGCTTTTGTTCCCTGAATAACATCATCTACTTTAGTCAATAAAATCACGTTATGTGACATCATTCTTCCCTAAAATTTATCATCATCATCTCTGCTATACGTCTGCTAATCTTCGCAACCCCAAAAAACTTCCATAATAATTCTTTCAAAAAAAACCGACTTCAACAAAAAAAACTATTCCATTAAAGACTTATATATGGTTTTCTCATGGATGCCATTGTCAGAACTGGACCAAATTGAAATAGGACCACACGGGAAGCACCAGCTTTCAAATAAAAAAGAATCATCAAAATCGGTTCACCCAGTCGAAAGTTCTAAGGTAACAAACATAAAAAAAAAACATAGTCGAATTGAGAACCTCCTCCTTTTTTGAAGTCGGTTTAAAAACAGTACTTTGAACAGGTCATTGCTCGATCCAATCAGGGATGACCCACAGTACATTTTCGTCCGATGTCGTCCATGAGAACCTTACTTCAGCGGTAATCGGTTCTTCGGAGTGTGCCCATACCATGGCAAGAGCTGTATTTGGTGTTCCCACGTAGGACAAGTCTAAGCATAACCCTGTCCATAGTTTTTAAAGCCTTCTTATGAGCCTTGTATTAAACGACCATGACTCAGTGTTATAGGTATGTTCAGTGGTATGAGATCATACTACATTTTATGAGTCATTACAAACTGCAAATTACTAAATATGTTATTCTTATACATCTATATTATCACTACATATTATAAAACAAAGACCCTCGCCGCGTCTGTCTGTCTGTCTGTTATATATGCTATTTATAATATGTTGTGATAAACATCAAATTTTTTACTTTTCGATTGCATCTCACGTCTCATCTCGCAAATATGTAGGTATATTAAAATATAAATTTTTGAAACACAATGCGGTAGTTCAGTGTCAAGTTTAAAGCGGCGATAGCATAGGCGTCGGACTTGCTATCAAGTGGTTGCGGGTTCGAACCCCATACATTGCACTTCCCACGTGAACCCACTCCTAACACAAGCGATAAGCTTAACTGGAGGGGTTAGCAAGAATACTAGTAATGTGTGACCCACGTTACTAGTAATCTTTAAAAAAAAAACAAAATACCTTAATTTGATATGAGGAAATATTGTTAATTTATTTAGCAAAATTCTCGTTACAATTAAAAAAATCTTAGAAGTTTGGTAAACCAGGCTCATTGTTCAATTAAATTATATTTTTCCTGGTTCTTCTAACTCAGTAGGTATTGACACCAAAGTAGTCAGGGAATATGTATTTAGCCGGGTGACTTAATTAAACTCGTATCATTGTTCTAATATTGCCAACGGTTAGTGGTTTTCCTCCTACACACATACCATAAAGACGCGTAGATACTAATTTGTTATTATTACTAATATAATAAAACTGAAGAGATTTTTGTTCGATTGTTTGTTTAAACGCGCTTATCTCTGAAACTACTTGTTGGATTTGAAAAATTCTTCTTGTGTTCGATAGAGTATTTATTGAGAAAGGTTATAGACATATATCGCACATCTAGATCTAAAGGGAGCTAAAAAAGCACTTTTTTCACATAAGGCGAAAAATTAACTTTGCACTGCTGGAATTTTGGCGTTTTATATGCAGCTAGGAGAAAAATATTGTAGGAATCTTGTGTTTTAATCATGTTTTGGGGCTGAAAATAGGATCAAATCAAATGAATCTTTATTTGCCAAT
The DNA here is from genome assembly GCA_963859945.1 of Euplagia quadripunctaria. Lineage (NCBI taxonomy): Eukaryota > Metazoa > Arthropoda > Insecta > Lepidoptera > Erebidae > Euplagia > Euplagia quadripunctaria. The sequence goes on along the minus strand of OY982582.1, from coordinate 13,031,352 downwards.
CAAGTGTACATAAATGGTCTTATTGTAACAATTTGTCTCAACTTAGTCGCCTTTTACGGGCATTGCATATTTGAGAGAAAATATACAAAAAGGATTAATAAATACAAGCATTAAAGAAAAATTACATTAATTAATGAAAAATATTATTTAGCATGATAATTTAACAATAGTAAATCGTGCAAAAACAATTAAATTAGTAGTAGGTAGTAGTATTTTTGTAGTTATTTTCCTATTGCCTAACAATGTATTGTGTATTTGTTTTATATTTTGAATTGAGCCTGTGTTGGTGAACTGAGCGTCTAGCGTCGAGTAGTGCTGATATTTTTAAATCTGTTTTACTGGTCGGTAGGTATTGAGATAAGGAATTCGATGGTGTGCATAACTCAAACATTGAAATAAAAATTAACATTTCTGAGTTCGCACACCTAGATCTAAAGGGAGCCCTTTAGATCTAGGTGTGCGAAATATGACATCACGCTACGACCTTTAGGAGCGAAGCAGTGATACTAAACGCTGATGAAATTGCGGGGAGCGGCTGGTATTCAGTAATTGTTGCCATCATTAAATGATACAAAAGATCCTGAAATCCAAGTTTAAACATCTTTCTAACGCTTGAAATTTCGGGAAACTCGGGACGTGTTTCCTATTCTCATGTGGCTAATTTTAGTAAAAGATAATGCTAATATAATTGTTGATAGTGATACACATGTAATAATAAAACCAATTAAAATGTCCCTTCGCTTATTCGATACGGTAACCGGTGTCGTTAAAGTAGTATAATAATATTCTATTACATTGAACAATAATGACGTCTAAATAATGGTTGATTGTTTCGACGCACTCCAGCCTGTCGCGATACAGTAATAAAGATGCAGTTTGACGCTTTATTGTGACACGAGCGATCTCTTTTCTTGGTTATACATCATTATATTAATACGCACAAAAATAGAAGACGTAATAATGAGAATAAGGAAACTTAAGTGGAAATGGACAGGTCATACAATAAGAGGTATTGAAAAATGGAACAATTTTTTTTTATTCTGGTATCCTAGAAATAGAAAACGAAAACGAGGCAGACAGTTTAGAAGGTAGGAAGACGAAATAAAAGCCATTCCAGGGAAAACTTGGACTAGGAAAGCTCTAAACAGAACAGGGTGGAAGGAAATGGAGGAGGCCTTTGCCAAAGTTGGGCAAACAGACCAAGTTGTCGATGTCGTAGACTCACTAGAGTCGTCAATATAGGATAGTAATTATTGTAAAAAATCTTTTTTGAGTCTGAATAAAGGCTTATATTATATTAATACGTGAATAGAATTCTTTGTACCCCTTTTTAAGAAAATTTTGCGAACGCAGTAATGTGAATTTTGGAATATTTACAGTTTAAATATAGAAGTGTAGAAAGCTAACATTTTTAAACAATATGTCTTACAACTTTAAATATTACGTGAAAACGGCTTAATATAATTACACGTGGACGCGTGAACTAAACGTAAAGTACAGTCCAGTAATGTAATATAAAATAGATAATAATAATATAATACTAACTTCACACATCTCACACAAGGCCGTCTGATCCCAAACTAGGCAGAGCCTGTACTATGGTAACCAGACTGCTGATAAACATACTTATATATTTCTAAATACATATTATAGATAAATTACACCCAGACACAGAACAAATGATCGTGCTCATCACAAAAATTTGTTGTCCTGGGTGGGAATCAAACCCACGACCTCTGGCTAACCACCAGGCCAGTCAGATTTCGAACGACTAATACTTTTTAAACTAGACATTTTTTTATAGAGCTACAAAACATTTTCCAAAACCAATAGAGTTTCCAGTATGCCTGTTATAACTTGTTTTTTTTTCTTTTTCCAGCTGGATACGATTTACGATTTGATGCTGAATATAAGTTTGCTGATAGCTATGCTTGGAGGTGTGGTTTTTATCGTGAGCTTCGCCGGATGTGTCGGTGCATTGAGAGAGAACACATGCCTGCTTAAATTTGTAAGTCTCGTATTAAGCTAGCTATAAAGATCAACGCTCCTGTTTTTTTCTTTCGCTAAATTTGAAATTAGAACGTTATTCTGAAAGCTTTTTCTTTTCTGAAATTTTTAATATGAACCTTTTCATTTTTAATCTCTTTTCTTTAGTTTTAAATGTTTACTGCATGAAAATGGACCGATCCAATTCTAATAACAACGAAATCAAGTTTATAAAAAGTAAAAAAAAAATAAACCGATGTTCCTAGGTTGGTATAGTTTTTATTTATCTGACATACCACCTTGCCGTTGACCCTGGTGAGGTGATGACCTGTGGGGGTTTCCACAAAAAAAAATAGTTTGGTATAATTTTTATTTAAAAACTTTTTAACAAAAAATTAAACCGACGAAAGAAGCTGAAAAGTGAAAAATAAACTCGTTAGCCTAACTAAACTCCTACACTAATGTACCTAAATACTTATAACTTTGATTCGGCGCCAAACATGCAGTACTAGTGATGTGGCTCGTTGAAAATGTATATCCGCGGCTACGGATACGAATACGGATTATTAGTGTCAAAAAATTAAATCTGAAGATCGCAAAGTTGTACAGTATTGTTTACTGTTACCACTGGTGCCTTCAAAGTTAATACCGCAGGCATTTTTGACGATTATTGAAATGCCATCACGGTCACAAGACATTAACAAGTTTATTGATTATTTCAACACGTGTTTCACACATTATTAAGCTGTTATGACCAGAAAATAGAACTACAAATGGCGTCGAGGGTTAGCATCGCCGAATCAATACAAAAATTCCCAAAAAGCCAACCATGTTTCAATTCATATCATTATTAAACAAAGAGGCAAAAATACAAAAAGCTAAATTATATATAAACAATTTACATTTCACTGATACGAAAAGAAGTAAAAAGAAAAGTGCTGGCCAAGTGCGAGTCGGACTCGCGCATGAAGGGTTCTTCACCATCGTACAATATTTAATACTATAAGCCAAAAAAAAATGTTTCTAGCAGGGGAGCCCTCTTTAATTGAACATAAATACATCATCTGCGAAAATTTCAACTGTCTAGCTATCACGGTTCATGAGATACAGCATGGTGACGGACAGACAGACAGTTCCCGTTTTTACCCTTTGGGTTCGGTACCTTAAAACAAATTATAACTGTCGTCGATGATTGTGTTCTTAAAAAAAAGTTCTCAGGTATGCCTAAAACGGTTAAGTGCATTACGGAATTATTAATATTTTATTTTGTTTGTCTGTTTATAATAAGAATAAATATTTTATTTCAAATTAATAAATGTTTTATTTCTCAAAAATAACCGAATTGGAATATTAGTCATATATGCCTCACTGTACTTAGAACATTGTGTCTTGCGTTTATCAATCAATCGTTTTGAGAATATCATATTTTGCGAATATATTATTTCGCGAATGTGCTATTATGAGAATATGTATAATGTCTTTTTTTTCGTGTGGAAACCCCCCCGGGTCATCACTTCACCATGGCTGTTGGTGAAGTGGTATGTCGGAATCGAACCGACTAAAACCACACGGTGTTCCGTCACAAGTGAGTCTATCGCAAGGGATTCGGGTATACTCTAGGAAGGAAGTCCCCGAGAACCCTAGCAGACTTTGGCCGCCCTTAAATAGAAGACATAATGTCTTGCTATTATAATGTTTCGCGAATATCATTATACGGAGGGATTCAAGGGTCATGATTTAGCATTAAAAGATAATTATTACGTGTTTCAATACAGTTTAATTATATAGAAATGCATCAACATTGACCATATAGAATTTAAAAAGAAAATTTAGATAAAAATATTGTTAAATGCACCAGGTTTTAGCTCAACTCGTTGATAAGGAGTTTTAGTTCTTATTATACTGATAAGAGGGTGACAAGTAGATAGGTGACAAGCACTATATGTAACTGATGAATTTTTGTCACATATATCTATGTTTGTAAAAATAAATAATGTGAATGCGAGATTCCATACTTGTTGGTTTATTGATTTGTCCCGCTCTCAATATCTGATTCTTATATAAAGGTAATCCCATTTTTAACCGACTCTTTGTCAAATCTCTCTTTGTCACGTTAGTGTTATAAATAAATGGCATCGAAATCTTTCACTTCTTCCACAGTATTCCCTCTGCCTACTGATTCTCTTTTTGGTGGAGATGGGTGGAGCGGTATGCGGTTTCGTGTTTCCCCGATCGCTGCACGGCATAGTGGAGCTGAGCTTCACCGAGCGAGTGGTACACGCGTACAGAGACGACCCTGATCTGCAGAACTTCATTGACTTCGCTCAAAGTGACGTAAGTGGAACGACTATTCAAATTGTTTGAAGACTACCAATTCGAACCCACTCCTAACACAAGTAATTAGGTTATTAGAGGGGTTAGCTAGATTTTTTTAATACCACATCGGTGGCAAGCAAGCATACGGTTCGCCTGATCTTAAGCAGTTACCGTAGCCTATGGACGCTTGCAATCCCAGGGGATTCGTATGCGCATTGCTGACTCTTTAAAGACCTATACATTCTTTTCTGATGATGTGTGACCCACACAAAAAATATGTGCAGTGATTATTAAAATATCTAACACTAGCGACTCGCCCCGGCTTCGCACGGGTGCAATGTAGATACTAATGTGTAGAATAATTATCGTCCTATGATTATAGAAATTAACACAAACTATATGAAACTTAGGTATAAACCTTCCTCTTGAATCGCTCTATTTATTGGTGAAAACCAAATTTAAATCCGTTGCGTAGTTTAAAAGATCTAAGCTTACAAACGCCGGAAGCGAATTTGTTTTATATTGTGGGAGAGCCATGCTTCGGCACGTATGGGCCGGCTCGACCGGAGTGATACTACGGCCTCACAGAAAACCGGCAGTGAAGCAATGATTGCACTCGCACTCGCCGAATAAGTGAGGTTACCGGAGGCTCTAACCCTTCACCCTAATACCGTCTGTGCTTTGATTAGAGAGGCCTTTAGGATAGGGACACCGTCTGTCTTTTGATTAGAGAGGTCTTTAGGATAGGGATACCGTCTGTCCTTTGATTAGAGAGGCCTTTAGGATAGGGACACAGTCTGTCCTTTGATTAGAGAGGCCTTTAGGATAGGGACACAGTCTGTCCTTTGATTAGAGAGGCCTTTAGGATAGGGACACCGTCTGTCTTTTGATTAGAGAGGTCTTTAGGATAGGGACACCGTGTGTCCTTTGATTAGAGAGGCCTTTAGGATAGGGACACAGTCTGTCCTTTGATTAGAGAGGCCTTTAGGATAGGGACACCGTCTGTCTTTTGATTAGAGAGGCCTTTAGGATAGGGACACAGTCTGTCCTTTGATTAGAGAGGCCTTTAGGATAGGGACACCGTGTGTCCTTTGATTAGAGAGGCCTTTAGGATAGGGATACCGTCTGTCCTTTGATTAGAGAGGCCTTTAGGATAGGGACACAGTCTGTCCTTTGATTAGAGAGGCCTTTAGGATAGGGACACCGTCTGTCTTTTGATTAGAGAGGCCTTTAGGATAGGGATACCGTCTGTCCTTTGATTAGAGAGGCCTTTAGGATAGGGACACAGTCTGTCCTTTGATTAGAGAGGCCTTTAGGATAGGGACACCGTCTGTCTTTTGATTAGAGAGGCCTTTAGGATAGGGATACCGTCTGTCCTTTGATTAGAGAGGCCTTTAGGATAGGGACACAGTCTGTCCTTTGATTAGAGAGGCCTTTAGGATAGGGACACCGTGTGTCCTTTGATTAGAGAGGCCTTTAGGATAGGGATACCGTCTGTCCTTTGATTAGAGAGGCCTTTAGGATAGGGACACAGTCTGTCCTTTGATTAGAGAGGCCTTTAGGATAGGGATACCGTCTGTCCTTTGATTAGAGAGGCCTTTAGGATAGGGATACCGTCTGTCCTTTGATTAGAGAGGCCTTTAGGATAGGGACACAGTCTGTCCTTTGATTAGAGAGGCCTTTAGGATAGGGACACAGTCTGTCCTTTGATTAGAGAGGCCTTTAGGATAGGGACACCGTCTGTCTTTTGATTAGAGAGGCCTTTAGGATAGGGACACCGTCTGTCCTTTGATTAGAGAGGCCTTTAGGATAGGGATACCGTCTGTCCTTTGATTAGAGAGGCCTTTAGGATAGGGATACCGTCTGTCCTTTGATTAGAGAGGCCTTTAGGATAGGGATACCGTCTGTCCTTTGATTAGAGAGGCCTTTAGGATAGGGACACAGTCTGTCCTTTGATTAGAGAGGCCTTTAGGATAGGGATACCGTCTGTCCTTTGATTAGAGAGGCCTATAGGATAGGAGTTTTCTTTGTGTTCGTTCTCTTCAGCCGTTCGAAAATTATCAGCACTTTTCGTTCACACTAATCATTGAAGGGATTTTCGAGTCGGGGGTATTTTAATTTTATGATTAAATCATTATGGCGGCTGTGTCTCGCTAATTCGTTTTTTTTTGGCATGGCAGTTATGATACAATATTCTTTATTATACACCATGAGGAACAGTTTACAACATTTACAAAGACAAATAAATAATCATACAAACGGCGGTCTTATCACTATTTGCGATTTCCTACTACCTATAAAACATTTGATTAATTTATTGCCCATTGTTACAAGTGATAAGCTTGAGGATATCCTCATTGTGGATATTTTAATATAATATAACAAAAAACAGGAAGTAAGAGTATTTTTACATATGAAAGATAGGGCCTTGTTACAGGGAAATATATTTCATAAACGTATGTCAATTTATTTTCCCTTTTAAATATGATAAATAAAACAATCATACATACGTACTAGGTAGGCAGGCGTATATTCACAACCTAATAATTTATAATTCCTGAAAATGTCTTAGTAATATTAAAATACCTAAATTTCGAATGCATATCCACCAAATCATAATTTATAGTTCTGGAAAATGTCTTATTAATATTAAAATACCTAAATCTCGAACGCATATCCACCAACTCATAATTTATAGTTCTGGAAAATGTCTTAGTAATATTAAAATACCTAAATCTCGAATGCATATCCACCACCTCATAATTTATAGATCCGGAAAATGTCTTAGTAATATTAAAATACCTAAATCTCGAATGCATATCCAATACCTCATAATTTATAGTTCTGGAAAATGTCTTATTAATATTAAAATACCTAAATCTCGAACGCATATCCACCAACTCATAATTTATAGTTCTGGAAAATGTCTTAGTAATATTAAAACATCTAAATCTCGAACGCATATCCACCAACTCATAATTTATAGTTCTGGAAAATGTCCTAGTAATATTAAAATACCTAAATCTCGAAAGTATATCCACCACCTCATAATTTATAGTTCTGGAAAATGTCTTAGTAATATTAAAATACCTAAATCTCGAATCCATATCCACCAACTCATAATTTATAGTTCTGGAAAATGTCTTACTAATATTAAAATACCAAAATCTAGAACGCATATCCATATTGACATATACATTTGAGTTCGTTCACCCTGAATCATTCTACCTATTATATAAATTTATTATTTTTATTCCTTCCAGTTTCATTGCTGCGGTTTGACTTCCGATGGCTATATGGACTGGTCCAAGAACGAATACTTCAACTGCACCTCGCCGTCTGTTGAGCGGTGTGGGGTTCCGTTCTCGTGTTGTATCAACGCCACCGATATATCATCTGGACTCGTTAATATTATGTGCGGTTATGGGGTACAGAATTATCCTGTGAGTACTTTCATGTTTTATTAATATTCAATAACTATAATAAATCATTGAAAGAATGTTCTAAATAACTAATTACTAAATATAGAAAAATAGGTTTGGATTCTCTAAAATACAGGCTTTGGCTTAATTGGGTTGAATAATCTCCCACAAATTACACGTAATTTGGGGGCACGGCAGTGACCCCGCCAAATCGAGTAAAAATAAATAAAGGCACAGCCTTACTATTCCTTTCAAGAAGCCATTAAGGACATTTTCAATACCCCTAGGGGGGGCCTTGCCGTAATTGCCATCAGTCGGTACTTTACGACGCGCCAAGTACGTTATTAATACGCTTACAGTGGTGAAATGAGTCGCTGAAGTGGAAGCCAGCGTAGGTATCTTTTTGGTACAAACGATTCGTTTTGCATACGGACGGGAAACTTTCATTTAAAAATTCAACGAAATTTTACCGTCCGTAAGCAAAACGAATCTTTACTTGATTATAGGAACGGGGCATAAGTGAGCCAAACCTAATACCTCCAATCCAGTATAATATGAATGGATAATAATCCGTTCTTATTCATTCTAAATACCATACAAGATAACTGTATCTTCTGTTCTGCGGCACACCAATCTTATAGCCTACATAATAGAATATTGCGAAACTTTATTTTGTTTTTTTTTTAAATTGAGAACATTTCTTTTATAATTGTCGACTGTGGCGTTATGCCTTAATATTTACTACAAAAATGTACCGAACTTTCCGTTTTGACGTTTAATAAAAATATATTGATTTGACTAGACAGTTATCTACCCTCTAGTTTTAAATAAGAAGCAAACTACTGCAATAGGGCATTCATTCTAGAATTAAGCGTTAGAAAGTAAGTAGACACTAAAAGATGATGTTCTGAGTGATTTATCTATATTCCTCCGCAGGTGGCTGAAGCAAGCAAACGTGTGTGGACAAGCGGTTGTATCGAGATAGTTCGGTCGTGGGCCGAGCGGAACCTCTACACCATCGCCTCTGTCGCGCTCGCCGTGGCCTTGTCGCAGCTCTTCGTCATCTACCTCGCCAAGACCCTCGAGGGACAGATAGAGCTGCAGAAGGCGAGGTAATGTACTGGTGGGAACCGACTCCTACGGAATATTTAATTAACTGATCGTTTTTAAACTTTCTCAACGTCTGTACATATTAGAGATGTGAATCGGGACTTAATCGCGATAATAGAGCAGACCACCTGATCACAGATCATAATAATAGTACCTGTACAGAAGTCCTTATTTATAAATTATTTAAATAAATAGCGACTCTATCTTCACACAATGAAGTGTAATTCAGGTCGCACAGCACTAATCACCTACGTCGTAATACTATATGAGATTATAGCATATATACATGCAATTTAATTCATACCGCTTATGTGGAGAGTGCCAGGATAGAATTTAGTCCGCGAATAAATTTGATAACTGCATGCGAATGTTTATTTTAATGCTATGCTTCTTTGAACTTTGTGTCAGCAAACAAACACGGCCCACCTTATGGTTGGTGGTTACCAGCGACTGTGAACTGTCGCAACTCATGCGCATGGAAGAACCCTGCAGCCAACCCCCAACCAGCAGAAAGACAGAATGCGGTCTTCTGTAGGTCTCTCACGGCCGGCATCTGAACGACTGATTTTACTGATCGTATGTCAAATCCCTTGGCAAATATACAGAGTGCATCTGATGATAGAACACTTACTTAAATCACTGAAAGCGCATGACTCGACTCTAGCATGTAGTGGCAAAGTAGGCGTTCCATTGCCAGATGCGTGCTGTATATTGAGTTGCTGAAAGCATAATAAGGCACCTTGATTTGATCCTCGGATTAGTTAACAGAGCTTATGTCAATTGTAAAATTTTACTGCAAAATATTATGTCTACCTTTCTAATATTCAATGAAATTGATCTTTGAGCGTTGATCAAAGAAAAAATTCTTTGATCAACGCTTCAGGAACTCGAATTGATTTGACACCACAGTTAATTTGACAGATCTAGTTGAACAATATTTTGATCAGCCTTCCATAAACCAAATGTTATTTATATTTTAAATATGCAGTGACTGCAAGAGGTCTCGTAGAAGTTGCTGTATATTGATCTAAGAAAAAAAACACTATTTATTAAATAAGTAGTAGTTGTAAATAGGAGCAGTAAAGTCACAAAATCAATTAAATATTCTCCAAAGTGACAATCCTAATTTTACCGTTTATAAATTTCAGGTGGCAAACATGAAATAGGGGCACTATGGGCGCGTACAGGGACGAGTGTCGGCGTGCATTGCTGTAGCAAGCGCACTGCACGGGACTCGAACCCGCGCTCCTGCACATGTGATGTGCCATCGACTCCGCGACCGGACGCTATTAGTGATGTGCCATTGACCTTTGTGATTTTGACTCGAGTTTATTTGTGAAGTGAAAGTGCTGAAGATTTTTTCTCTCATTCAGTGTTGCCGTATCTCTTCGTTGGTGTGAATATAGCCGTTTAATATTAGACATTACGAGGATATATAATCATAATGAGCTTTATCAGTAGGTAATTAGCTGTATTTTTTCTGCTAACTGATTTATTCGAACGAAAGTATAATTAATGACATTTAAAAAGTATTAAAATAGATAAGATATGATACCAAAAGCTTGTGCAACTCGGGCCTTACAGATACCGTTACAATTTCACCAGTAAATAAAAAAAAACAGTTGTATTAGTTGCCCACAAAACCCTAAATCAGGTTTAGTTTTAAATGCTCTTTGAAAAAACAAAAACTAAATTGTAAACATTTGGAATTAGACCTTGTCAATAACTATTAAAAGAACTTTATTAATAAAATTCATAATGGGGATCAGACTAGCCATGTCCATGATTGGTGCAAATCGGTTGAGGCCTCGGGCATACAAAAGAAATTGTACCCTAATATGTATTGCAAATCGTGAAACCGAATATTATAATATGATATTTCCCAATAAAATACTCTATACTCATTAAGAAGAAATCATCAGGATTGCATGGGTTACTATGTAGCACAGTCACTGTATAAATTTACAAGATCCTGATTACTTTCAGATGCACTCTAATTTGGAGTATAATAATAACTTTAGACACCTCACACACGGCCGTCTGATCCCAAACTATACAGAGCCTGTACTACTGTAACCAGACTGCAGATAAACATACTTATAACTAAATACATATATGTATCATAGCTAAGTTACACCCAGACACAATAAATTATTGTGCTCGTAACACAATTATTTTATCCTGGGTGGGGTACGTACCCACAAGGTCTGGCTCAGCAGTCAGGATTACTAGCTACTAGTCCAAAAGGCCAGTATAATAACATATTTAAACATCGAGATATTATGTACTAGAGAAGCCTCTCAGAACAAAATTCATTTCCGTTTATTTTTTAAATTAAAACAAAGAAGCGCTGCAGCGCTAAAACAATAATTTGTAATCAAATCCTACAGTATTAACAAGCAGCGCTCGATCGTTTCCTCGCTAGCGTAAGGTCCTAAGCGCCGTGATTTTCATGAAAAAGTCGTTAAAAAATATAGTTTGGATTCATATTCAAGATTATTGGCTGATGGTAATGTAAGGCCTTAGTGCTAAGCTATACAATATTGTGTTCAATTATTTGCTGATTGTACAAGCATTGATGTACAATGAGTCCATAGTGTTCTGGCTCTAATAGAAAAATGCTAGTTGTTTCAGTGTCCGCAAACTCTGCATTATTGAGACACAATATTCATTAACAATACAATAATAGCATAATTTTGACATTATCCAGCGTAACAATAATAGTTTTGAAATAATATTCAATGTTATATGTTTAGCTGATTCAAAAAGCACACAGTTAATTATCTGTATGTATGCATTAGTCTATAAACATGTATTAACAACAAAAATGTATACAAGTATTTTATGTGTTGTATGTCTATTATCTGTTTTTATACTATTAGAACACTACAAGCTATGCTATATGTCTAAATAGCGCTGTGTAACATATTCCAACAGACATAATAACAGATAAGTCATCTAACATAGTTGTAATTAACTAATAGTATACTGCCAACATGCTAATTACATTTAAATGCATTTACGGTAGAATCTCTATTTTAATTATATGTACAATTTTATATTGAGTTAACTATAATTATATTATTGCGCTCAGTTAATCAGTGTTAAGACAGTCCATAACCGTTTGTGACGGGTAAATCTCCTGGTATACCGACAGGTGTGGTCCTAGATACAGTGGAGATTTGATGAACTGGACTAATTGTTATTGTGAAGCATTCGGATAATCAAAAATCCGGATAATTGAACATATAAGTAAAGCGTTTTTTTACCTATTATTAATTTTAGAAAGATAACTTTCTCACCTCATCCGCGTACACATTATATTAATATGTGAAGAGAATTCTTTGTATCCCTTTTTTTTTAATATTCGCAAACGTAGTAACGTGACTTTTGGAATATTTACAGTTTATATATAGAAGAAGTGCAGAAATCTAAAATTTTTAAACAATATGTCTACACTTAAAAATTACGTTAAAGCGGCTTAATGAAATTACACACGTCCAGTATGTGATTACCTGTCATGGTAAGTAAGTATATACAACGACAGCTCAAGTTATACTGGCCAATGAAAAAACCATGGTCGAAATTCGACCACCACGTGATCTCTAGTATTTATTTAAAACGACAAAAACAAATGGCAATGCGATTCAAATAAGAATAGGAACGGACTCGGTATTCGGACTTGTAGTATTATTTTCTTAAATAATATCTAATCTGTCTATAAATAAAAAATGAATCCCTATTTCCCTTGGTCACGGCATCACGCGTGAACGGCTGGACCGATTTCGCCAATTCTTTTTTTTTGTGTTGGTTATTATCAGGAGAAGTTACTTATGAGAGAAAAAAATAATAAATATGCGCGGAAAATTAGAAAATTTAAGAAAACTTAACGAGGGTCTTACGCGGGTGAACTACCGCGGGGCGCAGTACAGTAAAGTCTTTGTCTTATGCAAGTCTAAACAATACAACACTATGGCGGTACGGTATGCGACTAGTACTAGAATTCTGATACGTTGTTGCTATACAAAACGACAGATTCAGTAGATTTTTATATCAAATACCTAGATATGACGTCACGCCTTACTGTTGTCAAATCGTTCATTTTATTGTTAACGATTATAAAATAAGTAAAATCGTTAAAGTAAAACTGGACGACAATTTTAACACTATTTTAAGTTATTTTATTGGCCAAAATAATTTATTTTGAGCATAGGCATCTACCCAATTCTTTTCCTTAAATAATTGAACAACGCCATGTCGGTATATCGGGATTTGTTTTGCCATACCCGGATTTGTATTGCCATATTGGGATCTGTATTGACATACCGGGATCTGTATTGCCATGCCGGGATCTGTATTGCCATAGCGAGATCTGTATTGCCATACCGGGATCTGTATTGCCATATAGGGTACTGTATTGCCGTACCGAGATCTGTATTGCCATACCGGAATCTGTATTGCCATACCGGGATCTGTTTTGCTATACAGAGTACTGTATTGCCATACCGAGATCTGTATTGCCATACCGGGATCTGTATTGCCATACAGAGTACTGTATTGCCATACCGAGATCTGTATTGCCATACCGGGATCTGTATAGCCATACCGAGATCTCTATTACCATACAGGGTACTGTATTGCCATACCGGGATCTGTATTACCATACCGGGATCTGTATTGCTATACCGAGATCTGTATTGCCATATCGGGATATGTATTCAATACCGAAATTAGTATTGCCATACAGGGTACTGTATTGCCATACCGTGTACTGTATTGCCATACCGGGATCTGTATTGCCATACCGAGATCTGTATTGCCACACCGGGATCTGTTTTGCTATACAGAGTACTGTATTGCCATACAGGGTACTGTATTGCCGTACCGAGATCTGTATTGCCATACCGAGATCTGTATTGCCATATAAGGATTTGTATTGTCATACCGGGATCTGTATTGCCATATAGAGCACTGTATTGCCATACCGAGATCTATTGCCATACCGGGATCTGTATAGCCATACCGAGATCTCTATTACCATACAGGGTACTGTATTGCCATACCGGGATCTGTATTACCATACCGGGATCTGTATTGCTATACCGAGATCTGTATTGCCATATCGGGATATGTATTCAATACCGAAATTAGTATTGCCATACAGGGTACTGTATTGCCGTACCGAGATCTGTATTGCCATACCGGGATCTGTATTGCCATACCGGAATCTGTATTGCCATACCGGGATCTGTATTGCCATACAGAGTACTGTATTGCCATACCGAGATCTGTATTGCCATACCGAGATCTGTATTGCCATACCGAGATCTGTATTGCCATACCGGGATCTGTATTGCCATACCGGGATCTGTATTGCCATACAGAGTACTGTATTGCCATACCGAGATCTCTATTACCATACAGGGTACTGTATTGCCATACCGGGACCTGTATTGCTTGCTATACCGAGATCTGTATTGCCATATCGGGATCTTATTCAATACCGAAATTAGTATTGCCATACCGGGTACTGAATTGCCATACCGGGTACTGTATTGCCATACCGGGTACTGTATTGCCATACCGAGATCTGTATTGCTACACCTGGCACTATATTGCCACACCTGGCACTGTATTACCTTACCGTGATCTCGGTACGTGTAACGCCCGTGAAGGAATTCTTTAACCCAACTAGTTTTCATTATTAAAGGTATTTAATTTCCACCGCAAAAATCAAACTCAACTTGTAGTATTCAAATAATAAGACAATCATTTTTCGTGTAGTATTAAAGTAGATGTACTATTTATATGTTTGCCAATTTCAAGAGTAATCTTAGTACTGAGAACTTGGTAAGTTATTTATATATTGATTGATGACTTTATCATTAAACATGATTGAATTCGCCATTCCCTCAGTTTCACCTGCATTTATGGCCACTGATCCTTTCTCAAGGATCATAGCGTGATGTTACAAAGCCTATAACCTTCCTCAATGAATACTCTATCCAATACTAAAATAATTATTCAAATCTGACTGATAGTTTCAGAGATTAGCGCGTTTAAACAAACAAACAAACGAAAAATCGTCAGCTTTATTATATAAGTTAGCACTTCAAACAAAATCGCCATACTTGTAACATACATATATTGAGTATGAAGATGCCTTAATAAAACCCTAAACAATAAGCACTCCTAGTGTGTCTAGCGCCTATAAACCTAATACCAGACTCAAGAGGTGTCACTCGCATGTTGGCAACCCTATCCCGCCGGGGGGTTCTTGTGATACCAGCATAAAAAAAAACAACTATACAGAAAACTGCTTTGAAAAATCTGAACATGTTGAAGCAATGTTTTTTTTTATATATTTAGCATGCTATGAAATTTGTTTAATCAACTCGTAACTTCGAAGGTTGTGACGTACCTAACAGGCCGTATAAGAAGTAACTGGGTTTATTAACTTCTTCCAATTATAAGTCAAAGAATTTCGAAGGTTATTAAAATAGTGGGTTCTATTTATTAATTTTTTTTAAAGACTCTTGGATCCTATTTTGCTATTTTACCCTTTAGTGTCAGCTTTTACCCCTCAGCCTCTTCTTACCCTTGGTAGGCACTATTGGGACTAAGGAGTAGGTAAGTAGGATTCAAAGGGTTAATAAAGATCCAAGGATAAATAGGGGTCAAAATGTAAACTCCTCATTCCTTCCTCTCATAATCTTTTCTTACCACATTTAAATGTCTGCAACTTTATGGTAAGGTACAGTCTGCTACCTAAATTTTCTTCAGTTAATTCTAAGATGTTCAAAGCATTATATTGCCTCGTGGATTATAAACCAATGTTTAACATCACTAGGATAAATATAATTATGTTAAGGTATTACAAAAATCTTCCTTTTTAAAGTTTAAGTAGGAAAATTAATGAAATGTGATACTTTTTATTGACACTCTCAATTTTTACAAATAAGATCGGAGATTGCTCAATTTGATAGTGCCACAAGGTCATAATGTTGTTCTTGCGTTATGGCAAATTGCTGTTTATGTTTTAATATAACAAATTTGTTATTATTAGGAAAATTCTGTTGGATTTGACTTGACTGACTTATTTAAATAATTATGTAAGGTGATTGGTAATTATGTAATCGGTACAAACAAACAACTTTTCCAAAGTTCTTTTTATGAAACAAAATTACTTTGAAAAAAATTAGAAAATGAAAGAGACAGGTGAAAGGAAAATGACAGACGTGGCAATAAATATTACGATGAGGGTTTTAATAACCATGTGTTTATGGGTATTAGTAAAGTGTGATGCTAAACATGAAATCAGGGAATTATTTATTGAAATTTAAAAAAAACTCAAAAGTTGTTAGTTATTACAACTATGTTTATAAGTATCAATTACTAAATTATTAGTCAGCTATATATATTTTTTTCATTCATGTGAAGAGTCCCAATGCTATGGAAATCTGCAATCTTGGTTCTCATTTCATTTCATTCACTCAAGTAAATGAGTAAGGGCTTGTTTTAAAATGTCGCAATTGGTCTATATAATTTTAATGGTATTTGCGAACAATAAAAATAATGAATCTCCGAAATCGATTCGGTACCAATTTCGACACATAGTTTAATAACTATGGGTCGAAATTGGTAAATTTCGGAAATTAATATTTCCGACTGTACCTCCATAGTCTTACCTATATTAAAAAAAACTGTGACATTTCATGTTCTACTCTTACAAAAGCACCCAAAAGTATTGTCAGATCTTTGAGCAAAAGTAATTCTTTTAATTCCTTTGAAGGTACTATATCGTCAAAAGGTCTTCTCTGAAACCTTCAAAGAAATTACTCACAACAATTTTCAGAAGTGTAACAGCTTAAACAACTATTACATGGATATTTTAAAACAAGCCTTATTTCAAAGACTTTTAAGTAAGTTATTACATTCCTTTCAAATTATTTATTAGGTCATTTTAACAAAAATTATGTGCAATTATTTACTACCACTTTATTAAGTAGTGGTTTATTATGTCAGATTTCTTATCTATTACGAGTTATTCCATTTACATATAAAATGAAATTGATACTTGATTGTGAAAAATCTTTATACGTAGTACGAACACGAAGCAGTAAGGGAACGTACCCATACTACGTGATCCATTTTTTACAATTTTTATACTCGGTGACCACACGTAGTATATGCCAAGACCCTCTCCCCCTCCCCCTCTAGTTTTCACGTAGTCATTTATAAATATGGTTTTAAATAATTTTTTGCCGACAAAAAGTTAAAAAGCGCTAAACGCTTGCTTGTTGCCACCTGTGAGTTTAAAAAGCGCTAAACACTGCGCGCCATATTTGCATATAGCTCGAAAAAGCACGAGATTTCCCTAGAGGATACTGACTACGTGACGAAAACCTAAGCCCTCCCCTCCGCCCCTGTGATCGAGCGTAGTATTTTGAAGACCCCCCTTCCCCCCAGAACGGGTCACGTAGTATGGGTACGTTCCCTAACGTAGGTTCATGTTTATTTTCAACAAGTAAAAAGTCTTCCTTCCAAATGCAATGTTTCAAAATGAGTTTTTTTTTACTATTAATGCTACGTGGTTTCTCTGCGTTATTTGCCTCTCTGAATAAAGGCTTTATGACTTTATATAGTTTACTTAAAACATTACACCAAGTCGCTACACCCAGTATCTTAATGACAGCACAAGACTTAAAACGGTCTTATATTTGAGTGGCGTTAGATATACACTTGTGAATCCCTAGTGCTAATGCTCAATTATCTTAATTTTCAACTGTAATTTACATATTTCATATAGTTAACGATGGAACTACCACACTGAAGTTATGTGCATGAACACTGGATAATATTCGTTTGAGTATTCCACCTTGCTTCTGAGAAGCATGTTTTACACGGAATAATAAAAAACAAGAAGGATGCCCTATGTTTAGTTCATTGGGATCGGTGTCGCTAAAAAAACATTTTCAAAAATTATTTGTAGACAATGAACGATCCAAATGTTGCGGATTTCTGCACAATTGTGACACAAGAGCCTCTTTACTCGGCACTTCCTTTTGTTTTTCATTCTTTCGTGGTTTTCAATATTGTTTTGTATAAAAAAAGCCATAAATTATTTTATATTACATATCCAGTACATTATTATAGAGATATAGACTAAAATATAATAATAATAATTCCAGTATAATGTGATTTATTTGTCTTATTAATGTTATTAAGTATTAGTTTATTGAGTGTTTATCTGATTATATTTATAACAAGGCCAACAAATTCTACAAGTTATAATCCGTTTTAACCGACTTCAAAAAAGAAGAAGGTTCTCAATTCGATTGTATTTTTTTTTTGTTTGTTACCTCAGAACTTTCAACTGGGTGAACCGATTTTAATGATTCTTTTTTTTATTTGAAAGCTGGTGCTTCCCGTGTGGTCCCATTTCAATTCCAGTCCGGTCCAGTTCTGACAATGGCATCCATGAGAAAACCATAAAAGTCTTTTATGGAATAGTTTTTTTTAAAGGCGGTTTTTTTTAAAGCAATCAAAATTGCATTTTCATAGTCAGGCGCTAATGAGCGAAGATCGCAACATGGGATGCCTCTCAGTATAAATAATTATGGAAATATTTTTCCTTTTTAACAGGCACAATAGCAGGCAAGCCCTGTTATAAATATCAAGTAACACAATAACATTGATACTGAACCAATTATTTAATTAGCATATCTTATGATAAAAGAATATGTATTACTCAATTTTAACCAAATATAATCTACATGTCTTTTCGTTAAGTAATAGTTTGTAAGCAAAATGTTTATGTAAATACATATTTAGAAAATATTATTGTGAGTTACGGCGAAAGAATTTTAGCTGCCAGAGAATATATTCATGGTTATGTACAAATAAGAAGTGACTCTAGCTACTAAGCAATAAAGTGCAAAACAACTTGCGGTTGTCTAGCTTGTGCTCGCGAGTAAACGTTGACCTTTGAAGAATTTGTATTTAAGTTTTACCTTAAGATGCTCTAGGGTTGAATAAGCTAATTTCTTTCGTCTAACTCTGTAGTAATAAGCACAATCAATAAAACACTGAAGAAAATATTAAAAAATATATTCTGTGTTTAAACTTAATAAAAATAGATTATTCTTGTACATGCAACCATTCATGATGTATAATAATAGAAATAAATCATTGTATCCTGTAATATCACTTTATTTATTTTTCCAACATTAACTTGTTTGGGACTGATATGATAAATACCTTTTTTTTTCCTTTTTTTTTATAAAGACAACTTCCGCATTAGGAATATTCCTGTGTCGCGTTGGGCTTCACAAACATTCAAATAACGGACACAAAGAACACCTAACACTCGACGCGGCGTAGTGACGAGGTGACCACTTAAACCATTGCGCCATCCGTGCAGTCAAATGTGATTTGCGAAATTTTTTTTGCACATTAACTGCAAATTTGCAGTTTTATGCCGTTTGTCATGACTCGCAATTAGTTCTGACGTACGGCGACTCCGTTGGCAGTTTAGTTCAATTGCACAGTATAGTTGATATGGATTCTTAAGCGGTCCCTAGACGATCATGCGGCATGACATGCGTTACGTGCTGTCATGCATGCATGACCGTTTAATTGTATTGATTGATGCGAATGACATACAGACTACGTGCATGACATGCAAACTAGGTGCTGGCAGTTGATTGACAATTGCTTTTATTTTTATATTTATAAATTTATTTTTATTTATAAATCTGCTATTGACAAAGACATTTCCATACCAGCGCAAAAGCTTCACTGTACTCGTGCTTCACTATATCGACTGAATAAAATGATTATAACAAGCGAATTTTGCTGCATGATAGTCTCAATAGGTCTTTCATGCAGCATGATGATTCAGCATGTCATGCCGCGTGATCGTCTAGGGAGCACTTTAGATGATTGAAAACTAGTTGAGTTTTTAATCCAAAAGAAATAGACATCGGAATCGCTATAAAGTATCCTACAAAGCGGTTGAAACCAATAAAAAATTAAATCCCGTACTTTTTTTTATAAAGACTACTACCCGCACTAGCAATGATTGTCGTGTCACGGGGGCTTTACAAACATTCAAACAAAGAACTCCTAGATTTGGTTCAATAGTTTATGGAAAATAAAATGAAAAAGACGTTAATTTAATTTTGTTCTCCCACGCAGCCTAAGAGGTTTGCAATCCTTATACTGCAATACATAATCCAATTAGACATTAATAATTAAAAAAGCAATATATGAAGTACAGTACTTTCATGCTGTTTGTGCAGAGTTTTTTTTTTTTTTAAGACCTCTGATTAAGACGTCATGTTTTATTTCATTGACCAGTATAATTTGAATTCTCATTGTATAGACTTTTTACCATGACAGGTCAAAATATGTACTGGACCCCTATAGCTTTATGTAATTATTTTTACATAATTTTTATCTTCATGGTTTAAAATTTTTAGCTTTGCGTGTTTGGATCAAAATGCGTACCAAGAAATCCCGTAATCCCGAATAACGTATCTATTAATACATAGATACCGGCTGAAGTATTTGCTTTCTACGTTTCTGCCTCACAGAAAACCGGCAGTGAAGCAATTCTTGCATTGCATTTTGCCGCGTGAGTAAGATTACCGGAGGCCCTACCCCTTCCCTCTCCCCTATTCCTGTCCTTCCCCTCTCCCCTCTTCCTACTCTTCCCCCCTCCCCCTCTTCTCCTACTCCCATCTTAAAGGGCGGCAACGCACTTGTGACTCTCGAGTTGCAGGTGCCCATAGGCAGCGGTAGTCATTTACCATCAGGTGACCCGTCTGCTCGTTTGCCATACCATAAAAAGAAAAGTATTCAGCTCACCTTTGAAACTTTCTGGGGCTCCCGGGATTAAATTAATTAAACAAATTACATTTTGGTAGTTTTAACTACTCCATTTAGACCTTGACACAATTATATAGTCTTTTAGCATTACCTACTGATAGCCATCACTGATGATCAAAATGCTTTAAAAGCAGGTTTCTTTTCAGAGGTAAGGCACATCAGATTTTTGATTCGACTACAAAATAACCTCACCCTACAGAAGAACATACTATTGGAACTATGTTGGGGGAGAAATATTAATATGGTTAGTTGGTTGTAGGTTGTCGATAAGTAGGGTTGACACCAGGGGTATCCGCTGAACTACCATCTTCTTATTTGCAACCTACGGCCGTTAACATACATTTATTCTCTTCACTTCTTCTTTCCCTTCGGTTTTGGCTCTGGTTCCTTTTCAGGTTCTGGGGGAGGAGTAGGTGGGGGCCAGTACCTGTTAAAGAGCTCGTCTGTGGCAGCGAATTGGAGGGGTAAAATGTGGCTCTTCTTATTCCATTTTTCGCGTTCAATTTCTCCCAACTCGTCAAGATATTGCTCTTCGCGAGCCTTAAGCTGTAAAAGAAGAGCGAATGAAAATTCCAGTAATTTAAGAAGAGTTTCTTACGTTATTTTAGCATGAGGAAAGGTTTCTAATATTTAAAATGAAATATTTTATAGTCCTACAATTAAGTAGGTATTATTAGACTGTAAAATTAGATAGGTACCTACGTGACTACTTTCAATATTGGTATTATTTTTAATTCCCAAACCGATGATCAAAAAGATTTTCACAATAAATTTAACCGACGAAAGAATAAAGGAACTGAAATGCGACAAATAAAATTAACTTGTTAGCCTAACTAAACTCATAAACTAATCTAAATACCTAAATTATTATGAGTTCGCACCAAACATAGAAACTATCAAACTAATTATTATGTAAAATTAAGTGAGAAACTATTTTAAAAAAAAACCCTCTTAAGTTATACCTAAAATTCAACGACAGCTCAGCACACACACACATATACACACACCCACACGCACTAACATCACACATCTAAAAACTGACTCACTCCTTAAACTCACTATTAATCATGTACATTGTAAGTTTGAATATAAACCCATTATGTAACGAAATGTACTGATTAAGTACCTATGTAACAGCAACTCATCTTGTCAATGCTAAAACAACTAATATCACATAGATTGTAAACGGAAGGCGCCAGTGTTTGTAACACAGTTAACACTATCATAGACACTGACGTTCACTCTATCTCTAAAAATAATGTACATAAGCGTTATCAACAACTGTACTTTCTAGTTTAGATGAGATGGACAAATTGTATTTCGCTCTTTTGATAATAAAATATTATTATATTATTATTAAAGTGTTGGCAGTGGCGACGCGAGGCGTTTATTGGCGCATTATATTTTTTTTAATTTTATAGTTTTTTGTGGCTAACATTGACTAGTGACTAGTAGTCAGCCAGGCATTTTTAGCTGACTCATCTTACGTAGGATGCGACAGGTCCGGATTAGTGAGATCTAAGAACTTTCTTTCTTTCTTTCTTTTAAAAAGACAACTCCCGCATTAGGAACTACTCCTGTGTCGCGGGGGACTTTACAAACATAGAAACAACGGACACAAAGAACACCCAGACTCAGGTGGGAATCGAACCCACGACTTATAAGCATAGCGGTCAGGGTCACTAACCACTAGACCAACAGGCCAGTCAACTCTCGCAAGTTTATTTAAATGTCCTTAGCTTTTCCCTGACCTGAAGACTGAGACCTGAAATTTGGCAGGCAAGTAGTTTATAGTTCTATACGTCAACCAAAAATAGATTAAGGAGACACGACAAAACGCCGGGCAGAATTAACGAGTTCTGAGGGTTCTTGTAAGTTTATGGAAAAGTTCTTGGTTTTTGTAACTACTTATATAGGTACATAAGGTTGAGTTATTTACAGGGAAGGCTTAAGGTGGTCAAAAGGTAGGCGATTGTTTCTTTTGGGCATATTGATTTGATATAAGTAGGAAAAGTAAGCTAGGAACGGGTGATAAGCTAGGAACAGCTATGTTGCCTCTTTTTTTTTTTTTCGTGTGGAAACCCCCACGGGTCATCACCTCACCATGGCTATTGGTGAAGTGGTATGTCGGAATCGAACCGACTAAAACCACACGGTGTTCGGTTACAAGTGAGTCTATCGCAAGGGACTCGGGTATACCCTAGGAAGGAAGTCCCCGAGAAGCTATGTTGCCTCTACCGACTTGGCAAAAACCTTTTATTTGCGCTGCGTTAACTGTTTTGCTATTTCATTATCTAATAAGTAGTTAGATGTTTATTGTGATATTGTTATTATTCATATCTTATAGTGGACCAATTCATAAAAACACTAACTTTCAAAACTCAGCAAGGTGGCTGTCAATTCACGAATGGGACCTATAAAAATTCCAAAATGCAATTTCTTTAAAAACCTATTCCAAAATGAAGAGTTTTTCTGGCTAACTAAACTATTTTTTACTGGCTAGTAATTAAAAAAAAAATAAACACATCTTGCCACCCAAACTATGCAGTTTTTACTAAGTATGTTTAGTTTGGGTCAAGATGAAGGCCCAGCCGCGAAGGGGCGAAGTCCGTGTGTGCCTGGAAGTCGCCTAATTGATGGGATGTTACCCGCGCTTGGCAGGCGCTAGGTGAGGAACCACTGATATGTCAGAACAACAGTCGTTCCTGGGGATTTTCTATTGAAAGCTTAGTATGGAACACCGTGTGGTTGTATAAGTATGGTTCAAGTCTGACACCATAAGGGCTTACCTCCATTAAAGCAATATAGTCTTTAGAAAACGCTGCATCATCTTTCTTCTTGGTTTTCGGTTTCACCTCAAGTTTCTTCACCTCTTTCTTTCCAGTCTTGGCTTTGAGAGGTGCGTACATCTTCTTTGGATTCTGTATCTGGTATGGCATATCGATGAGGACGTAATCTGGTGAGTAGGTGAAGACGGACCGTACCAGATCATATTGGTAGTCTGTACTGAAACTGGTGTTAAAAATGTCATCAGTTGATGTGGTACGTATTGTCGAATACATTCGCGTAGACTTGCCGATGGAGCATTCAGAGTTACTAAAAAATATTCTTTTATACTTACTTAAGTTCGGTTTGAAAATAAAGCGTGTTTTTTTGGTATATATTTTACAAACACCTACCCGCGAGTTTGTTCGCGTGGAAATTTTGGTGAAATCTATATTAATTAATTATTTTTCGTTCCGTAAGAAGTAAAAACCTTCTAAGAAGTATTAGAAAACAAAAAAGATGAGTGAAATCGGTTAAGTCGTTTGCAAGTTGTGGCGGAAATAGGGATTCATTTTAATATACATAGGTATGTGATTTTTAAGCCTTAATGCGATAGACATTTTTTTTAACACCTATTGCTTATAGTAAGGTATATTACGTGAGATATTGCTCTGTCTTGAACATGAGGCGCTACTATGAATATAAGTTGTCCTCTAAAGGGTTTCAGACTTCATAACCGTTAGTAATCGCTTACTACCAGTTGAGTCTTGTACTTTTGCTTGAAACAGATTATTAAGTAACTAACTGTACTCACAGATCAAATATATAATGTATGATCTTTGTAAGGTCAATAAGTGCGCACTGGTACGCAGCCCATTCGAAGCTGACGCTCTGTTTCCGCTCCACTAGATCCGAGGGTTTATCCTTTACGGCGACATGAGTCTCTTCTTGAGCCATATAATACACGCCAACTTCGGCTGGCGTTGGGATCTCTTTCGTACCCACAATGTGTTTTGCTACAGCTAACATGTTGTCCTGTGAATTTGAACTCTTCAGAACTCTTTAATCTGTGTCATCATGAAAGGACGCTGACCGATATTTTCGTCTATTTTATGTTAACTTGAAAAAATATAATTTTTTTTATGGGCTATACGGGCAAACGAGCAGACAGTCACCTGATGGTAACTGGGTAAGGGGGGAAAAGGGAGAGAGAAAAGGGCCAGGGCCCCCGGTAACCTCACTCACTCGGCGAAACACAACACAAACACGGCTTTAACGGCCGGTTTTCTGTGAGGCCGTGCCGAAGCATGGCTCTCCTACTAGCATAGTACCTATTCGTGTATTTCTAAAACGATTCTCTATCAATTTGGATCAAATTTTGTATGTATTTAGATATGATTTTGCTTTTGAAGTTCAGCTGTATGTATTGTGGGGTCTTCTCTAAAACAACGCGATTTTACAAAAAAAAAACGTCGAACGCCGCCGTAGTTCGGTTGCCCAGTAGGGTAAAGATTTCTCACAAAAGAAACAAAAATGCTTTAAACGGGGGAATCCCGCAATAAACGATGTAGGATGTTGCCATCTTTTGGGCGGACGCTTAACCCGGGAAAAAAGAGATAGCTTTTTGACTTTTGTCATTTCTGAACTGAAAACTCTATAGGCACGTTTGACAGTTTTTTAAATGTTTTTTTCCCGGGAAACACGAGATTCAGTGACATTGTGGATAACATTTTACTAATTTTTGCTTAGACACGTTAGGGGCCCCTGTAGCCCGGGGGCCCCGTATTATTGATACGGCGGTAGCTACGCCCCTGAGAATTAGGTACCTCCTGTAATAGTAATAACTTGACACACCTCACACACGGCCGTCTGATCCCAAACAAGGTAAAGCCTGTACTATGGTAACCAGACTACTGACAAACATACTTATATATTACTAAATACATACATATTATAGATAAATTACACCCAGACAGAACAAATGATCATGCTCATCACACAATTATATGTCCTGGGTGGGAATCGAACCCGCGACCTCCGGCTCAGCAGTCAGTGTCAATAACCACTAGACTGTGGTACATTATTACACAGTGCCCTCCAGACCCAAACTAACCAATTGTACTACTAGAGATCGCGTGGTGGTCGAATTTCGACCATGGCTTTTTCATTGGCCAGCATAACTTGAGCTGTCATTGTATAGACTTACTGACTGGTCGACGCATATACTCGACGCGTGTAATTTCATTAAGCCGTTTTCACGTAATTTTTAAAGTTGTAAGACATACTGTTTAAAAATTTTAGCTTTCTGAACTTCTTCTATATATAAACTGTAAATATTCCAAAATTCACGTTACTACGTTCGCGAAATTTTCTTAAAAAGGGGTACAAAGAATTCTCTTCATGTATCATATGGTGATGGGTTCTAGGACCAAGATAAATATCTATAATCTAATATTATAACTTCCAATCTTCGCAGCAATCTTTCTAATTTATCTTTATTAAAGAACCTATTTCGTACTATGATGTTTACGGATGTTTATACTGCCTCCAGCCATTCTCAAGTGAGCGCTTACCAAGTAACAGGAGTTCATTTTTAACCATTCATTTTTGGAACGAAGTACCGTATGGCACGTTGCGAAAGGGGGCTAGGCGAAAAATTAAGACCAAAAAGTTGTAACGACACTTTTTTAACCGACTTCAAAAAGGAGGTTCTCAATTCGATCGGGATTTTTTTTTTTGCTTATAAGGATTTAGTTTTGCAACGAAGTTCCTTAAGGGGCGTTGCGGAGAGGTACCCTAACCGGCCAAATCGTCCGTAACGTAAGATTGACAGGGACAGGGACAGGGACAGGAACAGGGACAGGGACAGAGACATTGACAGGGACAGGGACATTGACAGGGATAGGGGTAGGGACAGGGACAGGGACAGCGACAGGGAGATTGACAGGGACAGGGACAGGGACAGGGACATTGACAGGGACAGGGACAGGGACATGGACAGGGACAGGGACATTGACAGAGACAGGGACATGGACAGGGACAGGGGCATGGACAGAGACAGGGGCAGGGGCAAGGACAGGGGCAGGGGCAGGGACAGGGACATTGACAGGGACAGGGGCAGGGACATTGACAGGGATAGGGGTAGGGACAGGGACAGGGACAGCGACATGGAGATTGACAGGGACAGGGACAGGGACAGGGACATTGACAGGGACAGGGACAGGGACATGGACAGGGACAGGGACATTGACAGAGACAGGGACATGGACAGGGACAGGGGCATGGACAGAGACAGGGGCAGGGGCAAGGACAGGGGCAGGGGCAGGGACAGGGACATTGACAGGGACAGGGGCAGGGACATTGACAGGGACAGGGACAGGCACAGGGACAGGGGCAGGGACAGGGACATTGACAGGGACAGGGGCAGGGACATTGACAGGGACAGGGACATTGACAGGGACAGGGACATTGACAGGGACAGGGACATTGACATTGACAGGGACAGCGACAGGGACAGGGACAGGGGCAGGGACAGGGACATTGACAGGGACAGGGGCAAGGACAGAGACAGGGACATTGACAGGGAGAGGGACAAAGAGAGAGAGAACTGAACTCGTGACCGTCACGCTAATAATAAATATATAGATCCACTATAGCTTTTTATTAATTAATGTCACCAACCGGTTAATGTTTTTATTATTGCAGTTTGCTATTATTATTATTTTTATAATAAGGAACTTCGTTCCTATCTGGTGTCCCACGACACCACACAGTTTTTAATTAACGTTTAATTCCGCTCGATACCACGGCCTCATAGAAAACCGGCAGTGAAGCAATGCTTGCATTGCATTTCGTCACATGAGTGAAGTTACCGGAGGCCCCAACCCTTCCCTCTCCCCTATTCCCGTCCTTCCCCTCTCCCCTCTTCCCACTCTTCCCCCCCTCCCCCTCTTCTCCTACTCCCACCTTAAAGGCCAGCATAGCACTTGTGACTCTAAAGTTACAGGTGCCCATGGGCGGCGGTAGTAATTTACCATCAGCTGACCCGTCTGCTCGTTTGCCCCCTATAGCATAAAAAAATAACCCCAACGCAAAAAGAGGGGTGTTATAAGTTTGACGTCGATGTTTGTATCTGCCTGTGGCATCGTAGCTCTCAAACGGATGGACCGATTTCGATGCGGTTTTTTTTCATTTGAAAGCCAGTTTCCTGGCGGTGGCCCTAAGCTATGTTTGGTTAATATTGGTCCAGCTGTGTAAGAGCATTTTTGGCCTATGATTACTCGATTAAGTGCTTTTTTTACTTTTTAAGGGACTATAAGTATTTTTTGAGTAGGGGGTTTTTTAAATTTTTAATTTAATGGTTATTTATATGGACGATGTCATGCAGTATCTACTTGTATCTATCTATATCTACTTACCTACACGTATATACGTAATATAACATACTTATTTTAGGAGCACAAGTACAATTCTTTAGGCACTTTAGGGCACCCTTGCTATGGGGAAAAAGCACTGAACTCGAGTGACCGTCACGCTCAGATACATATATATAGATGTGTGTGAAAACTGTTAGTTTTTTTTTGTAAACAGATACCTTATTTACGTGGAAACACCTTTATACCTATGCAAATAAACACATTCAGACTATGCCTATGTATTTGCACGGAACGGGCATCAAATCCGCTACCCTGGTAGTGTATTTGACGTTTCAGTCAGTTACTGCACTATGCGGCCTCTGCTCTATTCGTTAATTCAACTTTAACTTTAATTTAAAATATTACAGCACCTTCATTGAGATTACAATGATACAGAAGACAAAATAAGATAAAGAAATATTGGCACGTATGGGCCGGCTCGACCGGAGTGATACCACGACCTTACAGAAAACCGGCCTCACAGTAATGCTTGCTTTGTGTTTCGCCGATTGAGTGAGGTTACCGGAGGCCCTAACCCACTCCCCCCTTCCCCTACTCCCACCTTCCTCAGAGGCCGGTAACGCACTTGTAACTCTTGAGTTGCAGGTATCCATGGGCGAAGATAGTCACTTACCATCAGGTGACCTATCAGCTCGTTTACCCGCTATACCATAAAAAAAATCTAGTAATCCTATAACATGTTGTTAAACTTTGACCATGAATTTGCTGTACAGTCACATACCCTAAACCGTTTCAGCATCCTAGGTCTACTGGCTTCGTCGAAGTGCTGCATTTCCTTCATCCATTCGCAGAACCACAGGATCAGAACCGCTTGCGTTTCTGGAAACCAGTAGGTACAGGAGAATGTTGATATCAAAATAAATAGGCACATGAACCGATTGCACTACCGACAGCGCACTACTTAGAGCCATACCAAAAAACTAGTATTGCAATACAATTTGTGACGTGAATAGTATAATAGTTTAGGTAAACTAAAAAAACATGTTTTGATGGTGAACTACGTTAACAGGTAAACCTGGCTTCGTCGTCAGACCATCGTTACGAAGCCCAATCTGTCTGACTCGTCAAAACGAATCATTTAAGCTGAAACTCGAGGGGGTTTAGTAGTAGCTACCATAGAGTTCCACTATCTACCTCCGGGCTCCATCATCAGATCAGCTCAAATATGCCAAATTATAGTATTGTCATCTAAACTACAAATACATACAAAGTTTCATTTCAATACGACAATTTATTAGAAGTTAAAATTAACTTGCAAGATTTAAAAAAAATCATACCATCAAAGTCTATTGCGACTTCCAGCAACTGCTAATTAACTCAGCACCATCTAATAAACATATTGAATGGAAACTGAAATTAACCCTAATACCCTAGTGGAAGAACTTTCATTATGCAGCACACAATTGGTACAAACAACTCAATAGTTTATCAAATGGCTGCAGCATACCGGGCAAAATACCAGGCCTGGTTAGAGTATCCTCTTTGTGTACTAGACGCACAGAACACCTCCATATTTAAAAGTGGTTACTGACAACTTAAAAAATCTGATTTGCCGTTGGCCCAAAAACAAATTTAAAAAATTTACTTACGTCTGTCCAATTCATCCTTCTGTGCTCTCCTCAATAAATTGGCCAACGTGTCCAAAAACCAATATTCGGCCAAACTGGTCCTATACATAGTACAGCCGACAAGATCTCCCAAAATCTCAATATATCTTTGTTGGGGTGTGGACAATATTCTTGGAATGGACTGCGGGTCTATTTCAGTTTTGAACTGAACTGGCAACACATGGATTCTGTTTTGCGTTTCAATTTTTCTCACTTTGTCAGGTAAGAGCCGGCGTAAAGAGGGAGAAGGAAATATTTCTGGCTCCTCCTCGCGCACTTCTTCAGGTGGTGGAACCTCTTCTTCTGCTGCCTGCGGTACGTCCACATGAGCTTCTTCTGGGACAGATTCTGGCCCTGCATTTATAATTTTTTTATGTAAGCAGTTCGTAGAAATGAAAAATGTAGATTTGTACATACATACACTCAAGCCAGAGGTTCAAGCTAGCAAGGGATAGGTAGAGGCGTATTCTCTTATATTCTGACAACTATGACTTGGTCTCACACTAGGGGCCAGCCTATTGTCGTCAACCAGGCACTATGGGAATTAAAGATGAGGAAATTGGAAGTTTATTGAAAAAAGAAAAGTATTTATGTGGGAGAGCCATGCTTCGGCACGTATGGGCCGGCTCGACTCCGCTCGTTACCACGGCCTCACAGAAAACCGGCCGTGAAGCAATGCTTGCATTGCATTTCGCCGCGTGAGTGAGGTTACCGGAGGCCCTAACCCTTCCCTCTCCCTTATTCCCGTCCTTTCCCTCTCCCCCTTCTTCAAACTCTTCCCCCCCTCCCCCTCTTCTCTTACTCCCACCTTAAAGGGCGGCAACGCACTTGTGATTCTCGAGTTGCAGGTGCCCATGGGCGGCGGTAGTCATTCACCATCAGGTGACCCGTCTGCTCGTTTGCCCTTCTTACCATAAAAAAAAAAGGAAAGAGGTTAGAAGGGAAGGCAACGGAAGGATATTAATAAAGGTGAAACAACTTTTTTTTGTATGGAAATGGGTTATTACGTCACGTGGGCTTATAGTCGAGTGGTATGTTAGGACATTGACTAAAACCACGCGGTGTTCCGTGACAAGAGATTCTATTGCAAAGAAGTTGGCTATAACAACTTGATTCTAGAATTATAGGCTACTAGCAACCCGCCCTGGCTTTGCACGGGTACAAATTATATACCAAAACCTTCCTCATGAATCACTCTGTCTATTAGTGAAAACCGCATAAAAATCCGTTCGGTAGTTTTTCAGTTTATCGCGAACAGACAGACAGACGTTTCCGTTCTATAACCACAGAGCCTTGGATGTTGCAAACTTGCAATAGCATGTGTTGAAAAGCTCTCAGTGACTGCCACACTGGTGAAAAAGGTAAAACGAACGACCTTTACTCAGCGTCATTGGAGTGAAAGCTCCATATTTATGGTTTCCTTATTCGCGTTTCCACTATTCGTGGGTTAAAAATGCGATACGGTTTCTGCATTAACGGCTTTATAGCGGCTAATTAGCTAAAGATAGGATATAGGATAGGATGCTGCTCTGTTCTAATGCATCTTCGGAGATTATCTTATAAAACCACTAGTCGCTTCCAACCGGTGTTCTTGGAAGCCACTATAGACATTAAGGGAGGTCTATGTCCAGCAGTGGACGTCCTATGTTTGAAGTGATGATAGCGATGATGACACCGAGTCTTTTCCCCTGATCCTTCACCACGTATAACTTGCAGATTGCTTAGTCTCAACCGACTTGACATAAGAATGGTTGTAGGTATCTGTCTGTTGGTATGTCAGTCTATTTGTCGGTCCATCAAGAAAAGCCCGTCTTTGCAGGAGTGACGTATTAAATTACAAATAAGATCAAATATCTAGGGTTCCTTGGATCCCGATTCAGGGTATTAATACATTTGATTGGCTTATATTTTCCTGTAACACAAATAGAAATTGAAAGGGAACCGAAACCAGTAGCTTGGGACGTCTTTCTGGGTGTACTCACCGAGTTCTTCAGCATCTCCCTCTTCAAGAGACTCTTCTAATGATCCTGATGGAACCCTCAGACATTCCAATTTACTTGCAGCTAGAAGCTGTTTCAGCAGCGATATATGTACGTCTTCTGTTTCACGGGAACTCATACTGTGTCTTGTTTATCGCTGTATAAACACAAATTATTGGTATATTATATATATATATTATTTTATTATGGGCTCTATCCCGCGCAAGAATCAGCGCAGGAATTCCGCCAATGTCAAGTGTTTTATAATTATCCAAGTTAAACAACAAAAACGTAAAAAAAATGGTGTTTTTCAAGTAATATGTATTTATATATATATATAATTTTATTATGGACGCTATCCCGCGCAAGAATCAGCGCTTCGAAGTAAATGAAGTTGACAGATGACAGATAATATATAGTTACATTATGTCATGTATGTCAGTGGATGTTTTTTCAGGTTGACAGAACATTCGTAAAACCTCCGTCGTTAAATAGTCACCTTTCTGTAACAGCTTGTGTAATCTATTACCTTATATAATTATATCTATATAAATAATTATATTAAATAAATCGTGTCACGTTCTTTATATGCCTCCTAAAGTAATGAATCCATTTTAATGAAATTTTGCACACTGTGTGCAGTTTGGTTCAAATTGAGAGATAGGATCATTTTTATCTCAATTTATAGTCACAATATTTTTTTTATTGCAAATTACTTAGTCAGCAACGCGTGGCCGGGTAGCTAGTATAAATATATAAATGTATAAAAATAATAATCAATGTAAGTATGTTTGTCCTCTATACCTTTCTAAAGTGTTAATCAGATTGTGATGAAACTTTGACAGAGTCTTCTGAGAACGCCACGATGCCGCGAGGAGGGTTTCTGGCCCAAAATCTATGTGAACCAAAAAATGCACTACAACGCATGCCGGGTAAAGATAGTAGTATAAACGATCTGTGTATGTTAGTTCCCTATTTTAGTTATTCCCTATGAACCGATTCTGATGAAATTTTGTAAAACGCTCGCAACTTCGACTGCCTTTTATCTCCGTTTTTACAACATTTTTCATTGATGCTCCGCTCCTATTGGTCACAGCGTGATGTTATATTATAGCCTGTAGCCTTCCTCGATAAATGGGCTATTATTATTTATTATTAGGATATAACATCACGCTACGACCAATAGGAGCGGAGCATGCAAAGTGTAAAAAAAGCAATGCCCAGTAAATAAACATTACAATTTTTAATAGAACGCCTGATAGATTTGTTGTAGCAAATGTGCACATGAAAAAGGCACAAATATGTCTTAAAATAATATGGTACTTTTTCCTCTTTCTAGTACCAAAGGATTAGGTCCACTGCTACAACCTTTTTTACGTATGCTTTTAATTGTTATTATGACAACATAAAGACAATTTTTTCCAGAGATCTGATTTTTCGGGATCACCATGCAACAGAAAACTTAAAACTGTAAAAAAATATATATCAGTCACATATAGCTTTCAAGAGAAATGTATTGTTTTTTTTTTTTAAAGACACCTCCCGCATTAGGAATTACTCTTGTGTCGCGGGGGACTTTACACATACAAACAACGGACACAAAGAACACCCAGACTCTGGTGGGAATCGAACCCACGACCTATGGCATAGCAGTCAGGGTCACTAACCACTAGGCCAACAGGCCAGTCATTATAGTATTATATACAGTATAGTACCTGGGAGACCAAGCTTTGCTCAGTAGCTTTTTGTAAAATTGGATTTTTTTTTTTGTAAAATTGCATTTGTATAGGAAATACTATGCAGTTGAACTTAAAATGCAAAACTGTATACAAAATTACATCAAAATCTTTGGAGCCGTTTCCTAGTTCCAGATTATATATAAACATGTATACAAGAATTGCTCGTTTAAAGGTAGATATTAGATAGTTATTGAAGTTACCTAATTCATTTATTAGATGTAAAGAATAAACTAATATTTGGTCTGCTTATTCTAACAATAGGTTCGTATCTCTCTAAAGAAAAACTAACAGCATTCTACAAGCATTACAGGGGTCCATTTTTGCTGATAACCCTTCTTTATTGAAGCAATATTATTGTAAAAACGCTCACCGTAACATAATAACTCCTCACTCATTGCATCTAGATTGTCTTAAAAAACATTTAGGTGCGTTTACAAAAAGTGCATCTATAACGGTATTTTGCAAAAATTTTCTAAGCATTTAATTTATAAGGCTTTTAAATCTAGGCGAACGTTTATTTCCCTAAACAAAAACAAGTTTGGAAATTGAAGATTTCATTGTTTTCATCTAGAACCAATATTGTAGATTTTTTCTTAGACAATTATTAGTCTCTAAGAGGTCTTTGAGCAAACCTAGTAAGACATTTTATTAAATTTTAGTCAAAGTAAGTGAATAAACAAGAAAACACTTTGGGTTCTAGTTTTTTTGCAAATAAATCGAATATTAAGAACTATTCGCATCTCACGCCGTGTGACGGTTCAAATTTGATTACCGATCAACCACCTCAAACTTTATAATACAAAAATTAATTGCTTACAATAACAGCGATGGAAAACATTATAAGGTAAACTGCATTTAAGAGGTCTGCCAACCCATCTTAGGGCAGTACTCTTAAGACTGTGACTAGTTGATCACATGTGGGGATGGAGATGTACCTGTCACTTGAAACTAGTATTTGAGTGTTCAAAGTGGCTTAGTTACTGGAAAACCTTCTAAATGTGGTGTTGGTTTTGTTATGGAAGAAGCCTGTGCGTGCAGTGGCGTAACTGTACCATCTGAGGCCCGTGGCTAATGCATCGGATGAGGCACAAGTTCACTCTTGGTGCCTCGTGTGCTTAGGGCCCTGAGGTCGGGGCTGGGGCACCCCCACGGCCATGGGCCCGTGGCATTTTGCCCGCTCTGCCACCCTATTGTGACGCCACTGTGTGCAATATAATGGTGCCTAAATTTCTTAGAAAGACTTTTGACATCTGTAAAACAAAAATAACAGCCATTCACGTGATCCTTAGGTTCTCGGCAAATCATAGGTGCTGAAGGCATCTCTGTTGGTTTTCCATTGAACCAGTTCCTCAAATGTTTGTGGCATTGGTAACAACACACCTATGACACCCAATATTTGTCATGGTTGCCAATGTTTGAACCAAAGTAGGTATGCTCATAACACTTCGTGATTCAAGGCGTACCCACGTCGGCACTAATATGTCATGGCTTCCTCTTAGTAATTAGATGTACGCAACCCCTAATGTCTGTTTGTATAGGCATTCATTTTGTAAGTTGATATATACTAGCGGACCCGACAGACATTGTCCTGCCGGGCCGTAAAAAATATAAAAAATAATCATTAAAATCGGTCCAGCCGTTTAGGAGGAGTTCAGTGACATATACAGGCACAGAAGAAACATATACTTGTACTAGCGGACCCGACAGACGTTGTCCTCCCATAACTTAAAAAATATTATTCCTTGAACCCTATCGCAGCGCCATTTACCGGGTCCAATTGTTAATCTAAACCATTCTCGAATCCACCTGAAGACAAAAAAAAATCATTATAATCGGTCCAGCCGTTTAGGAGGAGTTCACTAACATACACACGCACAGAAGAAATATATATACCTATAAAGATATATATATTCAAACTATTCTGTAAGTACTGATTTTGTTGTATGTCTATGACTAAAACTTATAAAAGAAAAACGCACCGTGTTTGTTTCTAAATTTTATAACTATACAAATAGTTTCATGTTAATTCCACAAGGCTTTTAATTTAACACTTTCGGACGTAAAATATAAAACTTAAAATCAAACTTGAATTAACAATGAATAACTACTTTATTTCAAAAGGACTGTTGAATAATTTATTTTAACAATACCAACGTATACCATACCGTAATATCTACCCACGCACTAACTCGTTCGTTCCTGCATACATTAAAAGAAAACTATAAACTATTCGTACACTATTAGAGATCAAAAGAGTAATGTATGTGCTGAATTAATTAATTTTAGTTAACATGTCAATAGTACTAGGATAATTGGAAGAGGGGGCCGAAATAAGGGGTTGATACGCCGAATAATTGAACTTAAGTTACAGGACAGAGCGGATAATTGGGATATTTTCCAATTATATAAATTAGAAGTTGAGCGAAGATTGTATTCATATTTTTTGTATGTTACTAGCCGGAGTTCGAAATTAGATAAATCGACCAATTTGTTGCGAAATAGACACAATTTATTTAAATAATTTACGATTAATAGTTACAGTTAACAATAATTGTCACTAATATTCGCTTGCGCTCTTCGCTATTCTTCGCACTTGACGCGCTGATCGCAGCAATAGAACTCCACTCAACTCCTTTTTAGTTTTAGTTTTTATACCGGTGACCTTATCTTATAGAAAGTTCGTGAACTTTCCCGAAGACTCGAAAACCCTCTGGAATCTTCTAAGACATTGTGGGACATTCCATAGACATACTATTAGCTCTGTTCCGTTAAAAGATGGTGCCTTGCATCTCAATTCAGTCCCGCTACTCGTTAATAGATAGCGCCATCTTATTTTGGCGACCGCAACAATATAAAAAAAATATTTAATACATTATTTTTGATTTTCATAGGTATAAATAATAGTCTACGATCGAGTTCTAGTTTATTAAAGTATTCCACATATATTATATCATCTTGTTTAATCTATGTCATTGGAAGTTGATGTATAAATATAGAATAGATTATTTATCTATTTTTCCATTAATTGTTAAATTGATACAATATACATATACTACAAGATTTTGCCCGTGACTTCACTTTCATTAAAGTTTTTTCCATCCCACGAAACCAGTACTTTTTGATGGATTAAAGGTCACCTATGTCCTTCTCTGTACTGTTGAGTAGTTAAGGTGTTAAATCGTAATAGGCATACAGACAAACAGAGAGTTACGTGCGCATTTATACCTAACTAGAGATCGCGTGGTGGTCGAATTTCGACCATGGTTATTTCATTGGCCAGTATAGTAAGTACAGACTTACTTACCATGACAGGTAATCACATATACTGCACGCGTGTAATTTCATTAAGCCGTTTTCACGTAATTTTTAAAGTTGTAAGACATAATGTTTAAAAATTTTAGCTTTCTGCACTTCTTCTATGTATAAACTGTAAATATTCGAAAACTCACGTTCCTACGTTTGCGAAATTTTCTTAAAAAGGGGTACAAAGAATTCTCTTCACGTATTAATAAAATGATACCAACTGTTGTCCGCGACTTCGTTGCAATCTTTCCCACGGGAACCGTAAATTTTTCCGGGAAGAAATATATATAGCATATGAACTATTCCAGCCTTCCTGTAATCTATCTTTGTGCTAAATTTCATCCAGATGCGATCAGCCGTTTTTGTGTGAAAGAGTAACAAACATCTAAGTATCCATCCACTTTCACCTTTATAATATTAGCAAGATTAGTATGAAAGTAGGTATAGATAGATATACGTAGTCGTTGTAAACTTTTGTCACCTGTGGAAGGACCAACATTTACCCTGTGCCCTGACTTACGATAAATGGTTTTACTAGGTCATGGGGTCCCATCTCTAACAAAAGAAAAATGGTTCAAACAAATATCAATAGATGGCGTTACGGGTATCGATTTGTTATTGAAGTTTATGGAAAATCAATATTAGGTCCTGATAAAAGTATTTTCTAATTTCATAAAATACCCTAAACACGGCAAAATTGAATAAAAGCTTCTTAAATGCAGTTTTCTTATTTTGACAAAATTCAATATTGTCCTCTCGGTCCTCTGGCGGCCATTTCTGGTACTACGTTGAAGTAACACTATAACAAAACCGTACCTATCGGTTTTGTTATTGAGTTTGTAGGTATTGACTATTGATAGTTGGCCAAATTTTAATAAAACTGTATTGTTGCGTTATGTTTTTGCATTTTCTATTGTAGATAAATTATTAATTCGAATTTCAAAGATACTATAAAAAATTCGGGCGGGGTTTCCAAAAAGTGTTCGAGGAAAACCCGGACACTCTGTGCCAAGGAACAATTACAATTGTTAGATGAATCTTTAACAAGATAAAAATTTAAATGGAATCGGCGGTTTTTTTAAGGTATCCGGAAAAGAATCTCGATTTCACCCATGTGTCCGGATTTTTTTAAGTTTTTGTCCGGCGACGGCAATTTAAGTAATGGCAGGCCTAAGTATGCTGTTTGTTTAGTAGATGCATTGTATAATCGGATACAATGTCATTACTGATGTTATTGTGTAATAAGTACGAACATACACATAGAGATACCTAAAACAAATCATGTCTGTGATAACCTGTTAAGTAATTATACGTTAAGAGCTATAACACATAATTGCATTTTACAAAATTAGGTATTTACGCACGACATCGACTAGGTTGCACTCGCGAGTTCCTGACACTGTGTTACCGCAGTGACTAAGCAATCATGATCCTTTTTCTACTATTAAATTATTTGTTTTACTTCCTGTCTTAAAATATTATTAATAATGCGTAATGTTCCAGCCACTAGCTATGCGCCTGCCGCTTTGCTCGTATAGATTATGATAGTATGAAGTTTCTTATTTTTAAAAACATTAAGTAGGTATTTTAAATAAAATTATTTCCATATTAAAAATGTGATTTAAATTAATAAAAAACTATATAAATATTTCAATTTAAAAATACCTATTGGTAATTAATCCAATAAGTATTTTTGAATTGTCAACGTTTTGAGTCAGTCAGAATAAGTCAGTCGTGAAGATAGTCTGTTCCAGTACGCAGATCCTATGGAGGAGAACAGGCAAGAAACTCCAAAGACACTCTCTTTCAACATGTTTTTTTACAATTTCCTGTTCATCATCGTCAATCTTTTCGCTAATCCTCACTGTGCGAAGGTTGTGTGTTACCAGGGCCAGTTGTCGTTTAAAGGGTTGTTAGCCGAACGTTTGATCAGATACAGTAACCGCTACCGTAGCGAGGAATAGCAGGGCTGCCTGAGACTCGGGGCCTGATCATTCTATTTGCTTTCATTGCGGGTTTTTTACCAATACTCGCCACGCTTGGTAGGCGGGCGCAGTGTTCGGGTATGGGGTTTTGTGGTTTCGCGATAGACGCTGCACACCTTATGGTTTTTTGTCCCTAGCCAAATCTTACGGCACCCACAGTAAGAGAAAGAGCGGAGGGGGGGGGGGGGTAACATTCTTCGTCAGCACCCCACAGCATTTTAACAGGTATTGAACTATCAAATCTCATTCACATAGACTATGAATCTTCATTTCTTAGCCGCGCCCTGCAACTCTTCGGCAGATATTGCTTGTCAAAAAATTTATTTAAAAAGAAATCAAGAGAGAAAGAGAAAAAAGAGATTCTTTCTTACGAGACTGTTTTCAGGTTCCCTATGTCGTCGTATCGTGAAACATTCCTATAAACTTCTAAGTACGAAAATTAATATGTTGTTTTTTGAAGTGAAAACTTCTTTAGCGGCGTTGTGCACTTTTTGGGATGGTTAAAAATTTTAAACTCACGTCAGGACACGTGACCTGATCGAAAATTCGTAAGACGGAGCCGAGTTTCTTATATTTAAAAAAAATAACATTCGAAATTCATATATTTATGAGGAGCACAGAACTTCCAGTGTACCCTGTGTATACATTTAGATATGTTATTACCTACTTTTTATTTTTAACCTAATTATATATATACAGATGTGTATGTATAAGCAAATACATTGTGAAGTTGTTTTCACTTCTGACATACAGTCCTACTACTGACTGTTTTTTTTTATAATCATATTTCGTTTCCTTTATTATACTCGTATATCGATTGCTACAAAATAACATAAGATAATGATATTATAATTTTATTTAAGGCAGGTGTACCTTGCTTCATTTGCTTTTATTAACGTAGATGTTTGTAATGTCTTTCTAAAACATTTGTACACGGAGCGTTTTCGACTCATGCCAGATACAAATCAGAGTCATCATTATTAAAAAACTAGCAACCCGCCCCGGCTTCGCACGGGTACAAACTATACACCTAAACCTTCCTCATGAATCACTCTGTCTATTAGTGAAAGCCGCATGAAAATCCGTTCAGTAGTTTTTCAGTTTATCGCGAACAGACAGACAGACGCGGCGGGGGACTTTTTTTTATAATATGTAGTGATATGTAGTGAAGATTCTTATAATATGATCTTTTTTTTCATCATTAGCTCAGCTACATGATATGATGATTATTCTAAACGCAAAAACCTCATAAAGTAATGAAAAGTAAACAGAAACACTATTCGTTCCTACAATTTTCGAGGGTTTCTCTCAATTTTATCAGGATCCCATCAACAGATCCTGACTTCCTTGACATGGGACCACCCTTGAGGTACCCTATCTAACGAAAAAGAATAATCAAAAACAGTTCAGCCCGATAGCCGCTCTGCCCCCGCTTTTTAAATCTCTGATATCTTCTAAGATATTAATTTTTATTGCATGCTGGAAAGGGCAATTTTGATGTACATGAAATGCAGAACGTACCTAATGTATTTAATTGGATAAGGAATAATACGGTATTGTTTAAAATGGTTGATAAATAACCCATATTTTTTTTTGTA
Organism: Euplagia quadripunctaria; assembly: GCA_963859945.1. NCBI lineage: Eukaryota > Metazoa > Arthropoda > Insecta > Lepidoptera > Erebidae > Euplagia > Euplagia quadripunctaria. The sequence goes on along the minus strand of OY982582.1, from coordinate 12,991,213 downwards.
ACATGTAAAAGATAAAAATGGTTACTGTGGGCTATCCTTAGGAGATACACATATACCATCGCGGACTTTTTTATTGATCTTTTTAAGATATACAATTCCGTAGTACATTAATTTGATCTATCTCGTAAGGTTTAGCCAGCGTTTGCAATGTAAGCGCACAAAAATATGTTTGTTACGACATGACATTACAAATCTTTGAAATTCTCGACTTTTCTCTACACTAATATGCATGTATACTACATATAAACCTTCCTCTTGAATCACTCTATCCATTGGTTAAAACCGCATGAAAATCCGTTCAGTAGTTTTTCCGTTTATCGCGAACAGACAGACAGACAGACAGACAGTCGCGGCGGGGGACTTTGTTTTATAATATGTAGTGATAGAGAAATCTATATATCACACCTCAAGTTAACTAAACACACTTGGACGCACAGCGTGCCAAACAAATATGTTTGCATACTATACATACTGCATACAATTGAAACTCTTTCGTACTTACCTATTAGATACATACATCGTTACAAACATACAGACATAATTATTTATACATAACTTAAATTTGCATTTGTTTTCAAATGTATGGCGAGATTGATGTGATGCTTAATATATTTTTTTTTATATATTTATTTATTTCAAAAACTTAACTATGTTACAGATAATAGTTTGGCAGCTTGGCTATTATCTGTAACATAGTACTAAGTTTTTAAAATAAATAAATAAATTTAAAAAAAATATGCTGCTACTATTTAACTGTAGTAAGATGTTGTAATTCGAACTGTCATTATAATAATAGTCTATACTATTCATACACTCGAAATACATAACCTAAATTGAGTCAAGATAAGCTCTACATCCTACAAAATAATTGTTCAATATATAGAAAATAACCAAAACATACTTCCGTGATCAAAAATAGGCAGACGTAGTATACGGTTCACGTTCTGTTGTTTGGCGTTAAAAAAATCGGCACAGGTCTTACCTCTACAAGCGCTGAGTTCTGGGCAGTTAAAGGTTTTTAATTAGTTATTTAAAAAAATACAAATACCTAATTACTTATGAACTAACGTTTATTCTGGTATAAATTGTTTGTAAAAATAATAAAGTAGTAAAGAGAAATTTACAGCTATTACGGATGCTATTACGGTTTTAAGTACCTAGGTTTATGCTTTTGATTGTGTTTTTTTTTTCTACGTAATCCATACTACACGTAGGTATCAAATTTTGAGGCCGCTATGAACTATATTACTATTTCAGATCAGATACATTATTATACTTTTTTCATTTTATTTGCTTAGTCGCTCAAAAAAAGTGTCGTCGTGCAAATTATTTAAAACTTGCTTCGGCATTTTGACTTTGTCTATAAAATTAAGACAAAATTAAGATAAGTGAGGCCGCTATGATCTAAGCTAATAACTGTTGGTGTGGTGGTGTCGGTGTTTTCAATAAGTTTAAGTGCACGGTACGTGTTCGGTACAAGTGACATGATTGAGTGACGTAACATCGTACATTGTACAACACTGATTTTGTGTATATATATATAGTACGAGATGTTGAATTGATTAATTTGATATTTGAAAATAAGTTGTCCTTACTGGCAGCCCGGCTTGCTCGTGATCGTCGTGTGTCGCAGCGTCAATGCTGCAATGGTAGGTAGGTAGATTATCTACTTACTGCTAAGAGTGTTCGCAACGATGTCAAACGAGTTATCCGCATTGATTTTCTTCAAACAATATTCTAATCTAAGGTTTAAGACAAACAAATATATTAGTTTGACGAAAATATTATCAAATCTGTGGTTTGACTATTATTTTTACTAATATTTTTGTACATTGATGGGAATATAGTTGTTATGAGGTTGTACTAGAGCATAATTTGGCATGGGATACAAATATTACACAACGATGATCGAAGTGAAATTGACCTTGAATGGTGAGATGTTGCACGTACTTAGATCGTATGTAATTTAGGTCGTATGTAATAATAAATATATTCGCGCAATATAAATAATGCTTACCGGATGTAATAAATAATAGGCCGTTTGATTATTTATAAGTAATAAGTTATTTTATCGGTTATCTAATATAACGAACAGTCCTACCTGCTAATTACATACTAATTATCGCCATCTATTGGTTGCGTGTTTATTGGTAAGTAAATATTTTTTCCATTCATCGCTAGGTGGCTCTAGCTATCTATCGCGCTGCTAGCGGCATCCAGCGCCTTTGTAGGCTAAAAAATAGTAGCCCGCGGAATTGCCCGAGTTAGGAGGGTCGCATTTCGTTGTATGGGATGAGGTATCTGTACTAGTATAGTATTATGTTATCTGTGACTAGGTTTAATAAATTTTAGGTAAAATAACTAGTGTAAGTTCACTATCGTAATTTGAGCTTAAAATTCAGACTCATGATGGCTGCTGTGAGAATCTCTGAGGATATACCTAATGTAAAATTGTAATATATATTTTATTGTAAAATCTGTGGTCATTTTTAAGAGTTACCTACAAAACCTACCTAACTTAAAATATGTAGATTAATTTAATTGAATAACATTAATGTATTTATATCATATAATATAATAACTCCACACATCTACACACGGCCGTCTGATCCCAAACTAGGCAGAGCCTGTACTATGGTAACCAGACTGCTGATAAACATACTTATATATTACTAAATTGTATGTATTTATTATGATTATAGATAAATTATACACCCAGACATAGAACAAATGATCATGCTCATCATACTATTATTTGTCCTGGCTGGGAATCGAACCCACGACCTCTGGCTTAGCTGTCAGGATCACTAACGACTAGACCAACAGGGCAGTCAGAGAAAATTCGCTTCTGCTCGTATCTTGCACCGCAGAGGTAGTTGTGAGCAAAAAAATTTACTCAACAGCTTCTAATTTGTGATGACTTCACGCCAAAATTTTAATTACTTTTTCACAAATTTCTGATTAATTGAAATATTCGAGTCACTCGCAACGTCTCATCACCAGTGAGTTTCCAACCTCTTAGTGGCTTGTATACATCTTAAAAAGGAAAGTGAGAGAACGATACTTAACGACGTCTTGTAATTGAGTGGTGTTTTAGTGTTTGGCAATCAACCTGAGTGTGTGAGTGCTCAGTTATCACTCAGGTAGGCAATGGGTCACTTAGGTAGGCAAAAGAGCAGACGGTATTTGATGGTAAATGATTACCGCCGCCCATGGGCACCTGTAACTCTAGAGTCACAAGTGCGTTGCCGGCGTTTAAGGTGGGAGTAGAGGAAGGGTAATAAGGGGCGAGGAGTGGAGGGAGGTAGAGGGAATGGTTAGGGCATTACTTCACTGCTGGTTTTCTGTGAGGCTGTGGTATCACTCCGGTCGAGTAAGCCCATTCGTGCCAAAGTATGGCTCTCCCTCTAATACAAATAATTAAATTATATATAACTAAGCGTAGATATAGTGACATTTTCACTATAGATACAAAAACTGTCCCTATGAGTATAGTATTTTGTTATGATTTATCGATTTGTAGAATTTTGCTACTCACAAATCTATACTAATCACTACATATTATGAAACAAAGTCCCTGCCGCGTCTGTCTGTCTGTCTGTTCGCGATAAACTGAAAAACTACTGAACGGATTTCCTTGCGGTTTTCACTAATAGATAGAGTGATTCATGAGGAAAGTTTAGGTGTACTATTTGTACCCGTGCGAAGGCGGGGCGGGTTACTAGTATATTATAAAGCTGAAGAGATAGTTTGTTTGGTTGAACGCGCTAATTTCAGAAACTACTGGTTCGAATTGAAAAATTATTTTAGTGTTGGATAGTCCATTTATCGAGGAAGACCATAGGCTATATAATATCACGCTACAACCAATAGGAGCAAAGTATTAATGAAAAATGTTTGCAAAAACCGGGAAAATTTACAAACGGAGACGAAGTTGCACGGGTCACCTAGTTTTATATACATTTTTATGAAAAAAAAGAAAAACTAAAAATTTAATAAAAATGTCTTGATCACCAAGATGCCAAAGAAATTTCTTCTTCTCTTGTCTTCACAAGAGAAGACGAAAGTAGGTACCTAAGAAGGTAACTCAGTGCAGTTTTGAGTCAGCGTCAAATAACTAAGACCTACTAAAAAAAAAAAATACTCACGTCATTTTATTCTTTCCATTACTCATTTTCTTATTAGTTTTGTTTGAAAAAGACTCGAAACTCGTTATTCCTTTTCGTTTTGGATATTTAAACATAATTATTTTATGTTAAAGTTATTTATTATAACATAAATAAGTTGAATTATAACGAAAAAACTAGAGATGAAACTGTCATGCATTCAGAATGTGCGCATGCAAAACGTTTATCGGAAGTTAACCGGACGTACGCACGGACGGACATCACGCGTGCCCGATACCGATTAGGTTAAGTGTGCACTAGTGCCACTTTATATACCTACTTCCAGACAATTTCCCTCTTAAGGAGGAGTTAGGATGGGTATATTATCTATTACTAATTTACCATCTTCTCTTAACTTTTAACATCAGGAGACCTTCCTAAAAATTACCCTTTTTTACCCCTTTAGGGGTTGAATTTTCAAAAATTCTGCCTGTACCTATACCTACTACCTATGAGTAATCTACTTGCTAAATTTCAAGATTGTAACATTTATAGTTTCCGAGATTTCGTGATTAATTAGTGAGTAGTATTTAACGTTTATGATAGAGGATCCAAAATGTGCGAAAGAGAAAGGGATACCTTCTATTCTCTCACACATTTTGGGTCTTAGCTAAGGTATCACGTGAACGGCCAGTCTGATTGTCAACGATTATTTACATAATATGTCATAAAGATGTTTGAAAAAGTTCATATGCAATTAGTCAATAATAATATTTACTGAAAATTCTAATAACAATAGCCAAATCTGAGAGTGGAAGCGCCATTATTTGTTACAACGTGGTAACAAGTAAGTATTTACCAGCAGTTATTTTTCCATTTTCAGTTTTTTTTCTCTCTTCATATGAACGAATATTATAATATTATAAAGGGTGTTACAGAAATTATGGAGCGTTGTGTAGCCGACAAAGAGATGGTGCTTAGATTTGAAAAAAAAAAATCTTCGGGAAATGCTTTTTCTTGTGTAGGTGTATATTTCTAAAGAACGTAAGTATTTAAAATTTTCATGTACATTTCAATGACTTTTATTATTTTTCTGAAAATATTTTCAGAAAAATCTGGACATTCCAGCAACTGTAACATCCTTGGTATTAAATATCCATAGTCTGATTCGTGTCTTGCTTAGGAAATATTAGCTTTATCGGTAAATTTTCAAGTTTGATTTGTCATTTTCAAAACAAAGATTTCTGCGTTTAAAATCGAACTCCTTACGATATTTATAAGGACTACTATACGATTATAAAATATGACCACAACACAATTGAAGAGATCTTCGAATTTTGATTCTTATTCATAAGCTAGAAGCTAGTTCATAACAGTATTCACTTTCAAAGAAAACAAAAAATCTTTGACCTCTAGAAATTCAAATTCGTCTGAGATGCTGGTATCTATAATAATAATAACTTATCAGTTGTCACATCTCACACACTACAATTATAATTATATTCTATAATTCAATAGTCTTGCTACCTTTAACCATGTCTGAATGTAGCTTTATTCGTTTTTTTTTGTAATCCATAATCTTTATAGAAGTATCATCGAATAGATACGAATTTACTTACAAAGCCCGATTCTATATTAACACTATTTGTACAGCAAAAAATCATTTTAACTGTTAACACAAATAATGTATCAAAATACGCACCTCCAGCCTATGGCTGTTCAAAACAAGGATATCACTACACGTACCAAATGTTGAGAAAACTATTTTATTTTTAAGTTCTGTAGATGTTTTAAGCAAGTGAGACGAAAAGTAATTCCGTTATTAACAGTACAGCACTACTTCAAGAACCCGAAGAAGTGGTTTATGATTGCAATTTTTTTTATCGTTGACGTATTTCCGTCAGACAGCTGATCCAAAATCGGGAATTCCTACTCCCCTTAACTAACGATTCATAATAGAAAATATACCTACTGCTGCTTAACCCCTCTATGTATTTACACTAAGCGCAATGTTATGTAATATTCTAAAGGAACTGCGGCCACAAACATCTCAACGTTCGATCATTTAAATATCTTAAAACTTATGCTGGCCAGTGTGCACTGAGTGTAAGAAAAAAAAACTCGTCCATCGCACGCACTCGTTCGTCTGTGTGTGTAACACGCACACATTTGTGACAAGTGCGTGCATGGCAAAAATGCAACTCCGCGACTTGGTTAAATATCGGACGCACAGGAAATCTGTGGAGATGTTTTTTATATAAAATAGTAGAAAATATTAAAATTATCATGAACTTGATTGTAAAATATATGACGGTTTGTTAATACCCATTACACATATATATGTATATTTTGACCTGTCATGGTACAAAAGTCTATACAATGACAGGTCAAGTAATATTGGCCAATGAAATAAACCATGGTCGAAATTCGACCACCACGCGATCTCTAGTTATGATAAAACCACATACTTATAACACTACCTATGACAAATACGGCAGACGCCATATAACCAAAACAAGTCCAATGCAATTGGTACCTACTACTGTTGGTACTTATGCAAGTAAAAAACCAAACAAATCAAAATCAAAAGTATAACCTAAATCCTTTAAGTCATATTGTTTTCTTACTCAGGTAAAGTACAACATTATTAATAATGCTAATTGTTCACCCACTGAACCTGTTTAATATAAAGAACACCACAATAGCCACTATTACTATTAATTTACACCAACATTTTACTCATAAATTTCTAACAACAACCTAACGGTTTTGATCTAATGCTAATAAAACCAAAGGCGTTCTTAGAATGTGGTTACACGCATCATTGAAAGCATTAAGTGGATAGGAAGCTTGTTTGAAATATTTCACTTTTTACTTAACTTTTTCTCTAACGTTAATATTATTCCGAGTTGAAGGGCTGACACAGATGAATGACTTTTGTTATGTATACACTTCTACCGGTTTACTATGTTGTACACTTGTAACTACTCTGTGAATTGTTTATTCAAAGTATTAAATATGATCCAAATTTATGGTTATCATTAATTAAAATACCTACCGTCTTAATACCATATACAAGCAAATGAATAGCAAGAAATACGTAGAATGTAAATAGGATTATAGACATCGTTTGTTACACAAACAGTGAATACACTTCTGTTCTTTAAATAACGTTTAAAATTAAAAAAATAAAACAAAAACAACTACTCTACCCTCATCACTACTCCCAACTTCCCTAACTGGCAAGGTGAATGAACTCACGAAATGAACGCACACAAACACGCACATCTAAACACACACACATACACAACACAGGACACGTTGACGTAGGTTAGTTATGTTACCCAAGTTCATTGAACGTTTTTTAATTACACCAATCACTTACTACTAAAGTTTAAGGTTGATGGTGTTTCTTTTTTTAAATTTTCATTTTCCGAATACCAAATGATTTTAGTTTGAGTTTAAAAAAGTTTTAATATGTATTACGATTTAGAACTTTTTTAAATAGGTAGATATTAATAAAAAAAATTATCATTCTATTTTTAAATTATGAGACCGGTAAACAAGATTATTAAAGTAGGCTGGTAGACATTTGCTTTTGCACTGTTAGGCAATAACAATTTTAGGAAAATTTTAGATGTTTAATACAGAAAACTTCTTTTGAGAATTTTAACTTGAAAATTAACCGATAAAGTTTATTGACGAAACGTTAACGCTTCGTCAATAAATTTTGTATGAACACAAAATGTAAATAGTCTATATTGGAAGGCTTTTATTTACAGGTAAGTAGGTACTATTAAGTTTTAACATTCATCAGTTGCTTACAATTTTCAGAAGCGTACGGAATACAGTACGGAAATAAAATCATTATACAAAATACTAGCTTATGCACGTGACTTCGTTCGTCTTGATGTAGACTTTGTCATCATTCACAACATGTACACAAAAATTGTTAATGATCAGTAAAGTAGTTAAAGCAGCGTTTATAGTCACTGCTCCGCCTCCTAAGGGTTGTAGCGTGATGTTACATATCCCATAACCTGCTCAAGATTTGGTCTATCAAACATAAAATTTTGTTTTCAAACCTAACCGAGATGACGAATGAAAATAACATTAATTTTGAAATGTGTCAACTCGTCCTAATAGCCCGAGTTTATTTTGGAACGAGATGACGAACGACCCTAATTTTTAATCCATGGGTATATGTTGTAAATTTAAAAATTATGCGATAAGTGCCCCAAGGCCCAAATAACTATATGGTAATATGTTGACGGTATATGTTTACCCGTGTATGGCAAGGCTATACAATGACAGTTTAAGGTATACTGGTCACCGATATAATAAAAAACATTTAAAGTTGACGAACTAAGGTCGAAATTTGACGACCAGCCAACCACAATTTACAAAGTAGATATAATATACAGGCCCCTCTTTTCCATTGCGCACTGTGGACAAGTGCCCAGGGCCCCGCGATCCGATGACCCTCAAGAAAAATATTTTTTTGCAATCGCCGTTTCATTCTAGTCATTTAAATGGTACCCAATTAAATGGCAAAATAATTAATTTGCAGTGCGATTTACAATAAATTTAGCCCCAAACTTATGAAATATTAATATTTTATTTTTTTATTGGTCTTATATTGCCCTGTCTAGAAAACGCTCCTTTCCTAAATTGAATAAAATAAAAAAATTAATAAGAAGTAGGTAGGTAGGTACAATGCTTAGAGAAAGATTGACCAGTTTGCGGCTAATGCTCATAAAATATAATGTGCTCAAAGTATATTTATGTTATATCTTATTATACGATATATGATTTTTTAACAGACACAGTTGCTTGCTTGTATATCACTACATATTATAAAACAAAGTCCCCCGCCGCGTCTGTCTGTCTGTCTGTCTGTTCGCGATAAACTGAAAAACTACTGAACGGATTTTCATGCGGTTTTCACTAATAGACAGAGTGATTCACGAGCAAGGTTTAAGTGTATAATTTGTACCCGTGCAAAGCCGGGGTGGGTTGCTAGTCTGACATAATTGTATGCATTTGACATAATTTATTATTGTAATTTATAATATTACGCCCTCGCGGTAGAAATGGTGGAACTAACCTATTATATTGTTAAGGCCTTAATGTACATTACTATAATATGTATTAACGATAATTTTAATTTTAGCGTAATTTTAAGTGATTTATATAATCTTACTAGCAGCTCCCCGCGGTTTCACCAGCGTAAGTAGCGATCGCTTGGGAATATCGGGATAAAAAGTAGCCTATGCGTTAATCCAGGTCTCCAGCTTTCCACATACCACGTGTCATCGCAATCGGTTCGGTGGTTTTTGCGTGAAAGAGTAACAAACATCTATCCATCCATCCATACATCCATCCAAATTTTCACATTTATAATATTAGTGGGATTGTACGCCTAATCAGGCATATTACAGTTGTACTAATGCTAAACTATAACAACTATTATACTTCTACCTATGACAAACAGTGAATAAATTGATTTGATTTGATTTGACTGGCCTGTTGGTCTAGTGGTTAGTGACCCTGACTGCTAAGCCGGAGGTCGTGGGTTCGATTCCCACCCAAGACAAATAATTGTGTGTCTGGGTGTAATTTATCTATAATATGTATGTATTTAGTAATATATAAGTAAGTTTATCAGCAGTCTGGTTACCATAGTACAGGCTCTGCCTAGTTTGGGATCAGACGGCCGTGTGTGAGATGTGTGGCGTTATTATTATTATTTGATTTGAAGGTAGCTAGGGTAACCTGGATGCGGACATACATTTATTACAGAAAAATTACACCCAGATATCCCGATACTTGTTTCCTGCAGTTTCACACGCGTTTATGGCCACTGCTCCGCTGCTAATGGTCGTAGCGTGATGTTATAAAGCCTATAACCTTCCTCAATTAATACTCTATCCAATACATAAACATATTCTTGAACCTGATAGGTAGTTCCAGAGATTAAACAAACAAAAAAAACTATTGATCAATGACTCAAGCTATATTATCATTTATAATGAATAGCCAATAAGGGGCAAATACTGCATTTTTTTTTCGTAACTTGTGTGTATCTTTTCTCAATAAAGGTATGTGCCCCAGTCCCCTGCTCACCCTACTACGTTTCACAAGTTGAATGACCGTAGCGGAGGCGTGCAGCGCAATTCATCAAACTGCAATAATGTGTGTAAACGGGATGGGACCTAGATGCCGACTAGTCACTAGGGGTAGCGATACCCCACAGCCCACAGCGCTTGATAGGCCAACCGTTTACAAAGAGAACATTTAAATTTCGAATTTTTATTTTCTTTTTGCTAAACTTTCATTTTTTAATTGAATATTTGATTTTAGAATTTGAAATTAATTGATAAAAAATTTAGTTTTTATTTTTTAATTTTATGGTGAATTAATAAAGCGCTTTCGCAGTTTGTCTATGAAGCGCTTTCAGCTGTTTTTATAAATTCCAGCCCCTATCTATTACTGACAGGGGAGCCCCTATTGGTGGAGCGCTACCATGGGTTTTCTAACTAAAATCATGAAAATTCTACCCTTTATACCAACAGTGGTTTTAAACAAAACAATAGGCCATTTTGCTTTTTTCCGTGCTAATCTGCGAGGGTTCTATTTAAGGGGGAATGACCGGGTGAATAGCTAGTTTCGATTCGCCGTTTAGTTTCCGAATAAATTGTTACTTTTGTAAGAAATTAATGTTTCAATTATATTCATTTGTTGTGATATTCACAGGTACCTACATAACTACAATTAGGATGTGTTTATGTAAGAGTAGGCTATAGATACAAAACAAAAATCATTTGTGTATTATTTATGTTGAGTAAAAATGTAATGGTGGCCTTATTTGATTCATTTGCAATAACTTATTATTTGACATTAATTTCGTCAATTAAAAATACCTATGTACTTACAAAAAATGTTCTTTGAATAAAAAAAATAATCGGTTAAATTTTTTGACGACAATAGAGTAGATACCTTGACACTAGTAAAATAGATGGAATACTTTGTCGTACTTTATTCTACGAAAAATAATACACAAAAATAGTGATGTCCATTATATCTTTCATTTGCCAAATCGATATTTTATAATGTGAAATATCGAATTTGCTATCGTTTTATTTTTACCTAAGCAGTGGACTACGAAAGACTAAATGTTTGATGAATTATTAAAAATATTTAAGTTATGGTTATTAAAAAAAATATATCTTGCCAATGAAATGTTATGTAATCAAGTACTATTCATAATTGTTCTGTGTATCTGACCGAAAGGAAAAGGTTTCGGGTTGTCTGGTATATTAATGATAAAGAATATGAAGCGTTCGCTCTGTGTAGGGCTAAAGAGAAAAATATCATTGCACACGCACAGGAACGGTATAAGAACCAGTTTCAAAACCAATTACAGATAGATCCACTCTTTTTGAAGCTATGCTAAATCAAAGAGAGGTGGCAGAGTTCCGAAAAGAATTTTGAAGGATGGGGTGATATTATAAGTTATTATATGTTACAAGACACTAACTTAGTAAGTAGTACTTGTGAAAACAGTGTATTTTTAAAATAAGTTATATTATCTAAGGTATATAGATGTATATATAACATTCAAGTTCCTTGGTTCCGTTCATTTCAGTACAAGAAATTCAGTTATAGATTTTACCACTACTTATAAATTGTTATAGTAAGTACCAACAAACATTCAATACTACTTATCGATAGATAAAATCGATAAGTACTTATTACCTACCTATATCGCATCACTAGACCTGTCATTGATGTTAAGATGTGTCGCGGCAACTAAAATATTTTATAATCGATGCAACCCTAGTTGCTTTAGCGTGTTGCGAACCCTGTAACACGACGATAAGTCTCCATGCTCATGCATTACTTTTGTATTAAATAGACTCACCTATCGCCTTTGAAAACATACCATCATTTGACCTGCGTGCGTGTTAATAAAAAAAAATATTTTTCAAAAAAGGAACATCATAAATCAAATCTAAAAATCGTAGTTCCATACCTAAAAACCGTGTTTCTATTAAATCACTAGCCGGTCCGGTTCCTGACCGGTCCGGGCCGTGTTTTTGTAGCGGCAGGTGACGGGATACGGACTCGTCTTATTGTGAATCGCCGGTCATCCACCTTGTGTGAACAACTACACATAGAGATTTTATACACCCGATCGGCCGTAACTGTGTTTTTTGTGTTTTTATTTTCAGTTGATGCTTTGAATTTAATTAGTTGAGTGTTCTAGAACATTATCTATGTGTGTGTTAGGAAAATGTAAATATAGGTATACCTACCTACTACCTATACCTGCGTCTATACATCTCGTAAAAGTTTTCTAAATAAAGGTTGATAAGAAAAAAACTTGAGACACCTCATACACAGCCATCTGATCCCAAACTAGGCAGAGCCTGAACTATGGTAACCAGACTGCTGATAAACATACTTATATATTCCTAAATACATATATGTTATAGATAAATTTAACTCAGAAACAGAACAAATGATCATACTCATTACACAATAATTTGTCTTGGGTGGGAATCGAACCCACGACCTCTGGCTCATCAGTCAGGATCACTAAAAATTTAATTAAAAAGTAAAAAAGAGTTGTCACTGTCTGATGAACTCGTCAAAACGAATCAAATGAGCCCAAACTCGGGGGTTTACTGGTAGCCACTGAAGATTTCCACCATCCACCTTCGGCTCCATCATCAGATCAGCTCGTGCCAAATTATAGTACCTATAGTCACCCGAACTACATATACCTGGGTACATACAAAGTTTCATTTAGATACGACAATTAGAAGTTAAACTTGATTTTTAAGAATTGTTTACATGGTGACGTACGTACGTACAAGTGAAACTAATAAAAGCCCGCTAAAAATACCTTATTTTGTAAAAATATTCATATTAATTAAAATCGTTTTAATATTTTTTACCTCCAGTCAATCTTTTGTTACGTGTAGGTTACATTGCATAACTCTGCACTCAAGTTACATCGTTTCGTGTACTGTACATAAGTCATTTAAAACCAGAAATATTAGATTGTTATTCAAAAAGGTACCATGGGCATGTACATTGTAATTTAAAAAAAACGTTAGCCAATAAGAGCGGAGACGAATAAAAACAAAATCCGGTTCCAATTCGATATTAGAACGCCGAAATTCAAAACACGTTTGCGCGTGCACACTTACACACGCGCAATGTCCGTGACCTACGACAACGAAAAATATATTAAAAATACAAATTTATATGAGAACGAATGCTTCCACACGCACGCTGAATATAAAATATAATAAAAATTCATAATAAAAAGATATTTTTGGCTCTAAACGCCATTCGAATGCAGCACACGGCTAAGGACAGATAATTTTTGTGCCGCACACAAACATAAAAACGCACATCGGCGCAAATTTCAAAAAGCGAACGACGTGAATGAGATAATCGGTATTCATTGTGCACACCAAAATGTGTATGTTTCGTAATGGGTGTGAAAGGGACAGGTGTATTTCCGTTGTTGCCCCTGGCCAAAATGCGGCCAATATAAGAATGACGCGTCTAAGGCCATTGACCTTCAGGGTGGAGTCAGTTTGGTTGAAAACTTTTTGGTTCTATTTTATTTATTTAAAGAACGGGCAAAGATCTTTAATGGCGGTTATTATACTGGTAATTTATTTGTTTAAATTACCATAATATTGTCATTTAAATAATTATGATAGGTAATAATATTAAATCAAACGAATGTGTTATTTTTTATGTTAGGTATATATACAGTTTATATTTTATTGCTTAAAGTTTTGTATAATTATAGCACACCCGTGTTTTAAAACTAAAAATTTTGATACCTACTCAATTTGCCTATTCATGTATATTTTAGTGCACATAGAAATAAGGCTAATTGAAAAGGAATTCTTGTTTTTCCCTTTGTAGGTACCTAATTAGGTTATTTTTTATGAAATTTCCACATTACTGAGATTCAAATAGATAATTTAATGTTTATTATGTGCCTCTGATAAAAATAAAACGTTTATACCTACTGATAATGTGTTTTTGATATTCTTTTTACAAACGCAAATGGCACCTAGACTCCGAACATTTTGATATGTGTGAATCAAGCGAATAATGATTTCACATATGAATCGAACCCACAACAGTCAACGCACTACCAGGCGGCAAGGTGAACGCTTATTCCACAGCGCCATCCGCGCATGTACCTACCTAGTTGATTAGATACTTAGATAGATATCGGCCAATGCATTTTTGCCAAGGAAATTATCATAAATAAATATGCGCTAATGTCATGGTAATATTATCTATCCAGCATTGTGACTCGGCGCTGTCCCTTAAATAATTACATACAGCCTCGCGGTACGTAAACACGTGAAAGGGCTACAGTATTTTAATTTCATCTACTTGCTTAAGTTTATTTCTAGTTTTGTGATTGTAAATATTATAATATTTATATTTTTTTTTATAATATGTTGTGAATGAAATAGGAAGTGTTCAATAAAAATACATGATGTTTTTATTGAACACTTCCTTCAGTAGATTTAATAAAAAAACCACCCTTATTTTAATACTGAAAAATATCTGCGCCTCGACTGAGACGTACCTACAAAAAGCGTTATTGTTAAATTTAATAGTATAAAAATACATTGCCATATTATGTCAGTATTTGTAGGTACTTATTTCAACCAAATACACAAATTGCAAGCTTACTGCTTACAAAAAATATCACACCGTTCCTTCGTCAGTGTATACCGAACTTGAGACGCATAGGTATGGCTCACTTTCCGACCGTTTGTATGAAGATGGAATACTGGATAGATAATATTACCGTGCTAATGTGTATTGAATTTTCACATTCTAATTTTGAATTCGAATCGGATTTTGTTTTTATTTTTTCACGGCTTGGTTTTACTAAAGTTTTTAAAATCATAATTTACTTGCCAATGCTAAACTAGTTACCTAAATACCTTTTTGGGATATTTACCAAGTATCAAAATACATACCGGTTCCAACAATTATTTTAACTAGAACTTTTTTTAAATTATCTAATTTTGTGAGTCACTTTCAGTTTAATCAGTTAACAAAAAAAAATATGATTGATGAGTTTGGAAAAAAAAACAACTATAGCGCTAAATAACTACTACCTATGCTAAAATAATGCATAAATAGGTAAGTATTTACGTAATTAAAAATGCTAATTCGCTAAGAAATAGACGCAGGTGCATTCTGGTATTCACTTTGAATAGTCCAGCTGTTTTAGAGTGTGTTTGTAATGTACACATTAACATTATCGGTCTGAATTTATTGTATTTGAGTCAGTCAGTTTCAATATCAGCACAATCTGATGAAAGTCCTGGACGAAAGAGGTCCTGGGGAGAGGAATTACTCCTCTCCGCAGGACCTCTAGACCAGGACCCTACCTACTGTAGGTCGCGAGTCAGTCATGCCATCTCAGTAGCAAATATAAATATGTGTTTTTCATCTTGCTTTTGTTTTTCTTCGGTAACTCTTTATTTTCTTTATCATTTATTGTCCAAAAACCTTGTTTTTTTTCCTAATAAATTATTACGTAAGTCATGACCAGATAGAATATTGAACTGTTAACTATTCATAGTGTATGTACAACTTACATGTCGTTGGATCATTGGGTCCATTCGTCTTGTTCTGGAGTCGGCGACCGACGTCAAGGCCGCGTCGAATTTGTAGCGCGAGCGCACCTTGCAATGAACAGAAGCGGGGATAAGTCTAAAATTAACAAAAATATTTTTTTTTACAATGAGGTCTTTATGCAACGAATAAGCCAAATTCTTCGTTTCAAGAGAGATAGAGAAAGATATATCAGTTATAAGTATATATATATCAGTTAATTTATTAAAGGCGCAATTACACTTGGTCGTTAGCTCGGATTCGGGTGCACGAAAGACGTTACTCGAATTCGGGCACCCGATGCATTAATTACATTGTTTTGCTCGAATTCGGTCACTGGAATACGGGCAAACGACTCTGCGCCTGCTTTCGGGGAGGTACACCTGCAGATGCCATGTCATCCGCCATTTTGTGCTTCGATCCATTCACGGCGTCGGGTATTCTGATTCGGGTAACCAAAACGAAAGCTCGACTAGATTCTACGAAGACGGGCTTACTCGACTCCGTTCATTTACACTTAGTCGTTTGTCCGAATTCCATAGGCAATCGAATACGAGCTAATGACCAAGTGTAATTGCGCCATAAGATTCTAAAACTAGTTTGTTTTTTGTAAGCCTTTATTAGGTATTATACATATTATTAACATTAACATCAGACCACTCCTCTCGTGGGCGTTGTGTAATTAATAATTACAGTCTAGTAAAACTAAAAAAAACACGCTTTAATAGTAAACTGAATTAAGAAGTAAAAAAGATTTCCACTATTTTACTTTTTAGCTTAATCATCAGACCATCGCTACGTGGCCCAATTAGTCGGGCACGTCAAAACGCATCATATGAGCACAAACTCGAGGGGTCTACTAGTAATTGAAGATCAAATCAAACCAAAACCATTTATTTCAATTAAACCAATGATAGATATTTTTGAATTGTGAGGAGTAGGAGTCAGTCAGACTAAGTCAGTCGTGTTCCAATACAA
Source organism: Euplagia quadripunctaria (assembly GCA_963859945.1). Classification (NCBI taxonomy): domain Eukaryota; kingdom Metazoa; phylum Arthropoda; class Insecta; order Lepidoptera; family Erebidae; genus Euplagia; species Euplagia quadripunctaria. The sequence goes on along the minus strand of OY982582.1, from coordinate 12,974,450 downwards.
TATATATTAAATAGTTGACACGAGACCTAATTACAAAAGCTGACTGTGGAAAGAAATCAGTTTTTCTTTATTAAACATAGCCTATATATAGATAGATTATATAGGTATATAATCTGGATTTTATTATTGGTACCTATATATATATATGTAGGCAAGTTAAAGTAAGACTGTGCTTACTATGTTAAACAGATAAGCAAAAGTTTTTTCTTTAATGGGCTACTACTCTACAAACCTACTAAATAAACTTTATCATAAATAATAACGCAGCATCTAAATCTGGATACGCATCTAATGCCAAGGCAATGTACTGTAAAGGTGATACCTTCGAGTATGACAATATATAAAAAAATCAGCAGAACCCAATCGACTAATAGTATAATTCACAAAACCCCACAATATTGACTTATACACCTTTCACAGCCCGTGCGCACGCTGCACGAAGGCATTCGTTCCATGCGCTTTGTGATCGTCACACTCAAATATAACCTGGTTTAGTTGGCTCTCTTGTTTCAGTTAGTTGAGGACACTTTACATAATAAATGAAGATAGTATGTGCCTATTTATTGACGATCCTTTTTTCGCGGGTTAAGTTATACCTAAACATAGGATTTTCGGATACAAAGATGTTCCTACTCGAAATCAAAACCCGTTGGCTCGAATATCACCAGCTGGAAAACTTCTCCTCGAATGACTTGAGCTCGACAGATCATGGGCTCGATAAGTTGTTATACTGATGTATCAAAATCTCGAAATAACATTAACGCAATGGATCGAATGCGCGAAGGAAAAAATCTTGACGCATTTTTCAAAAGATCGTATATCTCAAAAGAGTGCATCCAAACTCAACTTTAATTGAGTTACTCAACTAACTAACTAATTCATTTAAATAACTCAAACCTATGAATCACAGTAATAATTTTAGTGTCAACTGCTGTGTCGGGATCCAACTCACAACAATTGTCTGTGTCTAGTCCTCTACAGAATGTAGTTTAGTTACTGGTGAAACTGGTAGGTATTCGGGGCGGGTTCTATAAAAAAATGTGAGTAGATATACGAAGAAATAATAAGAGACCAAAGTTTAGACGTAAACTCTGATAACACAGCCCCTTGCTTGCGAGGTCTAACTATTCAGAGAACCCCTAGTACCTATTTAATATTAAAAAAACGAATAAAACGTTCCGAGTGTGTTTAAAAAAATGTGCAAATAAAAGTCATCTCCTTAGGAGTACCTAAATGAGGCCTTCAAATGCTACCTCTACGCAAATTACTAACAAAATACCTTAAATAATACCAAAGCTAAATATTCAATATTTTTTACTTCTAGTTCATTAACTGCTATTTGAAAATTGTGTTTTAATAGTAGCCCAGTGAATGGCCACATGCCCGTTTCTAATGCATGGTCGTAAACCTCACAGCTGTCGGGCAGATGTTCTAGGCACAAACTTAGACAAAACAGGCTGGCTTCACAAATACGCAGCTTAGAACAACTGGCCTTTATTTATATACTAGTTTTTGACCGAGCTTCGCTTGCGTTAATTCAGATTTTCCTTCCTTCGTCCGACAGTTTAAAAGTTATTTTTCTAACCCTCGGGAACAGTAGATAAGTACTTTTTTTCTGGATGAAAGCCATCCTCTTACACTCAACAGACATAGGGTACCTTTTTCTATACCCCCGTAACAAACAAACTTACATTACATATATTATTTAGAACTTAAACATTTGGGTTTGGGAGCAGACGAATACCTTCAATATTTACACGAGAATAAAGTAAATAATTTCAACAACTTTTCAATGGATTCATGAATTTTAGTCAGTAATAGTACAGACTGCGTGATTTATTTATTTATACTAGAGATCGCGTGGTGGCGTGGTATTTCATTGGCTAATATTACTTGACCTGTCATTGTATAGACTTTTGTACCATGACAGGTCAAAATATATACTGGACACTCATGGCTGTATGTACCCGTGTTTGCATTTTTTTTAACTTTGTAGCAAATATTGTACAAAAATTTTAGCATTCGTCACTTCTTCTCTGTATAAACTATAAGTGTGCGAAATTTCATACTCCTCCATCCGCCCAATTTTCTTAAAAAGGGATCCAAAGTTTTCGCTTCACGTATTAATATATAGATATTTCCTGAAAATATATTGCATAAAGCGGACTTATTCCAGTCAGCCATTTGGTGACGCAGAGAAGGGCGTGTATAATTAAAATCTTAGACGAAGTCGCAGAGTAAAAAGCGCCATCTGCAAGTACCAAGTACCGAGGAGGGATCAATGTCTTCAAAGATGTAGACAAAAATGTACCGGTTACAATAACAATTCACCAGCTTTATTCTTAATCTTACCACAGTATAAATAAATAGTACCAGTACCTTACGTAAAATTCATCATGTTGGGTTGACTGTAAGAGGATGCCTGTAGAATACGCATCTATACAATTTTATAAAAAAATCTAATAAATAAATAATCAAGGAAGTAAATCTCTTACAGTCTACTGGGTACATTTCCAGGTGCCGTGTTGATACCTACTGAGAATTTTCTAGAAAAAAACTTAATAACAATTTTATTAACATGACCTGCGTATTTTCAATAGCAAAGACAGACCCAAACATGTCACGGGACAAACTAAACAGCTTTTCAATAACTATTTTTAGATTTTATTGTATTTTTGTTAAATTAATAGGTATATATTATCACAATGAATTAATTGCGTAGTTAATCGGCATGTTTAGAACTTCATATTTTAGTACAAAATCATTAATGTTATCTATAAAATAGTTTTCTTTAAGTACCCCCGGTTAATAGTATATAATCAGGCCGGTAGGTAGTATATAGTGTGGGAGAGCTATGCTTCGGGACGTACGGGCCGGATCGACCGGAGTGATACGGCCACAGCCTCACAGAAACCAGGCATTGAAGCAATGCTGAGGCCCTAACCCTTCTATCTTATCCCCTTCTCCCCCACTCTCCCCTCTCCTCTCCTCCCCTACTCCCACCTTAAACGCCGGCAAAGCACTTGTGACCTTTGGGTTGCAGGTACCCATGGGCGGCGGTAATCACTTATTATCATATGACCCGTGTGCGTTTCCTATATAAAAAAACTTCTACGCCAATAATTTTTAATAAAAAATAATCCATTTATACACTAATGTATGTTAAGATAATTATTTAGACAAAACCGCGTTATAGTACTAGTGCATTAGGCTAGTATCAAATAATGATTTATATTTTTTATTCTTTTCGTGGGTAGTTCACAATCATGGCTGGTTCCAGAACTGTGAGGGCATAACGCTACATGCGTTAGAACTAAGTACAGACAGCAAAGATACCTATAATTTTTTGGAATATTATTAAAAAAAATTAAAATGTGAAAATTTAAAATATTTAACAAAAGTAAGTTACTATACCTACTTGATCCTCGACAAAGTACGAGTACCTATAAATACACAAGTGAGAGAGTTCATGCGAGTGTTACCTACTTCGTTATATATAAGTACACTTAGGTATACAACGTATACCTACACATTGAAATAACCAGTGTGAGAACTTTATTTCGTGATGTACATCAGTTGTGTTATTTAGATTACGCTGGCTATATGCCACATTAACAACCGGAGGTAGAAGTGTTGTTGAATCAGTTTTCTTGAGAGTACTACGGCCAGTAGGAAGTAGTTCCAGAGAGTTAGAACTGTATTTTACTGGTCTCCGTGAATCAAGGCCAAAGTCCCCTGATCCCAGTGAGTCGTGCCTGAATGTGTTGCTGCTACAGTCGCCCTCGAGTCGGTGGTAATGTTCACAAGTCATAGTAACTTGGAGCAGAGTGCCATGGTGCTGTATGTGAATGTTGTTGCAGTTAATGCGTAGTGGCTGGCTGCTGCTTAGATGGAAGAGAGATGCTCTTCTCCCATCAGTTTGATAACAGCACAGACGTGTTGTATTCCAAGAAAATTTTAAACAATTAGGTAATTGTCATTACCGGTGCAGCAGGAGGTGTGCAGTTATAATCTAGATTAAAATTCATCTCATTGTTTTCATATTCATAACGGCTGGAATTGAATCCTTAAACTTAACAACCGTTCTAGATAATTAAACATAATTAGGTACTATTTTCCGAAATCATTTTTTATTTGTAGACCGTACTCTGCTCATCGGGACGAACGTGCCGATTGGGCAATAATCTACCACTGCGTGATCATAGCGCACTGTAGCGAAGCGAAGCGCAGCGCAACAGCGCAGCGTAGCGCAGAGCCCACTGGGTTACTGGCCAAATTGACCGTGTCGCCACCTAGCGGTGCACACAATCAATTAATTACCATCGTTTTTGATGCACCGATTGATCAAAGTGGTAGTGGTTTTGTATTGAATTCTACTGATATTTTAGTTAACGGATAAGGTTATAGTATAAAAAGCAGTGTATCGAGGGTTTATATGTACTTATATGTGTATGTTTGGACTAATCTTGAGAACCACTAAACGAAATTGAAAATTAATCTAAAAAAAAAAAGTATCACCGACTTCAATGTGCCTAAATCATGATAAATCATGTAATAAGGGGCTATCCATAAATTACGTCACACGAATTTTGGACCTCCCGTCCTTGGAACAGGTGGTCGCATTTTTAGAACCCCTCACTGTGAGACGTCACACCCAGAACTGAAATTTTTTTTAGTATAAATTATTTTTAATACTTTACGAAGGTACAAGTATACGTAGCTCTCAGCAAAGTCAAAACTTTAGAAGGAATAGCTGTGTCTGATTTGGAACCCTCTAAACTGTTAAGTAAACCCCACAATGAACGTGCATGAGCAGAAATGCAACGATTGAGAAATCTCATTTCTGTCGAAAGGTAGACACCGGGAGAGAACCTCCTCCTTTTTTGATGTCGGTTAAATATTTATTTTATTTTGAATTTTTTAGTAGAAAGTAGATGTATTTTCTTTAAATATAATATGGGTAGGCCAACTAAACGCACTGCTCCAATGACACAGCGAGGTTTCGGAGTAAACGAAAATATCATCAAATTTTTAGATAATTGTTGATTTTTCAAAAACCGCTCGACTGATTTTGATAAAATTTAAAACCTTTGAAACAAAAAAAAAGAAGTATCCAAATTGGTTTAGGCGTCTTCAAGTAATCAAAAAAAAAAGATTCCGACTGATTGAGAACATCCTCCTTTTTTGAAGTCGGTTAAAAAATTATAAAAATATATTTTTATGTCTCACCGTTCAAGCTAACTAATTTTTAACGGACTGTCGTCATTTTCGTATATTTTTAAATTGTTTTTTTTAGGCAAGAAAACACGACTGTCTGTACAATATCTACAAACACTTACCTAGCTATACAACACAGTTTCGAATAAAACACTGTGTTATAAAGAAGACATTTTGAAGCAATCAGACACTTTTAGTGCTCGTCTAGCTTAGTACTTAAACAAATCCGCTTAAACGAACTCGCTTTTAGATTAATTAGTCCCGCTTATATTAAACTAGCTTTAGTCTGCCTGAATTATCTTTTATAGGTTCAAATTGAGACATAGTCTGATTACATGAAGGTTTACTACAGTACTCGAAATCGATTTTATGTAAAATTTGTTTTAACCGACTTCAAAAAAGGAGGAGGTTCTCAATTCGACTGTATGTTTTTTTTTTATGTTTGTTACCTCAGAACTTTCGACTGGGTGAACCGATTTTGATGATTCTTTTATTTGAAAGCTGGTGCTTCCCGTGTGGTCCCATTTCAATTTGGTCCAGTTCTGACAATGGCATCCATGAGAAAACATATGGTTTTCATAAGTCTTTTATGGAATAGGTTTTTGTTGAAGTCGGTGTTTTTTTGAAAGAATTATTATATCTCTCATGAACAGAACTTTTTTTCTGCATGAATGGTACTGCTGAGACCTCTCTGCGCCTCACCTCACTCATGAAGTTTTTTTTTTATGGTATAGGGGGCAAACGAGCAGACTAGTCACCTGATGGTAAATGACTACCGACGCCCATGGGCACCTGCAACTTGAGAGTCACAAATGCGTTACTGCCCTTTAAGGTGGGAGTAGGAGAAGAGGGGGAGGGGGGAAGGACGGGAATAGGGGAGAGGGAAGGGTTAGGGCCCCGATAACCTCACTCACGCGGCGAAATGCAATGCAATCATTGCTCCACTGCCGGTTTTCTGTAAGGCCGTGGTATCGAGCGGAGTCGAGCCGAAGCATGCCTCTCCACGTATAAAATTAATCTTACCTAACATAGTTTCATCTCATCACATTGACATACCGAACAATACTGATTATCTAATTAGATAATAGGTAATTTGCTAAATTCTCTTCCAATTTCTATCTTTTAACATTTTGATGGCATACATCTTACGTCTTATAAATAATTACCAGTTGCCGTCAACAAGCAACTTGGGAATTAATGATAGAAAAAATTTTGGAGCATATGTGAAAAATAGGTAAGGGATTGTCCATTAATCACGTGAGGCTCGAAAGGGGGGGGGGGGTTCACAAAAAAATCACAAGGGGTGAGGGGGGTGTGAAAAATCACGTGTATTTATTTTTTCGTAGAACACGCTATTATATTCGTATTTAAATATAATCTGAAAATATTTAATATATTTTGAACTAAAAAAATACACGTGATTTTGTATTAATAATTTGAATTAAAAAAATACACGTGATTTTGGCTAGGTTTGGTGGGGTTAAAAACCTCACCACGTATCACCAGGAGAGAGGTGGGTTAAAAAGTTGCTCAAGTTCAAACGAGGAGATAGATGTAGATTATCGACAGAATGTATATTGAGCAGTTTCAAGCAAGAGCAAGCAAGTACAAGCAAGATGCCTGAGAGCCCAAACACCTGAAGCGTATATCAAATCTGTTTCCCTTGGGTATAATATGTGTGTTATTGTGGTCATGGTCCGAAGGTGCGACTGAGCGGTGTGTTTATGGTGCCCGTAAATTGAGAGTGCTCGTAAATGCCTCTTGCATTAGCTGGATAGGTTACTAAGGATTCTCGAATGCAAGTCACTTTTGATAAGTTGAAAAGAGTGATTAGTTTTGTGGCTGGGTCGTGGAATTGAATTGAAGGAAATGAAATGAATTGTCCAAGAGCATGTTGTGTATTCTGTGATGTCTAAAGCGGTGTTCGTTGGAAGAGGTAGGGTAGAACAGAATTTTGTTGAAAATGGAGTCGCCCGAAGAACAACCTTCAACCTATAGAAGATATAGTTTTACCAGCACTGCTATCTTTTTGCCTATATGCAAGGTCACCAAAGACTTATGGAAAGGTGACCAGGTATGGAACGACCAGATAAATAAAAAAATTATCAGCAGTCTGGTTACCATAGTACAGGTTCTGCCTAGTTTGGGATCAGACGGCCGTGTATGAGATGTGTGAAGTTATTATTACCTATTATACATATCTCTATTAACATTTTTAAACGTAAATGTCTCCGCTTAATAAATGGCACGAGTTAGTATCGAGAACAGTTGGTACGGATGCTGGGTAGTACAGGGTGGAGTATGAGGCATGTTAAAAGTTTAAAGCCTCTTTTAGAGGTATACCAAAACGAAGAATCAAGAGGTAGGTGTCTACGTAGGACAGAGGTATATGGATATTTGTCAGTTACTTTGAAGGCTTACTTACTTATACTTATAAAGAGAATATATTTGAAGTTATACGTCTTTTGGCGCGTTAGGGAAAAATGATGAGAGTAAATGTTTACGATGCGCGCGCACACCGTCACGAAAAACCGATACCCTGAAGTTAGCTAGTCAACATTTTAGTTTTTCAAAAAAGTTACCAACTTATATATATATTTATTCAAGTGTTTCTGAACCTATAACACGTGTTTTGTATCAGTCCGAATAAAATATACATAAATATATATTTTTTCAAATATTATATCGTGGTGACTGATATTTATTAACAATTTATTAATTTAAAGATAATTTACTGTGATTATAAGTGATAAAAATGGTTTTTACATAATACTTTGAGTAGGTTTGTAGAATTTGACGTTAGTTGACTGTATGTATTATTCATTATGATATTTAAATAAACTTTGTTTAACTAGATAATGCGTTATAATAAAACTTTTAATGTATTAAATACTTTTTTTTTCTATTATTAGTGTCGTTTTTTCTACAAACGTAGGATAACGCGAAGGATAAAATTTTTAGAAAGATTTTTATCTTGTTACGCCAAAGAAGTATAACTTCTTACGTGCGTACACACACTTTTTTTTAATATTCAATACAACTCTATCGTGTATCTTAAATTTGTGTGAAAGAGAAGCAGATTCATAATTTTTACACATTTTTGTAAATTTCACAAATTTCGCACTTATTCTCTACAGACGTTTGAAAAACTTATGTAAAACACAAATGTAATTAGGAGTTATTTGCGTGAGACGGTTCTCCGGTCTCAGGAGTAGGAAAGTGTTTTTTTTTTTTAACCGTCTTGAATTCGATTCGTATGTATGTATGTTTGTGTTGTCGCGATTTTCTTAAGAAGCAATCGTCCAATTTTTATGATTTTTTCACTAACGTATTCTACGCATTAGGAATATATTCCTTTGTCGCGGGGGGCTTCACAAACATTTGACCAACAGACAGAAAGAACAGACTCTGCACAACTATTTGTGGATCACAGGAATGTTTGTCTCATATGGGATTTGAACCCACAACACTCGGCGAGGCGTAGTGGCGCGCTGACTACTAAAACCATTGCGCCATTCGTGCAGTCAAACAATGTAAAGTAAATAAGTTGATTTTTTGTATTTTTTTTTTTTTTTTAAAGACAGCTCCCTCATTAGGAATTACTCCTGTGTCGCGGGGGACTTTACAAACATACAAAGAACGGACACAAAGAACACCCAGACTCAGGTGGGAATCGAACCCACGACCTATGGCACAGCAGTCAGGGTCACGAACTACTAGGCCAACAGGCCAGTCAGATGTCTATTGCAGAAGAAGTGAATAAAGAAATTTGTGTCATAAATAAAGAAAAACTACTACTTTACATAATTATATGAGAACTGGCCTTTCCCGCAGTATCACCTGCGTTTATGATCACTGCTCAGCTCCTATTGGTCGTAGCGTGATGTTATATAGCCTATAGCCTTCCTCGATAAATGAGCTATCCAACACAAAAATAATTTTTCAATTCGAACTAGTAGTTCCTGACATTAGCGCGTTCAACCAAACAAACAATCTCTTCAGCTTTATAATATTAAGTATAGATATATCTATTTTGAACGATGACGATAAATCCTCTTCAATCTGATGACATGTTCGACCATACTGATGTTCACTTACATGAGCATATTGTTTATAATCGGCCCAGGGGAGGTAAAATATTCTTTAGTTGGCCCGAAAACCCCGGTGGGGTGACGGCCCGAGGGGGTTTTCACACGCCGAAAAGAAAAGGGGAGAGAATTAACTAAAAATTTTACTTAAACATTACTTTGATAAACTAAATACTACATAAGCATTCATAAGCCATGGGGGGCAGCTGCCCTACCCTGTCCTGCCTGGGTACGCTCTATGGTAAAATAATTTATTTTAATCATATGGAACTACATTCTTAAAGCTAACATAACATAACAATATCCATAACATATAATAACATAACTAAATCCATTTCTGAACAGATATCAAAAATAATAATCATTTATTATTTCTCTCCCCCCGCGGCTCAACGCACGGAAACACACGAAGTTAGCCGACGACATCCGACAGTCGGCGATAGTGTCCAGTGAAAATTGTCCACGCGAAACTATGGTATGCTGGTAATAGGACTCCCTGGATTTGTTCGGACAGGATATGCATTGAGAATAATTATATTCAGACTATTTCAGACAACTTTATACAGTAATTAATAACCAAATAAATGAAAACTGTTTCGGTTTTCTATTTTGGTCCATAGCCTAGCACTCTCAAGTAGCAAGCCGCTTTTGCCACCTCAGTGATATCAAATGGCTGTCCCATTTTAAAACCTAATAACGCCTTGAAATAAATTTTGAATGTAAAACTATTTATGTTAAATAAAACAAAGGTTATTGGTTGTATTCAATACTATATATTAAACACACAGTTCTACCAATATTTTAACATAATATGTATATATTAATTTTTTTATGTCTGTCAAGTTATTATTATTATTTTAAGTTGTCAAATGGCCACAAGACCATAAATGGGGCACTTTATAAATATTGATGCTTAAATATATCGCCGTATTCGAGAGCTTTAAACGTTGGTGTTTTTGTATTCAATAGGGACTTAATAGGTTAGTAATATATGCAAAACAGTAATATATGCAAAACAGTAATATATGCAAAACAGTAATATATGCAAAACAGTAAGTAGGTATGCAAAAAACTTAATTTTTTTGGAAAAGTTTCCCTTCCTAGATTTTAAAATCGGGAAGCCAAAAAATAGAATAATAGCCAAAGAATAGTTTCAAAAAGTCATATGGAGTTTTATCTTAGTGGCTACATAGGTGAATAAAAAAAGGGCTGAACAAGGCGATGCGCCAATATTTGTATCTATAGGTATTAGGTAAAAAAAATGTATCATGAGTATTCCGTGTGAATAAGCGACGGAATAGGGTTGACGAGACAGCAAGTGGGTCTGCACTACGTATAAAAAAAACTGGATTGCTTAAAAGTAACTAAATTTTTTAACAGTAAGTGCTATACGTATGTACTTTGAAAAATCGAATCAATTTCCAAATAATTTATTTCAATAACAAACAGATTTCCAGAACTAGGAGTCGGGTCAGAATTAGTCAGTTGTAAAGCTATTTGCCTGTTGCAATACAAAGAAAATGCAATAACCTTCATGGACATGGACACTGTTTTTTCCTTTTTAAATCGTTTTTTCTAAAAAAAAATATTGCATTGCTTTGATTGAAAGTTAAATGTGAGAACAGTGTAACATAATGATTTAACCTGTATTAGTTAAAAAAAACAAGTTTATAGTTGAGTAAATAGTTAGTTTTAGCTATTATAGTTAGGACGTTAGACTTGCGATCAAGTGGTTGCTGGTTCGAACCCCACCCAGTGCACTTTTGAGTGAACCCTACTCCTTACACAAACATTTAGCTTAGCTGGAAGGCTTAACAAGAATACTAGTAGATAATGCGTGACCCACGTTACTAGTATTCTTTCTATAATAAAAGCCCTATCCACCTTGACTGAATCCAAGAGTTTCCCATTCGCTGGTCGATATGTGTAACATTTAAATGAATATCTAGTGTGGCCGCTTTGTGTCGGGTTTTAAACTTATGTGCCAGATACTTTCTAATGAACAACGTTCAATATCTCGTTTTTATCTTTCTGTGTCATTGAACAGCTAGTAAACTTTTGCCCGCAGTTTCACTCGCGTTACTGGGGAACAGTAGGCACTTTTTCGGGATGAAAGATATCCTTAATCCTTCTCTGTATCTCGTATAACGTGTATGCAAAATTTCATGATGATCGGTCAAGTAGTTAGCGTAAAAGATTAACAAACGTAAAAGTATGTATAGTCTATATCTACTGCAAAAATATAGGTTCAACACCATCTAGCGGAAACAAGCTGAACTACATGGTAGCTACTGATCCTGTATCGCGTAAAGAAAGTTATTAGTTTGATTAGTACACGTGGTGTTACAGAAAGGTGTAACAATTTTAGGAAATTTCATAGTTTTTAATATAGAAATCTTATAATGTAAAAGGTTAATTGAACTTCAAAGTTATCGGTGAATTTTGAAGTTCAATTTATCTATTTAATCTTAGAATTTGCATATGCAATGTCATTAAAATATAAATGACAATAAAGATTACAGATTTATAGATTTTTCTATATGAATGTTGGCTGTTTATTGTCTTAAATTAAAAAAAAAATTTCAAACTTCTTCAATTATTTCTACAAAACCAGGCTAAGTATGTTGCTTTCTTTACCTGGTGAGTACGAATTTTAATATATATTAATATTAATAATGAGGATCAGTCACGTTTTTTGTTAAGTATGCAGATTTATAGCTATAAAAAAAACAATAAATACTGTGTTTAAATTTTTTTAATCGGATCAAAAATGACCAAGATACAGAGATTTTGGTGCACCAAATTAAAAAACGCTCGCGAGAAAGACTGTTAATGCTGCGACGTCATTCATCGCGTATCGGCAAAAGTGGCGGGTCGCCTTCGCGTCGCCAGCATGGTAAATTTTAAGTCTAGCGCAGTTAGTGCAACGACCCGACGATTGCTGATTTTTCAGATTATTTTTAAAGTGATAATGCCGTCAGATAAGTATTGCATTGTCCCAAAATGCAAAAATACAAGTGTTAATGCACCTAATAAGCTTTTTTTGACTGTGCCGAAAGATGCACAAATAATAAAAAAAAAAATTGGTTGCCTGTAAAGTCGGTATACGGGCGAAAGTTTTACGTGACAACGACTTTGAGTGGTAAAATAATTTTAATGTGAATATTCATTCGTATATAAATTATATATATATTATTATTATTCGTATATTAATTCGAATATTCACGCGTGCCTCTCACTCGCTCTCATTGTGAGCGCATAACGTGAGCGGAGCGTAACGCAGTTTCTTGAAGTGTCACCCGGCAAACCAATTTATAAGACGTTGTCACGTCAAAATGGTGTAAAGCAATGCGGAGAGATGACAAAACTCCTCTGTCATGCCGAAGTGGTTTATAGATACTGTTGCGAAGATCATTTTGACGTAAGTAGGTACCTGCAGTATCCTAGCTAGAGTATCTACCTAATATCAGTAGGTACAATATGGTCAACGGGTCTAGTGCTAATCATTCGTAAAGTTAGCAGTTTCGATGCGCAGTAGACAATTTAGTATGAAAAAGCTGCACTGCGCATGTCAAACAGCTAAAATTCACGAATAGATCCACTGACCGTATAGAGTATAATATACCTACGTATTCTGCATCGTTTCTATCATTTCTTAATAACATTTGAATTTCCGCGGATAGCTTTGATGTTCGTTCATTCATGCCTAATGCCTACCTACTCAAATAAACAATCGAACACAAGGATATTCGAGCCCAGGGCTGTACTCAGACCACCACCGCGATGTTACAGAGAGGATTTTTCGACCAGAGTGATACCACAACCTCACAGAAAACTGGCAGTGAAGCAATGTTTGCATTGCTTTTTGCCGTGTGAGTGAGGTTAACGAAGGCCCTAACCCTTCCCTCTTCCCTATTCCCGTCCTTCCACTCTTCCCACTCGTCCCCCCTCTCCCCCTACTCCCACCTTAAAGGGCGGCAACGCACTTATGACTCTTGAGTTACAGGTTCCCATGGGCGGCGTTAGTCATTTACCATTAGGTGACCCGTCTGCTCGTTTGCTCCCTATACCATAAAAAAATGCCCTGAGCGGGCAGGTGATTTTGTCATGTGATAAACGCGATCTGTGATTATGTGTGAAAGCACGCCTGCCGTTACTGACTGTTGAATATTGTTTTATTTGTATCCTCTCCCATTCGGATGAAATGGTCAAACAATAGTTTTCGTCATAGTCAAATTCGTGTATAGCTAAAGATTTATCTTGTTCAAACTGAGGGCTCGCTACGTAAAACAAGCAATGTCTTTTTCCTGCGAAAAACATGCTGTTCGGTTTGTGCTTTGCACTTGTTAGAGATAATATTTGAATGATTTAAATAATCCAGAAAAATCTCATCCTCAGAACACGCAGTTGAAGTGGGTAAGTGGGTAGTTAGATACCTATTTTAGGTACTTAGTAGGAGTAGGTAGGTATAGACTTACTTACCTTTTCATTTTATCCCTACAAAACCGACCTCTATATTAGGTAGCTACCTACTCGTATCTATTTAGATATCAATAGATACTCACTATCAATATAAATACTGTTATACTAATAATATAACATCAAATTATAGTAAAAACTAAATAATTAACATATCACGACATAAGCGAAATGGTGAATAATCTGAACCAAACTGACCAAACTAGCGATTTTGCACGAGTGGAGGGCGCGATTCGCGACGTGTAACGTCATCATACCAAGCGCAGCTCCGAGCAAGCGTTTCGAAATAGCCGAACAGAAAACTTTAATAACTTTGTCATTTCTTGTTGGATTTGAATTATTTAAAAAACGAAATGATGAGAATGTTATAGTGCATACGCTCTTATATTTAGAAATCTAATATTTTATTATGTGAATGATCCTCATTCTTTATTGACATAATAAATGTGTACATAGATAACTGTGTTACAGGGGCCAGTGTCCTCCCCATAGCAGAGGTTACAGTTTAATTAATATGCCAATTGCGATGCGATATTAATGTTAAAATTTTAATATTTGTAAATTTAAAATAAAATAAAATTGGATACAAAAAATCTTTTTAACAAAAAATTAAACCGACGAAAAGAATTAAAAACCAAAAAATAAATTTCTTTTTTAAGTCCTAAGTATTGAGCTTTAGTATTGTTTTTTCCAAATTTTATATAACCTAATTTTGAGTCGACGCCAAACAACAAGCTGATTAGTCGAATTGAGAACCTCCTTTTTTTCGTTGGTTAAAAAAGAAGCTAAGCTAATAAATAATTTAAGCTAATATTGCGTAAGAGAGAGAGGGCTGACATGAATGAAACTATAGGTATTTAATACCAAAGATGTTGATGGAATGTCCGAATTTTTCCGAAAAGGTCTGCATAAAAAAAAACACAATCGGTGAAATAGCTAATTATAGAAAATCATAATTTTGTTTAGAAATGTACATCTACGCCAAGTAAAGAAAATAAAAAAATAGGCAGTCATGGGACTACCGACAGAAGTGAAAACTTAAACGAAACGACGAACTTAAAATGCCACATTAGCAGGTTGATGACCAAATTGGTGACATTAATTAATAAGGAGCTGAGAGAACTCAATGTTTAGATTAGCGCCCTCTAGTGGATCTATATATGTATTATTAGCGTGACGGTCACTTCCAGTCACAGTCAAAGATATATTATTAGCGTGACGGTCACGAGTTCAGTGCATTTTCCACATGGCAAAAGTGCACAAACGTGCCTAAAGAAGTTTTCACTTCAAAAAATTTTTTTTTGTCAAAATGTTTTGTTAAAGCTAAATGAACTAGATATTTTTCGGTTACACATAATGCTCCTAAAATTTTTCCAACGTCAACCGTTGAACCGGTCCGAGGAAAACAACAAAAATGTTTCAGAAAATATCCGCAAGCAATAGTGGATTAAGTGAATCACGCTAAAGGCCCGCGCACACTGCACGTGTTACGTAACGCGCACCGCCGCTAATGAGATTTGTAGCACAAAATACTACTAAACACAGTATTGCTGGGCGTGCAGGGAGTGATTGAACGGTGGGTGTGGGTTTGATTCTCGGCCGAAGTATTTATTATACAATATTACAATCTGTAAATAAATAAAAGGTGTTAATATCGTTTTTTAGTTGATGTCACGTCTCGTGTACCATTTTATTTTTTTAATTTTTTTTTTCTACCAAGTGCCTGTACTTATAAAAATGTCCACCATTTACTTATATAAAAGGTCTTTATTTTCTCTTGTCCCTAATTTTTGTGGACTGATTGGATTTGTCTACAATTTCCTTGCCTTTTGTACCCACATACCTATTGTTTCAATGATTGCCGTGTAGTCTAATTGAAATTGGTGTGGAATAAACTTTATTTCTATTATATTTTTATTTAAGAAGCTTGTCCATTATTTCATTGTAGAGTCTGTGCGGAAAGAGAACCGTCGTAGGATTTGAGGTCGCAGCAATGTTATTAACTTTTTTGTTATGTTGACAACAGTGTTACGTCATTATAATTCGACAGTAAACAATACTGTACAATACAGTAAACAATAATGACGTAACAATGTAAAAGGGTAATTTAGCAATGCTGCGACCTCAAATCCTACAACGGTTCTCTTTCCGCACAGACTCTATAAAATGTTTATGTACCGTTTTCTTGTACAAATGTTTTCATTTACAATTTTTTTATGTTTCATGTGACTCTTCTTTAAAAAGTTAATAGGTAGACAGATACTACTAACTTTGGCCACAGTTATATTTTTGTTAAAGACCGGAGGAATACCATGACCTCACAGAAAACCAGTATGAAGCGATGCTTGAATTGTGATTTACCGAGTGAGTGAGGTTACCGGAGGAATAACGGCCATCCCCTCCCACTACTCCCCCCTAAAAGGCACGCAACACACTTGTGACTTGTGAGTCGCAGGTGCCAATGGGCGACCGGTTTATTCGTTTGCCCCCTATTCCATAAAAAAACTGCAAAACGAATAAAAAATGTAAAACCCACTAATCAAACCTAAGACATCGTGATAAACACAAAATTATGACAGGTCCAGCACCAACCGTTATTAATACCAGGCTCTCCGTCTTTGGCAAGCTGTAAGCTTCAAGTTTTTGAAGATGAGCTACTGACCTCGGTTTTCTATGTTGTCCTTTTCCGTGCCGTTTTGTGGTATACTCCTATCAATCAATCAATCAGCCTATCATAATCCACTGCTGGACATAGGCCTCTCCCAAGGTGCGCCACAGCACCCGGTCCTCCGCCTTCGGCATCCAGTCCATCCCTGCTACCGTCTTTAGGTCGTCGGTCCATCTGGCTGGGGGCCATCCTACCTTCCGTTTACCGATTCGCGGTAGCGATAAGCGTAAATGAGAAATGGAAAAATCGGAATTACACAACCCTAAATGGATATTCCCGACCAAACCGTAGAAGTGAAGCTACCCGCCAGTTCGGTATGTTGCAAAATAAATTGACTTAGTTGCCGAAGCCATACGATGCGATAATGCGCGCTCCAATGTTTACCTTCAACATTACCTAATAATGTATGCAAGGATTCGGTGACGAACTGCATAGGTAGATATACGACACTTACCTATGCTAAACACGCATGTATTTCGTGAGAGAGCCATGCTTCGGCACATACGTGCCGGGCCGGCTCGACTGGAGTGATACCACGGCCTCACAGAAAACCGGCAGTGAAGCAATGCTTTCATTGCTTTTCACCGAGTGAGTGAGGTTACAGGAGATAAATAGGAGTATAAGGGGTCGTCCATTCATCACGTGATGTTTTTTTAGCAACTTTTTAACCCCCTATGCCCCCTGGTGGTGGTGAGGTTTTAGACTAACCCCAACCCCCGTAGCCAAAATCATTATATTCGACCAAATATGGGCTTTTAATACGCGTCAGCCCCCTTTGGGGACACAAACGTGAGTGTATGTTAATTATTAAAATTTTAGAAGTCCATCGTGATCCTGACTGCTGAGCCAGAGATCGTGGGTTCGATTCCAACCCAGGACAAATAATTGTGTGATGAGCACGATCATTTGTTCCGTGTCTGGGTGTAATTTACTTATAATATGTATGTATTTAGAAATTTATAAGTATGTTTATCAGCAGTCTGACTCAGGTTACCATAGTACAGGCACTGCCTAGTTTGGGATAAGACGGCCGTGTGTGAGATGCGTCGAGATATTATAAGTTACAGCTTTATTATCTACTTAAGGTGCCAGTTTACTGTACGAAACCTCTGCCCCATAGAAGACCACATCTGACACCCACAGTTGATAGAGTAGAGGAGACAGAGGTTAAAGAAGACGGCAGTGAGTTACTCTTCTCCTTTCTCGGAACACTTTATGTCGAAGTGAGAGTGACAAGTCGTGCAAGCAGTAATAAGGTGTGATTTTGTTGTAAATCAACACATCCTGCCTGTCCCAATAGTTTGTGTCATGTGGTGCGGTTCACTAGAGATGGGCACATTTTTTATTGCAAGTTATCGATAAAATTCCTTAGTAGCGCTGTGATTCTATAAATTAGGCGAGAAAACTCGCTTCTTCTGGTGTTTAACTGATTGAATCAGCGAAGTGATTGATACTAACTGGGTGGATATATATTGACTTATGCCGTATTGTTGTTATAGTAAGAATAAACTGTATTAGAGACTTAGTGTTGTGAAATTTATTTTATTTGTTGAAATATTTAGAACTCGCGTTAGGTAATACCGGAGAGAGATAGATATCTCATAATATTTTATTACTAACGAAAAACATATGTATTTATTTTATATATTTAGTTTTCAAATTTCTGGTTACACCTCAGTCTACCCGAAGTGGTGACTAAAAACACCAAAATTACTCTAACTATACTTTAGGTTTAACTTGTTTACCTATTTAATGGTAGTCAAACTTGAGGTATTACCGCACGAAGATTTTCAGACCTCTGCCACTGAAAATTTAATAAAGTAAATTGAATTGAACCCAGATACTCAGGATCGCACGTAATCAGAAGCGCCAAATTAGCAACAAATCTAGACCAAAAATTAAATATTATCTTTTGTGTGCTAAGTAGGTATCTATGTAGGTAACTTAGAAACTGTTAGATACTATTTCATTTATATGTTTTTACCAAAAATTTGATGTGACACTTTTTTTAAGTTAACATTGAATGTACTCGATTGATCGACTAGCCACATCACTATTTATTAGGGCAATGTGGGCGCCAGACCGCTCGCATTCCAACTAAATTGTCCCGTCTCTCAGCCCACTATTTTTAGTGTTCAGTACAAATGGTGTATATTGGACTTCAAGGCTCTTCCTACCTTGGTACAATGGATTTGGTTACGGTTAATTTGTTTGTGAGATAAAATGGCTACTTACTAAGGTATTTTATTATTCAACTAAGGTAGCAAATGTATATATTGCCAGCTCTTTTATAAGCGGTAAGTATATTGAATTTAACTTAGAGGCCAGTAGCCTAGCCGATTGGCCAGTCGTTCAGTATTTTTGATTTTCAAAATCGGAGTCCTGAATTTGAGGTTCCTGACAAGTGTCTTTTTTACTTATTCAGCTAGTACAGTGTTTGCCAACTCAAAGGTATAAAGAATAGTTTAGTAAATTAAAAAAAAAGCACTTTAATAGCGAAATGACACTTATAAAGTAAAAAAAAAGAGTTCAACTATTTAGTTACTGGCTTAATTATCCATCGTTACTAAGCCTAATATATTGGACTCGTCAAAACGAATCATTTGAGCCCAAACTCGAGGGGCTTACTAGTAGCCACTGAAGAGTGCCATTATCCACGTCCTGACTTCATCAGCAGATTAACTCCAAGATGCCAAACTATAGTTCGTACCCAAATTAGAAGTAGGTTAAAATTAACTTCTTAGATTTGTTTCCACTGTTAGTCAGTTAGTTAAAAATAATGAGGCAGTCCTTCTTGACATGTCGACACGTATTGTGAGGAGGTTTCTGTCTCTGAAACCCTAACCACCAGTAGCTTGGTCCCTGTACTCGATACCGGTGGGACACTATTTTTTATGTTTTTAAATACATATATATTTTTTATAATAATGTATTTAAAAATGTAATTTATATGTTTTATAAGTGTTAATAAAGAGAATAATAATAATAATAACTCCACACATCTCACACAAGGCCGTCTGATCCCAAACTAGGCAGAGCCTGTGCTATGGTAACCAGACTGCTGATAAACATACTTATATATTACTAAATACATCACATCGAACCCACGACCTCTGCCTTAGCAGTCAGGGTTACTAACCACTAGACCAACAGGCCAGTCAAGTTACAAGTGAAAGAGTGTTAATAACCGCCTAATGGTGACGGGATAACAGGTGGAATGGAGAATCTCCAGTGATCATTCGACTTGATAGCAGGTTCGCAACAACCCTCATAGGTAGGGGGTGTCCAAAATATATTTTATGAGTAAAAAAGAAGGTCATCCAAACACTTAATTGACGTATTTCAAAGTATTGTAAGGCTTACTAAATAATTTGGTATTACGATAAACATTCCTTTTACGGCGAACAACATTTTAATTACAATTTATTTTGATTCACATTATTATTAAAATTTTCCGCAGACTCCTCGGCGCATCGTCTTCTGGGTTATGTGGGGATATTTGGACACCTTCGAATGGGGTGTCCACAGGTTTTTAGGGGGTGTCCGGACACCCTGGACACCCCCCGTTGTTGCGCCCCTGCTTGACAGTTAAAATCTTACAAATTGTAGTGTGTGGCTGTAGGATCCCGTGACTTCAAAATAATACAAAAGATACTTGATTTGTCGAAATATATTTTTAACCTATTTTCAGTAAAAATTCTAAAAAGTACCTATGTCTTCTACTGGGTTCTTAAACGCCAATAAACGCACTTAAATTTTATTTTTAACCGACTTCAAAAAAGGAGGTTTTCAATTAGGATGTTTTTATACTTTTTTGTGTATGTTCGGGTAAAACTCCGTCATATGTAGATGAAAAATTCTTTTTTTGTTTGAAATAGGTTTATTCTGAAATGGTTCCATCGCAAATTTCTTGAAGATCTGATGATGTGTTTCGGAGACAGAAAACGGTACTCTTTAATAAATGCCAGCATTGTCTTAGTACAAATTCCTAGATGGAGAGACAAAATCCCTGCTAAATCATTTAAAGTCGTTTATTTTGTTAAAATTTTTTTTGTAACTACATAATATTTATATTTTATAATAAAAAGCATCCAAGCCAATGCAAATACACATATATATACAGATTTTTTAACTAAGTGCGATTCGAGCCACCTCATTCACTTAGGCACCTCATTTTAAATGGTTCTACGGATACTATAATTACAACCTACCTCACTTTATCGTCTCAAATATATTCATAACTATCTACTTCATCATCATCAAGTACAATTTCACAAGTGACACAGATACGACAAATCGCAAGTATGTAGGCAGCCTAAACTGTTATGTTGGCGGGTTGCGTCGACGCTGCGACTAATTGGGCAGCGGTGTCGCTACTTTCACCCATTGTAGGGTGGCCTTGATTGCGGAGGCTGGGAGACAGTCCTGTGTTAAATTGTCTGCATAGTTAATTTCCTAGTTTATAAATAACTACAAATTTAAAACACCCCCGACTCGAAAATCCCTTCAACGATTACAAAATGCCTTACATCATTTTGGAAAAGAGCTGATACTCTTACACTGATGGATCGATATTAACCAAACATAGCTAAGAACCACCGCAAGGAAACTGGCTTTCAAATGAAAAAAACCGCATCGAAATCGGTCATTTCGTTTGAGAGCTACGATGCTACAGACAGAGACACACGCAGACATCGACCTCAAACTTATAACACCCCGTCGTTTTTACGTCGGGGGTTAAAAAGCATTATAAAAAAATTGGAACGTTGTTTTCATTTCTATATATCATAACTTCGTTGTATGTGCCAACAGTTCTTAATAACTTTTTAACTTTCGCGTTCCATGATATAATTATGTATTTATCCCGGAATTAATGCGATCACGAAATATATACCATACCTCTGAATTACCTGACGTTTCGACCAGGTTGTAATGGCCATGGTCACAGTCCATCTATTCTATCATTCTCCTAAAATCTTCTGTTTCACCCCTGTTTGTACTGACAGTCCATATATGCGGTCCATTAACGCTTGTTCGTTGCTACGGACATCTACCAGTATTGGGGACATCTATTTTACACCACCCCTCGGTCCACCGTGAACAAGTTGTTTCTGAAATCTTATAAGAGCATTTTTTATGGTATAGGGGGCAAACGAGCAGACGGGTCAGCTGATGGTAAATGACTACCACCGACCATGGGCACCTGCAAGTCAAGTCACAAGTACCTTGCCGGTGTTTAAGGTGGGAGTAGGGGAAGGATGGAAGAGGGGGAGGGAAGTGTTAGGGCCTCCGGTAACCTCACTCACTGGGTGAAAAGCAATGCAAGCATTGCTTCACTGCCGGTTTTCTGTGAGGCCGTGGTATCGCTCCGGTCGAGCTTACTTATACGCGCCGAAGCATGGCTCTCCCACAACTATGTGTTCAAGTTGTTCAAGTTCTAAGTTACAACTACGAACTAAGTTTAATTTTCTCTACCTGGTGATGGAGAAGACTAAACTAAGTCTAATTTGACGGCCAAGAAAACCCTGCTTTACTTCGTATTCGAAGATATTTAGATTCTCTGTATAGAGATCTCAAGTTATGTTCTGTGCCGTATTCGTCTAGAACAAAAAGCTACAGGTTGAATCGTGTTCTCAACAGAGCGAAGCACTATCTACTTCACTGAAGAACGGACTGCTTCTTTCACATGGACTACGGCTGTCACTTAAAGACAGAAGTGCCTAGATACCAAATACCTTTGATTCCCAATGGTGGTTTGTAATCCCAAACTTCAACACTTTAGGAGAGATTTCACGACCTCAGCAGTCAGCATCACTAACAACTAGACCAACGGGCCAGTCTTGTTCATAATACAATTTTGAATCAGCATGATTTTATTTGACTATGTCTCAGTTATCCAAAAATCATGGAGTCCCTACTCTTAACCGGTGACACAGTAATCGTGACCTCGCCGGACATTGCTGTATACACTACTATGTGATCAGCCATTAATAATAACGGGATATTATTTACGGCCAATTATATTAAACAATGATTTTGTTATCCTTAGAGATGTGTCGTATAAAGTTTATGGGGGAACTCCGACACAAAGGGAGGATGCTACGACCTGGCCAGGTGATCATGCCTGGCGGTCAACGACCCGACGCTTGTTGTGAAGTTGTATATTTAATAATCTGCGCGAGAACTGTCATTGCGCGATACAGGATCAGTAGTTACTGTGTAGTTCGGCTTGTCTTCGCTAGATGGTGCTTAAGTATCAAGATTTTTATAAATGTATTGTTGGAAAAATAATCTTTGACATTTACTTCTCATTAAATACATAATAATTTTACATACTTATACGTATGTCGCAGGTAGATAATTATAAATGTAAAATAGTAGACTAGTAAATAATAAATTGCCGACGGGAGCAGAGAAAGAGAGATTTTTATAGTCAGAAAGATTTTTACTAGCATTTAAAGGTTGGGGTATACAGCGGGCGGGGTCCGGATGTCTTAATAAAAGCTGTTCCCGGATCCCTCCTACTTAAGGCGCAGTACGGCACACCGTGTGGTTTTAGTTGGTTCGATTCCGACACACCGCCCCATCAAAACCCCGGTGGGGTGAAGGCCCGAGGGGGTTTCCACACGCACAAAATAAAAAAATGACAGCGGGCGGGGTGGGACGGCGACGCCGCGTGGCGTGGTTGAGCGGTACATCACAACCTTCTTACGGTGCGTCGCCGCCCCACCTCGTCCGCTGTCTGCCTCAACCATTTAAAAAAAAGAGAGTACACTCAAAAAATGATACACGCTTTTACCGTATATTAGCGTTTTGTTTTTTTACCGTTTATAGGAACATCTGTCTATAGGTACGAATACATAGAGTGGGTGTAAAGAGTGGCCATTGTCCTCAAATGTGCCGTTAACTACAAACGCTTACTAAAAGCGTTAAACGTAGAGGTCATAGATTACCCATATAAGGTGGGTACTTTGTGTCCGTTAATTGAAACAACAGAACAGGTACTAAATGTATTTACACATCTCAACGTTAACAAAAAAGTAATAAAAACTGCAAAACTATTTCGTAAATAGGTACAAACAAGAACAAGAAGGTACAGTCAGCCACGAAAAATGTTCCGTGTCACAGAGCGACACTGACGTACGGCGATAATTAGTCTTAAAAATTGCGCACTGACTGTACCGTACACTGCCGGCCATTTAAAAGTATACACTCGGTTAATAATTAACCACTGTTAGGTAGATTTAGAAGAGAAAAGTTGAAAAAAGATCTTTAAGTATGTACATCTCTAAGTAAGAATTGTAATGGCGAAAGGACTTTTAAAGGGGTCAGACTACCTATAGTAGATTTTTACACCTGTCTGGGAACTACGAAGGTACCTACTGCTCTACAGTTGAACTGCTTTGAGGTTTAACTCTGAGCTAAATTACTCTTTTCTTATTTTCCCTGAAAGAGTTATTAGATTCAGAGCTATCAAAACTCCGAATTGCGGCAGTAAATGAAGATATGATATGATTGACTGGCCTGTTGGCTTAGTGGTTAGTGACCCTGACTGCTACGCCATAGGTCGTGGGTTCGATTCCCACCGGAGTCTGGGTATTCTTTGTGTCCATTATTTGTATGTTTCTAAAGTCCCCCGCGACACAGGAGTCATTCCTAATGCGGGAGTTGTCTTTTATTTAAGAAAAAAAATAAACATAATTATGTACGTTTCGACCAGGCTGCACGGGCCGTGGTTACAGGCAACCTGATCGGCACGTCAGGTAATTCTAAGGTATGTAATACCTATTATAATCCCGTTAATTCCAGAATATCACGTAAGTATATCACGGAACGCAAAAGTTTAAAAATAAGAATAAATCAGATATAAATATTTTAGTGTTACGAATGAGACTCATTTTATTTGGTTTGAAGTGTAGTGAGTCTGGTCTAAATCGTGTAGCCGGTCGTGTTTGGGCCTGCGCTGTGTCGTTCTTAACGTTATCTCATTTAAGTGAAGACTATTAAGTTAGCTCTTCTGAGTACCTGCTAACTGGGTCGTAAATAAGTTAAGTTTAAGGGGTGTAGGGTGTAAATATAGACTTTGGAAAGAACAGAGGTAGGACGTAGTCCACCATGGACCCCTTTAAGCGAGTCTTGAAGAACCTTCAGGTAATCAGGATAATTAAATTGGAAGTTCAATTAAATACCTATTTTTATTCATTCATTAAGTTATTTATTTATTTGTGGAATACAGATTAGTTTATAGATCTTAGAAATATGTTAAACTAGCTGCGCCCCGCGGTTTCACCCGCGTAAGTCCCGATCCCGTGGAAATATTGGGATAAAAAGTAGCCTATGTGTTAATCCAGATCTCCAGCTATCTACTTACCAAGTTTCATCGCAATCGGTTCAGTAGTTTTTGCGTGAAAGAGTAACAAACATCCATCCATCCATAATCACAAACTTTCACCTTTATAATATTAGTAAGATGTGCACTAGGTCCTACCATATCCATTTACCCAATGGTGTACAAATTATTAAGTTATTAAGAAAAAATTATGATTTTTTGTTATTGTGTGGAAACCCCCACGGGTCATCACCGCACCGTGTGAAGTGGTATGTCGGACTCGAACCGACTAAGACCACACGGTGTTCCGTCACTAGTGAGTCTATTGCAGGGGACCCGGGATACCCTAGGAAGGAAACTTCTGAGAACCCCTGCAGACTTTAGCCTCCTGATCAGCAGGCGACCACGTTTCTTTGGATACTAATCACAACGCAAAAGTCAGTTCATCATAAAAATGAGAGATTAAGAATTTACAGTCATTAGTTTGATTTTGAGCTACGCAATGTAAACGCATAGATATCATACGTAGATATCATTTTCATTAGATTTTTTTCCGTAAAATGTTCTATTTACTTATTGTGATTTCACTTTTAACTAAAGAAATTATAAATTTGCCGGCGGAAAATTCCAATGATTTTCCACTCAGTATGAAGGTCTGAATCTTCTTTTTTAAGATTCGGCAGGCGGTTCCCTACACCCGTTATATATTCGTATACCTACCTATACAAATGTTTACACTGATCGTGCATCGAACCTCTGACGTTGCAGTCGAATGCTCTACAGATTGATCTTCAAAGTTCTTACTACCTATTTATCTACCTATGTTTTAGTAACAAGATACCTACTTACAGAAATAGCATTTTTTAACAATATTTCTTCTTCTTGCTTCATAAACATTCAAATAACGGACACAAAGAACATCCAGAATCAGGGCAGCTATTTGTGGATCACACATTTTTGTCCTGTGTGGGATTTGAACCTACAACACTTGGCGTGGCGTAGTGGCGAGGCGACCGCTAAAACCATTGCGCCATCCGTGCAGTCAATGCGTAGTCATACTGAAAATATGTCACATACTTATTATAAAAAACAAATGGAGTTTATAAACCAAATACCAATTTAAATTACATTTAACAAAATTTCAACCATTATCAACATGCATTGTACCTACTTTCCATGAATTACCTTAATAATATTTATTAAAGTAAAACACATACCTACTATACGATAACCAAAAACTGCATGATTAAATAATTTATTTTAATTTATTCACACTTGACACCTATTCACTAAATGCTAATAACACACACACATAGACCCATCACACACACCCACTCACTAGTAACACTACACACATTCCTCGCACACAAACACAGTTACGTCACAGACCCAAGCAGTAATAGATTGTCAATGTGTGCGTCTAATCCGTTTAAAAATTCGGCCACTCGTGCGCATCTTCTAAATTTCGGCGTCCCCATTGGTCGGTTTGAAATTAGAAAAAAATTAGAAGGTTAGTGTTGTGAGCTGTGATTGGTGGTATTTTTGGGTAAAGGCATAGAATAGATTGTTTTTGTTGGTTAGTTTTGTGGTGTTTCATTGGTTATCTTTATTTGAATTTTATCTATTGGACCGTGTTTATATACAAAACTGATTTTAGTGTATTATTGTTTTCCGTAGGTATCTATTGTTTTGTTGCAAATTCATAATTTATCTTTATTGTCTGTGTAAATGTGTATTAACTAACTTCTGAACAAAAATGTACACTGTAAGTTTTTAATACTTACCTACTTACTTGTTGTTACTTTAAACCGTTGGTAGATTTACGATTATAAAACTATGATCAAGGATTGAGTAGATGCCTATGTTCAAAATAAAATATTTTGTCAAATCTTACAATAAAATAACTTAAAATACTGTAAAAATTGTCGTCGAGATTTTTTTTGTTTTTAATTTATTTTATAATCGTCAAATTAACATTAAAAGTGAAGGATTTGACAAGAGTAAGGCGTGACGTCGTGCCTAGATATTTCATACAAAAATGTACCGAACCTACAGTTTTGACCTTTACTTAATATATAGGTACCTACTGATTTGATTTGATAGTCATTTACCCTATTTCATTAAAAACTTAAGACCTAACTAGGTATCTACCTCTAATAGGAATACTAGTAGGTACCTAATATATCTTTCTTACTTGAAGGCTAATCTAATTTAAAAAAAAACTGATTCGATTTGATAAATCTTTACAAATAATAAGAAATCTAAGATATGAAATATAAAGGTAGAAATCAATATTTTTTTAATCACGTATTAGGTACCTACGCTCCTGACCCTGGCATCAAAATTAGCCGCCATTTTATCACAACTGGAACCCCATTTTTACTTACACACGCACACACACCCACAAACAGTACAAAAAGCCGTTATCATTGTGTGTATCTAACGTTCCCCCACTCCTGCGCATCCGAAATTTGAACCGCGTTAGACGATTGGCGGCAGCCATCTTGGATTTTTTATTACATGCTGTTGCCGTAGACCGGACTTGTAGTTTATTTTTATTTATTGCTTTTATTAAGATGGCCGCTTTTAAGGGGACGCCGACCGAAAATTACTAAAGAATAAGTAGGTCCAAAATATGTACCTAGGTATTAAGTACTTTGTTTTTTTTTGTTGTGTGGGAATCCCCGGGGCATCACTTCACGAGCCCAAACGGTAAGGTATATCGGACTGGATCCGACTAAAACCACACAGTGGTCCGTCATTGGGTCTTCTGGCCGGGGCCTCAAGTGTAGGTACCTAGAAAGGAAATCTCTGTGATATCCGGCAGAGGTAGGTACCTATTTGATACCTACATTCCCATAAATTCAAAAAATTACAGTTTCCAAAGGGTTACAAAATTACTTTAACGCGTTTAATTAATTTATTTTTATTTGTTTTTGTATAAAATTTAACTTTATGTTTGTATGATAGATATTGTTATACCTAAGTAGGTAAATAGGTACAGGTGTTAGGTCACAGATTCCTAAATTGAGAGAAAGGCGCCGAAGGAGCTATACATTCCCGTTCGTTGGACTTTCTAAATTCGTCGCGTATAAATAGGTACATGCCTTTTATTAGCCGACATTTTTAATAAACATTGGCAAATACGTAAATATAACTAATGGCAGATAATTCAGTAAGTTAATGTACTACGGCCAGATACGGACAAAACTTTAAAAAATCATTTATGATATACATAACAAGTGAAACTTCATATTTGATTTATTTGTTTATTGAAAACTAGCAGTTCCTAGCAGTTCCCGCGAGTCTTGGCTGGCGTGTACATATTTATATATTTTGCGCAGAACCCTAATTATTTTTCCGTAAGCTTAAAAGTAGCGTAAGTCACTTCATATAACACCAGCTATCTGTCCCGTGGAAATCGGTCCACCCTTTCCGGAGATTAATCGGAAGAAAAAGACAGACAGACGGATAGACAGACAGACATACATTTTAAAAACTGATTTTTATGCATAGGTATCGTGCAAATAACTGTATGATTTTGACATTACAAACAGACACTTCAATTTAATTTATTTGTATTGATGATAAGTCCATCTTAAGCAACCTAACTAATCTTAGGAATGATAAAAAATATAGGGTTTAACAGGAGCAAAAACGAAGGAGAAACAGGCAAAAATTATCTATAAAAATCAATGGCTTGAACCATAGATATATAGAACCAATTTGCACGGTTCGCACTTGACGTTAACTCAACTCTAAGAACGTAGTCTTATCTAGCATCTACGTCACACATGTCCAGATTATTCTAGAATGTCTATTGTCTATACCTAATCGCGAATTGATGAAATTGATTAGGTACTTAGATGCATACCTACGTACTTTCATTTGTTAATAATAAATAAGCAACCAAATACTTTTAAGTACCTAAAAATACATATTGTGAAAACGTTTTATTGCCCTACATGACTTTAATGTTTTTTGTACTTAGGTATCTATATTTTAAAGTTAATCTCTAAGTATTTGCAAATAAAATATCTAAGTACGTAACCAAAACTGTTATTTATGTTGGTTACAGGGAGCGATGGTGAAGAAATTAGCTATCTATCTGATCTCCACGCTAGCTTCTAGGACCAGTGGCCAACAACAAACCCTCGCCATTCGTTTAAAAATAATAATAAAATTTTAAAACCAGTCAATGTAAATACTTGTAATTTAAATATTTATGACAACGATTTAATAAAACCTTAAATATAAAACACAATGTCAAAAATGTGAAGCGAACAAGGAAACGGTTCGAAATACAAAATATAAAAATACTTCCACAAAAATATTGGAAGTACCAGTAAACCGAAATTAAAATGTTCGCAGTCGCCCAATTGTCACGCACACAGATATAACCAGACGATATTACGCACACTACGCAATTGTGTATGTGTATGAAATAACGACGGGTGCAGACACCACTGTGTTTTAAAAACCAACTTGTTGGAAGATTGTTTGAAGTCTTATTAAAGACCTAGCATCCTTCCTAGTAAGTATACGTTGTCAACGCGGTTCGATTCATTCCACTTATAATCGAATACAAGTTACAAATAAATTAACAAGGTGACACCTTACCTACTCTAATAATTACTGTTCGTTTCAATAGGTAGGCAAATATATGAGATTAGTAAACTCCAACATCTTTTCTCCCTTAACACTTGGAAATCTAAGTATATTTCCTTTCACGGAGCAAGTTTTTGTATTGATTTACAAAAAAAACAGTGATAAACTCTACATTGTAAGTCATCCATTTTAGGTACCTGTATGATACATAAATGCTAGTTTTTTACTCACCTGAATACGACGAGTACCAGCAACTAAAAGAAACGAAATACTGAGTTTTATTGTTGAAAACTATAATTTGTAGAGACCTACGGCTTCAAAATTGGAAATTGAAAATTGGCTGACATAATCCGTCAACACCAACATGCTGGCCGTATGTCTGCACCCGACGTCACTCACACAAAGAGCCCCCAATTCTCATTCGGAGCGCGCACAGCACAGTTTCCGCGGTGGCGGCGAGGGCATCGACCCCACGTTTTGGAGGGCGCCGGTGACGTCACAACACTGACCTGCCACAACGACCTTGAAGCGTTTTCGGCTGTCCCCGTTTTCTGACGGATGTTTACGAAGTTTCAATTTCGAATTTCGGGGGATTGAATTTGGAATGCCGGCTCTCGGCAATATAGGTTAATTTGAATTTGGAATTTCGAATGAAGCTACAAAATGCAATAGATAGATACTTAATGGCGACTGGTTTTACCAATTCGAATGTTTTGTAATTTTATTGGTATAATGATATTTTATATGAATTTAAAGTTCGTTTTTCACGTAGATTGTAACATTTTACTTTTAAAATATGACTTTTCTAATAAATGTAAAAATGTTACTTTATTTTAATATTCACCATGGATAACTATTACCTACGAGAGTAAAAATAATACTGTGACAATAATGTTTAAATAATTTACGTCAGCCTTAGCCCTCAATGACTTCATTTTGGTACATTTATGTTTATTTTGAATCTGGCAACAGTTGCCTCGGGGTTTAAATATTGGTAATGTATAATTGAATCGTTACATTTCTTACGGTTGATATTAACTTTAGATGCTACTTGTATTCATTTAAGGTAATCAAATGTTAAGCATTGACATCGCTTAGTCAGTGGTCAGAAAGAATTTTTTATATAAATAAACCGTTACTCGTTCTCTGGGACAATAATGTTAAACTTACGGGTTCGGACCCAACCTATGAGATAGATGTATGTATCTATTTCAATAAGTAATAATTATGATAGAAGTGACCGAAGTTATTATAATTATTGTTTTAAGTGCTACCTCGACCATTTCTGGTTTTTTGTAGCGCACTCTTGCTTTATAGTTCACTGCTCAGACTTATGGCTTCGAGAAACCTCCAGATCCGTGTTTGTATTTACTGCAATTGCATGATAATAATAATAATACAGACTGGCCTGTTGGCCTAGTGGTTAGTGACCCTGACTGCTATACCATAGGTCGTGGGTCCGATTCCCACCAGTCTGGGTGTTCTTTGTGTCCGTTGTTTGTATGTTTGTAAAGTCCCCGCGACACAGGAGTAATTCCTAATGCGGGAGTTGTCTTTTTGAAAAAAAATAAAAATAATAATAACTTCACACATCTGACACACGACCGTCTAATCCCAAACTAGGCAGAGCCTGTACTATGGTAACCAGACTGCTGATAAACATACTTACATATTTCTAAATATTACACCCAGACACAGAACAAACGATCATTCTCATCACACAATTATTTGTCCTGGGTGGGAATAGAACCCACGACACAACAACCCTAAGCCACAAAAGCATAGAATATGCATTGTAGTTTCTTCTGCCTCTTGACAGAATCTGTATATTGTGTTCTCGCCCAACTCGCCCCAAGTTAACGGAAGTTCTAGTGACCTGTGACCTGCTTTTAGATCATATGGGTATCTACTAATCATTAGTCTACTCAAAACGAAAAGATATTTTACCCAAAATCACCTCAAATACAACAAACATAACACTGCCTTTTATAAACCAAGCATTCAACAGCACAACATCATTATTAAATTCCACGTATTCCTTTTAAGCGGTCCTCCATTCATCGGTTAACAATCGACAAAAGCAATTTTACACAAAGTGGACATATTTAGTTAACTTATCAAAAAGTAGCCAACGCCTTAACTGCAGACCTAGCACGAGATAACGTGACAAAAATAATTGGTTGTCTGTAAAGTCGGTTTACGGACGATAATTTTACGTGATAACGTTATAAAAAAACAGTGGAAGAGAGATAGATGCGTCACAAGCCGAACGCTTAGGCTGATCGTGCCTCTCTATCGCTTGTTCACTCTCGCTTCCACGCTCGGCTCAGGTGGAACGTGACAATGAGTCATGCTTTTTCGTGCGTGCAGCCAGCGTTCATCGATTTATAAGACGTCATTACGTCGTAAATTAAATTAAAAGCTGAAGCTTAGCTTGCATTTTGGTTAATGCGATAATTTGTCGAATTGTCAGTCGGATATGGGAGATTATAAGCTATTTAACGTCACACTACAACTCTTAGGAGCAGTACAACTAAGTGTACAGGTGAAGAAAAAAATGTAAAATATCCCCGACTCAAAAATCCAATTAACGATTAGAAAAGAGCTGGTGATCTTCAACGGCTAAACAGATTTTTTTTAATTAGGGCTAAGAACACTCTTGATCAAGTCACCTTTCAAACCTGCGGTATTTCCAGACTGATACGACCTTCAAACCTTCAAGAAAAGAGCTTACTCCCGTCTCAAAGGCCGGTAACGCACTTGTGACTCTTGAGTTGCAGGTGTTCATGGGCGACGGTAGTCACTTACACTTACTCAGGTGACCCGTCTGCTCGTTTACCCCCTATAATATTAAAAAAAAAAAGTAAATCAAAATCGGTCCATCTGTTTAGGAGCTAGGACAGACGGACACACATATACACAGACACGCAGGTACACACGTTAAACTTAACACCCCTCCTATTGGCATTGGCATGTGGGTTAAAAATAATGACTGACAGAAACGTGTTCGGGTAAATGACGTAGGTATTTCAATAACAGCAATATATAAATAGCCTGGTAATCTATCTGACAGGATCTTCCTAGTTCCTAGTTCAGATACCAGTCTCTCACAAAGGGATTGTCCATTAATCACGTGAGGCTCGAAAAGGGGGAGGGGGTTTGGAAAAAATCACGAAATATCACAATTAGCAGTCAGGATCACTAACAACTAGACAAACAGGCCAGTCAAGCCACGTGCCACACAGCCGCCATATTGATTTATTTCAAAAAAATATATCTAGCCAGTATCAGTCGCGATGATGTAAGGATCTCAAATAAAATTCATCCAAATTTGTGTTTCAGGCTCAGCAGTCATATCGCTTACCACTAGCCCAGGCCCGTCAAGTCAGCTTTTTAAGCAAGGTTTCATCCGACATCACCCCGTGCTAACCCCAGCTTGTTTACAGGAATACCTGAACGGTTATCAAGGGTCGTTGACACTGATAACGCAAGTACAGACTATTTGCGTTCCAATGTTAAATATTTTTGATATCAACGCACAAATTAATGGCTTTATTAATTTTCCTGTGAATGTGATGTTGGTAACTATAATTAATACTGGGTACATGACCTAGGCAAACACGGAGTAAATTCTAGGTCACTTTAGTAAACACCTATCCTCAAAGATATAATAAGGTAAATGATTACACTTTGTGATCACCTTTTTTTAATTTCGATAGATCTTTATATATATATTTCTTCTGTGCGTGTGTATGTTACTGAACTCCTCCTAAACGGATGGAAAGATTTTAATGCAATTTTTTTTTGTGTCTTCAGGTGGATTTGAGAATGGTTTAGATTTACAATTTGACCCGGTAGATGGCGCTGCAATAGGGTTACAGGGAAAATATTTTTGGCAGGACAACGTTTACAATAGTGCTTTTGACGTACATAACTGTCAGTCGTTTGACAGTTGGCGCGATTGACAGAATGCGCGCTGCAAATTTCGTTTAAAACAGATGCATCGGTCAGAACTATGTTTTTGGAATATTTTTTTTTTTATTATTTTTTTCTTTTTTTATAAGACAACTCCCGCATTTGGAATTACTCCTGTGTCGCGGGGGACTTTACAAACATAGAAACAACGGACACAAAGAACACCCAGACTCAGGTGGGAATCGAACCCACGACCTATAAGCAAAGCGGTCAGGGTCACTAACCACTAAACCAACAGGCCATTTATATGCCAGTAATTATTATATTTTTTTAATATCATTAATCATTATATATAAACAAATTAATTATACCAATTAGAATTCAATATTCATAGTTAAGATAAGATAACATCTGTCGGGTCAGCTAGTTGATATATAATACTTTATTTGTACACCGGGGTTTATATTGAAGATTTAACCACGATAATAGCCTATGTGCTATGGCCATATAATTCAATGGTTGAGTGGTCGGTGGTGGTCGAGACCGACGAAATGGACATGCTAAGTCCGTTCTAAAGTGTGCAACGTGTCCTTGACTATTAGCAGTTTATTTGTACCAGGGTTTTTGAAAAAAAGTGCTTAAATTTTAGTGAGATAGTAGTGCAGTGAGGCAGTAGGTATTTTTGAAGTGAAAACTTCTTTAGGCACGTTTGTGCACTTTTACCATGGGGAAAAAGCAATGAACTCGTGATGGTCGCGCTAATAATCCATGTATAGACTCACTAGAGGGCGCTAATCTAAACATTGAGTTCTGTCAGCTCCTTATTAATTAATGTCACCAACCTGCTAATGTGACGTTTTAAGTTCGTCGTTTCGTTTAGTAAAGTTTTCACTTCTGTTGGCAGTCCCATGACTGATTATTTTTTAGACACTAGAAATTTCCTGTGTCGTGGGGACTTTATAAATATTCAAACAACGGACACAAAGAACACAGAGTCGGGACAACTATTTGAGGATCACACAAATTTTTGTAACCGTGTGGGAATCGAGTTGGTGGTAGTGGAGAGGATTGCACCACCTGTGCATCTTAAACTCTTCGTAATGTTTCGTTAATTGGTAATCTTTTTCGTTTTCAATTTTCTTAAAGCAGTTTTTGTTGTATCCACATTTATCTGCGCATCTAGACACAACATCAGATTTCAGCTCTAATAACTTATAAACCTGCAAGTATCTCTAAATTACAGAAGACGACAGTTTTTTTTTTATTTCACACATCTCACACACGGGCGTCTGATCCCAAACTAGGCAGAGCCTGTACTACGGTAACCAGACTGCTGATAAACATACTTATATATTACTAAATACATATGTACATATTATAGATAAATTACACCCAGTCACAGAACAAATTATTGTGCTCGTCACAAAACTATTTGTCCTGGGTGAGAATCAAACCCACGACCTCTGGCTCAGCAGTCAGGTTCACTAACCACTAGACCAGCAGGTCAGTCAAGTTAACCAGTATTACCAGTACTATTTCATTATTTTAATACTCATTTCGAAAGTTTATTTGGCATCTCAGTTTTTCAAAAAAACCTTACAGGTATCCGGGTTACCACCAAGCAATAGATAAACAAGGAAAGTCCTCAAGAACCTTGCCTCACAAACTAGCTGTACCCGCAACTTCGTCCGCGTGGAATAGTGTATTTATATCGAATTAACAGCCTAAAAAATAAGTTTCAAGCTTCTAGCTCTAAATATGACGATACTTCCATACAACTTTTCATCCCCACCTTTCGAGCCCATACACCCCTTTTTTTACATTAAAAAGTAGCCTATGTCCTTTCTCAGGCTCTAGACTATCTGTGTACCAAATTTCATTTAAGTCGGTTCAGTAGTTTTGGCGTGAAAGGCTACAGACAGACAGAGTTACTTTCGCATTTATAATACTAAAATAAATAAAAATTATATGTATATAATAATACATGTATATACAATAATAATATATAGTAAGGATTAGTAAGGATTATATACATGCTATATTACCCAAATTAGGTAGACGCAGTTTCATACTAACCATGACCCCAATTACTAATAAATAAGTTTGATACCCTCAAGTCTTAACAAAGAATATTTTGTCGTATCACAGTGGGAAAAGGATGAGGATATACATGATAAGATGTGTGCGAGAGGGAGGGGTTTTACGAAAAGTGACGTGATTCAGAGTGCGTTGAACTCAAGTTTTGATGATGCATCGACGCGACATATTTGTGCAGTATTTATTTATACGTATGTTCGTTGACGGTACGATCTGCAAAAATATTACTAGTATATAGTACGCAAATATTGTATAAGGGATTATTTTTTATTAGCAAAAACTTGTATTCTCAAGTAGTACTTACTAACCCTACAATATTCCGAATTATTTATATGTATTTGGTTTTTAATATGTATGAAGAATCGGACTTCCGTGTCAGCATTCAAATAGAGTTATAGCTATGCCGCACTGCTCGAGTCATTGCCTTCCTTTATTAACTACCTTTCCTTTTTAATATACCTACCCCCATTACATTAAATAGCTTACATTAATAACTAACCAATCATCCTTTTTATAATATCTAATTAATTTTTTTTATCCGACGAGTTCAAATATTATAGATCAACATCACTCCTTACTTTTACAAAAAGTTTTACCGAAATTTAATGCATCTCAATCGTGATAAACGGTGAAAAGTTTTATTCTTCATCCCTTAATTTTTCACCCTTTTCTTCAAAATAAAATGAGACCAACCTTGAGTACAACATATTCAATAAAATTTTTATTGAAATCAGTTCACAAATGGTTAAGATATCGCGTAACATACACACAAAAGAAAACAGTCGAATTGAGAATCTTCTCCTTTTTGAAGTCGGTTAATAATGAAAAAAAAAAGGTTATTGCACTAAAACACATTTAAGAAAGTGTGAGTTAGTAGATCATTTGAGGAGTTACAAATCAAAGCGTATTGACTCTGTCCACCAAAATAAGATAATAGATACGAAACGGATTTTTAATCTTTTTTAAATTTTTACCTCATGTCAAATTATGACGTATCAAAACGTATTACTCTTTATTATATAAAAGAACGAAAAGTACAAAACGTTTCAAACAATATTAAATCCGTACGGATATAAATCTCAAAATATCTCAAAAGTCTCAAAATCTCATAAGTTATATTGACACGCTTTGATCTGTTACTCCACATCTGTCATCGCTTGCGTTACCAAAATGATTCTCTCTCTCCAAACTTCTTTATTCGCCAATAATGGAAGTCCAAGAATGGACTGGAAAGTTGGCGAATCACAGTGGTAGTCTATGTCAACTAGTTATATTTGTAGAAACTCCTCCTCGTCTATCGGAAACATCGGGCCCGTTCATGTTTAAATAATGTTGCGGGTAGCCGTAGACAAAAATATACTCTGAATAACTATTAGATATCTTCAATCAAGCTTTAAATCGCGACACTCCACAGAAGACGTGGTACGCCTACGAGATGACAATGGATTCTGCCTTTCCAGCAGCCTATCCGAACTGTAACTGTCATCCGTCGCGCGCCAGAGTCGTGTTGCGTCAGTGTCCTAACTTCTGACACTTTATTAATAATGTTGCCAACTTAAATAATCGGTGCGCCGTCATATTAATATTTACCTATTTATGGTTCGAACTCAAAAAAAAAATGATGACCAAGATTTCTGTAGAATAATGTTATTGCTTACCACCCGACCAACAGTTCAATACTGTTGATACTGACATTTGCGGTGACAAAGTTGTCTTAATAAAATAATTATTAATTATTTTGTTGTAAACGCTACTTTGATGTTGGTACAAATTACTATCGGGGCGGCACTGACCTACCCAATGCCGCATCTGTTGTCGTATCCTCACTGTAAGTTACCTAACTATCCATTTACTGGTATTTATTTGTGTAAATAATTATTTTAACTTAGTATCTATTTAAACTAAAATCAATTCTATAGATACTTAACAACTCTCAAGACAGACATATTGTAGTCCTGTCAAAACTTAAAAAAATGTATAAATTTTTATATTTGTTTCAATCCAATGTAAAAAGCCCTTTCAATTTTCTTATCTCAGATTATTTTTCAATATCTTTATATTTGTATTTTTTCAACTTTTGTATTTTTTCATTTAAAAAAAAACAACACGTTGATTAAAATTTCATCAACGTAACAAAACGAAAAAAAAAGATTGTTTTTTTTTTTATATTTATTTCTCTTTATTGTTTTTTACTATTTTTAAGATTTTTAGTGGCACCACTTCAATGTATTTCCCTAAGTGATTAAAGACCCTATAGCCGCTTACAATGGATATCACCCAGCGCCATCTAAATAAGATACGCCAAACTACTTTGTAACTCCTAATCCTGTATCGCGCAATTAAAGATAATATATGTAATATCTTTAAAATTATTTGAGCAGAATTACTAGTTAACAAACTTCAACAGATATGCTTATACGATAGCGCAAATAAAATGTGTACCCTTTGTATTGGAGCATATTACAATCTGTTTTTTCACAAATCAATACAATTTTTTTAAGACATCTGAGGAATAGCTTTTTATGCTATCTGTACAGTGTCGCCAGCATAACTGATTCAGCAGGATTACTCAGATAAACTATGCTGATGTTATATATCGCCGTGTCTCGTGATCATGAGTTGTAAATTCTGGTGATTTGGGGTATATTTTTAGGTTAATTTTTTTGTTTTTTTTTATCAAGAATGTCGTTAACCTTCCCATTTAACTTCCCCTTCGTCGAATAGTGTACTTATATCGAATCAACAGCCTAAAAAATAAGTTTCAAGCTTCTAGCTCTAAATATGACGATACTTCCATACAACTTTTCATCCCCACCTTTCAACCCCTTACACCACTTTTTTCGCATTCAAAAGTAGCCTATGTCCTTTCTTAGGCTCTAGACTATCTGTGTACCAAATTTTAAATCGGTTCAGTAGTTTTGCCGTGAAAGGGCGACAGACAGACAGACAGAGTTACTTTCGGATTTATAATATTATAAATATAAAAGTAAGGATTATAACAGCGTAAAGATTTCCCCTTGCATCTAAAGTCATGATACGAGTAAGGACCACATGTGTTGTAGAGTTCTGTAACATTTCGTTGTGATACCACTGTGTCCTGACGTCATACGTACATACATATCACGCCTTATTGCTGTCATAACTTTCATACACGCTCTTCGGTTACAGGTGCTTTTAATGTGGTCCTTCTTCAGTTTACTGCCGATCTGGTCAGTATACATCTTTTGGGGCATACCCGCACCAACTCGCCCCCTTCCTAGAGCCTGTTAAATTCCTTTAGCCATTCGACATGCCAGACCATCGCAGCATTTCTTTGTAAAAGACAACTCCCGCATTAGGAATTACTCCTGTGTCGCGGGGGACTTTACAAACATACAAAGAACGGACACAAAGAACACCCAGACTCGGGTGGAAATCGAACCCACGACCTATGGCATAGCAGTCAGGGTCACTAACCACTAGGCCAACAGGCCAGTGTGATTTCTTTCTTAATTCTTGCCAGTATATCCTCTTTTAACCATCACCCTTTTTTTACTTCATCATTCCTCAATCAGTCAATCTCACATTACATTAAACAAGAAAAGAGCGTACTCCCACCTCAAAGGCCGGCAACGCACTTGTGACTCTTGAGTTGCAGGTGGTAAGGCGACGGAAGTCACTTACCATCAGGTGACCCGTCTGCTCGTTTGCCCCCTATAATATAAAAAAAAACATACCGATATACAACGGTACTTCTCAGTGCACGCATTTCTACGGCATTAAATTTACTTTAATGTTTCTTCTGCCATACCCAAGTCTCGCTGCCTTAGATCAGAATTGGTGCTAACTATATGACATCACTTCCATCTATAATTTAATTCTATAGAAGGAAGTTGAAAAACCATCAGTTTTGTTTGTTTCTTGTACATCGAAGGACATCTCTTTAAAAGTTACTCAATTGACCTAATCATGGAGGCGAGGAGTCAACTCTTCTTTCTTAATAATCTCCTCTGAATCTGAAATATTCCTGGGATATATCTAGGCGACCTGCTAAGCGAAGATGCAGGCCGCATCCATCCGGTCTTCTTGGAAGTCATTGAGGGAGGCGTATGTCCAGCAGTGGACGTCTTATAGTTGAAATGATGATGAATGATGAACTTATTAAAATTATCCTAATTGGACGATTGCAAGGGTAACGGGCAGCCCGTCTTGCTTCTTGCCAGCGCCCATAGAGGTCAGATATCATGGCAGGTATATGAAGTTCGTATCAAATGACTGAATCAATTTTGACTTTTTTTTTTTGTTTGAGTAACACTCAATCAAGTGCTGTCTCAAAAAACCTGTTCAGTACGTTTGAAGGTTATCAATGTTTCAGAATATAATCGAAATGAAATATTGGTATACGATGTAGTATTGTTTGTGGCGATGATTTTGCTTGTGTCGGGGTTTCTTTAAATTTTCAATAATATTCTGTACTTG
This sequence comes from Euplagia quadripunctaria, assembly GCA_963859945.1. Taxonomy (NCBI): domain Eukaryota; kingdom Metazoa; phylum Arthropoda; class Insecta; order Lepidoptera; family Erebidae; genus Euplagia; species Euplagia quadripunctaria. The sequence goes on along the minus strand of OY982582.1, from coordinate 12,934,591 downwards.
TACAATGTGTTGCGTTTGCGCAGCTGTTTTACATCACTGACCTGCACAATGACTTTTGTATTGACATAGTGTATCAGAAACGTGTTCTAATAGGTACCATGGTACACATAGCAATCATTTCAGTGATTATATAGAATGAATATGTTTTTTTTTTATAATTCTTTAAACCATGTAATCTGTTCAAGGCCTTGAGTATGTTTCACTATATGGTTTTTCTTTGAAAGAATAATTGCCACCAGGCTTGATACCGCATGCTATCTGCTTATGTAAGCGGTGGTAGTGTAATGACAAACACCTGGGTTAGGGAGCAAAGTAAGATCACCGATGCCGTTGAAATAGTGGCAGGGCTGAAATGGCGGGGGGCAGGACACATAGCCCACATGGGACAAATATGGCTCGTGGGGCAAAATGGTCTTAGAATGGAGGCCTTGGGTGCAAAGAGAATTAGAGGCAGACCACAAATACAAAGTCAAGTAACCTGCTGGGACGAACTGGATGGGGTTGCACAAGGTCGGGTTAGATGGTGCAATATGAAGGAGGCTTACATAAAACGAGTTATGAACGGCTGAGAAGAAGAAGAAGTGTTTTGGCAAAGAAGATGGATTTGTCATCAAATGGTTGGGGGTTTGACACCTACCAATTACACTAAAGATATTACTATATAATACGAACTTTAAATGAATTTCAGTACAATGGATAAAGGTTTTTTTTTATGGTATAGGAGGCAAACGGGCAGATGGGTCACCTGATGGCAAATGACTACCGCCGCCCATGGGCACCTGCAACTCAATAGTCACAAGTGCGTTGCCGGCCTTTAAGGTGGGAGTAGGGGATGGGTGGAAAGAGGGAGGGGTGGATTGAAGGGTGGAAGAGGGGGAAGGGGGAAGGAAGGGTTAGGGCCTCCGGTAACCTCACTCACTCGGCGAAAAGCAATGCAAGTTTTGCTTCCGTTTGCTTTCCTTCCGTTCCGTCCGTTAAAAGTACCAAGGAGACATTAAGTATTTTCACATCTCGCCATTTTAACTAATATCGAATGGAATTCGAGATTGTTTGTTTGTGTGTGAAAGTTTGGATGCACGTTGTCATCGGAAAAAAATTATAAAGGGTATCTAACATGCCCAAAAAGATAATTTTTAAGGGATAACTGAAGTGACTGATAAGATACATATTAACGCAAGCAAATTTGCGGACAGAAGCTAGTCAACAGTAAATTAAATAAATATCACAAGACAGAAAACAATTAACAAGGAAAAAATAAGGAAAGTAAGAAGTTTACTAGTTTTACTTGAAAATACAATTCAACAAGGTAATTTGATGACGTCACTTCAATAGCCTTGATGAATTTTAATGTTTGAATTTCCTCAAAGTTCTTACACAATTTGAGATGGTATTTCTTAGAATGAAGTTAAACACACTTTAATAAGAAATCGTGAAGACAGAAATGGTTTCATTTGAGCAAATTTTTTTTCACACAAAAGGGGTCAGTCTTTGCCTGAAGTTAAACCCTTTATTAAAGTGAAGACAAGAGGACACGATTGAAGACATAGAACAATTGACTACTTGATAATTTTCTGCCCAAAATTAAATACTCGTTGAAGTGGAGACAAACGGAGTGGACAGGAGACGTGCATCAACTGACAAACCAATTGTCCAAAGTCAAATGACGTGTACTTACATAAAGACCGATCAATTGTCAAAGGAAATACTTCTTTATTCCACGATTTTTCATATCATTGATGATAGGCAATGGTAACCGCTTGCCACCAAAAACACGGTGCGTTTTTTTGTCAACCTAGGTATAGTAAACAATGCTTTACTTATGATTGTTTGCTTCAATGACATAGTAAAGACTGCACCGGGGCGCTATGGGTCAAGTGTTGTTGGTTCGATCCACAAATAGTTGTCCCGAGTCTGGGCGTTTTTTGTGTCCATTGTTTGTAAAGTCCCCACGACACAGGAATCATTTATAGTGCAGGAGTTGTCTTTAAAGTCTTCCGGGTCAGTTTTTTTTGCCTTTTCAAATATTCAGTCGCAGTCCGAGAGTCGTCAAATAAACCAGATAAATTACAACTGTTTCGATCTCTACAATTGAGTTGAGCTTCGATCTCAAACAACCTTTTAGGGTCAAAAATATGTGTCGTTTTTTCTTGTTGGTCTATTACACAATATTTCGGTGGCACATTCAGACAATCATACATATTGTTTACGCTATCAAAACAAAGCTTACTCATAGTTCAACAATCTGTTATCAATTTACTCCAATTCGTGTTTTATCAGTCTGTGTTAGCAGATTATCTGTGCATTAACATTTGTGTTCAATGTCAAAAGCACATTTTTGTACTCATTTCATATATTTAAATTTACATTTTGCTGTTATGAAAATAAAGCAGATAGGACAACACATTGATAGTTGAGATATGCATTAAAAAAGTAAGGTTATATTAGATCATATCAGATAACGTTGATGTTAAATTTAGAAAAAGTGGCAATGAAAATACAATGTTACAGCTTACTACTATTACTAATTTACTAGTTTTTTGGAGTTTACGCCTTAACAATCAATTTTTATTTAAGGCCCAGGTATAGAATTTTTGTAAGAAGTGAAATTAATAATAGCCTTAATTCCCACTCCAAACACATGCATTTAACTTAGCTGGAGAGGTTATCAAGTTAATAGACCGTTTTTTAGTCTAAATGCGGCGACAAAGCCCTCTACCAATACCACTGTAATGGTCTATAAATATAGATCTGTCGCTTCTGTGTCTCTTAATCTATAAAAGTTGTAAACGTTAACTAAGTATTGGCTTGTTGTTGTTGAACGAAATCAATAAATACGTACGTGATATTGAACCAGATGTTCTATCAGTTCAACAAACTAGTGACTCTTCTTGTGCTCGGACGAGTTTATACGTGAATGAGTACCACAGTATAAGTCGATAATTTTTTTTTAAGTCTTATTGGAAGGAAGCGTTCCATTCAAATGTCGTCATCACAGTAATTCGCTCAAAGTAGGTATTTCTCCGTCTGTGAATTTGACAGTAAGGCATGTGTTGCCAACTATTGAAGTCGTTGTAAAACTAAAACCTGTTCAAAAAGCCATGAATGAACTCTTTACGTATTACTTCGATTGGCGTTGTTATTTTTAGGGTTAGTTATTCCACTTCAAATCAATGAAAAAATGGGTTTTTTTTTTTTAAATTCTTAACCAACTATACCAAAAATTAGAAGTAAGTATACCTCTAAAAAACTACTACTCGTCTTCTTGTTCTACAAATTTACGTTAGCAGTGCGAAGGGTGTTGGGGTAAACATAAATTTGTAGATACGTTTAAAAACTCCAAATTGACAACATGAGCGAGTTTGTAGCCCTGATGAGGTGGTTACCAGAACACGATCAAAAGTTCCCCGTAAGATTTTCATAATAAGTTTTGGTAAACTCCACTCATCACCCCGCACAGCGGCAGGTAACCTTCTCCTAATAGTGAACATTCTCTAAAAAACCGTCAACAAGCATTAGGTTCATTAGTAAAAAAATACAATATCTAAACTTTATGGGAAAATATTGTAATCTGAAACTTTACTAAGTATATATTGTTGAATATGAATAGTATGTCCCCACCCTATTATTTTGTAAAGGCACTACCCCATCACTATGAGTGTGACGTTCTCTCTCGAATAAAGGAAGTCAAGAAAAATGGTGGCATTCATTTTTATCATCCCGAAAACCAACTATAATAAATATAAAACCTTATCCTTCGGTACCATATTAAAATCAAAAAGGAAATAGCACGCTTAGCACGCTTCCACTGCGCCACTCTGCTTTGTTTTGTACCTTCTTCTTCTGTATTATCTTCTTCTCCACTGTTTTTGTTTGGACTTGGTACTTCTGTTTGTATTGGTTTTCCGTACATTTTCTCTTCCTTTTTCTCGTCTTGCTTCTTGCTCGGTTGGCATTTCCTTGCATCATTTTCAATTTCTATTACTTTTCTCTCGACTTCTAAATAATTTTCTTTTCTTTCATACAGAGTTTTACTCTCATCAAAAATAACATCTGTGGATATAACAATATTTTTATTTTCTGGATCCCATAATCGATATCCAGAGCCAGAATATCCTACCATAAACATTGGCTTTGCTCTAATATCCAGTTTGCTAGGTTTCGGTATTATAACTTTCCAAGCCTTCGAGCCAAATACTCTCATATTACCAATTTTATTATGACCATGCCAAGTCATTGCAGGTGTTTTATACCTTAATACTCTACTAGGGCATCTATTTAGTTACATCTTGTTGTCTTGGTAACTTTGTTTCAGCAAACTTGGTTCGTACTCGCTCCAATAAAGTCCTATTCATGCGTTCACTGGTTCCATTTTGCATTGGTGTGTATGGAGTGGTATATTGCAGTTCTATTCCTTTCTGTCGGCAATAGTTTTTAAAATAATTTGAGGTAAACTCACCGCCATTATCCAGTCTTAGTCTCCTTGTCTTGTATCCCTTCTGTGTTTTCAGCTGCTTAATATAATCGATCAAATTTTGTTCAGCTTCACTTTTCTGAATATTCATCAATAATAACCTGAAAGTATTTTTCTCAGATTGGCTGTTCCTACTGGACCACACACATCTGAAAAAATAAGATCACCTATCTGTTTTGACTTCCTACCAGTCTCTTCGAAAACCCTTCTAGTGCTCTTACCTTCTGCACACGATTCACATTGATCACTTGAAACTGGTATCCCCAAAATTTTCAGACTATGCCTATTTAAATGACCCAATCTTCTGTGCCAAAGAGTGTTTTCCGAATCTTTACTTAATAAACATTCATTTGAACCTATCTGGAAATCAATACTATATAGTCGCGCATTCAAAGTACCTTGAACTGAGAATTGGCCTTTATATATAGATACTACATTGTCATAAAATATTATTTCAAATCCTTTAGATGATAACTTTCTAACAGATAACAAATTGTATGAAATATTTAGTTAGGTCAGTAAGTAGTTATGCCACAATACATGTAGTTTACCTTTCTGTTTACTTATTAAATGCTCACCGTTAGCTACATAAATTTTAATTTCATCACATTCTTTTACATCAAACGTACCACTCTTATAACATTCTTTTACAATATGTTCGGTGGCACCTGAGTCTATAATAAATTTTATTTTACCTGATTTTCCCTTCTGGTTTTACTCTTCCTCTTCTTTTTCTCCAAATGCTGTAAATAACTTCTATTGTCTCTTCCATTGCACAATTTGCTCTCGTCCTTCGTCCTCGCGTGGGTTGTCTCCTTTGCCATGATCTCCTACCTTGTCCTTGTCTGTGTGAATATCCTAGTCCACGACCGTGTTGGTATGACTGTCCTTGTCCATGTTGCATTGTTTGACTTTGTCCTTCCATCCTTTTCTTACAGTGAAATGATTTATGTCCTCGCAGTCCACATGTGGAACAATTAAAGCTCTTTTCTGTTGGTAATGAATCACTTGTTGTCTTCTCTTTACTATGCAACTTTATTTCAGCATCTAATAATCTAGATTTAATGAAATCAATACTAAGGATTCTTTCACTGAACATTGTTTCAATTGAAGTGATCACTGCTTCATATTCTGGGGGCATTGCAGCCAATAAGTAACATATTTTGTCAACCTCTTCAATTGAGCAATTTATTGCATTCAATTGTCCTATTAAAGAATCAAATTCCATAAAGAAATCTTGTAGTTTAGTTTCACTTTTGCATTTAAAGTTGATAAGCTTCCTTCGCAGATAAAGTTTGTTGGACACACTTTTCCTCTCAAATTGTTCAAAAAGCCAAGCCAAGCCAAGCCTTCAAAAAGCCAATATATATAAAAGCGAAGCCTTGCTTCGCAGTCATTCGCTGTTATCCGTGCTTTATTATTTTTGTTCTATATAAGACTAGCAGCGCCCCGCGGTTTCACCCGCGTAAGTCCCGATCCCGTGGAAATATCGGGATAAAAAGTAGCCTATGCGTTAATCCAGGTCTCCAACTATCTACATACCAAGTTTCATCGCAATCGGTGCAGTGGTTTTTGCGTGAAAGAGTAACAAACATCCATCCATCCATCCATCCAAACTTTCACATTTATAATATTAGTGGGATTTGTTAGTTATTATTAAGATTAAGGTCAGATTGAAGAAGACCTGCTAAAACTTTTGTGAAATATTTGTCTAAAGGCAAAAGAAGAAGCCTTTTGATCTGAAAACTTGTTGAATAATTGTTGTTGTGTTGCAAAAAGCTTCATGTGCGACACGATGCGAAGTTTTTGCACTGGCGGCTCGCAGTCGGTGCGCTGTAAGCATGCAGACCGCGCGCTGTAAGCGAGCTGACCGCGAGCTTACAGCGCGCTGACTGCGAGTCAAGTTGTATGGTAGCAGCAAGCGCGCTTACTGCTTGCCATTGGCTTTTTCATATTGACATTATGAAATATACTAACTTTTAAACTTTCGCGTTCCATGATATAATTATGTATTTAAACAGGAATTAACGCGATCACGAGTCAGCCTGTGACCACGGCCAGTGCAACCTGGTCGAAACGTCAGGCAATTCAGAGGTATGTAAAACCTTTTCGTGATCGCGTTAATTTCCGTATAAGTACATAATTATATTATGAAATATATTATACGACCACGTTTTAATACTCAGATTTGAATGACAACTTAATTGCTGGGTCGGAGCCGTGCCGTTACCGTGACGGTATAATGTGACCTTTACACGTAATTACCTATAGGTATACCGCGTACCTTTTTTTTGGGCACAAAAAGAAATTTTAAAAGGAGACTACAGCCTAGATCAAAAAAAGATGATAATAGATACGTGCATATTGCCAAGCCTAACATACAGCAGTCAAACGTGGGTCTATACAAATAAAATAAAAAACAAACTAATAACTACACAACGAGCTATGGAAAGAAGCATCTTAAAAATAAAGAAAATTCAAAAAATTAGAAGCGAAAATATAAGGAAGAAAACCAAATTAACAGATGCTCTGGAATACGCTTTGAAGCAAAAATGGCAATGGGTTGGACATATCTGTAGAGTAAAGGAAAAAAAAAGGTGGACGCTACAGGCGACAAAGTGGAAGGGACCGCTAGGGAAAAGACACGTCGGAAGACCAAAGAAACGATGGGCTGAAGATATAGTGGAGATCGCGGGAAACGAATGGATGGAGATAGGCCAGGACAGAGATAGATGGAGAAAAATGGAGGAGGCTTTTATCCGAAAGGGGTCATAAAGTAAAGTCATATAAATCATAAAATAAAGTCTTGATTAAAAATAAAAGAACTACATAGCACTACTAACACACATATATAATGTAAACTTTTTTTCGGAATAAATAAAGCTTTATTATTATTATTATTATACCGCGTACCTACGCTCATGAAATGCACCTTAATGCATGGTCCAACAAAAAATAAACTCAGTTTAGGAAATTCCCATGAAAATACCTGTGAATATATGTGCAATGAAATTATTTAAGCTATTGAATCAAGTGCTAGTTCTATTTTTCTAGATTCTATGCTTATTTTACTAGTTGTTTACAAACAAATTAACATCAAATAGTGTGCATCCTGTGTATTATGTATATCATGCTTGTCTTGATTAATTTAACTACTATAAATAATTCCAAATAGACCACATCTTTGCTCTTATCGTTTAACATTTCTACATCATCCCAGGGTTGTCTGGTAGTATGCCCTGGGTATTAATTCCGTCTTTGTACAAATGTGCATGAAGCTTTAACTAAATAAAAAGTGTTATAATTCAGATAGGGTTTAGAAATGTTTACTCACATATTTATCTATAAAAATGTTGACAAAGCCAATGATTAAACCATTCAGGTATGCCTATATGTATAGGTAATATAGGTATTACTTTCCCGGTCTCTTAACGGTCAGTATTTGAACTGCACGTAAGCAAACTTCACTGATATTGGAGATTTTGCAGTTAATGTTGCTCCACCTTTTGCGCTCTCTCCACTAGTAGCTTGCATAAAATTAGGACACATGAAAACATATGTTTAGACTTAAGAAAATACAAGTAAAGTTTAAGTACTTAAACTCCAAAACTAATGTAAGTTTTTTTACTCTTCGCCAAGCGAGCAATGGGAGCGCACCCTATTTATGTAAGACTAAAAATAAAGCTGCCAACATGTGGGTTTGTAACCTTGCTTTAAAACCTCTGTCTTCTCCTCCAGGGATACATAGGCGTGAGTATACAAATGTGTTAAATAACTCAACTAGCCGGACACTGATAGAAGACCCACATAATCTGTCCACCCACACATAGCTAATGCACTTTCAAGCCATAACAACAATTTTTTGACGCCTTTGGTTATTTTATCGCTGTGCCGTTTGATACTATAACGTCAAGAATGCGGTTGAGTATATAACACACTGCATTTTTTTGCGTAATAGATAGTATTTGTTGTACTTTAGAGAAATTCATCGAGATACGAAAACTATAGATACAGTATTTTCAAACAAATAATGTTCAATCTAAGACAAGAATGACTCAAAATAACTGTATCAAGTATTGCTCAAACTTAGGTACTGTTTTTACCGATCAATGACTGCTAATAATGTCAGTGGTCTTTTTTATCGTCAGAGTAAATGATAAGGAAAGGTTTTAACATCGTAATGAAAAAAGTAAACAGATAAAGACGTGTGTGATCACGTTTTCGGCCTATAATGACCAATATCTGACTAACTGTGTGTCTTGTGGATTGATGCCTTTCGATGCCCTTGAAGTCGGTTTTGGTTAACATTTTATCATGTATATGCAGTCCTTTCTACTCCTTAGCCAGACTGGCTATCGGTCGAAGAACTCCGATAACAAAACTGCTATCCATTCACTACTAAAGTGTAAGTTTTCTCTAGCGTATCAATATAAATGTAGGTTTGGTAAACATGTGTTTGTAAGTACTTGTGCTTAACATAGTTTATGCCTATTTTTTATTTTATTTTAAAAAGGCAAGGCTGGTCTTTGGAATACTCCAGTGTCGCAGGGGGCTTCACAAACAATTTTAGCGTTATGTTGTGGTTTATGAAAATTTTATTGATTTAAGTTAATAAATCAAAATTTTGAAGCACTTCAAGAATAGGGGGAGCTTCTCACATCGAAATTTAAAAATAAAATCTTATAATAGGTATTTCTTTACAGGTAAGTATTGAAATATAAAATTTAATTTCAATTGGTATGAATTAGATGCTTCAATGCGTCTGTTGTACGTCTTTAAAATACAGTAGACTTGTGCTAAAATTATAGCCATCTGATTGGACAAATCTCATCCCTACAGAAAGCAGAAACTGTGCTGTGTGTGTGTGCTGATTTTCTCTGCTGGTAAGTATGGTCACCGGGTTCCGTAGAAGAGGGGGGACAATAGAATAGACCAGGGACTAAAGATACAACGTTGTTACGGCGGGCCATGTGTTCGTTCACAAACTTAGTGGTATAAAAAATATCCTGGTTAATGGTGATGTTAAGATAAGTAAAAATAGCGTAATAGTGCACTTAGGTATGTGTTTTTTTTTTTAATAATACTAGTCACGTGACTCACACATTACTAGTACTCTTGTGAACCACTCCATTTAAGCTAAATGCTTGTGTTAGGAGTGGGTTGATGTCGGTAGGGCACTTGGTGGGGTTCGAACTCGCAACCACTTGATTGCAAGTCCGACTCCTTAGCTATTACGCTACCGATGCTGGTAGGTACTTGTGTTGTTGTTTGACGATAAAGAAATTAATCCTTTCCTAAAAAATATTGTGAATGTGACATTGTTTATTAAACTCATAAGTTACTTCCTTTCTTTCGTAACTGAGTATTGTATCCGGTTGCGAATGAGACATTTTCAGTCATATTTGACAAGTTGTTGCAATGAGATATTGCAACTAGTTGGAAAAAAAATTAGTACAGGTTATCGACTTTCCATCACAAAAAGCGCCGACAATTGCTCAAAATAATCAGTAAGGCAGTAAAATAGTTAACATTTATAAATATGTATTTTTTTTGTTAAAAAATTGTTATCTGTGTGCTAAATTTTATGCAATTCCATTCAGCTGTCAGGTTGTCATTGTGTAACATATATTTTGCAAAAATACAACACAACAACACACAACACAAAAACTTTAAATAGGTCTATACCTATTATTATAAGTACTATTACTTAAGATAATAATTATGTTTATTTAGGTAACATATTCCTTTATAAATTGGTTTAATTGTGAGTACTATTCTTGCGTAGATAAAAAATACAATTATTCATTATTATGTAAATATAAATTCCGCTTCTCAATTTATTCACTAGACACGCGTACTTCCCATGTTTTTGTTTATCCTAATACATGACGAATTATACCAATATATATTGGCCCATATCATGCTACATACTGTGAGCGCGATTAGTTACTAGGTACATGGTACAAAACAGACTTTTACAAAATTATAGAATGAGGAAAAATATTTAAAAATCTTTTAAATAAAAAACACCTCTTGCAAGAATTTGATAAAGTTGAATTTCCATCGCGCCGCAACACCCCACCACAAGCTATAATTACCCAACGGTTATACATGCAGTTTAATATGATGTGATTAGGTAATCACTTCGCGCCAGGTTTTATTTTTCATAACCATCGAGGAAATAATTTTCAGGAAGAGAAACTTTTGCGAGGAAGAGCAGAACTGATAAGAAAAGAGAGGCTTGTGAGGGGCAATAGGCATGCATTTTGTAATAGTATCTCTAATCCCAGATAGTTAACAACATATAGTAAGTAACCAGTGAATTTCGCACTTATTTATTGCATCTTTTGCATCATTTTTATTGAGCATCTGGGTTAAGATACGACAATAGGTATTCAAATTCAAAATCATTTATTCAATTAAGACACTAAGTGACATTTATGAACGTTAAATTGAAGCTACTGTTAAAAATCATAGATCGACGCAAACAGACGCCACAACATGTACTGGATTGTCGAGGTAAATCAGGTGAAAACACCAAAATCTACTGCCTGCTTGTGTCGATCTAAAACTTCCAGTTTCCAAAATGCGTAGAGCCTTATGAGAAGAATACTGGCAAAGAAACTCATGGCCACTCTTTTTATAAGTCAGATCTTCAAGTACAATAGTATTAGTGTTACATGAAAGGTAAACAGGATGCAAGCTGTTGCCACCTGAATTTCTTTTTATTGAAATGCTCCAAAAACTAACGTATAAACAAAAAATTGGTTGCCTGTAAAGTCGGTATACGGGCGAAAGTTTTACGTGACAACGACTTTGAGTGGTAAAATAATTTTAATGTGAATATTCATTCGTATAGTAGGAAGAAGGATGAAATAATAGTAACAATTTAAAACATTTATTTATACAAAGAATTATATTTAAAACGCGTGCCTCTCGCTCGCTCTCATTGTGAGCGCATAACGTGAGCGGAGCGTAACGCAGTTTCTTGAAGTGTCACCCGGCAAACCAATTTATAAGACGTTGTCACGTCAAAAAAATCAATCAGTGATACCGTTGAAGGTAGAAGTACCTTCTCACATTGGGTCATAAGGAACACAGAACGCTTGGTGAGGAACAGTACAGACTGTCTTGTAATCATCGACTTCTAGATCTCCAGACTTTATTGTTCGCACAGACGCAACCTTCTAAAAATAACACTGATTCGGTAATAACGAAAGCTTTTATGCAGTAGGTACTTTGATACTTTCGGTTTAGGTTAGGTTTTATGTAAAATCTTAGTAAATATCTTCAATACCGTGGTTGTTCGTTGTTTTTATGTCCGGATCTTTTCTTTTATATTATTGCGGGCCAACGAGCAGACGGGTCACCTGATGGTAAGTGACTACCGTCTAAATGGACACCTGCAACTCAAGAGTCACAAGTGCGTTGCCGGCCTTTGAGATGGGAGTACACTCTTTTCTTGAAGGTTTGAAGGTCTTATCGGTCCGAAAATACCGCAGGCGACAATTTGTTCCATAGATTGGTCGTGGATTTTTGTGTTTCCAACACAAACATTTTCAGGAATTAAATTAATCTCTTAAAGTAAAAAAGAAATATTTCAATCCTTGAGAGCAATTACACAAAAAAAAAATTGGTTGCCTGTAAAGTCGGTATACGGGCGAAAGTTTTACGTGACAACGACTTTGAGTGGTAAAATAATTTTAATGTGAATATTCATTCGTATAGTAGGAAGAAGGATGAAATAATAGTAACAATTTAAAACATTTATTTATACAAAGAATTATATTTAAAACATTAATTTATACAAAGAATCTCGCACTGAATTTCATATTAACAAAATTTTATTTTTACCTTTACACATACATACGTAATTATATACAAATATACATACAATAACTTGCAATACATTTGCGTCTCTCTCGCTCTTAGGCGGGCTAACCATGCCCGAGTGGAAGGGACGCGTGCCTCTCACTCGCTCTCATTGTGAGCGCATAACGTGAGCGGAGCGTAACGCAGTTTTTTGAAGTGTCACCCGGCAAACCAATTTATAAGACGTTGTCACGTCAAAAATTAAGAATGAAAACGGAAGACCTTGAATTCAGTTACGGGTAATAAGTTTTGTCTGAGAGTTCCAAATCGAACGGTCCTACGCCTCCTACGAAGGCTCGGAAGATCCCTTGCTAACAAAAGTTGAAATATTTATTTATTTGCAATACACTCTGAAATTGCTAAAACTGATTTAAACCGTTATTTTGCTATTAAAAAGCCAGTTGATCAAGTTAGAGGGCTCGAACGCCTCGGCAACAGCCAGTTCCCTTCCCTTCTTGCATACCTTTCTCTTTCAATATACTCCCAATTTTCCCATCTTTATTTCCCAAAGCGCCCGGTTGGCGGCAATAGGCTTGCGGCTTGCCTCTTATTACGTGAGTGGAACCGATTATAAGTGGCAAAATAATTTACCAACCCTCCCTCTCCCATGGCTAAGAGCTGGGTACGCCCATGTATGTACACATATTGACCCAGAAGTACCTACTATAGGGTATATTTTATTTTAGTAATAGGCATAGGTATTAAAAATAAAGATGGAGTTTTATATAAACTATATTCTTATATTAGTCAAGGAAAACCATTGCCAACTACAGGCCTCTGGTATTATAATGAAACTATACAGTGGCTGATTGCCGAAAAAAAATTTATTTAAGTACCAATTTGTGGTTAATGCGTCACAATTTGGGTAACAAGTCCAATAACAAGGAAAATAAATAGGCACGTTTATCTACTTCGTAATAACAAAGGGTTAAGTCCCAATTTGCTATTTTGTTTAGGGCCACAAAAACAGTTAACCACATGTGTACAGAGTTATCCAACCAGTTTTCCTTATAATTCTAAAATACCAAGTACCAAAGGCCCCCATGTCTAGCTACATGACACCTTCTACGCTTGGGCCAGTTGTCAATACATTTGCCTGTACTGATGCTTGATATCGTTCACAACAAAAGGTTTTTGATGGCTCGGGTCGAGACGGATTATCTTGTTTTTCGTATGAAAGGGTGTGACTTGTTGTAAACAGTTGATATGTCAAAAGGTTCGTTTCACTGTCTGCTCAATAAAAGTGTATTAGATAAGGTAAAACTAATAAAACGTAACTTTCAGAATGAACGTGTCTATTACCTCTGTAAATAGAATTTTTATTTCTTTCACCTCTCTAACTCAAAATTGGTTTAAATGCATCTAAACCTCTACAAGTCGAATAATAAGAAATAATAGATATAATAAGAAACAATAAGAGGCTCGCGTTAGACGCCTGGATCAAGGGACTGCTGCAGACGGCAGTTCTCCTCGACACGGCCCGTATAGTAAGGAGGTTACTGTCTTTGGAGCCCTAACCACCGGTGTCTTGGGGCTTGTCTTGGTCCCTGTATGCGATGTCGGTCGTCTACTATTTTTATATTTTCAAATATATATTTTGTTATACGTATACATATTTAAAAATGTAATTTATAATTTTTAAGTTGAATAAAGAGGAATATTAATAATAACTTCACACATCTCACACACGGCCGTCTGATCCCAAACTACGCAGAGCCTGTACTACGGTAACCAGACTGCTGATAAACATACTTGTATATTTTCTGAATACATACATATTATAGATAAATTACACCCAGACACAGGAAAAATGATCATCCACATCACACAATTATTTGTCCTGGGTGGGAACCGAACCCACGACCTCTGGCTCAGCAGTCAGAAGTTTGCTTACGAAATCCGCTTAAGTCAAAACCCCTATAACTCGATTTTTTTTATGTGTCCTGTGAAGTTCGACTTACAGAGGTTCTACTGTAATGATTATTATCACGTGGCAGAACACCGTGCGGTTTAAATCGCTTCGATTACAACTACCACTTCACCGTTAGCCCCGGTTATGACAAATAGGCATTATACGGTGAAAAAAAAGTAATGGCATAGCGACGATCATTGCGCCTTGATTTTTGAAGTCAGCCAGTCAACGTTAGATACACTTCAAGTTTCACAAGTTCGAGGAACCCATGCGGTATTTTTTTGGGTCTTACAGTTTAGTCTTTGAAAATTCTCTATTTGGGATATGGATCTCCAATTTAGGTGAAGACTGTGGCCCTTTACAAACAAACATGGTTCTGCTGTAGAGCGTGTTCTGTCTAGAACGACTTTTTACCCCACCTTTTTTATAGTATAGGGGGCAAACGAGCAGACGGGTCACCTGATGTAAAATGACTACAGCCGCCGATTTGCACCTGCAACTCAAGAGTCACAAGTGCGTTGCCGGCCTTTAAGGTGGGAGCAGCGGAATGGTGGAAGAGAGGGAGGGGGGGGAAGCAATCGGCGAAAAGCAATGTCATCATTGCTTTACAACTGGTTTTCTGTGAGGCCGTGGTATCACTCTGGTCGAACCGGCCCATACGTGCCGAAGCATGGCTCTCCCACGATAAAACAACTTTTCCCCACTTTGCACACGTGCCAATACCCTGACAATATAATATATCTATGCAATTCATGCACATATTAAAAAGCCACATATTAAATTGACTTCTAAAACAGCTTATCTATTCTGCTTAAATCATCCTCCTACTTAATGTTTTCATAAAAGTGCATTGATATAGTGCCATGTGTTTTGGAGTTACGAATTACAGTCAGACCGACATAGGGGTCAAAGTAACACTCCTCTTTTATAAGTTGGTTTAACAAACAGATATAGAAAGATTTAAATTGTACAAATAAGCACAAAAAACTCCTGTTCCTCTCATTGTGTTACATAGCCCTCTATAACCTTCCTCAATTAATACTCTATCCAATGCAAAATAATTATTCAAATCTGTCTGATAATTTAAGAGATAAGCAAAGAAAAATAACTCTTCATCTTAATTACATTAGCACTGGTACCTATAGGCTTTAGTAAGTCTACATAAAAAACAATTCCTCGTTTTAGTAGGTTTTTCTAAAGACTAGGTGAGTATTGTATGGGTTTTTTATTTCTTAAACTAGCAGCGCCCCGCGGTTTCCGGATCCCGTGGGAATTAAAAAGTAACCTATATGTTAATCCAGGTCTTCAGCTATCTACATACTAAGTTTCATCGCAATCGGTTCAGTGGTTTTTACGTGAAAGAGTAACAAACATCCATCCATCCATCCATCCATACTTACAAACTTTCGCGTTTATAATATTAGTAGGATTAAAGCAATCATATCTCCAAAAGGAAGTAGCGAGCTCGATCTTCGCCCTTCACCTTTTCAACAAAACCAATCATTGTTTCAATTTTAAATACACAAGTGAACTTTTAGTACGTGACATTCGTTATTTTTTTGGTCAGAATCTCGTAAAACATATTTATATTGTTTTAATTTCGGATGACATTGAAAGAAAGACATGTTGAAGGAATAATAACTTTAAAAATGGTTATTTTTCCACTCAAACAAACTTCAGATAAAAAGAAAGTTAATCATGGGAGAGCCATGCTTCGGCACGGCCTCACAAAAAACCTATCACTGAAGCAATGCCTGCATTGCTTTTCGCCAAGTGAGTGAGGTTACCGGAGGCCCTAACCTTTTCCCCCCCCTCTCCCCCACTCTTCCCCTACTCCCACCTTATAGGCCAGCACTTGTGACTCTTGAGTTGCAGGTGCCCATGGGCGGCGGTAGTCATTTACCATCAGGTGACCCGTCTGCTCGTTTGCCCCCTACACATACCATAAAAAAAAATTCATAGGTATGGCGAGATATAGGCGTGTATGAATGTATACACGCACGCCTCCGAAGGGGATGGCAGAGCTCTATTCCGTGGCTGGCGTGAACACATTGACATGTCGAATACTTCCTACGGATTAGGAATTCATATGAAAAAAAATTACAGTTTAACATATACATAAATTTTGGAGAAATCGACTTTGGAAACATTTGACATTTCGCATTTTAACGTGTCTAACTTGACAAAACCTCATGTCAAATTAACGAGTCACATGATTTTGTGAATGAACATTGATATTTTCTTATATCAACTTACACTTGGTCACCAAAAACATATTCGTTACTTGAAATCTCAACATATACATATAACCTCAAAACTTAAAAATGGCCAACCTGAAAAATAGCAATTTTAGACATGTCAACATATTCACGCCAGCCACGGTATTAAACACTCATATTTTGCCAATTATAACTTGGTCTTACTCAGGGCTATTGTCGTCAATCGGGCACTTTAGGAACTAAATGAGAAAATTAAGAGGGTATTGAAAGGGAAAGTTAGGTAAGAAGAAAGCAATGGAAGGTAAGTGATTGCTTTTACGGATGGATTGTTAAGTTTAGCAGGTTCGAGCAGGTCACTGTATACATGTTCTGGATGTCTTAATAAAAGCTGTTCCCGGATCCCTCCTACTTAAGGCGCAGTACGGCACACCGTGTGGTTTTAGTTGGTTCGATTCCGACACACCGCCCTACTGAAAACCCCGGTGGGGTGACGGCCCGAGGGGGTGTACACACTCACAAAAAAAAGGTCACTGTATACATAGTTACATACATAGCTGAGAGCTCTGAGCCCTCTAACATATTAAAAACATAAAAAATAATGAAGTAAAATATTTGTCCCATTAAGAACATAAATGTGAAAATGGGAGCCAAGTTCAATATTAAGAATTTACGTGGTAGTCGATAACCACGTAAATTCTCGCCGACAAAAGAATTGAGGTCTAAATGATTGCCAAGTTCTGTAGATAATCCTGAAGATTTGACTTGGCTACTTTTCACATCCAAGTTTTTTTATGTTTGGCTAAACTATTTATCTCCTTTATTTTATACGCAAGTTACTACATAGTACTGCATTTATATTGTAAGGTCAACATATCTTATTCTTCTAAAAATTAGTTTTTACTGCACACAAGTATTAAAAACTGCCCCAGTCAAATCTACCAAGGTCAATGGGAAGTACCTTATGGCTTTCATTTACTATAAAGTATTAAAATAGGGGTTTAATTACCAGTAAGTTAGGTGCCTATGACTCTATTTTTGTAAACATATAAACCTAGGCTAGGTGCTAATAACTCGATAGTCTGGATACCAACGGCGGACGCGACGCAGCGCGTGAGTGTCGAACTAACGTACGGCGGGCGGCATCCCACCGAATTTTGAAGACACGATTAGTCGACCCTGCCGTGTGCTTGTAGCTTTATACCTATACTGCGGAGTGGACCTGGCCTGCCTACATATAGATAGTTCCTTTCTCTATGTATGTATACCTATTAGAAGAACAGTCAAATCACTTTGAAGGTATCTTAAATTTTCAGACAAATCAGTTAGGCAATATCGTGCATACGTTTGTAATTTCAACAGCGTTTTAGTTTCTTAATCAACTCATTCATATTCATATTCGCACATTATAATTCCAGATAAAAAAAAAAATTAGCAAAGACAACCACGCTTTTATTTTTTATCTCATATAGTCTTTAAGGTTAATGGTCAACTATGGTTAGTCATTAAAAAAAAAACAGCACAGAAAAACCTCGAAAATTATTACGCACCGCCTAAGCAAATTTGTTTGTGAGCGGGACAACATTTTTGTTCGCTATGTGTATGAGCGAGAAGGTTCGACCGTGACCTCAGACAACACCCGCAGAATTGGTATGGTCAGTGACGATAAGATAGCTTATCTAAGTATGCTTTGGTTAAATTTGGCAGTTTTTGAACGAAGTATTCAGCTGTCAAGTGACGCTGACTGATAGCTATTGAACTGATATGAACTACGAGACAAAATGTCTTTGTATAAAAGTGTGTCAAGTGCTGATAGTGTGTTCGCTTTTATTTTTAATTCAATCAACAAAAAACGTATTTATGTAAAGGTGACCTTGGATTTTGATTGTCTAAATTGTGTGGCTTTAAATAATACGACATAGGCATATCGTTTCAAATAAAGAAATTGAATATTTTGATGAAAGGTAAGTACTTAACTCAAATCTTAGTAGTTTTAACGGCTCAAGACTTTTCCACCTACTTAACTCATAATGGCTTAATGGCCATAAGAACATCGTTTGTGGCTTCTGCGAAGGAGTATCAATGTTATAGGATTTTAACTGTAATTTGTATCTTAAGCAGCACCTTTTCTATCCTTAGGGGGTATCTGGCCTAAACGTTTCTTCAAAGATAGTAAGGATGTGCAAGCGCAAGCGGTCGTCTTCATAAAAAATTAATATATATTAAGGATTAAATGGTATATGTAATGGCCATTTAATAATAGTACCTTCACGAAGCGAGCGCTTCTTTCAAGTTTGGAACCTTTGTGCAACTACGCTTCTCTGTTAACTTCATTCGCTTTTTGAAAGACTTTTCTCTCAGAAAGCGAGCAGACTCTTTTTTTTTATGAACGTGGTCGATTCTTGCTCTCTCCAATATCTGTTACTAAAAGATCAAGCTGCCTGTCATGCCAATATATTCATTAAAAAAACATTTTTTGCCTTAATAAGATACTTTTTAACTACTTTTAAGCTCTGTTAACATTCTCAGCTCTATATTGTGAGAAAGACCAATCAAAACTAAAGTTTAATACTGAAATACCTTCATAATCTGTCAATCTCTTGCAGCCAAAAGTTTATGAAACAAAAAGCATTTAAATGTGCAACATAATAATGAAAGTAAAAGCAAACACATACATAACCAACTGAAACAATATCGCGTATGTGTGTGTGTGAGCCTGACCTTTCCCAACGTAATGGCCGGCGACGCCCGAATACAGAGGTCGATGACACGACGAGGCTGAATGCGCGATGCATTCGGCAGGACTCGGCTTAAAAAAAAAACGTCACTTTCACTGCATTGATGGAGATGCGATTTTCGAATTTCGTTTTCATTTGATATTTTGATATACGATTTTAATGTAAATAAATTGGTGTGTAACGGTTTATTTAGTCACTTATACAATCATGTATTATTCATTTACACAATATGACAGGAATGTTTAAGAAAGTTATGACAAACATCTATAAAAATGGCGGTATTATCGTCTAATGTGATTTCTACCAAGTATTCATTACATTTTTTTTTTTTTCGAATTATAATCTTAATAGAGATGAGTGGTTTTTAGCACACAATATGTGTGTATGTTGAAGAAAATAGTAATTATGTTTAAAAAATTTTTATTGCTACATTATTATGTAAGTTTAATGTTTTTCTGTATTCTGTGAAACGTCACAATCTATCAAATTCAGTCCAAGTTAATTTTACAAAACTAATGTAGCAAAGTCGGTACCTATTTAACAGCACATCAATCAAGGGGACCGTGTGGTTGTTTTCCACTTGTAATAACTTAAAAAAAGTAGGTATATAACCAACTTCAATGCGCTGCAGTATGCCCTTGTCTTACCGAAGGTGCCATATATAAAAAAAAATATAAACATCCGAATCGAAAAACTCCTCGTTTCTGCATAAGAATTTAAGAAGTCAAAATATGCTTTTTGGGGGATAACCGAGAAAGACATTTTTGAACGGTTGATGTTGGAATGTTATACCTACATACGAATCGGCGCGAAAACTTTTATTGCGTGATGCAGGATTAGTAGTTTCGTAGGTATGTGAAAATCGTCACATAGCGATAATCGACATCTATTAAAGCTAAATATCCCGAGACACAACATTTATGGAAGGTAGTTTTTGCGATTTCTATATAAAACTAATGCGGAATTCTTTAGGTATACAATGAACGCCACTACCTACGTACACTAACATACTATCGCCAGATAGTAAGTACTTTAGTCCACCTACGATGAGTTGTAACACCACGGGTAAAAGGGTCATTGAAATATATTTTTGAAGTGGGACTTTTTGGGATGGGTAAAAAATGTCAAACTCGCGTCAGGACACGTGACCTGATCGAAAATTCGTAAGACGGAGCCGAGTTTCTTATATTTAAAAAAATATAACATTCCAAATTCAAACATTTATGAGCGGCCAGGAGCGCAGAACTTCCAGTGTACCCTATGTATACATTTAGATATGTTATTACCTACTTTTTATTTTTAACTTATTTATATATATACAGATGTATGTGTGTGTGTATGTATATGCAAATACATTGTGAAGTTATGTTTTCACTTCTGACATGCAGTCCTACGACTGACTGTTTTTTTTATGGTATAGGGGGTAAACGAGCAGACGGGTCACCCGATGGTTAATGACTACCGCCGCCCATGGGCACCTGCAACTCAAGAGTCACAAGTGTGTTGCCGGCCTTTAAGGTAGGAGTAGGGGAAAAGTGGAAGAGGGGGAGAGGCGGAGGAGACGGGGGAGGGAAGGGTTAGGGCCTCCGGTAACCTCACTCACTCGGCGAAAAACAAGCAACCAACATTGCTTCACTGCCGATTTACTATGAAGCCGTGGTATAAATCCGGTCCAGCCGGCCCATACGTGCCGAAGCATGGCTTAATCACACAATTACGCCTAAACTACTCAACTGATCATCACGAATATTGCGTACATGCTGTCGCCGGTATATTATATATATACTTATAACATTTATATATATGTATATACATATCATAGTTATAATATTGCAAACAACAGTATACGTTGGTAGCGATATAACATCAAGGAGTTTGTATATTTATATAAAATATAGTGAAACGTACAGATATTATAGTATTATGTTTCTCATTTATAATTTGTGGCATTTTGATGTAGATTGGAAACATAAAATATTATCATGAGCAGTGTGACGGACATATCGAAGCGCTGAGTGACCATTCAGCCATTCATTAATTATCTATCACTCATTCATGCCTGTATAGTCTGTGAACGCATATGACATTCTCATTCATGATTTCCACAAGTCTCTTCTTATTCGATTGATACACCTAGATAGGTATACCTAGTATATTTAGAGCCTAACTATACATAGGTATTATATTATTGCGGTAGTTTATTTTAACTTACACCTCTGTAATCACGAAGAGGTTAGCAGAGTTGTAACGCAGTCTAAATTCGAAACGTAATTTTTGATCAAGCGAATGTTATACGGGCCTGTCCAGTGTCCATGCTGCTTCTCTATATTTCTCAACAGGTAAATCCAAAAAGAATTTCCCAATTAATACAGAATTTTGAATAGAAGATTATGTTTGAAGGAGTAGTTCCTATTAAAACGATCAATAGAACATTTACTTGACAATAAAATGAATCTATAAAGCTATGTGTATCGCGGATTCAAAACAAAAATACATTACACTATACACTAACAAACTAACCAAACATATTTGATAAGATAAGATAAGATAAGATAAGATAAGATATTTATTTAGTATTAAACTTTTTATAGACAACTCAGTGATTCCCCTTTTGACATGTTGTTTTTGTATTAGAATACTTATTTTTCTGTGCAATTTAATAAAACATAGAATTTGAGTTAAAAAAATCGTTGTAAGTCTTTCTGAAAGCCCAAGTTAGATTATTTTCTGGAATGGTGACAGAATTCTCGAAATCTTAAGATTAGCCAGTAAAACCTAAGATTTACCAACATCTAATGGTAAAAGTCTGAAATGGTTGGTGATCACCTATTTTGTATACATACATTTACATAAATACTCTAAGAATCTCATTTGTTTCCAACAAGGATAGGTAGAGACAGCACAACCTTCCATTTCCTTTACATACGTCACTAGCCTACTTAAACTTAGCAGCTTTGGGTACTTTTCACCTACTTTCAGGATAATACGGATAATACCCAGTACGGGTATGTTTTCGATGTCACGGTATACGCTCACATTTTGTAATTGAAAACTTTGTTAAGTAGAGACTGCTCATACTCTCAGTAGAGAAATCATTTGGTATCCTCTGATGGTGGAAACAATTTTCATACACTAACCACCTGATTACAAACCGTGGAAAAACATAAGAACTTGGTTATTACTAATATTAACCGTCAATATGAATATTTTCTAATTGTTAGAATGCACTACTTTTTACTCCACATTTCTTAACTGTTAATTTGTTTTGATACAAGTTAGTTTTATGAATTTTATATAAATTGCTGATTTTGAGAAAGAGACAGAAGTACCTAGATCATAGATACATCACATCAGCCAGCACTAACAGCGCATTTCTGCTCTAGGGTCACCAGAATTAGACTGGTCATGTGCATGCCACCGGGAACCGTGTAGGCCTCGACCTTGTTTGCGGACTCAGCACCTAGCCTAAAAAGATTATAAAATTGGTGATTAATTTCATCACAATCTAATCACAAAATGAGCGGTCTAATGTTTAAAAGTATGTCACCAGATTCATGCAATTATTGCATATTTTTGGAGCACTTTTAAGAAACAAATTTCTTGCTATGATGGCAGAAATCTATACCCTACTTATTTGTGATGAATCAGTACTTTTACGTACATCGTACGTTCCTAATAGAGAAGTGTTTAAAACCAATAGGTAATGAAACTGTTGGTCTGATAAATGCATTATAATATAATATATGACCGTTTCATTTTTGTTATTAAGTGCCATATCCTTGCTACATTTGACATTGAAATAATAGTAGGTAATGATAACATGAGAATGAACGAAAAATGAACAATGCGTACAAGTTTATCGACAATTTAATTTTTTGAAAATAGTGACGTAGCCAAGGTCTGCTGCATAGTGTTAGATGTAATTGATATGAAAATTACATCGCTAGTACATTAAGAACGCACCATCGGCCAGTTTATTGACGCCGCATCCGTCTGAACTTGGGAGTTTAAGCCTCTGTGAATGTCATCTAGGCTCAGTACAAGTGCAGTACCGTGCTTGTGTGCACCTACGTCGCGCTACTCCGACACGATAAAAAAAACTAACATATTCACCCGCCATTATAACACATCAAAAGATGACAGTTCAAATTCAAATTCCGAATGTTCGAATTTAGAAATGCACGCTCAACACGCGCGGGAAAGAGACGACCATAGATCTGAGCGTCTGCTATTTCTTTGACGTCGGCCGGTGCATAGCGAAATAATAATGAAAAGTGGCATTCAGTAATTTCGTTGTGTTTACGCGCTGTGCTAGTTTATTTGGTTAATAGCGGTTTATTTCTCTAATCGGTGGCTTCTTCTCGGAGTCAGTGGCGCCCTCTTCGTGTCCCATATTCCTGCTGTATACATACGTATGGTTGTAATTCATGTAGCTGTCAAAACAATAGCAACCTCGTGGCTCGAGGGATTTTATAGATGGGAGTACCTTGTCGGACACACGGTGTAATGTGTGACAGTGCAACTAGTTTTTGGCGCGGAGAAACTGTGGCGGGCTCGTAAGCGGAAAATTGAGCTAGCGGTGTTTTTTCCAAACTTAACCTACGACAATCTTCAGTTGCGCGCGAGCTGTCCCCGCACGCGCCTCGCGTACTAACGATACGAAAATCTACGAAAATCCACCGAATGGACCCCGAGCCGTGGCAAACCGCGCCGAATTCACTTTCCGAACTCCATGTGAGTGTGTTCAAAACGTTCCATTTTCGAATGCAGCGGAATAGCCGTGGCCGCGCGTTCGATGACCTCATAAAGTGAAAACTATTTTTTTTTTCTTTCACTTTGCTCAAATTTGTGATGTAGCCGTAGTGCCTTAGCCGTACAAACTTATAATTTTGTGATGTCAAAGTGCAAACTTAGATAAAACTAGTATAAATTTAGTGTTAGTGAACTATTATTTATGGAAATACAAACGAAAAGGAACATTACATGTGCATATGGACAAATACTGCATGGACTTTAGGTAAGTATTTATAAAAATAAATTATAAATGAATCGCATCTCGTTGGTAATTTATTAAAACAGTTCTATGAACGCCAATCTTAATCTATGAACTTGATTGGAACAGAGCGAAGTTGCCGTTAGTGAGTTGCAATGCTAGATTGTGCCTGCAAAATCACCCATGTGACTGTATTGAAGTTCTCGCGAGAGAAAATGCGAGGGAAAAGCGCCCTTGATGACGTGTGATTTTGGTTGGTTTGGGGTTTGTAATTGTGTGTTGTTATTTTTGGGTTGACGAACTCGCGAATAGATATTTTTGCTTCATAAAATACATGAGTAGTTTTGAGGTGCATCGCCTTCGCTCGGCTGGCCTTCGTGCTATCAGTGTAGGTACGAACGTAGCTAACCTATTAGTTCTGCCTAGGTTTGTAGCCGATAATACTACAACTCAATGGACGATACGCCGTGAACCGTTTTTACTTCATAAGTTTGTTCATAAACTAGACCAGTTGTATTACGTTTACCTAACTTTGAATTTTTTTGAATTAAGTCATGTCCATGTTTTTTCATTTGTTTTTTTTTTATTCAACACTTTTTTTAAATACTTGTAGGGAGCATAGCTGCGTAAGCGCTCTCAGTCAATGGACAGAAACCGGCTTATTTGTAGGGCTACTGACCTGAAGTACTATTTTTATATGACACGAAGTTACTTTAAGATAATAATAATTTAAAACATACACCTGTTAGTAATAATAGCTAAGTTTTATAATAATATAGAAAGTTAGACTGAATTATAAAATCTTTGAAAGTATGAGTTTTTAGATACTTTTTAGGGTTCCGTTCCTCAATAGCAAAAAAAAGGAACCCTTATTTGAACCCTTTGTTGTCCGTGTGTCTGTCTGTCAAAACCATTTTTCTCAAGAACCTGTAGACGCATCAAGTTGAAATTAATACCGAATACATAAGTCTACGGTCCCTTGAAGCTGTAAAGCTTCTTAGTCAACGCAATCGAAAGATATCGCCACTTAAGTCTTAGATTTGACCAAATTTGAACATTTCACAGGTAAATCAAAACCTATGGGGTTCTTTTCATTGACCTAGAATCCTGAAATTTGATAAGAAGCAAGGTCTCAAAACACAAGTACAGGGAAAAATCCGAAAGTTGTTAATTTGTTGTTATATCTGTGTGTCTGTCTGTGTATCTGTCAAGACCCTTTTCCTCTAGAACCTATGAAGGCCTCAAGTTGAAATTAGCATCAAATACTTCTGTCAACGATCCCTGGAAGCTGTCAAAAAATCAACCTTCTAAGTAAAAGCAATCAAAAGATACGGCCATTAAGCCTTAGATTTTAACAAATTTGAACATTTCTCAGGTAAATCAAAACCTCTAGGGTACTTCCCATTGACCCAGAATCATGAAATCGGGTAAGAAGCAAGGTCTGATAGTACAAGTAAAGAAAAAAAAATCTGAAAGTCGTTAATTTGTTGTTATAATTACAAACTTATATTTTGCGGTTGGAAAGTTGACTTTGTCGTACATCACAACCGCAAAGTTAATTTGTCTTTCGGAAGAAACGGGCAAATATCTTCGAGAATTAATTCCCAAGATGGACGTACCATCTACATACCTACAAGTTTGTTTGCTTACGGAACCCTCGGTGCGCGAGTCTGACTCGCAGTTGCCGGTTTTTCTTACTAGAAAAACTCTGTTTAAAAAAGGCGTCAATTTTAAGCACAATTGAAATCTATATATTAATACGTGAAGCGAAAACTTTGGATCCCTTTTTACGAAAATTGGGCGGACGGAGGTGTATGAAATTTCGCACACTTACAGTTTATACAGAGAAGAAGTGACGAATGCTAAAATTTTTTAACAATATTTGCTACAAAGTTAAGAAAATGCAAAAACGGGTACATACAGCTATGAGTGTCCAGTATATATTTTGACGTGTCATGGTACAAAAGTCTATACAATGACAGGTCAAGTAATATTGGCCAATGAATTAAACCATGGTCGAAATTCGACCACCACGCGATCTCTAGTTAGAATAATTACTTTTTTGAACCTGTAGGTTATATAATTTACTTTGAATACTTGTTACCTACCTACTGTTTAATAAAATTAGTAACATAATAAAGTTTTGACCTCGAATTTACGTACTATATAACCAAAAATAACGTACTATATAATAAAAAACTTAGGTACACTATTTTAAATGGTTTTTATATCATGTTTTTTTTTTAATTCGTTAGATATTATTTCATTATACCTATATAGAAGTAAAAGGTATCGCATACATATACATATGTGTAGATAGTATACCGTGAGCCCCGCTAAGGTGACGCCAGGTTTCCAAACGTAAAAAAATGAATATTTTTTAGACTTTATTTAATACATAATATTTTGAAGATAAAATTCATTTTATTTTACTACATTTTCCACTAAAGTTATTGCGTAAATATATGTACCTAAGTGTTTATTAACATACGTAATAATCATAAATTTAAAATACCCCGACTAGAAAATCCCGTCAACGATTACAAAAGAGCTGATGTTCTTCGAACGGATGAACAGAATTTCTTGAATTATATCTAAGAACACTCTCGATCAAGTCACCTTACAAACAAAGGAAACCGCACTGAAATCGGTTCATCGGTTTGGGAGCTACGATGCCACAGACAGACACACAGATACGTCAAAATTATAACATCCTTTTGCGTCGGGGGTTAAAAATTATCTCAAAATAGTACTGCAGCTAGTAGATACTTTTGTAAGATAATTTTTGCATATGTTAATAGACCATAAATTATTTCATAAGTACATAGACTTAAGCAGGAAAATATGTTAAATAAAATGACATTTATGTTCTAGATAATTTGCTGGCTAATATAAAACTAGCCCCGGTGGCGCTTACGTCAGTTGAACCGTAAGAGTACTTGCCTTCTTAGTCGGTAGGCTGTGCCTAGTAGTCCTAGACTCAGGGAAGTTTTAGTTGGTTCTACTGACTTCTCTTGAGATGATTAAATGCTGTACAATAGTACTATGATCCGGGGCTATTGTGAGATTGCGGTTGCTTTGACACGTTACGGGGCAACTTTGGGCTCACGGGGCTTTATTTAAATTCTATTTATTTTGTTTTTACGTGCGAATAAATGAAAAACGTATTTGTCATAAATTGCACTTTTTATCCTAATGTATATGACGATGTAGGTACACTTATCGATATATTTCTAGCTAAGATTTATTTATTTAAGTTGGTTTGTAGTTTTGGCGCCTACTCAAAATTATTCTGGTACTAGCAACCCGCCCCGGCTTCGCACGGGTAGCAGAGACAAATTATACACCTAAACCTTCCTCATGAATCACTCTGTCTATTAGTGAAAACCGCATGAAAATTCGTTCAGTAGTTCTTCAGTTTATTCGAACAGACAGATAGACGCGACGGTGGACTTTGTTTTATAATATGTAGTGATTTAAATTACTGTAGAAGTTTAGTTAGGCTAACGAGTTTATTTTTCACTTTTCAGTTTCTTTCGTCGGTTTAATTTTTTGTTAAAAGTTTTTATTTTTTAGTTTTTTGTGGGTAAAACAATTAACTACAGATCTCCGTCATGTTGTAGTATCATTAGAACTACATATGTGTGCTAAGTTTCAACAAAATCGGACCAACTTCGAAGTATGTATAAGTAGTAAAGAATTATTGAACTCTGTAAAAAGTTATGAGGACTGCACGTCAGAAGTGAAAACACATACACACATAGATACCTACATATACACCATATACACATACACATCTTTATGTCATCTGAGCGTGCTGGTCACGCGAGTTCAGTGCTTTTCCAAATACCAAAAGTGCCCAACGTGTCTAAAGAAGTTTTCACTTCAAAAATATACGGGTCGACTTGTCCTTTTCATCAGTTAAAAACTGGATACCTCTACCGAAAATACGCCTCTCATTAAAATCCTCGAAACACACATTTGTGTACAACCGTATTTCTTTAATAAATATGAATACCAGTCACATACATACATACACTCACGCACGCCTGTATTTTGAAGGGATAGGCAGAGACGTACAGACATTTTGCCAGTATTAAACACCCACATTTTACCAATTTTAATGTGGTCACACTCACGTAATAGAAGACAAGCCCATTGCCGCCAACCGGCCAACCTATGGGAATAAAAATGGGAAAATTGGGTGTTTATTAACCGGCCAACCTATGGGAATTTAAGATGGGAAAATTGTGAGTTTATTAAAGGAAAAGGTAGGTAAGAAAGGAAGGCAGTGGAAGGATATGGATGGACAGGGAGTGTAAGCAACAGCTCGAGAAGGTCAGGGTCTCATGATGGGAGTCCTCTAACTTTCCTTTCTCTTTAACTGTGGGCGAGCCATGCTTCGGCACGTATGAGCCGGCTCGACCGGAGTGATACCACGGCCTCACAGAAAACCGGCAGTGAAGCAATGCTTGCATTGCTTTTCGCCGAGTGAGTGAGGTTACCGGAGCACTTAACCCTTCCCTCTCCCCCTCTTCCCCTCTTCTCCCCTTCCCTTACACCCACCTTAAAGGTCGGCAACGCACTTGTGACTTGTTGTCTATCTATCTATCGATAGTTGCTTACCTTCAGATCCCATATGCTCGTTTGCCAACAATCCCATAAAAAAAGTAAACAGTCAATCGTACTCATTTTGAAAACGAACAATATTCATTTTCGGTATCAGATTTGACCATAGAAAATACATGTTCCCAAACAAGAGAGCGCGTGGTCTGACGCACTCAGGTGACAGACACCTATTCTTCATTCAAATATTGCGTTATTGACCAAAACATGAAAGCGGAAATGACATGTGGTGACGTCACTATTTGATTTGTTTTTTTTTTTAAGGTAACTGAGAGTCAGGTTTTGTTTAAAAACTGAAAATATCCTTTACACTTGTCCGTAAACCCGTTTTACCTACGTACTGTGTGCTTCATATATTTTTATATTAATTGCTTCATGTACTTAGCTTTTCCTTAATATTATTTTGCATGTGTTTTAAGTGACCAAAACAATGCACAAATACTTCTTTTTAGGGCTCAGTAGTCCAAGGGTAACTGGGCTTAATTACTAAGCCGCGGAGGCTTGTCCGTCCGTCCGTCTGTCAGCAGGCTGAATCTCATGATCCGTAATAGGTAGACAGTTAAAATTTTCAGAATATGTATTTCTGTTTACAACAACAAAATAATAAACATAAATTTAAAGGGGGTTATCCTGCTAGAAACATGTTTTTTTGGCTTTTTTGCTCGATCCTAATAATGGCAACAAGTAGACACTTTAAATACTTACAGAGTTAGTATTGCTATATTCGCTAAAAAAATAAAAATGAAATTATATTATTTAAAAATTAACTGGGTCTCCCATACAGGAGACGTGTTTTTCGGAGATTTTTCCTCGATTTTAATGGCACAAGAAGTGGATTATAATTATGGTAACATACATACAAATGTCTAATTAACAAAACATACCTATTTCAAACTATTTAATATAATTTTTTACAAAAATTATGTTACCACGATACTGAGGCACTTTTGGTTAAATGACGTTACAGTTTACACACCCTTATACTGCATACGGTCACACAGACGCACGTGCTTGCATTATTCATATATATAAACACACATGCACTACTTACATAACCACACACAAACATAAATTAACCTAAACACACATATAAAACCACAGTATTTGCACAATTGTTTGATTTTAAATAAAAAACACGTGCTGTAATAAATTTCACCGTTTTTTCCTCTGTTTATTGAAAAAATCTTTTATTTGCTCACTCCTTTTAAAAATATTCATTTAATACTAATTCTGACCATGATGTGTTTACCATTTGCAAAATGAAAGTCAGATTTAGAGACTTATTTTTCAGGGAGAGTTAGGAACACAAACTATATAGGTGTGCCTCTAATTAAAATCTTTATTTTTAATAGTTTTTTACGTAGGTAGAATAAGTTTCAATTTCCTTCGTGACAAATATTCCTACTAAGTTTACTTTCAAGTAGATTATTATAGAGGAGATTAAGGAGATTAACGGCTCCTAATTAAAATCTTTATTTTAAATAGTTTTTTACGTAGGTAGTATCAGTTTCAAATAGATTGAGAGCCTCGGTACAATGTATATATTTTTTTTAAT
Organism: Euplagia quadripunctaria; assembly: GCA_963859945.1. NCBI lineage: Eukaryota > Metazoa > Arthropoda > Insecta > Lepidoptera > Erebidae > Euplagia > Euplagia quadripunctaria. The sequence goes on along the minus strand of OY982582.1, from coordinate 12,904,208 downwards.
TTTAAGAGGACTGAACATAGATACGGATAAATTCTTTTGGACGGGCTTTAGACCTGAGTCAGAACTAATGACGTGCCGGATATCCCTATGTGCGGATATCCGAGATAGAAACAAGATCTTTATCCTTACTTTTTGGGGGATCTTTTACGTCAATATATTTTATTACGTTTTTGAAATTCTAAATTTATTTTCCTAAAGTTAAATATCAAATATCTGATGTAGTGAGTAACAAATATTATTGTCAGTTATAAGGCACTATTTGTAATATGTGTATTTAATTCAAATTAAATCCAAACCATACTTCAATTAAACCAATAATAGGTATTTTTGAATTGTCAGGAGTAGGAGTCAGTCAGACTAAATCAGTCGTGAAGCTAGTTGCCTGTTCCAATACGTAGATCCTATGGAGAAGAACAGGCAAGAAACTCCAAGGACACTCTTTTTCAACATGTTTTTTACAAATTTCTGGTTACATTGCTTATAAGCGTAAATGAAATGTGAGGACAATGTAATATACCTATTATTCTAAAATATATATAGACGCGCTAATTATTGCTATACATATTTAAGTACCTAATAGCAGTTCGGATATGACCAACTCCGACCAATTTAAAATAATTATTAAAAAAACGCGCAGTACAAGTTGAAACATGTCGTGTTATTAGTCCTCAACGTCAACTATAGTGTCAAGGTGACGCGTATCGGCATCAACTGAGAAAAACACTTGAGATCCATATCCGTATTCGCGGATCTAGACACTAGTAATCCGGATTTATATCCGTATCCGCGGACATACATTTTTAAATAACATCACTAGACAGAACCTAAGCCAGCCACTTAAAATATTATTTTATTTTTAAATTTACGCAAAAACTAAATATTAACAATAATATGATTATCTAAAACACAGAGCTGGGTACAAACCCAGCTATGTGATTTAATCAAATAAGCATTTTGTAAAATATTGATAATATCTATTGTAATCCTATGAAACAATAACCCAATAACAAATTTCGGGAAAAACCATTTACCTTCCTCACAAAATTCCATCCAAATTTACAATAAACAAGGAAACCATGAATCATTATTGCGGTAATTAGAATTAATCAATAACAGAAGTGGGTAGGCCTACTTATAACGTACAAAAACATCAACTATAAATAGGGTCATTGTCTATGGTTAGAAATAAATTATTTAACAGTGCGCATGGAAATGAACTGTTATATAACAGATAATGATTAGACGGTAGCAAACTATGACGTCACAAGTTCTTATTTTATACAAGGTTCTAAAGAATGTACAGCTGTGACGTTTAATAAAGAAAAACTAATTTGTCCTATAGTCAACGACCGTATCCTATATGTTCAAAGTAAAAATAAAACAAAACCGAAAACTGTCAAAATAGTTAAAGTTACTAATGAATATACAAAAATGCCCTGCCAAAACGAATTAGGTATGTGTCATTCAGCCGCCATATTGTCACGTGTCACTCGGGAAGATGTTAGGATTCTAACGATACTCTAAACATCTAAATCTGTTAAGGCATTTAGAAGTTATAGTGAAATAAAGAAACTCACATACTCACACGTACATACATGAGCCCTGAACACGTCATACTCCTTCTTTGGGCAGTCCTGTAAAACTTAAAGAAGTCCTGTTTTATTTCTTCTACTTTTTTCGCATGGAAACCCCCATGGGTCATCAACTAACCGAGGCTACGAATGGTCTTTCGAATACACCTAAAGACTGTGGGGTTCGTTCGGTCACAGATGGGTCTGATATAATTTTGTTTAAAGAAAGAACCTTATTTACACTGCCTGAAATCGTTTTTTTTTTCGTATGGTATCACTTCACCTATTGCACGTTATATCAGACTCGAACCGACTAAAACCACACGGTTTACTTCACTACCTTTAGTCGGGAGTTGAGGTATACCCTAGAAGGATTACCACTCAACCTTTCCTACGCCACGCCACCGCATTTAAGTCAGCGCTCATGGAGGCCGGAGATCCTTAAGCGCTCTCCCTCGCTCGACTCTCTCTCGTTGTAAACCACGGACAAAACCATGTTCTCCAACGAGAAGCAACCCGCACCGATAGCTGCCACGAGGTCACGGCGTTAATGCGGTACCTTCGCGACAGCCTCCGCAGTGGTGGCACGCGGGCGTTGACTCTCGGCCTATGCGACAGGTACTTGCTGAATCAGCCGTGCCCCGAAAGCACCTGTGTCAGCCGGTAAGAGAGACAGCCATGTTGCCTCTCCAGCCAGTCCTCCATGACAGGTCTTACTGCCACAATGGTGGCGTGCCCTTCACTCAGATTCAGATTTATTTATTTGTACCTGAAACCTACCACAGCAAAATTTGAACCTTAAAGTGTAACTTTTATTTACGTTTTAACCATCACTACATATTATAATCACTACATAGTATAAAATAAAGTCGCTTCTTGCTGTCCGTCTGTCCCTATGTATGCTTAGATTTTTAAAACTACGCTACGGAATTTGATGCTGTTTTTTTAATAGATAGAGTGATTCAAGAGGACGGTTTATATGTATAATACATGCATAATACAGTAGAGAAACACTAATAACTTTAGAGGTTTCTAATGTGATGTCGTAAATAAACACTTTTTTTTGCGTTTACATTGCAAACGCTGGCTGAACCCTACGAGATAGATCAAAATAATGTACCACAGTATTGTACACCTTAAAAAGGTCTACAAAAACAGTCCGCAATGGTATATGTCTAATTTTTAGGGATAACCCACAATAACCATTTTTTATCTTTTACTTTTTACGAGAAATAATGGCTTATTTACGAAGCGATTTTAAGCAATACAGCGTTAATCCTTATCCAATTAAGTACCTTAAATACATTGTGCATATAATATAGATCAAAATGGCCCTTTCCAGCATGTAATTTCAATGAATATTTTCGAAGATATTACAGATTTAAAATGCAGGGACATAGCGGTTGCTTTAGTATCATCATTGCACCCGTGCGAAGCCGGGGCGGGTCGCTAGTATATAAATATAAGTCCCCCGCCACGTTTGTCTGTCTGTCTGTTCACGATAATCTCAAAAAGTACTGAACGGATTTTCATGCGATTTTCACCAATAGATAGAGCGATTCATGAGGAAGGTTTAGGTACATAATTTTTTAAGGTTTTGTGTGAATCGGTTAAAATTGAATGATTGTTGAAGATGTCTCTCCTACCTGTGCGAAGCCGGGGCGGGTTGCTAGTATTTTATGTTTTAGAGTTTTAAAATGGCTGTTTGTTATTTTGTTTGGCTATTTCAAAGTGCCAGTTAAGTTAATTTTGATTGAATGTGGGTATTATGTTCTTAACCAAGTCTCGTCATATTTATTTTAACAAAAGAAAATGAAACAATCTGAATCAAAATTATTCAGGCTCTTTTCTACCCAAATGGGAAAAATCACATATCCGTAATTACCATACACATTGCAAGCAAAGTGGACAATCTGATATTTTCCGGAAACTAACTTTAAGTTAACCGTTTTGGTAACTCAGATATCAATCCCACTAATATTATAAATGTGAAAGTTTGGATGGATGACAGATGGAGGAAAACCACTGAACCGATTGCGATGAAACTTGGTATGTAGATAGCTGGAGACCTGAATTAACGTATAGGCTACTTTTATCCCGATATTCCCTCGGGATCGAGACTTACGCGGGTGAAACCGCGGGGCACTGCTAGTTAATTATTAATGATAAAAGTGTGAAAGGTTATTTTAATGTACCCTAAAAGATATAATCCTTCCATATACATCCTTGATATTGCGGCATTAAGACCCCGTGACGGAACACCGTGTGGTTTTAGTCGCTTCGAGTCCGACATACCGCCTTACCGTTAGCCCCGGTAAAGTGATGACCCGTGCGGGTTTCCACACGTAAAAAAAAAAGATATTAATACCATCATCTGTAAAGAGATAGGTGGGTTTTGCAGGACCATACTTATTTTTAGCGGCGGTAGCGTAATGGCTAAGGCGTCGGACTTGCGATCAAGTGGTTGCGGGTTCGAACCCCACCCAGTGCACTACCGACGTGAACCCACTCCTAACACAAGCATTTAGCTTAGCTGGAGGGGTTAACAAGAATACTAGTAATGTGTAACCCACATTGCTAGTATTCTTATTTTAGAAAAAATAAAATAAAAATTATTTGGAGTCGGCTTAATGTATTTTATTCATTCTTCCAGCCTACTTCTTCTTCTAGCCATTTTTATTAAAAGTAATAAAAGTCTTAAGCTACTTTTTCGTTGAGTGTTGTAATTGGATAAAAAATAAATTATTTCGTCTAAGTCAGGCAATGCACATCTTCAGAAGCAGGCCTGAGACCGACCGACCTGAGTTCCGCGCCTCCGTCTCGCCTCTCTTATCTGGAGGGGGGGTAGGGCCCCCCCTATTGCACGGTGTGGTCGCCTGGTGATCAGGAGGCCAAAGTCTGCAGGGATTCTCGGAAGCTTCCTTCCTAGGGTATCTCGGGTCCCCTGCCATAGACTCACTAGTGACGGAACACCGTGTGGTTTTAGTCGGTTCGAGTCGGACATACCACTTCACCCTCGGTGAGGTGATGACCCGTCGGGGTTTCCAAACGATTAAAAAAAAAAGGCAATGCACATCTTAAAATGGTGCGAAAAATGTCCTCCATTTCTTCAACGTTTTCAATTTATTTTATAATTGTCAAGTCGACTTAAAAAGAGCATGATTTACCAACACTGAGGCGTGACGTCATAGCTTATTATTTTATTCAAGAATGTACGGTACCTTCCGTTTGGACGTTTATTAAAAAGATAATGATTTGACTTGACAGTCATCTACCCTAATATGTATTAGCGCTGTCTACATATTTATATACAATGCATCTTAACTTATGAATGTCAAATTATTTTATATTTACAAATTAGTTAGCGCCACTGAAGATCTGATTGTAAATCTTGTTCACTTGAAAACCTTTAGGTACAATATTATTTATAAACAATTTTAAAACATATCAGTAACTGTCTACAATGCGCACAATACAAGAACAGTAATAAATTAAATTATAACAATATTGAAGTTATTCATTAATATTATTTAAAAAAAAAAGACGAAATTTTGAATCGTTTAAAAATTAAGTTTTGGAGAGATTATATCCAATGTTAATATATATTAATAACCTCGACGATAGGATTAAAGCCAGCAAAACATAGCAACAACAATTCTTCATTCTTAAAAACATATCAACTAGTTCATTAATAATATTCCTCTTAAAAAACAAACAACTTCTTATCTTTAGTAGAAATACGTTACTTATTTCCTCAAAATATTTCCTACCAAAAATTCCTAGCGATAAAACTGAACTGGCCAGTAACAAAGGCGCACAAAAAAAAGGTTCATATGCAACACAAATCACTTAGCAGCACGTTAGCTAAATATCGATCGTCCAGAAATATGTCCAAACCCAACGTTAATATTTGAGGCGGACAATTTGGTGCAATCAATACTTGTGTGTCATGTATCCGGTCACTGACCAACAAGGAAAATATTTAATGACCTGACAATTTGTGGTTTAGTTTGGATGTTAATTTAAATTTGGGTAGAAGAAACGTTGAGCTCAATGAATTTTGGAACGAAGTTCCTTATAGGCCGTTGCGGAGGGATACCCTAGCCGGCAAAACAGGTCCGTAACGTTAAAAAAAAAGCGTAAGATTTTTATGTATAGTCTCATGTATGATGGCTATACAGTGTCTATCTAATGTATAGTCTACGTGATGACTGTTATTATTATTATTATGTATTTTTATAAATCATTGCAAATAAAATAAAGGTGTTAAGATAATTTTATAAAGTAGGTTTTTTGATTTTTATCGATAAAAAAATCATAATAAAAAATGTATACCCGAATAATTATTTTCTTTATACCTTCGTTCCCCCCCCGGTTTCCCACGACACCACACAGTTTTTTACTAATTATGTAGTTATTGTAGTAATGAGGGGTTCGGGCTAAGTGGTAATCGAGTGGGTTAGCACATTACAAAGTTAAGTAATACTAGCCAGGTCAGTCTAGGATGGGTGACCATTTTTAACATATTGAGACCCCTCCGTGTCTTAGAGAGCACGTTAAACCGTCGGTCCCGGGTGCCATACAAACATCTGTGGCATTCCTTACGGGTAGTTGGAGCCCTAAAAAGTCTGACAACCTGGTCTAACTACAGAACTTCGATATCGCCTAATACTTGGGTTGTGGAGGTCTGATGGTAGTCAGTTCACGTAAAATATCAAAGTTCGGCCGTATCGTAGTTAGACTGAAAGCCAACCCCAACTTAGTTGGGAAAAAGGCGCGGAGGAGGATGATGTAGGTTTTGTAGTACTTGGTAGATTCATTCAGCTCAAAAATGCACGAGTATACGCTGAGTTACTTACAATTACAGGGTAGGCAGAGGCGTTTAAAACACCTTTATTTTACACACTATAATTGGGCCTCACGTGCTTTGTACACCGGGTACTTTGGGAATTAAAGAAGGGAAAATTAGGAGTATATTGAAAGGAAAAGGTAGTTAAGAAGAGAAGGCACTGTTGCCAACTATAATTTGGTTCCACTCACGTAACCGGGTACTTTGGGAATTAAAGAAGAGAAAATTGGGAGTATTTTGGAAGGGAAAGGTAGTTAAGAAGAGAAGGCACTGTTGCTAACTATAATTTGGTCCCACTCACGTAACCGGGTACTTTGGGAATTAAAGAAGGGAAAATTGGGAGTATTTTGAAAGTGAAAGGTAGTCAAGAAGAGAAGGCACTGTTGCCAACTATAATTTGGTGCCACTCACGTAACCGGGTAGTTTGGGAATTAAAGAAGGGAAAATTGGGAGTATTTTGAAAGGGAAAGGTAGTTAAGAAGAGAAGGCACTGGGAGGAAAGGGATATGGCTTGTACGGATAGATTGGAGAGTGTAAGTAATAGCTCCAGCAGGTCAGGGTCGCATAACTGTAACTCGAACTGGCTGTTGCCGGGAAATCCAGGCCCCTCATTCTATTCCAGTCAGAGAAGTCGGTATAGTTCCTCGTTCGTGATTCTACAGAGAGGAAGGCTAGCTTCCAAGTGAACCGGGTTGAAAGTAATGGTGGAACAGAACCTGCCGGTCGTTGGAGACTTAGTGATATGGCTTTTAGACCCCGACTTGGTACCGCCCTTTCAAGTCTGAACAATTTTTTTATATACTAAGTTTTGCCCGCGGCCTGACTTAATACATATTTTGTCAATAAATTCGGATATCCCTCGAGGCCAGTACTATTTTCGAGATGTAAGGCACTCTATGTCCTTTTTTGTACGCGTATTCAAAATTTACGCGATTTAGTTGCTTGCTGACCAATTCAAATATGATTGATTAGTTTATTGATAAAGTTCTCCGGTCCGATATCGTCGCAGGCGCAGGTCCATGCTTACTCACACACGCGCATTCACACATGTAACTTGTGTCTGTCACGCACGTAGTGACTCCGTCTAATAATATAATTGCTATTTGTTTAAACTCTATCAAGCCTTTAGTATGATAAATACCTAGAGTAATTTTTTTCCTTATGTATATTTTTTAATTGTTTTATTAGCGCGTTCTTAGGTAAGTGGAGTCTGGAGTAGGTACTCTTTAAAATATTGTAGACAAAGGTATTTTATATACAATGTTGGTCAGGTCTGCAAACTAGAAATGATGTTTATAACTAACTATACATACGTACTAACAAGTCACGTGTCCTTTACAAACTGTTGTATGTCACACACAAAACAAAGTTTTTCGATAAACGTATTTTAAATCTTTTTTTGCACTTTTTACATAAATTATATTTATAATTAACACCCTAAAAGTTTATTTGCCTCCATGACTATAGCAAATAAAGGACAAGAATTAAAAGAGGTTTATTTCTTAAATGGTTGCTCTATGTTAAGTTCAAGAGGACCTGCGATATGAAAACGTATGTATACATACATCTAAAAGTTTGCCATGAAATTGTTATTTCTACCAAATTCGTAGCACTCAACTTAGATATCGAGCAAGATTTCTACTTAAATCAAAACCATCTCATTTAAAGACTTCCACCTACAAAATTTCTTCTCGGAATACATAAAAGAACTCCATAAACTGAGGAGCAGTTTTTTTAAGTTATAAGGCAAAGCGCGAGTCTTAACATGTGGACAGTATTTTTTTTTGGAATCCAATCGCTATAGAAAGAAAGCCGAATAAATTTACATTCTGTCAACATACTTAGATAACATGAAAGTTAATTTGTATTTTGTTTTTTTGTTGTAATTGTACCTCTATACCTAACTGACCGTGAAATCTTGAGGAACTTTTCGTAAGATTCTGTAACTTTGAAACGTTTTTCACTATGTTAAGTTCAGATTTAATTAAAGAAAATCACTTAAGTTTAGAATTAAGGGTGTATTCGTAAACAATTAATCAATTCGCTTCCACATCTAGATGTTAAAAAAATTATCTTTTTTTTTTTCATACACTGGTAGTTTTTGTTGGTTTATTTTGGCAATCAATGTACAATCTCACTGGCCATTATCACGAATTTTAAATAGCGAACAGAAAAAAGTTTTTTCTACTTATTTTGAATTTCGAAATCGATGTAGTAATTGTTAAACATCAATGCGTCCCGATATCAGAGTTCATAGGTCGAACATTAATATGGAAATTGTATTTATCGTCAGTAGGTATCTTACAATTTGTTCAATAAAATTGTTCCTGGCGATATTTCACAGATAATTTATAAAGAATACGTCTGTAGTTCGAATTCTGTATTTCTTCTTATAAGAATTATGTCAGAAGGAAGACCGACGTTTGCTACCAATTTGACAACATTTAGAAATTCACCACATAAAATTCGCGATTTTATGACATGCCAACTACCATTTAGGGTTCGATTCCTCAAAGAGAAAAAGAGAACCCTTATAGTATCACTTTGTTGTCCGTCTGTCTGTCTGTCAAGAACCTTTTACTCAGGAACCCATAGACGAATCGAGTTAAAATTAATATCGGATACTTATGTCTGTGGAATGTGGAAGTTGTAAAAAAACCAAGCTTCTTAGTCAACGCAATCAAAAGCTATGGCCATTTAAGCCTCAGATTTCACCAAATTTGAACATTTCGTAAATTAAAACCTATAGGGTACTTCCCAAAAATCTAGAATCATGAAGCAAGTTCCGACAACACAAGTAAAGTAAAAAAAAAGCCGAAAGTAGTTAATTTGTTGTCATATCACATAAAAAATATTTTTTTGTGGTTACAAACTTAGATTTTGCTGTTGGAAAGTTGACTTTGTCGGTTGGAAAGTTGAATCGATGTATGGGAGAGTATTTTTAGATCTGCAAAGTTATGTTTGTCTTTTGGAAAAGACGGTCATAAATCTTCGAGAATTGATTCCCGAGATGGACGTACTATGTACATACAAGTTTGTTTGCTTATAGGTACAATGCACTTCACAATGTATTTGCATATACATACACACACACATACACATTCACATCTGTATATATACAATTAGGTTAAATATAAAAAGTAGGTTACCAACACCAAAATTTTAGCACTGGAATACATAGGGTTCTGCGCTCCTGGCCGCTCATAAATTTTTGAATTTCGAATGTTATATTTTTTTAAATATCTTAACGTCTTACGAATTTTCGATCAGGTCACTTGTCTTGTGTTTAACATTTTTTACCCATCCCAAAAAGTGCACAACACCGCTAAAGAAGTTTTTATTTCAAAAAAACAAAACATATAAAATACTACCAGTCCATAGAGATATAAATATTACTGATTTTTTTATATCGATATTGCGGTGACGTCAATGTCTTGACACTAAAAGTCAGTCACACGTCTGTAAAACTCGCACACACAAACATTTCAATTTCGGTCTCGCGAAAATGAGGAGACTGTTCGTCTATTACATTTATTATTGATGATTATGAATTAAACAAATATTATACAAATTTACAATTAGCACTATGTCAATTAATTTGTATCTTAAAAGAGAAAGTATTGAAATGAATTAAAATGGAGAACATGGTGTCATGGTATCTGATTGGTTGTTGGCTTGAGATAGAACACTCAAAGTGGACACTAACCGAATAAGCGCAAACATTTAAAAAACACTTTTTAGTTACACAGGTAGGTACCTATACCATACCTATCAATAGAATTGCAATTAAACTGTTAATTTTTGTAAAAATAACTTTTTTCGATAAATTTGGTCGCCTGAACGAATAACCACTAATGGGATGTTGAATAACTGCGCATAGGTATTACTTGAGTTTATTCTCGTTGATTCCGTTGGTTAAATTGAATTTTAGTGTTTTTATTACCTATTTTTGTCTGGACCTGTGTGTTAATGGTAGTTAATACCACAGTTTGGTTAAAAGACCGTAAATATTACGTAAATAATTTTCTGTACCTTCGTAGGTAATAAAATTACACAATTTTCGCGAGAACACTAATATAATAGCTACTTCTCCAGCATATGTCTTGTAAACGAATTTTATGACCACTTAACGCATATTACCTTCCCAGTAGTGAATTGTACTACAAATGTAATAATAAAACTCAATAATTATTATTTGTCCAACAAGAAAATTAAATTTACTTTCGAACGATACTAGAAACTTCATCAAACAAAATGGCGGATAGGCGGCAATTTTTTGTCTATGCGCTAACGGCCAGCGTGTGTTTAGAACCAGTTTCTTGCGTTTCATACACTTAACCTTGTCATTAGGCTCGCCAAGTCATTTTTGAATTTAGAATTTAAACGTCACAAGATCCACTTTACCATAGTAAATTCAACTTTATTTTAACACATTAAAGCTGATTTTACTTTCTGCATATTTTCACTTTTGTCGTTTGGCCATGAGTTATGTTAGATTTTCGTCACACGGCACTACGTTCCCCTCCCAGTATGCGCGGTGGCAACGCACGGTAAATTGCTCTACATGATGGCGTTATTTTTTATTTTTGACTAGTTGCCCATTAGAAATTGCACAGGCTTCTTTTAAGACATGAGTACATGAAACTTTTATTTTTAAAAACAGTTGCTTTTTGTACTTGGCTATTAGTTTTAAGAGCTAGATTTATGTATATTATCACCATTATCACTAATGTTAGACCATGTTTCTTTACTTTTTTAGTTATGCATTAAGTAAAAGAAAAATGTTGAAAATAATAAGCACTATGAACGTGTGGTGTGGGCGCTACAAAATTGTCAGAATGTGGGTTTATGTTAACCTGTGAAATCTTAAATTTCCCATCTGTGGGCTTATAAAATCTCCTTTTCACTTTCACGAGATTTGCAATTTTGCTCATTACGTTTTAGAAATTTGACTTATACCTAAGTAACATGTATATAATAATATACATTTATTTAATATGTTATTTGGTAGATGAAACACAGTCTTTCTAACTTGAAGGTTTGATTCCTGTGTAATTCCATAATGTATAAACCCTTTGTGTAAAAAAATATTAGATCCATTGACGTAAAATTTGCAAAAATTTATAAGTCCAAAGGCTGGGAATTGATAGGAGGTACCTAATGAGCGCGCTTGCTTGGGTAAGGTTTCCAAAACTTCTGTTATTGAGACTAATCGTGTTCACATTTTTAGTACTATGATCCAAGTGCACCAAGACCAACAACAGTGACCGATGTTAATACCGTGCTTGATAATTGAGTCCTTGAGGCGATATGACGAGTTTCAAAAACTTATGGCCAGCAGCAATACTACTTTGTAAAAATCTAAGGAGGTAGGTTTGACGCTATTACATAGCATAGATGATCTACCCCCTACAAGTTTGTCCACCTTCCAATACAGTCTCCGATTTGAGTAAATATTAAATCGGACTGTTCTGTTCTCCCTTTCAATTAACATTTTCATTTCAATGATAAAAACGTAGGGATTTATCCTACCTCCCTAATCTATTCCTGTTTTATTGATTTTCTGCTATCCATACATTTGACTGGTCTGTTAGTCTAGTGGTTAGTGATCCTGAATGCTGAGCCAGAGATCGTGGGTTCGATTCCCACCCAGGACAAATAATTGTGTGATGAGCATTGATCATTTGTTTTGTGTCTGGGTGTAATTTATCTATAATATGCATGTATTTAGTAATATATAAGTATGTTTATCAGCAGTCTGGTTATAGTACAGGCTCTGCCTAGTTTGGGATCAGATGGCCGTGTGTGAGATGTGTCAAGTTATTATTGAAGTGAATCTTCTTTAGAATCGTTGTGATTTGAAAATTCGATTAAGGGAAAAAGTCACACTAAAAAGAGACAAACATATTCATAAATAGGATTTAACCTGCGAGAGAATGAGATGGAATACAAGTATACAGTGTTTCCTACAATGTTCATAGCACGCGTCTTTGCGCCTGCATACTACGAAGAAAAAGAGACAAACATATTCATAAATAGGACTGCGAGAGAATGAAGTATAGAGTGTTAATTAATTTATGTTAATAATTTGTTTGATATATCTATGTTAATTTGACCAATAACTTTTAAATAAATTATCTAAAATTAAATTTATTAACATTAGTACTTTTTATTTCTCATTCTCTCGTAGGCTACTTTTCTGAAGTTTCACTTCTGCCGTATGTGAATTGAACACACGTACTTGTTTTATTAACTACTTATTATGTTCTTTAGGCACTTCTCTGTGTAATAATAATATTGATTACACATTATCTAAATTCGAAAGTGTTTTAGTCAAGCTAACAAGCGGTGATTTTATTGTACCTCTCATAGAATAAATTGTGTTAAAATCGGTATTTTAATCAAGGGCATGTTCCACGTAAAGAGGTGATGTCACTTTATTAATAAAATGTTAATGTAAGTACCAATATAGCATTTAAAAACCTTATTAAAGTCGAGTGCATCAAGGATGCAAACTATCTTGCACACTATCAAATAGTTCAAGACACAAGGTGTCTTTATCTAATTCAATAGCACCCTTCCCACTTACCGACCAACTGAACTTGACCCCCCTCTAACGATTACATATCATCTATTACATCAGATCGTACAAATAGCTTTCTGCGCGGGAGATCAATTTAAATAAGTCGTCCGATGTTACCCGACAATCTCCGAGCGCAACCGAAAGCATCTGAACATGGCGGCGTCACGGTTTTGAGGTTAAGGTTTGACATTTCCAACCGTTCTAAACAAAATAGATTCACAAACAAGCAATTTGTGCTCTAGCACATCGTTTTAGGGTTAATTTTAGTTTGTTTATTGAATGGTTATGAATGGATACGGTCGTAAATGGCGCGCAACCGTTGTCATTTCTTACGCTGGTCGTAATATAAGGTCTTGATCTTTACATTGAATTCGCTGCTACCGCGTTATTTAGTTGTTTCGCGCGTGCGTTTTCTCACGGATCCGTTCGCTCATTATTGTTGGTTAATAATGGACCATAGTTTTACTTAGTCGGCTATTAAACCTCTTTTTTATGTTGGTCGTATCTTTTGTTTTGTGGTACCTATTTTAATTAGATAGTAGATGAATAATTTGTACTTTCTAAGTACTAACTAAGAAACGGGAAACGTTGGCCGTTGATGCTTAATTATGCAGATAAATCGTGTAGTCATTAATTTTAAGCAATACAAATGGTTACCCAACATTTTAATATCATTTGTCTGTTGTCTAAAGGAAAATGAAATGAAGCATCTTATTCGTTATTTTTTGTTATTATTGCCTACCAGTAATACTAGTATTAAATTACTGATAAATAGTCTTTTCAACAGTCTTTTCAGTGAATTAATTTTCTAGATAATTTATTTCAAAGAATTTTTTTGGCTGCATTAATTGAATTTCAATTAATAAATTAAAAATACACTACAGCTGTTCAGCTGTCTGTTGAGTATTTTAAGTACCTAATTAAATAGGTTTTTAGATATACCAATCATAAAAAATATCATTTCACTAAACAGAGGTAACATAAACTTACAATGAAACAATAAAATGATATGTAGTTAGGTATGTTAAGTACCTACTCTTTGATGATTGCCATACAAACATACCTCAGTAAAATGATGATTGGAAAATGTACCATATTTTTAAATGTTTCGTCAGCGTTAAGCGTAAAAAGAGCCTATTTATTAATAACAAGCCGTTGTCTCTGCCTCACTTGAAGATTAAAAACGTGAGTGCGAGTGTATAAAATTTTTATCCCATCAAAAACAAAATCAAAAAAATCATTTTTTTTTACCTCAAAAACTTGTAATATCTAATTGTTACCTAATTAATTAACTAACTACATTTTATGGTGACCGTATTAGTATCAGACATCTTTATTTCCTAAATAAATGGAATGACTTTTCACTGCCGTGCCCCCAATTAAAAAGCTTAGTTTTATCAGTCAGAAATCTTATTTGCTTACTTGCCAGCACCGTCGACAGAATGACAGTAAAAGTGTATTATCTACTTATTACAAACAAAACCTTTGACCATTTCCAATCTATTGAAGTACTTTAAATCCCGTAGTTTAAAATAAGAACAAGGCTACAAAAACTACAGAGGTCCAGGCCTATATGTAGACCTGTCATGGAATGAAAAGTCTATGATACAATGACAGTTCAAATTATACGTAGTTACTGGCAATTGAAATTAAAAAAAAAACATTCAAAATTTTAGTTATGTTCGAAATTTGACCACTGGGCGATCTCTAGTAACAATAAATAGACATAATAGCCAACATAAGAAAGTCATAAAATAAAAAAAAAATTGAAACAGTCGGTACCTAGTGTTGCGAATGAGATCGATTGTAAACACAGGTTGTACGAAAATCGATCAGTCACGTTGTGCGAACAGTTAATCGATACGTATTATAAAACAATGCGCTCTTATCACTCCCCGGTTATAGTAGCAACATGACGCTGGGTCACTAAGATGTTGCTTGAGGAAATAAGTGATATTGATTAAGAATAAAGACAGACTGTTGTTAAGAAGTTCCTAATAAAAAAATAAACATTAGAGACGATTTTAAGTTTGTTTTGGGTATCTTTTTGTTTTACTACTTACATAAATGGCAAAATTTTAACATATATTATACTGCGGTTGCAACACCAGGGATATCATTCGCCCTTTTGAACGAACGCACAGTACGATCTTATGGTAACTCTATAGCAGGGATCTTAAAGGAACTGTCTTAGTTACGAGCTGCTTTTGTAAACAGAATACGGGCAGATAAAAGAAGGAGATTTAAGTAACAACATTTCATTATTTTTTACTTTACGCTTTGTACTCACTCGATAGTGTTTTCAGTCAAATAACTAACTACTAGTTACTTAGTTCTAGTTTCCTTGGAACGTGTGTGCCACAAAGTAAACAGTTTATTTCTTACAAAAGATGACGCGCCATTTTATCGTCCCCACATTTGTGTTCTCAATTTAAAATCCGTTCGGGGAACACGAAAAGATAACAAAAATTTCCTCGCCAATTCCGCGGAAGGACACGCGACACGATGTTTGAATTCAGAACTGTTTCGACGAACAACCACGTTCATTTGCTGTTTATAAAATGTTTTTTCATGCTAATTTGATACCTAAACAAAAGCAATAAGGACTAGTTATTATTGTGGGCATTTTGTTTTTACGTTTGTGTTCGCGTGAAAATCGATGTTACTAAGACGTGATCGATTACGACTGAATAGTTTGTTAAAATCATAGTCAATTAATCATAAATCCATCCCTTTCTGTATGAATCCAAGGATTATTTAAATGGAGGAATATTTTTGTATTCAGTAATGATAACTAACCAACCATTTAGTCAATAAAGATTTTTTAAAGGGGGAAGTGAAACGTTTTATATACGTCCCATACAAAAGCCGCCATCTTTAAACGATTACCAATTAATATTTCGAGTAGTTTTAAAACTGGCTGACTTACAGTTTAGTAGGTAAGTACATGTATAATGTTTAGTATGCATATTTTTCTTTCTCGTGGGCAAACAAAAATATATTCTCTTTTTACAATGCGTATTCAAGTTGCCTTGTTTATGGTACTGTATTTCATTTGATTTAAAAAAAATATTGGTTGTCTGTAAAGTCGGTTTACGGACGATAATTTTACGTGATAACGTCATAAGAAAACAGAATATTTTAAAAACTGGTTAAAAACATTAATTTTTAATTTTCAAACATCATTTACAGTTTTCTAAAATTTAATTTAAATAATTTGTTTAAATATAATCACGAACAATTAGTAATAGAAATAAACCGAAATCAAATCAATGTCAATTAACGAACGCTTAGGCCGATCGTGCTTCTCTATCGCTTGTTCCGCGCTCTCTCTTGCACGCTCGGCTCAGGCGGAACGTGACAATGAATCTTGCTTTTTCGTGCGTGCAGCCGTCTTTCATTGATTTATAAGACGTTATCACGTCAAAAATATGTTAAGTAATTGTATTTGATTTAGTAAAATTAAAGTTAATTAAGAACTTAATTAAGACTTACCTACTGGAATGTCGACGCTTCAGAAGTTAGGGTTGCCTGTAGTGACAAAAAATTAACGTGTGTGTGAATATATTTTATAAACTTAATCTTTTATCAATTTTAAATCTATACTTAATATATAAAGCTGAAGATTTGTTTGTTTGTTTGCTTGAACGCGCTAATCTAAGAAACTATTGGTCCGATTTGAAAAAATCTTTCATTGTTAGATAGCCCATTTATCGAGGAAGGCTATAGCCTATATATCATCACGATACGACCAATAGGAGCGGAGCAGTGACCATAAACGCAGGTGAAACTGCGGGGAGGGCTAGTCTTTTATGCATCTATCATAATGAAATGTAGTAAGTTTAAACGACAATCCGTCACACACAGTACAGTCTATAATTGTATACGGATGTTTAACAAACTACCCATGGATTTAAAAAGTCTAATTTATAGCAGGGAATTCGAATCCAAATTTCTCTTGAAAGGGTGCTACTATTCTCTCCAAGAGTTGTGATCTCTTTTTTCCTGGACATTGTTTAAAATAAATTGTAGTTACATTTGGTAAAATGTATGTTTTTTTCCCTCTAATATCTATTATTTATTTAATTCAAAAATTGTTGTTAATTTTGCTAATTTTTTGTTAAAATGTATGTTTTTTTTTCTAATATTGTTTAATTAATTCAAACACAGTGTAACAGTTGTTCTTGAATAAGTATACTGAGTGTTGAATATCGGTTTATACATTTGCTTTTGAAGGTAAAAGTTGCGTGATTGAAAAGATACGCGCTCTTAGTACGCGCCACAAACGGAGAAATGTGGAACTAAAATGGTTGCTTTCCATTTACGAATTGCTTTTCAAAATTTACCTATATAGTTAGTTGCGGTTCATGGCATAATTATGAACTTAGGTATGTTTGCACGCGATAGTGAGGTTTTAGGTTCAGTTCACGGGTTGAGCAAATTCTTATTGGCTTTTTTTTCAGCTGCAACACGGAGCCTGGCAACGTGTCCGGTATACGGTTATAGCACAAAATACATGGTAAGGCTCCTATAAAAAGAGCTTAGGTACACATTAAAGAAATTCATATAAATATCAACTCTCGCTACTGCTTAATTCAGTGCAAATCTGCTCAAAATATAAGATATAAGGATTTCATCTCACAAAAATGTGTAGGTGACCGCGGTACCCTCACTGATATAGACATCTGAGAGTCTAACGATATGAATGGCAGTTACGCTTAACACAGACTCGATGCTATCGCGCTATAAATAAAATTTTATTTATTTCACTTATTTGTATACATTTCATCATTTATCTAAGTATTTTATACAATAAGTTTTAGCTTAAAACGGAAAAACTGAGTAGTTACATAATATAATTTTTTAAGTTTTTTTTTTTTTTGTAGTTAGTTTTTTTAGTTATACAGTTCACAGTTCGATCTCTCTCTTTCAAACTTTCAAGCGATTTCATGTAAAACAGATATCATAATTAACTGGTTCTAGTTATAATACTATATACAATTCAGTAGTGATACATCCTTTTCTACAATTCACGTTCAATATATATCTTTGATTGGCCTGTTGGTCTAGTGGTTAGTGACCCTGACCGCTATGCTTATAGGTCGTGGGTTCGATTCCCACCTGAGTCTGGGTGTTCTTTGTGTCCGTTATTTCTATGTTTGTAAAGTCCCCCGCGACACAGGAGTAATTCCTAATGCGGGAGGTGTCCTTTTAAAAAAGAAAAAGAAAAAAGAAAAAAAAATTCAATTTATTTTCAAATTCAAAATCTTTTTTCATAAAATTAACCATCAATAATTCGAAATCGTCGATTTAATAAATAATTATTTAAATTAAAAATTATAGATCAACACACACAGAGTCACCGCAACAATAGTTTGATTCGTCAAATGTAATTAAAGAGTAAAATGTAAGTGTAAAAAAATGTAGTTATTAAAGAAAATAAAATGGATGAAATAATATCATATCTGCCCGTTTCCAAATGGTTGAGCTTTATATATATATATATATATACTAGCAGCCCCCACGGTTTCACCCGCATAAGTCCCGATCCCGTGGGAATATCGGGCTAAAAAGTAGCCTATGCGTTAATCCAGGTCTCCAGCCATCTACATACCAAGTTTCATCGCAATCGGTTCAGTGGTTTTTGAGTGAAGGAGTAACAAACATCCATCCATCCATCCATACATCCATCCATCTAAACTTTCACATTTATAATATTAATATGTATAGCATAAGCAATAATGCAAGTAAAGTCACACGCACAGCTTGTACAAAATACCACACGAACGCATCTGTCGTTGGTACAGACAAATCCACAATTGTTATTGTAAATTTATAAAGTGTCCCACTCGCTTAGCTGGTGTAGGAAATTAAAGTTCCGACTGGTAGCGCTGTGAAGCGCGCCGCAAATATGTTTATTTAATTTAAATGAGAACGCTTTTGTTTGTGACGGTACCTGTTGATGGTATTGTAAGGATGTCAAGTTAATTTTATGATTTTGTAACTTTTGGTGCGATTGTCGGCAGGTACGTTACCAGGAGTTGATGTGAGTGCCAAATTATTATTTATAATGTGCAACAAAACAGATTGATTATTTAATCAATAATCCTTACAATATAAGTTAGCACATTACAAGGTTAAGTAATTTTACCCAGGTCAGTCTAAGGATGGGTGACCATTCTTAACACATTGAGACCCCTCCAGGTCTCGGAGAGCACGTTAAACCGCCGGTCCCGGGTGCAATACAAACATCTGTGGCATTCGTTACGGGTAGTTGGAGCCCTAAAAAGTCCAACAGCCTGGTCTAACTACAGAACTTCGATATCGCCTAGTACTTGGGTTGTGGAGGTCTGATGGCAGTCGCTTCACGTAAAATATCGAAGTTTGGCCGTTTCGTAGTTAGATCGAAAGCCAACCCCCACCTAATCACGAAAAGGCTCGGAGGATGATACCAGATGTTGCGCAAACATGATTTTTGAAGTGAAAACTTCTTTAGCGGCGTTGTGCACTTTTTGGGATGGGTAAAAAATGTTAAACTCGCGTCAGGACACGTGACCCTGATGTCCGAATATCCTCTGTCCTATTCTCCTGTCCCCATCGAAAATTCGTACGACGGAGCCGAATTTCTTATATTTACATGTACAGCGTCAGAGAGACATGAAGGGGGAGGGAGGGACAGGGACACAGAGAGAGAGAACTGAACTCTAGACCGTCACGCTAATAATACACATATAGATCCATTAGAGTTCTTTATTAATTAATGTCACCAACCTGTTAATGTGACGTTTTAAGTTCGTCGTTTCGTTTAAGTTTTCACTACTGTCGGCAGTCCCATGACTGCCTATTTTTTTCTTCTACCTTACCCATCATGATTTTTTGAGGCTGGTGACATCTATCATGGCTAAGAACGTTGCCAAGATATTCCATTTTGATAGCACCACAATACCTGGGGTCACCGAGGACACTCCCTGAATAATAGCACAGCAAACGACGAATTCCTTTAAACCAGCCTGCCTGCGAATACCATGCCATAGTTGGCATCAATTTTTGGAACATGTGGGGACATCTATTGACGAGCCTGTTGGTCTAGTGGTTAGTGAATGCTAAGCGAGAGGTCGTGGGTCCGATTCCCAACCAGGACAAGTAATTTTGTGATGAGCACGATCATTTCTTTAGGATCTGGGTGTAATTTATCTATAATATGTATGTACTTAGTAAAATATAAGTATGTTTATCAGCAGTCGGTTACCATAGTACAGGCTCTGCCAAGTTTGGGATCAGACGGCCGTGTCTCAGGTGTCTCGAGTTATTTAAGTTAAATAGACACAATGGAGTACATTTTCGTTTCTGCTGTTTGGTTTCCAAAAGGCTCAAAATCAAAAACGAATCCGTGTGTTAGAGCTGTAGTGTGTTGATAACTATGGCTTATTTTATGAGTCGTTTGTAAATTGACGACTGGGAAAGGAAAATAGTGAGTGAGATTTTATTGCCTAGTTCTATTCGCAAATGCTTTTCCTAACTCATAACTAATAAACTAGGCATAAGTATTACATGAATGCAAATGTCGGACTGCGTAGATCCCCAATGATTAACGGTCATTATTAAATTTTTGTATTAAAGATAACATTTTAGTTAAAGACGTAATGGATGGATTTGTATTTCAAAAGTATTAACTGAAGTATCGAAAGCGTATTTTTTACGTGTAAAATTATTTATTAATATACAGTGCCCATGATTTAACTATTAACAATAAGTTTGTTCGTGGGAGAGCTATGCTTCGGCACGTATGGGCCGGCTCGACCGAAGTGATACCACGGCCTCACAGAAAACCGGGAGTGAGTGCTTGCATTGCTTTTTGAAACGTAAGTGAGGTTACCGGAGGCCCTAACTCTCCCCCCCCTTTCCCCTATTCCCACCCTTCCCCTCTTCCCCTACTCCCACCTTAAAGAGCGGCCACGGACTTGTGACTCTTGAGTTGCAGGTGCCCATGGGCGGCGGTAGTCATTTACCATCAGGTGACCCGTCTGCTCGTTTGCCCTCTATACCATAAAAAAGGTGTTTTAAAACGCTTTTAGCGTCACTTGTAACTAACTAACTATGGAAATAAATCTTGAAAGTAAATTTTGACTTAATTTCAATTTTCTCGGTTCTGATGACAATACTATAATTTGGCATTTTGGAGCAGATCTGACGAAGGAGGTGGATAATGGAACTCTTCAGTGGCTACTAGTAAATCCATCGAGTTTGGGCTCATATAATTCGTTTTGATGAGTCTGATAGATTGGGCTTTGTAACAATGGCCTGATAATCAATCCAGGAGTTGTATAGTGGCGGGTGATGTTGGGAAGTAATTGCATATATTACTAGCTGTGCCCGCGACTTCGTCCGCGTGGAATAGTGTATTTATATCGAATCAACAGCCTACAAAAATAAGTTTCAAGCTTCTTGCTCTAAATATGACGATACTTCCATACAACTTTTCATCCCCGCCTTTTAACCCCGTACACCCCTTTTTTGGCATTAAAAAGTGGCATATATCCTTTCTCAGGTTCTAGACCATCTGTGTACTAAATTTTATTTAAATCGGTTCAGTAGTTTTGGCGTGGAAGGGCGACAGACAGACAGACAGACGGACAGAGTTACTTTCGCATTTATAATATTAAAGTAGATTATATTAAGTTAGGATTATACTAATTGACGCGAGAACTATTATTGCGTGATGTAGAATCAGTAGCTACTGCGTAGTTCACCGTATCAGCATTGGATGACATTGAAGTATTTCGCCGTCTATGGATGTCACCGCATTGACAAATAAGCAAAGTAAAAGTCAAATTTCTTTATTTATTTATTTAGAAAGAAAGAAACATATTTATTTTGCACTCATACAAAGATACAAAATATTTAAAGAATTTTCATAGAACTCCTTAAAATTATTTAATTTTGTCTTTTTTTTAACTAAAAATTATAGATCAACATAATGTCACCGCAAAAATAGGTTGCTTTGTCGAAAATAAAACAAATAATATATAAAAATAAGAACTACCGTGTTCCAAATACGTAAGGTCATATGTCATAAAGGCCAGTGTCTATCTATAACCGCCTGTTTTCAAGTAGTTGAGCCTTTAACGCAAGTGAAACCGTAAGATCAGCTAGTTTTAGATATTACCGTTAAGTATCCTTCAATTCTAAAATTCAAATATCGAACTCGTTTGAATTTAGTTTTAACGAATTTCGAAACTTTTGAATCCACTTCTGAATTTAAATTTGTTGTTGCAAGCTTAATCTGTTCATTCGAATGGTCAAATTCAACAATACGAGCGGCCGCAGTACTGGTAGCATATAAAATGAAACTCGGTAAAGCCGCGTTTTGCTGTCGGTACCGAATCGCAGACACAACACAAACCGTGCCGGAAGTTAGGTACAGTTGCGAACAAAAGTCTTATGTAGAATAAAATTCACCTATAAATTATATGCTCTTTTAAATTGGACAAATAAAACTTGGGTTTTTTCGTTATCCATAAGGTTTTGTAACATGCAAAAATTCAAAAATAATTTTATTATGTTCTAAAAGAGAGGAAGGTTCTCAAGTCATAATGTAATTATGTCTATGTACGGGAATTAAGGCGATTACGTAATAGGTATTACATACCTTTGAATTGCCTGACGTTTCGACCAGGTTGCACTGGCCGTTTGCACTGGCTAACTGGTTTAGTGGTGCACGCCCGCCGTCGTCGAGTCCATGAAGTAGATGGTTCTTCATCCACCCGCACATTTTCGATATTTTTGTTTCGCCATGTACTGTCACATACTATGCTAACAGTGTCCCTATACCATAGACAAACCGATGTGTCCCTATTACGTAGTACAGAGTATATTCCTGGCATTGCTTCATTAGCTGTAAGAGTACCTACCTAGCAAATGACAATATCGTTTATGTAATTATATGTAGGGAACGTACCCATACTACGTGACCCATTTTTTACAATTTTTTATTCCTTTTATTCCCCCCCCCCCTCTTGGTGACCACCCGTAGTATATGCCAAGACCCCCGTCTAGTTTTCACGTAGTATTTTATAAAAATGGTTTTAAATCATTTTTTGCCAGCAGAAAGTTAAAAAGCGCTAAACGCTTGCTTGTTGCCACCTGTGAGTTTAAAAAGCGCTAAACGCTGCGCGCCATATTTGAATAGATATAGCTCGAAAAAGCACGAGGTTTCCCTACAGGGTATTGACTACGTGACGAAAACCTAAGCCCCCCCTCCCCCTGCCCCTGTGACCAAGCGTGGTATTTTGAAGACCCCCCTCAGAACGGATCACGTAGTATGGGTACGTTCCCTAATAGTCCCTTTTAAACATCTAGTTTTCCCTAGTAAATGATATCATTTACTCACTGAGTTGGATTGATATACAACTCAGTACGTTACTAGATATAATTGAGATCTTGGAGGTACGGACAATACAAACAAGAAATTGACAGCTTGCAACTGTCAATTTACTGTTTTAATTTATAATAAGATAAGTTTCATTTCAATTCGTAAGATGTTTGATTTTTTTACTCAAAGTTGTCATTTTTTTATAATAATTATTTTTAATTAAATTTCTCTAATTTAAATAAGTTGAATAACTTTTGTGTCCGTTTGTACTCGGCTACGGCGCGTCGGCGTTGGCATCGTCAGCGAATCTGTCGAGATTACAGACGCCCAAACTGCGCCGATACACAACACCTGTTGAAATAACCGCTAGCAACTACACTGTTCCGAGATTTTTACTTGTATGTGTGATAGTTTTATTTTGTGTAGTTTCATGCTGGCCACACTTACGTATACTTTCTATCAGTATTATGAAGCAGTAGTGGTAGGTAGGTCCCATCCTAGTGGAAGCTAAATTTCTTGGAACTGGCTACTAATTTGAAACAAAGAGTTGGGAAATAATAATTTGAAAATGAGATATATATTAGGTACCTGTTAAACAACGCCCACGTAAACTGGCTTCTAAATGTTCTTCCGCATAGGAAATAAAAGCCACACACGGACAGACAGACAAAAGCTTTACATTAAGCTATATTAACACTAAGCTAAATCAAAGACAGCTATCAATTTATAACCATAGTTAAGACGATCGCTAGCGAAGTTAGAACTTTTTCATTCAAACCGTGTGATGACACACGAAGTGCACGAAATTAAAAAAAAAACCGAACAAGTGCGAGTCTGATTCGCACACCGAGGGTTCTGTAGCAAACAAACTTGTAAACATGCATAAGTACGTGATTCTCGGGAATCGATTTTTGAAAATTTTTGCCCGCTTTTTTCCCAAAGACAAACTTAACTTTGCAGTTCTAAAAGTACTCACGTATCCACGATAAAGTCAAATTTCCAACCGCAAAATATAAATTAATAATCGCAAAAAATATTTTTTGAATCTAAGGCTTAAAAGGCTAAAGCTTAATTTTTTACAGATTCGAGCAGACCTAAGTATTTTATCTTAATTACAACTTGATGCCTGGGGTGGCCTGCCATGGGTTCCTGAGAAATAGGGGCCTCGACAGACAGACAGACGGATAACAAAGTGATCCTATAAGGGTTTCTTTTTTCCTTTAGAGGAACGGTACCCTAAAAAAAACATTAATTTCACTCTCTTAATTCATCATCTGCAATACATCTAGTAATAAAGATTAAACATGTTAAATAAGATCACAATGTCAAGTAGCCACAAGTAGCATGCTTTCACTATTATACCTACATGGTACAACGTATAGAGTATAACAACACATTTAAATACATATACAAAGTCTTCAAAAAGCCTACAGTACATGTATTTTTCAGCTTGAGCCTGGAGTTTCTGAAAATTTTCAGGATAATTGCAGATAGTGCAATTTTACGGCTGGCGGCGGGAGTTAAACACGGTACTTGCCGAAATGGAGGGTAGAATGAGAATAGCAAGCCGTGTACTACATAGTTGTGGAGCGTAATTGTTGAAGGAACTGGCTCTGGATGAGTTCAACTTTAGGCGGTTTGCCACGCGTTTATATTTTGGCTATGAATGAATATTACATAACGTTCGTTGTCACTTGAGAACAACCGATTCAGGTACTATCGTAATACCGATACAGAATTGTTTTAAAAGTTAGTTATAGTAAGTATGTCTGTGGCATCGTAGCTCCCAAACGAATGGACCGATTTATGTGCGTTTTTTTATCTGAAAGGTGACTTAATCGATGGTGTTTATAGATATAATTCAAGAAAATCTGTTCAGCCGTTCGAAGATCATCAGCTCTTTTTTAATCGTTGAAGGGATTTTCGAGTCAGAGGTGTTTAAAATTTTAAGTTTATGATTATACCTACCCCTTTAGAACTGCTATTAGTCGTGATGTTACATAGCTATGAACCAAGAAATTTATTAAGACTGAACACAAATAATGTGACACATAAAAGTAAATTTTAGACGTCATGATCGAACGATATCAAAATATTTGACATCGATGACATTTCAAATGTCATCAATGTCAAATATTTTGATATCGCTCTAAATACAGATAAATATAGATATATCTAAACAAATATGATATAATTTATCTTGGATTTAAAGTATAATTAATAGTAGTGAACATGACCTCAATCAGTAGAGCCGTTTAGAAGTTACGCAATCGCTAGCGCATTAGGTATTAAATAACAAAGATACACATTACATGTAATTTTAACTCCCTATTTATTTTATGTAATCAATGTAAAATGTAATGTAATCCATTTGTATAACTCTACAAATTTTAATTCAAGTACACAAAAACATCCAGAGAAATGAGTAAAATGGAAATGTGTATTTTTGAAAATTTTTGATTTGCCCACTTTTGTGGGTACATCACTAGTTACATGAAAATGTGTTGTTTTCTACGAATTATTCTCCATCTATACATTTTCCATGTTTATACATTAATAAGTTCACTACAAGCAAGAGCTAAGCTATTCGTGATAGCCGAAAAGCTTCAATGCTCAAAGTTGTATACCCTAAACACGCTGTCACGTGCATTGTGTTAATTTCCTTTGTACTTTATGTTGAAAAAGGTACAATTTCCCCGAATGTCGCGTTGTCGCGTCACGACACGCGACACGCCGCTGTCGCGCGACACTTTGCTATATCTAGTCGTAATAACTAGTTAACCGAAATGGATCGCAACAGAGAACCTATGGAGACGTTTTAACTAAAATTATGTTATTTTCATTTTATAAAAAAAAGAAGCAACATCAAAAAATTCTTCGTACTTCAAGTTGCAATTGGGATTATACATTAATATTTACAAAACTTACTATACCACAAGAGTTCTCAAGGTAAATGATGAATTTTAACAAATACACTTATCTCTAAAAAGTTACCAAAGCTAACAGTGTTACGTAAGTCTATAATTAAAGTCTAACAATTTTAATATTTCAATGAGATAGGGCTCATCTTCGATTCGCCTAAATTTACAATTACAAAAAATTCGAGAGCTACTTGGTAATGACAATAAAAAATCAATCAGAGCCTCTCCAGACATTTTTGTAACACAACAATTTGGTAAATCGGTACTACCCTAAAAGCGAGTGAAATTCAGAAAAAAAATGCTTTAAAACACAGGACGGCGCGGTCGGCACAAAAATGAGAAAAACGTGAACTAGCTACGAAAAACAACGGGGTATTGACGAAAAACGAGACCATTTTCGTGTCGTGGCCTCACGAAAGTGGGAACGCTATTGAAAGGGTTTTTTTTTACTTTTTAGGTATTAAACGGTGACGGAAAGCGTTGAAGAATTGTTACGTTATGTGTGGGTAGTTTGATATTTTTTAGGTGTAGGTAGTTTAATATTTTATTATTAATATCTACCGAATTTTAATTTGATGGTTATATTAGTTTGGTAAAAATTGAGGGGGAGACATGTAATCGAGGATGTAAGAATAGGCTGGTTCGTGATATGCAAAACACCGTGGTGATTGATGGTTTATTTTAGGACGTATTTGTTCCTACTTTGCATCCTGTTCGCAAGCCATGCTTGGTGTTTAATAAGATTACTTGGGCATTTTGGTATGCATTTCATTATATTGATTTCATTACCGATTATCTCGCCTACCTAGGTTTCTTTCATATGTTTAAAATATCTTTGCTTGGTACCTAATACCACTAATACATTATAATGCTCTAAGGCTTCATATACACTAGCGGCATCCGTCGACAGCCGCCGACGGCTGCAGTTGCCCCTGACCTGCAGTTGCCTCCGTTGACAACGTGCTGCTCGTCACTACATATTATAAAGCAAAGTCCCCCGCCGCGTCTGTCTGTCTGTCTGTCTGTCTGTTCGCGATAAACTCAAAAACTACTGAACGGATTTTCATGCGGTTTTCACCAATAGATAGAGAGCTTCATGAGGAAGGTTTAGGTATAAACCTTCCTCATGAAGCTGCCAACTCAAAATCAGCGCTAGACGGTTCACCGTCTAGCAAATGCTGAGGTGGTGACCCTTTTCGGGGGTTGTGCTGGGCATATGTTGTGTAATTTATTGCAGTGTATAGTAATTGTCATATCAAGTGTATGTATATGTAATTATGTATGTCTTAGCATGGCGCTGAAATAAACACATTTAATTTTTTTTTTTTTTTCAGTATATAATTTGTTTAGATTTTGTGTAAATTGGTTGAAATATCCTGATGATTGTTGAAGATGTCTCTGCTACCGTACCTTAGTTATATATTAAGACTTAACTAACAGTGGTTATATTAGCAGAATCCCCGCCATTCTATAAAAAGAGCGCGTTTAGCCGGCACTTCTAGCGCAGTGATTTTATTTTGTACTAGTGATTAGGGCAGTAGAGAAAGAGATGGAGTGGTAGTGTTGATGGCGCACTAGTTACTCATCTGCAGCAGATACCTTTTGTAACCAGAGCTCTTGCTTGTTTCCTACAACTGTATCTATACTAATGTATAAAGCTGAAGAGTTTGTTTGTTTGCTTGAACGCGCTAATCTAAGGAACTGCTGGTCCAATTTGAAAAATTATTTCAGTGTTAGATAGCCCATTTATCGAGGAAGGCTATAGGCTATATATCATCACGCTACGACCAATAGGAGCGGAGCAGTGACCATAAACGCGGGGACGGCTAGTAAAAAAATATAGCATTAGAAAATTTCACTACAGCACAGCAACAATTTAAAAAGCATCAATAACAAAGAAAATATTAAAAAATTGTGGTACCTTCACATTTTAAAATAATTTAGTCCTAATAGCGTTTTGGCGTGTAATACCGTAGTAAGCATTTACCTACATTTCCACATTTTTGTGTGTTTCGTGTTTTCGGCTTTAAAACTGAATATTTCGACGTTGGTAATCAAAATATTACGACTATAGCCTTGAATACTGACGTGCATGGAACGGTGATATCATCGGTTTGATTCTACGATGACTGTGAAACATACTTTGAAGTTTTTAATAATTTATGGTACTCAAATACCTACGTATAGTGCCTTATGTTAACAAATACATTGAAAGCATAAATAAGTTCTTATAACCTCGGGTTGTACTCTTTATAATCTATGCATTGGGCGGGAAAATATATAAATACTTGTCTAACGTCATAAATTTATTATTATTTTACTCGTTTTCGAGAAAATTAGTATCAAATATTTTAGTTACAAGCATGAATTAGAAATCTTTAAATAACCGGTAGGTATTTACTAATACTGTACAAGTTTTGACTTAACTAATTTTATTATTAATTCTGTATTTATGTATATGTATTGTGTATATATGTGTATGTTTATGTATATTTATATATGTTTGCCTATGTGTGTAGGTATATGTATTGATATATATAGTACACCGTCAGCTATTGTATATGCGATCTTATTGTAAGTTTATATGGTGTTCAATAAAGAATATTCTATTCTATTCTAGACAAGTTTTTTTAAGGACCCTTGTATAAAATTTTGTGTTAATCAAGACTGCTTACCCTTGGACTAGGGTCCCTTGATCCCCATGGGGATGAGAAAGACAGGATTGAATACGCATAGTGACGTCACTTGTATTTATAAGTTTATTAGTATCGATTACTGCTTACGGCGAGCTTAAAGTTAGCCGTGTGTACATACATACATAAGTACATACACATGCCTGTGTTCTCGAAGAGGCAAAGGCGTATTAACCACATTTTGCCAACGATATTTTGGTCCCATTCACGGAGGGGTCAAGCCTATTGCCGTGAATTGGGCACTTTGGGAATTAAATACAGGAAAATTGTGAGTATTTTGAAAGGGAATTATTAGGTAAGAAGGAAAGGCAATGGAAGGTGAGGGACGTTGCTTAAACGGGTGGATTGGAGAGTGTAAGCAATAGCTCAAGAAGGTCAGGGTCTAACTAGACTCTAACTGGAACTAGCCATATGTTTATGGGGTAAATAAGTCTCATAAAAAAACATATAATTTTTTTTTTGTTTTTTATGGTAAGTATTGCTGGCAAACGAGCAGATCTAATGGTAAATGACTACCGCTGCCAATGAGCACCTGCAACTCAAGAGTCGCAAGTGTGGAAGTAGGAGAAGGGAGAAGAGGGGGGGGGGGAGGGTTAAGGCCTCCCGTAACCTCACTCACTCGGCGAAAAGCAATGAAATCATTGCTTCATTGCCGATTTTCTGTGAGGCCGTGGTCATCACTCTGCGGTCGTGCCGAAGCATGGCTCTCCCACGATTAATTAAATTGTTTAAATTGCAAAGCGCCATCGACCCAGATAATGGTTAGGCTACCGAATAGTAACGACCTAGTTCTAGAGAGCCTTGTGCCCATTTCCGATAAATAATATCATATTACGTACTAAAAAGGACGCGCGTTTAGAACTGAATGATTCTGTCATAGCTGATCGTTATATTTTATCTCGAGTTGAAAGGTATAGCAGCAATCCCAGTAATATTATAAATGTGAAAGTTTGGATGGATGGATGGATGTTTGTTACTCTTTCACGCCAAAACTACTGAACCAATTGCGATCAAACTTGGTAAGTAGATAGCTGGAGACCTGGATTAACATATAGGCAACATTTTGTCCCGATATTCCCACGGGATCGGGACTTACGCGGGTGAAACCGTGGGACGCTGCTAGTAAGGAATGTGTAGACTAATGAATTTCTACTTTGTAGTTTTTAACCCCTACGCAAAGACGGGGTGTTATAAGTTTGACGTGCCTATGTGTCTGTCTGTGACATTATAGCTCCCAAACGGATGAACCGATTTGAGTGCGGGGTTTTTTGTTTGAAAGGTAACTTGATGGAGAGTGTTCTTAGATATAATTCAAGAAAATCTGTTCAGCCGTTCGAAGATCATCAGCTCTTTTGTAATCGTTAAAGGGATTTTCGAGTCAGGGGTGTTTTTATTTTTTTATTTATAGTTATTAATAAGGTTATTTGATATTTATATATGAATTCGTGGTCGTTCAGAAGTCAAAATTTTACCGTACCACTGGAATCGTAATTCTTTAAATTATTAAAAAAACTAAAGCTTCATCGAAGGTAGGAAAAAAACTGTTTTATTTTTTTTTATTGATAACACTTTAAGTTTGTCAACACCTACTAAAACGAAAATCGGTTGATACACAGGAGAAAAGAGATACTGAACACTTTTGTTTTTAATTAAACTTATACGGTTTTACTGACCTAAGTATATATTTCGGGGATGTCCAATTTGTTTCGGACCCGATGGGGGCCCTCTTTCAAGGAGTGAAGCGACCTGTCGCGACGGTGTCATTTTAGTAAAACCGTATAATTTAATAAACGTTTAATAAATATGAATACCACTCACGATTTTTTATTTTGTTTAGTTTTTTTACCTATTTTATATGGATACTGTGTCTATCTTGTTTAGATATAAAAATTACTTGTCACGTTGTTTGTCCGCGATTCTAAGCTATAACCGATTTTAGTAAAATTGTGCACACTGTGCACTTTGGTCCAACTTGAGAGATAGGATAGTTTTTGTCTCAATTTATAGTCACAATATTTTTTTATTGCAAATTACTTAGCCACAGGAACGCGTGGCCGGGTAGCTAGTATATTAATATAACCCAATGAAAATGGTACTGTGATAAATAATCATGGTATAACAAAAGATTTTTACACGAACAAAAATTAAAATGACTTATTGAATACACCTAAACTAATAATAAATACGGAAAAAAGTGTGTGTGTACTTATGTACGCACGGACGAAGTTATATCTACTTTTATCTAGTTAAATAAAGTTTATTTAAATATCATAATAAATAATACATACCGTCAACTAACCTCAAATTCTACAAACGTACTCAAAGTAATATGTAAAAACCATTTTTATCACTTATAATCACAGTAAATTATCATAAATAATACATACCGTCAACTAACCTCAAATTCTACAAACGTACTCAAAGTAATATGTAAAAACCATTTTTATCACTTATAATCACAGTAAATTATCATAAATAATACAAACCGTCAACTAACCTCAAATTCTACAAACGTACTCAAAGTAATATGTAAAATCCATTTTTATCACTATCGTGAAGTTGGTAACTTTTTTTTAAAAACTAAAATGTTGACTAGCTAACTTCAGGGTGTCAGGTTATCGAGACGGTGTGCGTGCGCATCGTAAAAATTTACTCTCATCATTTTTCCATAATGCGCCAAAAGAACTATAACTTCAATAATACGGAAAAAAATAACGGCATATTGACTAGTATACGTCACAAAATTCCTCTGCATCATCAACTATTGGTAAAATTAAACAAACGGTACTTTACAAATTACATTTTTAACAGTACATTGACTGTGTAACGTTTCTATATAACCAGTATCAGTTATTACAGTTCACAGTCAGAACGAAACACGAACGTCACAGAACGATATTGAAAAGTATGCACAATTTCCTGTATCCTCGAAGGAATAGGCGGAAGTGATGAAACATCATTTTGCCAACTATAATTTGGGCTCACTCACATTGATAACAGGGAGCAAGTTTTTTTGGAAGTAAAACTGGTGAATGCGTTACGAAAAGTGTGATCGGTCGAGGCGAACGGTAGAAGCTGGTGAATGCCTTACGAAAAGTGTGATCGGGCGAGGCGAACCGAAGAAGCTGTTGAAAGCGTTACGAAAAGTGTGATCGGGCGAGGCGAATGGAAGTTGAGAGGGAGATATAAGTGAAGATAGAAAGATAGAGAGTTACGTTTCGTATATTACTGTAGGGGCAAGTGAGACAGGTGCGAGCACACATTTTCTTTCTCTCTTTCTCTCATAGCCAGTTTCGTTTAGTATGAAGTTTTACTTCAGTTGTGTGGTCTAAAGCACACTCGTTTTTTTTTAATTTTTATGTTGAAGTGAAAACTTCTTTAGGCACGTTGGGCACTTTTTGTATGGGGAAAATACACTGAACTCGCGTGATCGTCACGCTCAGGTACATATATACAGATCACACATCTGTGTGTGTTTTCCCAACTTAGTTGGGAAAGAGTGCGGAGGATGATTATGATAGTGTAAGTATGCAATAACTTTAGTTAACATTGGAAAATAAAATAACATTTGTTTTCAAAGTATTTATCGACCTAGATCCATTTGTATGAAATTCACGTTTTAAACCGATTTTTTTTTTTTTTCATTATATTATCGTGTATGATTGATATCTCTGCTATACAAATCCTAAGAACGGAAATTGATGAAATATATTTGTCAAATCTTTCACAATCCTTTACTAATAAATAACAATTTTATTTATAATAGTCGCCACAACGTTTAGGGTCCCTGATCTACACACAATAACAAACCAAAAAATGTATCACGGTGAAACATCATGACCCTTATCACAAACAAAGCTTCCAAACATAAAACATCAACAAAAAATGTTGATCCTCTAACTATCAAATATCGCTTGCAGACACAAAGCGTGCGAAGACCAAGCTCAAATATTTCGCATGTAATAGGAGATAGAAATATCATGGTTAAAATGACTCCATAGTATAATGAACTTGAATTAATACTTTTTGTACTTGCGTATGTACCTTTTGAACTTAGCAAACTAGCAATTCCTTCTTAATTTATAAATGTGACGCCTGAACACCTAACTACTCAACCGAATATGAAATTTTGCATACTTACACGTTGTCAAGGGTACAACAAAAATAAAAAAAACAAATTCAATGAAATTGACATGAAAATTTATGACATGGTGGTAAGAAATGTGAAAGCATTTTCCGACGAAAATAAATAAACAATCAAACAATTTATTTTATTTTATCTTTTTTAAGTAAAAACTTCTTTAGGCACGTTTGTGCACTTTTGCTACAGGAAAAAAACCACTGAACTTGTAACCGTCACGCTAATAATACGTATATATAGATCCACTAGAGGGCGCTAATCTAAACATTGAGTTCTGTCAGCTCCTTATTAATTAATGTCACCAACCGGCTAATGTGACGTTTTAAGTTCGTCGATTCGTTTAAGTTTTCACTACTGTCCGCAGTCCCATGACTGCCTATTTTTTTAAGCTGCACAGCGCTCCTAACATTTGACCACATTTGTGTAGCACCTGTATAAGTTAAAAATCGCGTAAAATACAAAGTCCAACATTTTGGCCATAAAACAAAACATTTAGTATGTTAGTGTGTCAATAGTGACCAATTTGGTAGTGATGAATGCGTCAGACATGTTGTGCAATACAATAGTAAAAATGTATGGTCAGCAACTGCCACCACAATCTACTGACTTTGATATGTTGACTGTTTTTATAGTACGTTGTAATTATAAATTAGAATTGGGCCAGTTTATACAATCTTTTGATAAGTCCCAACACTAAAAATTCACAAAAGTAACTAATAAAAGTACAAGTCGTTCCTCGCATTTTCACTTGCGTTTATGGCCACTGCTAAGCTCTTAAAAGTCGTAGCGTAATACTACATAGCTTATAGCTTTCCTCAATAAATACTCTAACCAATACAAAAAGATTTTTTCATATCCGACGGCTAGTTTTGGAGATTAGCGCGTTTAAACAAACAAACAATCAAACAGAGAAACTCTTGAGCTTTATTATATTAGTAAGGATATTTAAAAATAGTCACAATATCACGGAGTTGAAAATTATGTATGTTAGAATTTACATTGAATTTAATACTTAGTTAGAAATACAAAACAAGCTTGCAAGAATAAAAATCTTTTCAACAAAAAATTAAACCGACGAAAAGAACTAAAAAGCAAAAAATAAATAAACCTTTTAATTCTTAATTATTGTCGACGCCAAACAACAAACTGATTTTTTTTCATCATCAGCTCAGCTACATGGTGTGATGATTTTTAAACGCAAATACCTGATAAAGTAATGAAAAGTAAACAGAAACACTATTTGTTCCTATAATTTTCGAGGGTTTCTCTCAATTTTATCAGGATTCCATCATCTGATCCTGACTTCCTTGGAATGGGACCACCCTTGAGGTATACCCTATCTAACAAAAAAAGAATAATCAAAATCGGTTCATAAATAACGGAGAGAGGGCTGTACATACATAAAAGATATATATATATATATATATATATATATATATATATATATATATATATATATATGTAGGGTCAAATTGAGAACATTCTTTTTTGTTGACGTTGGTTAAAACCTCCTTTTTTTTCATCGGTTAAAAAACAAAAAATAGGGTTTTTCGTAAATAGTGCTGAAAGGCTTTTTTTTATCTCTTACTTTGTCTACATTTTTATACTGCACATAAACAACAATGTCAATTATCACTGTAAATTTTACAGTATTTAAAGAATATATCAATACGATCTAAAATTATGTTTTTTGTACTTTAAAAATAAAATTTACAGTTTGGGCGCGATGCAGCTGTCGGCAACCCACTACGCGAGAATGCGTATAAGGTCCGCCGGCGGATCAGTGGCTGGTAGGTACTTAGCACGCGCAAGTACATCGAGTGACATGGGCCTGCTAATAGATGTAACTCCAATGATTTTGACATGGAAAAAGAAGTCAGTTTCCATCAGTCGTTTCTGACCTTTTTTTTTAACGTGTGGAAACCCCCACGGGTCATCACCCCACCCGGGCTAAGCGGTAGGGTGGCATGTCGGACTCGAACCGACTAAAAACACACGGTATTCCGTCACAGTCCTTATTACCAGGGCCTCAGGTGTACCCTTACAAGGAAATCCCTGTGATCAGGGTTTCTGACCTACTGTGACGTTAATAGTCCTTTCCCCCGCTCGCATCATGACCATGACATATTAAAAAATATGATTAGAAGTTTCCAGAAACAGCCAACAAGATGTTTTATGATTTTGACGTGTGGAGCTCTAGGTAGGTACCTTCCAACAATAGTTCAAAGGGTGACGAACAATACTGTGACATCAGGCAAGGATAACAGTTGAGGATGTAGTTCTATAAACATCCATTTAATCCGCATAACTTTTGACCAGACCAAAACAATAGTTCTCACCGACAAGATTATAAAAACAACTGCATATGTGTGTTTGACCTTCGGGTAACACTGAATAGGTCATGTTGTGATAGCCAAGAATTGTCAGTGAAATAGTTGAATGGGAAAATGAATTTATTTTATAAATCATGGTTTATTAGCCACTAGCGATGCGGAAGAATGGTTGTTTATTAAAATTGGATGTTTCATATTTATCACGTGTAACTATAAGCTGAGATATTATAAGGTTAGAGAGCTAAAATCGTGGGCTCATGTGGACTACCTCTTTGCGCAGAAGTGGGGCATTAGACCCCAACGTCAATGATCGCAGGTTCTCAATTATCCTCCGAGCCTTTTCCCAACTAAGAGTGGTCGGCTTTCAGTCTAACTACAAAACGGCCGAACTTCAATACACCGTTAACCGCGGTTTTATTTAGGCTGAAGGTACTTTCTATTGAGATTGACTCCATCCAGAGCACATATTGACTGGCCTGTTGTTCTAGTTGTTAGTGATCCTGACTGCTGAGCCAGAGATCGTGGGTTCGATTCCCACCCAGGACAAAAATTGTGTGATGAGCACAATCATTTGTTCTGATCTGGGTGTAATTATCTGTAATATGTATGTATTTAGTAATATATATGTAAGTATGTGCAGTCTGGTTCCTATAGTACAGGCTCTGCCTAATTTCTGATCAGACGGCCGTGTGTGAGATGTGTCAAGTTATTATTATTATATTGGCTGTGGTCTATCTGTTGCATAGTTCTGGTAAATGTGGAACATTTTACACAACGCTATCCACACCGAAACTATGTATAGATTGTACTGCAACACAGATAAACATACTTATATTTTTTTTGTAATTATGTAGTTTTTAAACATAGAAACGTATGAACCAATATATTCATATGTGGCAACTTCCACATACAGCAGAAACATACTCCAACGAAGACGAGCAGAACTACGGAGTAACTACTAATCCTGCATCGCGCTATGAGCCAGGCATGATCACCTAGCCTGGTCGGAGGTTCCTCCTTTTGTGTTAAAAGGACATAACGCCCATTCCACCACACATTATTATTATTTTAAGTGCTTAGTGATACCTCGACCATTTCTGGTCTTTTCTACCGCATTCTTGCTTTAAAGTTCACTGCTCAGACTATGCCTTCGAGAAACCTCCAGATCCTATCAGCAGTAACCCTAGGTTAATACTTCGGTGCCGCGTTAGTGGGCCAGAAAAGAATATATATGCATTGCAGTTTCTTCTGCCTCTCGACCGATTCCAAACGTACCTACACCCAAATATTTGAACTGAGAGGAAATCAAACGCACCTCTTCTGAAAAACACAAACACACTGCAAATTGAGCACAAAATAATATTCAGAAATTCGAACTGTGACAAAATATACGTCTATCTAGTTTCCAGCCAGTAGGTACCTAATGCAATCTATTTGCTATTCGTCTAGACCAAATGCATTTTGACAAGGTTATTCCAATGTCGGTGCAACGGCGATATCATAAGAACTAAATTTGACATAGTAATATCAAAAGATAGACCAGGAATATGAACAATTGACGAAATACCTTTGGGCTCAAGGTCTTCCTGTTTTAATAAATTGGATATTTTTTAGGCGGCAAACGAGCAGTCGGGTCACCTGATTGTAAGTGACTATCGCCACCCATGGGCACCTGCAATTCAAGAGTCACAAGTGCGTTGTGGCCTTTAAGGTGGGAGTAGGAGACGGGGAACGAGGGGGAGAGGAATGAGGAGGGAAGGAGGGAGGAGAGGGAAGGGTTAGGGCCTCCGGTATCTTCACTCTCTCGGTGAAAAACAATGTAAGCATTGCTTCACTGAGCCAGCCCACACGTGCCGACGCATGGCTCTCCCACGCTTTATCTTTATCTCTCTTCTACAGAAGATAACTAACAACGTTAACAAATCTTGGAAGTCAATTTAACCTACTTCTAATTGTCGTATCGAAATGAAACTTTGTATGGATGTGCAATTTTGGTTAAATTTTAGTATTGTCACCCAAACCAGGGTGACAATAGGAAAATTTGGCATCCTGGATCATCTGATGATGGAGCCAGGAGGAAACTACTCGAGATTGCCTCATATGATTCGGTATTGCGAGTCCAACAGATTAGGCTTGGTAACAATGATCTGACAATGAACCCAAGGTGTGAATAGTAGAGCTTTCTTTTTATAATCACCTATAAATGCGCTATTCTATTGCATGCTCCCTATGTATATTTATAAAAAAAATAATTTCAATACTAGTTCATAGGGGCCATCCATAAATTACGTCACACGTTAAGGGGGAGGGGGTCAACAAAGTTTGACATTGTGTGACAAGGGGTGGGAGGAGGGTCATAAGCGTCGTGACGTCACACGTCAAAAGCTAAAATATGAAACACAAAACATTACCATTACAAAAAAAATATTTTTTTTGTGACGTCACACCAGAGAGGGGGAGGTCAAACAAATGTGACCTGTGACAAGGACGGAGGGGGGGGGGGGTCCAAAAATCATGAAATTCGTGTGACGTAATTTATGGATGGCTCATTATAATGAAATCAGTTTTTTACATATTTTTTGACAAATCAGTAACATTTGTTGTTTCATACGCCTTGAATAGCGTATGAAAGAAAACAATTAAATCCTATAATTTAATAAATATATTAAAATTTATTAAACTTTAAAGACGTATCACATATCCACACAGTAGTTTAACTCCAAAACACAACTTGAAACTAATTAGCCTTTAATTAGATTAGTCGCAAAAGGGTATAGGACGAAGGGAAGCCATTTTGTATAAACAAAATCCAATATTCTGATCTGTGTGTGAGTTTATTTGCACATGTGTGCGTCGTCTTGCAACCAAGGGTGATGTAATGTATTCATAGTGCAGGTATTCTTGCAGCTGAAATTTTTTTATTTTATTATTTAAAATGCCTTCATAACTTCAATAGAAGTTACTGTGGTGACTAATTAACAACTCAATTAAAGTGGAGTTTTCTATTTATGCTTTAGCACTTTCATGTAATTGTATTACTAATGTTTCTTTATTCTTACACTTATGAGTTTTACGCCACGGGTTGCGTATTAATGAGTCAGTACACGAATTATTATTTAAATTTAATTTTACTCATATAAATTTTAATTTATTATTATAATTTTCTTGCTTGTTTGTATATGTATAGAGCCACGCTTTGGCAAGTATGGACCGACTCGGCCGGAATGATACCATGGCCTCACATAAAACCGGTGTGAAGCAATGTTTGTGTTGTGTTTCGCCGAGTCAGTAAGTTTACCGAAGGCCCTAACCCCCTCCCCCTTTCTCTACTCGCTCTTTAAAGTCACGTCTGTTCTCTGTTTTACTGTGTCTTTTAGAACTGAAAGATGATTTTACATCAGGAAACTTCCATCTTCTTTTTTATTTTCAGTCGCCATTTGCGTGTATTTCAACCTATTGCCGACGAGAGAAACATGATTGCAAAAGATGTAAGAAAAAACGGAATAATAATATTGATTTATCTGTTCTACCAAAAAGATGCCGACATCGCCAATAAAAAAACATCCAATTGTATATGAAGAGCCTGTACGGATTTCTGTTTATTTTAATTTACTTTTAAACAAGTTCTAGTTTCAAGAGATTCTAATTTACTTTCAAATGTATTGAGTCAAATGCATCAATATAACTATCCTACAATAGAAGACGTAGAATAGTTGTACTTTCTCACTCGTAAAGACGTAGTAAATAAAGGTTACGTCAATTTACTTTTTAGTAGGTAATTTCGGTCCATGTAATCCATCTTTTTGCTTCGAAAATTAAAATAACTGCATAGGAACTTTTAAAATGAATCTGCTGAGAAGATACCGAGTCCCCTCGACTATGACTACGGGTCGCGGTAGATTCATACTTGTTGATTCAGACAGGCTTCGCAAACTTGCTGTATAATGTAAACATATTCGTTTGTTAAACATTATTACAATTAAATGTAGTGCAATTAATGTAATGACGTTTTCTTAAACTACAAAGTCGTTTTAAGGTCATCTGTCATCTTTTTGACGTCATCTGTGATCTTTATGACGTCATCTGTCGTCTTTATGACGTCATCTGTGATCTTTATGACATCATCTGTCGTCTTTATGACGTCATCTGTCATCTTTATGACGTCATCTGTCATCTTTATGACGTCATCTATCATCTTTATGACGTCATCTGTCATCTTTATGACGTCATATTAACATCTTGAAAGACGGGAGAGCTGGGTTATTTTTAGCATTTTCAGTAAAAAAAACAAACTGCGGGTCACATTCGATTTAAATTTCTATGCCGTTCGCTTAAATATGTGGTGGCAAGACCTCCGTGTGGAAATAAGTTTCCCAAATCGCGAGTGACAACACAACGGGGTACGGTACGCCCATGTATATAAGTATAAGTTTAACACATC
Source organism: Euplagia quadripunctaria (assembly GCA_963859945.1). NCBI lineage: Eukaryota > Metazoa > Arthropoda > Insecta > Lepidoptera > Erebidae > Euplagia > Euplagia quadripunctaria. The sequence goes on along the minus strand of OY982582.1, from coordinate 12,864,304 downwards.
AGCCATTTAGTTACAGCTGCTTTTAAATTTAAAAAGAAGTTAAATATTTCGTTGAAAATTCCAACTTCCAAATATAAATCCGTTTATCCAGCCATCTTCCGCAATAAATGGGCTATCCAACACTAAAATAATTTTTAATTCGAACTAGGACTTCCTGAGATTAGCACGTTCAACAAAACAAACAAACTCTTCAGTTTTATAATATCAGCATCGAACAGCCATAGACAATTGCATTTTCAAAATCTTAAAGTATTTATCGAAAGTTCCAGTTTCCAAGCCTCTCGTAAACACGAGTGCTGAAACGGTTTAGGGGAGAACCGAACATTGAAACCGCGTTACCTTTTAACCCCAAGCATGGAGCCGTTGCTCCCCTAATCAATATACATCTCAGCAATCTAAACATGTCTCTCTTTAGGTTACGGGGACGATTACGTCATAATGTTTATGTCGAAACGTCCTGAAAGTAAATCAGTAGAAGTATTTTTAAATGTAGGTAGGTATGTAAGTAGTATACATGATTCAATAATTGTATAGGTTATGTAAATACAGTATTTAGATATTTATTTAAAACGTCTTTTCTTCACCCTACATAAACACAACAATATAAAGGTTGTCTTGAAGAAATCGCCGTGAGTGATATGACCGCCAATTGTCATGCCTGTATGTAAATGGTATACAACAAAGAAAAAAAAAAAATATAATATATATATATATAGCTCTATAAGCAGAAAAACCTTTATGTGGCTTTTTTTGGGTGTTACACTACATACTTGTTTTTGAGTTATTCCTAAAAGCTTCAAGTTTAAAATTGAATAAAATTCTTACTCTAATGAACGAGTTTATTTCCAAAAGATCCTAAAGTTAATTCTTATCGTTTCAATTGCAACCCTTAGTGCGACTGGCAATAAAATGAAATGAAATGAAATGAAATTAATATATTTGTTTGCAAAATCTTAGATTAATGTTTAGGAGATATTTGGAATTGAAATAAATCTTATATTTTTACAATTTTAGAATAGTAGATCTGTAGGGGATAGGAGTAATACTAAATTTTATCAAAAAATAAAAGTTTCATAGCGTTAGTTTCAGGTGTCAAAATTACAATGAAAACTATTTTGCAAATTAAAAGATGTCTCCATTCTAAACGCATTCTTTACTACACATCCTGGGGGTGATATAGAAAAAAACAATAATATATGACATTAACTGGTTAAAACAGTAAGTATTGTTACGCCTTAGATAATAAAATTCTACGTATTTAGTAGTGACACGTTAAAATAAACGTGTTTGATCTCACTCGTGACTAGATTAGTAAGTCCTTTTTACATATATTTACATTTGTATGTATGTATGTGTTACAGTAAGTCTTTCCAGATATGTGTAAACCTAGGTTGAACAGTCAAGTTTTATTAATTGTCTCATAATAAGTGACTAATAAGTAACATAAGTTAATTCGTGGGAGAGCCATACTTCGGCACGTATGGGTTGGCTCGATCGGAGTGATACCACGGCCTCACAGAAAATCGGCAGTAAAGCAATGCTTGCATTGCTATTCGCTGAGTGAGTGAGATTTCCGGAGGCCCTAACCCTCCCTCTCTCCCCTCGTCCCTTATTTCCCCCTTCCCCTACTACCACCTTAAAGGCTGGCAAGGCACTTGTGACTCCTAAGTGGCAGGTGCTCATGGGCGGTAGTCATTTACCATCAGGTGACCCGTCTGCTCGTTTGCCCCCTATACCATAAAATAAAAAAAAGACTAAGGGTACATAAGTATATACATATACTTAAGCTTGTACCTCCAAAGGGGTATGCAGAAGATTATTAAACACCTACACTTTGTCAATTATAATTTGGTTCGACTCACGTTATAGGGGCAAGCCTATTGCCGTCAACCGGGCACTTTGGGAATTCAAAATGGGAAAATTGGGAGTATATTGAAAGGGAAAGATAGGGAAGAAGGGATGGATTGATACGGATAACTTTATAAAATATTCTCAAGTGAAAAACAAGTATTCTGTCAAGGATATCGTACACACTACCAAATAAATTGGGTAAGTACATGTCTGCTTGTAAACTAGCTAGTCCGCAAATAGTCTCTAAATCTACACCTACCCACAAAAACAAGAAAAGAACTCAACAAGGCGGCACAGTAATTTCGCCGGACGGAAATAAACCGGCCGTCGTCCGGCGCTGTCCGATATTCGTCCGGCGATCCGTTTCACTCACTTTACCACCCGCTCACCCCCTATTGATTTTGTTCGTCCCACTTTCGCGACACACCCCCTATTCGCTTTTTAAAACGACTAGACAATGGATGGTTACGAATTTTTTAAATAAGACGTACTGTTTTTGTCTTATGTTGGTCTTTATTACTAATTTTACTTACAGCCGTATAAGTATATATGTCTATATGTATGTAAAAAACGTGAAGTTCACTTCTTCGGTACTTCTGTTAATATTAAATGCTGAAAATTCGTTGTATCACCTGTCAACGGGCGGATCGTTTCACTTATTATTTTTTTGTGTAGGTATAGTGTTTTTGTCAATACTCCTCATAAGTTTTTCAGGGAAAGAAAAATTGGAAAAATTTGGGAATCAGGAAAATTAGATTAGCTGGGCAAAATTGAAACTTATTTTCATGAGAATGGTGTTGGTTATTAATTAATTACTCCCTCTTGGATGAACATTTCTGTCTTAAATTTCGAACAATTATTTGTTATATGCTGGATAAATAATAACTTGAGACACCTCACACACGGCCGTCTGATCCCAAACTAGGCACCCAGACACAGAACAAATGATCATACTCATTACACAATTATTATTATTTGTCCTTGATGGAAATCGAAGCCACGACCTCTGGCTCAACAGTCAGAATCACCACTAGATCAAGAGGCCAGTCAATATATAGTCAATAAATAATAATGATACATCAAAAGTCATTATGGTCCTAAACAAACTACACGATCTTCTTAATATTTATCAAGTAGAAACCCAAATAAGTTTAAGGGTGGAACTTAGTTGCTTAACTTAGCATCGAGAGACCGCAGTCCAGGAATAGTCACCCCGTGGGCTGTACACACTCCTACGTAATTCTCTTATATACTTCAAATTTCCAGAATTAGTTTGTGCATTGCTTAACATAGGTTTTTGTGATAAGATATTTAGTATTGAAACTCTATTTTTTAATCAAATTTATGGACACGAAATACGATAATCTATAAAAGTACTAATTTATTTAAAAATCAATGTATGTTTGTTTGTATTTTATGCGCTGCTTTACTGTTCATCCGATCATCATGTTCGTGGCGCCATGCTTCGGCACCTATGGGCCGGCTCGACCGGAGTGATACTCCCCGGCCTCACAGACAACTGGCAGTGAAGCAATGCTTGTATTGCTTTTCTCTATTCTCTAACAGGGAGAGATTCCCTTTTCCCGCTCTTCCCCCCTCTTCCCCTACTCCCACCTTAAAGGCCGGCAACGCACTTATGACTCTTGAGTTGCAGGTGCCCATGAGCGGCGGTAGTCATGTACCATCAGGTGACCCGTCTGCTCGTTTGCCCCCTATACCTATCTGCCTATACTTCACTGCCGGATGATGATTATATAAATCATACAATTTTGCACACGTTGCCAGGGATATACTTTTCATCCAGAAAAAAGTACTGTTCCCGAGGGATGGAAAAAACAATTTTACACAAGCATGGCCGCGGGCAGATGCTAGTATCTAGTCTAATCTAGAAAATTTTGAAAAAGGTGTATATAAATACATTTATTAGTTTTCTGTTTTCAATTAGACATAACTAAAGGAATGGTATAAACCATGATAGTAAACTGTGTTACGGGTTCAAATCCCACACGAGACAAAAAATTGTGTGATCCACAAATATTTGTCCCGAGTCTAGGTGTTCTTTGTGTCCGTTATTCAAATGTTTGTGAAGCCCCCGCGACACAGAAATGTTCCTAAAGCAGGAGATGTATATTTAAAAAAAAGTTACAGTATGTTCATAAATTTATTCTAAAATATTTACAGAATAGATTGTTAAACAAATGATTTTACAGTAGGCACATGTATTTTATATGCATGAGATAAGTTTGGGATAAGTAAATCCGAAAAAGAACCATAGTGACTGACATAGCTCTTGTCATACCTAAACAAGAAGAGTTATCATGCAAGCAGAGCAACCTCTATATAAAAACTCTTTAGAAGAGTCCTATGGTCTACGGTGGGCGTCCGAGATGATTATTTTCAATCGGTTACTAACTTTTTTGAAGTAATCTTTTTTTTTTAAAGAACAACACTTTTTTGTTGACACCAAACTAAAAGCGATTATTCCTCCTTTTAAATATAGAACATTACTTTCCAATTAATATTTCCAATTAATATATACTCACCAAAGTTTCTACAGTTCCACAAGTGTAAAACACATTTGTGTATAGAAAAAATGAGTGGCCAAATGAAACGATGGGCAAACACTGCCCCTTTGCCAAATAATGGTCAAAGACCGTGAACATCTAATGAGGATATTTGGTACAATGACTAACCCATAAAGATTCATTAGTCACAGAATGCGTTAGAATTACCACATTTTAAACAATCATCTTAAAACTAGGTATTGGTTAAAGTTCAAAAACAAAAATAAATTATTTATTGTTTGAATGCAGCTAACTTTATAAAGAAAATCTGCGGATGGTGTCATGAGGCATTCGGAGCCTATAAACAATGTTACAGTGTCACTCGCGCGTTTGTAATTCTTCCGAAGAGTTCTTTCCCCTGGAATCACTGGCAGACATTGACCAACTGTTGAACAGCGCACGGACGGAAAACGAAAAGACCGCAGTTAACTAGAGCTACAAGTCCAATGTTGTTTTCTACTTCTCACTTAGGTGGCCAGAATTCTATGTGAGAGAGGGATGCAACACAAAACTGTAGTTACTGATATTAAGAGTTTTTCTAGATACCGGTAACCACTTACCATCAAGGGTAATTACTGCTTTTACCAACTATAAAAGAATGACTTGTAAGGCCGGTTCTTCTGCGAGTACTAGTTCGGCTCATAAGTGTGTTAATACGAACAAAGCTTTAGGACATCGTGGTCATTTTGGTAATTTGAAATTTATTATTAGTAGTACAACTTTCAGTATTGCAATATCCTAAAAACCTTTTAGAAATACAACAAAAGGTTATAACATTAAATAAAAGTATGTAGATGCGTACGAACTCAACACAAGCGATATGATATCTTTGAACGAAGTCTTTAGGAGTGTCGCTTCGCCTCGATCGAACAAAATCAATACAATAGAAGTGTTTTTAACGTTTACGTCTGTACGTAGGTAGAGACAGGAGCAACAGTTAGTGTACACCTCTTGGAGGATGTGGATCTCACTGAAAAACTTTGTTCTAGAAGTTTTTTTTCTGTGTAGTGTTAGGTTACCAATAAAATCTTGAGAGAGGTAGGCAGGTAGGGAACTCCCTCTTTCTCTCTCTGTAGTCGGCCCTGCATGACTAAGAATCGCTATCATCATTGGGTGGTCTACATCTGGAGTGGACTTTTATCTCCATTGGCTTCTGTCCATCGCACCCCTGGTAATTTTGGCAGGCGAGTCCTTTATCTGCTTTCTACATCGGGTTGGTTATCGGCCTCTCGACCGTGTACCTTTGCTTGGAACAGTCTATATTATATTTTGCATATTTTCCTGTTAAAATTTGGAATAGGTACATCTAACAACATTTCCTGTACACATTTGGTACAGGATGTACCTAACATGAATTCTTGTTAAAATTAGAAATAGCACAACTTCTAGTAATTTCATTTTCCTGCTAATGACAAAAAACGGCAGTCAATGAATCAGATTTAGGCCAGGATGCCGCTGTAATATGCCTGTCTTACGTCTTCCGTGGACTCCAACAGTCGCTCATTGAGAGCTACCACGTTGGACTTGAAGAGATTAAACCGAAATGTCCAGTTAGAGCCTTTCCAGAATTAGACCTGACCTCGTCATATTGGTTAGATCCCTGTCAATGAGAAGCGATCTCCCAGGGTTTCCAAGAACGCCACTTTACGCGATCTAAAGTAGCAACTTACAAGTCGGTAATTCGAAGATCCCGTTTCATGAATCAGGAAGTGGATAACCATGAGGTGATATAGTTGGTCTCCTCAGTTGAGCTCGCTTCTCTCTTTATTTTTTATTCATTCTCTCGGAGTATCCAAGCCACTAAACTTTGTAGGTTTTTTCCCTACCTAATCATATTTGACTCAGAAATCAGATCTTCAATTTCGATTTCGATTTTGATATCCAAAAATCCACATGAGATTCTAAATCAGGCAATGTAAAAAAAATGTTTTTTAGACTTCGTTCTGTCAAAAGTTATTAATTAACATCAAATGTTTGACAGCTGGGAACATGTGTTTTAATTATTATTTGCTCTGTGGTTTGTATAGGAAAAGAAGTGTTGTTTTTACTATTTTCCTTACAATTTTTACATTTTTTCTTCTTCCTTGTGCCTCAATGAAAATTTGAAAAAAAAATAGCCGAATTGGTCGAGCCATTCTCGAGTTTTGCGCTTAGCAACACATTTGGCGATTCATTTTTATTTATAAAGATAGAAGATAGATATTTGGAAATGTTTTTAAATATACACAATTACACATATTTTAACAACTTGTCTGAATCATTTAAATCTTTTAAATAGTTACTGTGGGAGAGCCATGCTTCGGCACGTATGGGCCGGATTGACCGGAGTAATACCACGGCCCAACAGAAAACCGGCAGTTAAGCAATGTTTTCATTGCATTTCGCCGAGTGAGTGAGGTTACCGGAGGCCCTAACCCTTCCCTCTCATCCTCTACCTCTTCTCCCCCTACCTGCACTCTCCCTCTTCTCACTTTCCCTACTCTCACCTCTCTGGCGATAGCTCGTTCGAGTTACAGGTAATGCGACCCTGACCTGCAGGAGCTATGCCTACACTCCTCAATTCATCATGTATAAGCAATATCCTTGTCCTTCCATTGCCTGCCCGTCTTACATACCTCTCCCTTTCAAAATACTCCCAATTTTCTTGAGTGTAATGATATTAAAAACAAAGCAAAAAAACTGTCCCGCTTCTTCAACTGAAAACTGAAGTGAGTAAATATCGTAATATATTGTAATAATATGTGTAACAAATAATGTAACCTTGTGGGCAGACATTGGACAAATGGTAATATATGAAACTGGGTCTAATTTAATTTCAATGCGGACGCCCAGTAACACCTTTTGTTTGTTACGTAAGCCCTGTCGTCCATAAATGACTAAATAATACATTTTACTAGCTTTGCCCGCAGCTGCGCCTTTCTGGACAATTTTTTCATGACAAAAGGTATCCTATGTCCTTCTCTGGTCTCCGGAGAACGTGTATGCAAAATTTCATGAAGATCGATTGAGTAGCAGCAACATGCAGACAAAGGCACATTAACTTTTTTTTTTTTCTTGGTATATTAGTTAGGATTACACAGTGCTATCTAGACCCTTTTTTATGCTTGTGAAAACCCCTTGGGCCGTTACCCCACCGGGGTTTTCGGTGGGCGGTGTCGGAATCCAACCGACTAAAACCACACTGTGTGCCGTACTGCGCCTAAAATAGGAGGGATCCGGGAACAGCCTTTATTAAGACATCCGGACCCAAATTAACCATAACTGGTAATATGGGCTGTAGAACGGGGATAAATATATTTAGGCGTCCATTACTCGCTCATGCAAGCGTCATTAAATTCCAAAAGTCATGATTCATACATGATGTAAGAATTAAAAGACGCAGATTTTGGGCAAACAATATCAGGCAACCGTCATGTCAGTCACTGTAGATAGGTTATCTGTCAGTCACAATCTTGATTGTTACCACGTGGTATGAAGACAGTTAATCTTGTACAAATAATGATCTGAAACGGGAAGCGAACGTAATGTCACTTCGTTGGTCCCATGGCATCAGTTTGTTCTTAAATTTGAGTACGTTTGTGTGGTCCTGGATACAATATCCGGGGGTAATCTGTTTATTGGCCCCCACAGCCAAAAGGAGGAGTGTTATAAGTTTGTCTATGGCATCATAGATCCTATACGGATGGACCATTTTAATGAGTGACTTGATCAAGAGTGTTCATAACTATACTTCATTCAAGAAAATCGAATTGAAGAGATTTTTGAGTATATTATTTTAAATTTTTACGAACGGTAAAGAAATGGGGTCAAAAACATTATAAAGACTTGAAATGTCAATTTGACTTGCCAACCGTATCCCCCCTCGGAGGTCTGGTGACTACTCACCAGTATAGTTATATACCCTATTAAATAAATAATCGTACAAAGAATACTTACTCGGAATGAATGGTTATTACTAAATCAATAACATTAATATTGAAGGTATGCAAAAATGTATCAGAATTCAACATTTGTCCCTATTCCCATGGAGGCGTGTCATAAAAACTAACAACTATTGATTATCGACTTATAATGTACGTTTATAATTTACTAGGTATTACATGACAAATGGCTGCGCCCCTCGGCTTCATTTATAGTTTCGACTAGCTTCGGCACGTATGGGCCGGCTCGACCGGAGTGATACCACGGCCTCACAGAAAACCGGCAGTGAAGCAATGTTGGCATTGCTTTTCGCCGAGTGAGTGAGGTTACCGGAGGCCCTAACCCTTCCCCCCCCCCTCCTCTCCCCCTCTTCCATCCTTCCCTACTCCCACCTTAAAGGTCGGCAGCGCACTTGTGGCTCTTGAGTCAAAGCCCTCTATACCATAAAAAAAAAACTTCAGCTTTATTACATAAATATAGATATAAGATTGGTTGAACGATTATTAACTTTTTAAAATGTATCATTGACTTCAATGCGGCTAGATCGTGATAAACTGTAAGAAGCTGTTTTCTTTACCCCTTAATTTTACACTCTTAGAGATGGAATATTTTCTTCAAAATTAAATGGAAACAACCGTAAGTATAACCAATTTTATTTAAAAAAGTATTATTAAAATCGGTTCACAAATGGCGAAGATATCACGTAACATACACGCAAAAACGTTCGTAATTCAATAGACGCTTGACTGTTGAAAGTCTGTCAAAAATTTACAGACTTAATTAGCTTCTTCAATATGTCATTATGGTCATCTGCACCTCATTGTAACATGTCTAGATTAAATAGGAATGTAGTGATATGTAATAAAAACAGCTAAATTATTAGGTATAACATAACTTGTTTTTTATTCATAAATATTTAAGAATTCGAATCGTCCATGGAGGTCTTTTAACGCCAAACAACATTAAAAAGATAATAAAATGATATGTACTGAAAGTACTTTGTAATCTGTTATGAAGTAGAAATTCTATCGGAGATGGCCAGCCTTGGTTTCGATCAAAAATCTACATCACTCCATTAACTGAACTATCAATTTATCAAAATTATTTGCAAACGATCTTATATCATTATCAAAGCTCACGACTGAACGGTTACTTTTAAAAGACCTTGTATTCATTTTAAACATGAAATATTAAATATAATTAATGGCTAATAAAAATGTTGAAACTAAAATTATGGACACGCTACACGTATTTGTTTCTAGATCAATGGAATTCTGAATTAAATATGTCCTTGATGATTAGGTCTGATGTAAATCTCCTGCAGTCCTCATTTGATGGAAGCTTAAATAAATATAAACTCTGTTCCCGATGGGCTTCAAAATGGTTGGACCGATTTTGATGAAATATTTAGGTACTTAATCTTCAAATTAGTCCAGTGGGTGATCCTGTATTTTTATCAAATTTTTGCTACCCGTGTTGGCTGTTTAAGTTTTAATTTTTTACGACTTATTGGGTGCGGTGCTCAAGCACTTGAATAAAATGGTAACATAATAACAGCCCCAGAAAACCAAATAAATATGTGTATGTATGTCTATGTTCTTTTCTGTTTCTATGTATAACGTATATATGTAAGTACACTGCACAACAAAACAAGTTCATTCACCATAGTTAAAGGTAAATTAAGTTCTAAAAGCAGTTTGTGACTTGAGTTTTGATAAAATATATGTAAGGACAGTAACAATAAAAATATTTTTGTTCTTTGTTGAATGCAGGTTACATCAATGATTCAATTGTTTGAATAATTAATGCATTTGGGTCACAATGTAATACTTATGAATGTCAGAATATACATTAACATTGAATACTAATTTGGAATGTGTTAATCATGAGAAATGAGCTGGGCACTAAAAACTTGGATGATTTTTACCAATTCTTTCAAATACTAACTTTTAAACTTTCGCGTTCCATGAATAATTATGTATTTACACGGGAATTAACGCGATCACGATACGGTATTACATACATACATACCTCTGAATTGCCTGACGTTTCGACCAGGTTGCACTGGCCGTTGTCACAGTCAATTCAGAGGTATGTAATACCTTTTTGTGATCGCGTTAATTCCCGTTTAAATACATAATTATAATTCTTTGAATTTTTTTAAATTTTTGCTTTAGCAGTAATGCAAAACAAGATACACAGAATATATTGTATTCTAAGTTGATTTACGACTTTCAACCTATTGAAGGAACAGTCCTTGATGTAATCGTTTAAGCCACTACACTTCCAAGGCAGTCAAAGGAGAAGGACAGTAATTTGAACTGAAATGAAATGCAAGTATTGTATTCATCAAGGTTGCACAGTAACATTTATGAATTGTAGAAGTTACCTACATTTACATTCTAGTGTTAGGTTGCACTGCAATTGGTGAGGTCAGGGAAAAAATATCCACGTATACACTTTCTAGTATATTTCTTCGTGAGTAGGATCTAGAAAGATCCTAAAAGAGATTCTTTAAAGTAAATTGCGCAGTACCACTGCAACATATTTTGCGACATAGAATTAGGTACAAAAAAGTTCATTCTATGAGAATGGACACGTGTTTAAACGGTATAATTTACTGTCAAAGCTAACTTTTTAATTATCGAAACTGCTGTGTAGTAGCACTTAGTGTATACAGATACATATGTAGATATACTATTATAATTAGAAGCCTTGTGATATTAAAACTGCATTAAAAACAATTTTTAGGGTTCCTAGGGCTGGTAGGACCACTATTGTGTCTGTTTCTTATATTTTTATAGCTGTTTTCTTGTACCGACAGGGCTATTTGTCGCCCTAGCAGAAGCAGGCCTAAGACGGTGGCGCGACGTGTTCCGCGCATGCCTCTCTAAATTAGATTACACAGGTACATCATGGTGGGGTCGCCTTGCTCAACAGGCGGCCAAGTCTGTCGGGGTTCACAGGGATTTCCTTTCTAGACCAATGACGGAACACTGTGTGGTTTTAGTCGGTTCGAGTCCGACACACCACCCTACCGTTGCCCCGGTGAGGTGACGACCCGTGGGGGTTTCCACACAAAAAATAAAAAAAAGCTGTTTTCTTGCAACTATGTAAACACATGTTGGAAGTCAATTTTAATTTACTTCTAATTGTCGTATCGAAATGAAACTTTGTATGTATGTTATATGCCAATACTATAATTAGGCATCTTGTAGCTGATCTGATGAGGGAGCTAGGACATGGATTGGAACTTTTCAGTGGCTCCTAGTAAGACCCTCGAGTTCATATATTCGTTTTGAAGAGTCCAACAGATTGGGCTTGGTACTGGTGGTCTGATGATGAAGCCCACAGGTGAACAGTTTAACTCTTTTTTCTTTTAAATTCGGTTCGCCATTAAACTGTGTTTTTTATTAAACTATAACTATTAACAATTTAGTGATTGCCCAGAGGTCGAAATTTGAGCGTAATTCATAAAATAAAGTTCAGTTGAAGCTAGGAAAAACCTATAATTTTTTTTAATACCTAACACTAAAAGCTCCTCGATTGCTATTAAGTAAGAAAAAAAGAAAATCAATTGACAAATAGAAAAGAAAAACGTACTGAACAGTATTGAACTTCAAAACGCTGTTTCATAAATCTTTAGGTCCACGATAAAAACCTAAACTAATGAACCGATTTTGATGAAACTTGGTTTGGTCCAACTTGAGAGAATTAGTTGGGAATAGGCTCGGAGGACGATGAGTACGTCTCGATAGTCCTATATACAATATACATGTCATATAGTTTATTGCCATTCCGCTCACGAATCTGTTGAAGTTGGGATCTAGCCTACTTGTACTGTTACTGCAAAGCCAACAAACACAAACTGTCATGTGAAACCGCAGAAAAAAATACTTCATTATATTTGTGACACAGAACTTTCTCTGGTTAAGTTCGACTCGAACTTGTAAGGTTTATATTGTCATTAATATCTGGAAAAAGTGCTGGACAGAGCTTTCAATTTAAGGTTTGACGTACATTGTAATTTACTCAAGTATCCCTTCAGTATTTTTTGTTTAATTTTGGTTGAAAAATGTATGTCAATTTGGTTGATATTGTAGTTGTGTGTGCAGTAACAAAATTTTATCATTTTGAAACTAAAATAGTCAACGCAGGGACTAGTTTGCTGACCAGTACCTTCCGGTCCCCACGTGTATCTTTTCATCTCTTATCATTAAATTAGAGCTCAAATAAATAATTTTCAGGCCGCTTAACTTGAAACTTGTCCAAAAATATGCTCGTGCCAATTTCCCGTGCGCCTGTACCCGAGGTACACCACCTGTGGCTTCGTAAATTTAGTGTATTTCCATCTCTATCGCACCCACTATACCACCCTATGACCATCTCCCTCAATCCTGTTTTCACAAATAAGTTGCATCCGAAAACAAAATAGAAAACCTCAAAGATTGTGCAAGGGATATTCAGCTTTATGTTCTTCAAGCGAAGTGGCATTTTTGTGTGAGTTGTGTTGGACAGACAATTCTTTGTACTGAAAGTTTCACGAAGTAGGAAATTCGCTACCTTGTAGACTCTGATTATAATATAATGCGATATTAAAAATTTAGGGATGGGCTGTAGTCGATAAAGATACTTTCCAATTATGGCTAGGTAGGTATCACAACAATACACAAATAGTGCAATACCAGTACAAAAATAATAGCGGGGTTCTGGTAAATATATTTGCAGAGTCTGACGGAAATACTTTCTAAGTCAGATCAGTCAGAGTCCGAGTCTGACCATGCCATACCTCCTTAAATCCTTTAGACTTTTAATTGATGCGGCAGTTTTACATGAAGAATCGATTAGAACCGTTCACCTGTCACACCTGTCAAAGACGTTGTAATGACAGAGCCGGCAGGTAAATAAAAAAACTTTTCAAAGTAGTTGTGTATTCTATTTAGTATTTATATGTTAATGATCAATCGTCTGATCCAAGTCAGACAAATATGTAAGCACATCACGTTCTGAAACACACACACACGCGCGGATGGAGACGGACACACTATATCTACCTATCTCGGGCACGAGACTCTTGTTCTACCTAAGTTACATTAATCAATTTACTGCATCAATAGATTTTAACCCATAATCATAAATTCATGGTAAATCCTCTTTATGTACGAAAGATCGAACCAATTTCGGTAGCATATTTAACCGATGTTCGAATAAAAGGTGCCCAATACTATCCGGGTCGCGTAGTAATTAATATAAAGTACCGATTCCGATCACAACACTAGCCGGGTAACCGAATTGTATTTCATTCATACCACACCGCTGTACTGGTTTAATTTTTATGAGTTTGTTGCAATATGTATACACAGATGCCACTGACAATAAACACCAAATTGCTCTAATTTCAGTTACCGCCCATTGTATTTTCTTTTTAGTTAGTGCTATTCACTGTCCATTGAAGGGTGCAAGTGGTTTCCCAATAAGCTCCAGTTCAAGCGAAAATATGCTAAACCCTACCTCCTAACGAATAGTCCCTGGAGTAAGACGCATCTGTTGAAAATCCTGTAGGGTCAAGCCACAAAACTAGTACAATTAGAATAAATGGTTTAAAATGCCATCAGCTGTATTTTGTTCGAAATCGCGTGTCGCCCAGTTAAACGTTGCACACACACGATAATCATATTTTACACACAGATCTAAAGAACTCTACGCCAATTCATTACTGATTTATTAAATGTAAATCCTAAACACCATTTATCATTATACTAATTACATCCTTACAGTGCGTCCTACGACTACTGCGAGACGTGGAAACAGCGAGCTATGCTTGGAGTATCTTTAAAGGATAAAGTTTGCAATGAGGTCTTCCGGCAAAGAACCAAAGCAAAGAAAAAAAAACATAGCTTGCAGGATAAGCATGCTGAAGTGGCAATGGGCTGGTCTCATATGCCGAAAGACCGATGCCTGTTGGAGCAGACGGTTCCTAGAGTGGAGACCGAGAAACGGCAAACGGAAGGTAGGACGCCCCCATGCCAGACGGACCGACGACCTGAAGAAGGTAGCAGGGGCGGACTGGATGCGGAAAGCGGAGGACCAGATGCTGTGGCTTGCATTAGGAGAGGCCCATGTCCAGCAGTGGCCTATGATAGGTTAATTGATTGATTGACCCTTACAGTCTTCCCTATAATGCAGCGTTTCGTATACATACTTATAAGCCGTTACGTCCGAGACCGCGGTACATCGATAGGGAGCTGTCAGATTTCCACGATTTGTTGAATATAATTTGCACGAAATATGTAAACTTCTAAATATATAATTCAACTCAAGCTTGCGTGCATTGTACTAAGAATATTATAAGATTACGCATAATTACGTTGCACGATAATCTAAACATTTGAATGGTCATTTAAATAAAACCAAATCTTTATTACGAAATGGGTATTTTTTTCTTAGGTGAACACTGTAGTGATGTAGTATTTTTGCCTTTAATCGACAAAAACACTACAACTGTAAAATAATTTTCAAGTAGTTAAATTATTTGTTTTACCGATATGGTGTGATGTCATAGATTGCTATTAATAAACACTTTATTGTAAAATATTGTGAAGTAATAGAATAATGAATATGTTAATAGATCTGTACTGATATTGTTTAGTAATTATTTATTTATTTACTTAATACTAATAAAACTTAATGCCAAGTGGCATGATCCACCAGTCACCTTTGGGTGGTGAAAAGAAAAAGTGAAGGACGCGGCAGGTGCCTATGCTGAGTGAAGTGATAAATTGAAAGCTTTATCATTTACAAATTTATATAAACATACATATACACACATAAATACATACTTATATATCATTTGCTATACATAACGTTACTGTTACGGAGCTCCATATCAACCCTACACACGACCTACACAGACTTAAAAATATTAACAATTACACCCGATTCTAATAATTGTATTTATATACCTAGTAACTTTCAATGTTATTTGTACCTACCTAATAAGTCGCATCTGTACTTATTGCACATTCCCCGCGTGTACAAGTTTCTAAGGCCAAGGGTTAGGCTTTCACTGCTGGGTTTGCCTGTTTGGTTAGACCCGTTATGGTTACACAATATTATTAAGCATCCACTTTCCTATTATCAAGTGGGAAATTCTGTTTTGCTGTGTCATCAGCATTCGCCTCAGTGCCTTAGAGACGTGTTTATATAACGTTTTGGTTTCAAACGTAATAAGACTTTCGTTCGTCGGCGCTTAGGAACAAATTAATAATATTGAACGTTCAAAGTTTTTTTATTAAAGATATCAAGTTTGTTTTGGAGTTCATGTTTTCATTTCGATTCCAAAGCAAGTAAAAACTATTGACAAATACAAGAAACCACTAAATAATTGTCAGTTATCATTCTTCATTAATTTAAAGCGTAAACTATAATAGAATGTACTCCCTAAATAATGTTAGGTACTCAGCAATTAAACACATGATATCAAAACTCATTTATAACGGCTTTTTATCAGTTATCTGCTCCGATAATAGAATGTGAAGCACACAAAATGGCGCTTATCTAGTATAGTAACAATGATTGGCCTAGACGATTTACTAGGAAGTTACGAGTTTTGACATTGCGCGCGACCTTGCGGGGAGCGCGGCGATTGGTCGAAAATCCAAGATGGCCACCGGCGCCGACGCAACCAGTGTCATTGTTTCTGATAATTAGATGACCGGTTTTGTGCGTTTTTCAAACGATGCAAATTCGTGTTGGACGTGGTGATTTGCATTATAATGGCCGTGTTTTCTATTTATGTACATACTTGTTTGTTTATAAGTACTGTAATTTGCTTAAATTTATTATTTTATTAAAACATGCGTTAGAATGTACCTAGCATTCCTGTTTAGTTTTAAGTGTAAGATATTAGTTGAACAGGGCTGAAACTTACAAAAAGATACCCTAATGAAAGTATAGGACTTTAGGGATCTGAGAGTCATAGCGATTGATATCTTTTAGTCTATGGTGGTTAGTGATCCTGACTGCTGAGCCAAAGGGCGTGGGTTCATACCCACTCATGATTGCGTGTTGAGCACGATCATTGTTCTGTGTCTGGGTGTAATTTATCTATAATATGTATATGTGTATCAAGTAATAAATTATAAGTATATTTATCAGCAGTCTGGTTACCATAGTACAGGCTCTGCCTAGTTTGGGATCAGACGGCCGTGTGTGAGATGTCTCAAGTTATTATTATTACTGTAAGTATACTTGTATGCCACATTAGTAATATAAAGTAATAGAATGGGGTTTAGTGACACTATAAACGAAAAGAAAGGATTACCTACCATTGAACGTCGAATGCTTGTGTAAATAACTCAATTCTTAGCGGCTTCTCTTCGTTCAGGAGTATTTATAGGTGGTCGTAAATACCTTTAAATGGTTGTTTATAATTTAATGTTTACTGTTAATTACGTACTTACTATTATTTTGCTGTAACAGCAGTTACGAACGTAAAACCTGCGTACGTATAATAAACACACGCGAAGTAACACAATATCTGTACATAAATATTGGTGAAGACAAAACGGCGCAGAATCTTTTTCTGTTTTGTTTAGTTGCTATTGAAAAGCTTTACGTACACATACATAAATACACTCATGCTTGTATCCTCGAAAGAGTGTAGGCAGAGTCGTATTAATCTCCCACATTCTATCAACTGTACTTTGCTCCCACTGACGTAATAGAGGGCAAGCCTATTGCCGTCAACCGGGCACTTTGGGAATTAAAAAAGGGAAAATATATGTTCGTGGGAGAGCATTGCTTCGGCACGTATGGGCCGGCTCGACCGGAGTGATACCACGGCCTCACAGAAAACCAGCAGTGAAGCAATGCTTGCATTGCATTTCGCCGCGTAAGTGAGGTAGGTTACCGGAGGCCCTAAGCCTTCCCTCTTCCCCTCTTCCGGCTCTTCTCTCCTCTCCCCCTCTTCTCCTCTTAAAGGCCGGTAACGCACTTGTGACTCTTGAGTTGCAGGTGCGTATGGGCAGCTATAGTCATTTACCATCAGGTGACCCGTCTGCTCGTTTGCCCCCTATACCATAAAAAAACGTAAAGAAGGGACGGCAAAGGAAGGTGAGGGATATTGCTAAAATGGAAGGATTGGGGAGTGTTAGCATTAGCTCAAGCAGGTCAGGGTCCCATACCTGAAGCCCGAACTGGCTGTTGCCTGGAAGTCCGTCAACAGCTATTTAAAGTTACCTACACACACATACTTTTTGTTTTTTTTTTTAAATAAAAACAGCTAAAGTAAACATTATTAAGTCAAGCCTAAGGACTTAATCCAGTTAGCCTGTGCGGGGTAGCGATATTGATATAAGCGGTTCCGGTGGTCCGCTCACTTTATGTGCACGTTAACGATGTTTAAAGCTAGCCAATTGTGGCATACCTACTACTTCTATTGATTTTCTTATGGTACAATTATTATTATCTATGGTAGAAGGTAGAGGGTAAAAAAAGCGTGCAGAAAGACCTTTTTAAGAAATTTCTCTTCTGAAGCTTTCAGAAGAGGGATTTTAGAAGAGCTGTTGTTTTAGATTTTGTAAATGGAATATTATTATGATAGCTGTTCTATTCATGTCCCTAAACCTTGCGATGCTGGAGTTTTGGCCTATAAATGTTCCATTGACAAGAGCTTTCGTTAATCAGGACTCTTTCTTAATACAAAACAGATATGAATTTAATACACATGGGTATAATAGTGGTTAATTTTAGAGTCTGACGTGGGAGTTAGCATTTTGACTAAGAAAACGTTAGAAACATCTGAAATACTTTGGTATTCTGCTCACACCTTGCCCACAGTTAACACTGAAGAGCATTCTTCTACAACAGGTCTGGTCTCTCTGGTCTGTATGTCAGTACCTTTCTGGGCCGTTCAGTATCGCTCAGTGTACATATTTCTGGTCATGAACAGGTCTCTCTTTATCATCTGTGTGTAATAATTCAGTGTTAACAAAAAAGTTACATTTTTTTATTGGATGGGAGGCAAACGAGGAGATGGGTCACCTGATTGTAAGTGACTACCGCCGCCCGTGGGCACCTGCAACTCAAGAGCCACAAGTGCTTGCCGGCTTTTAAGGTGAGAGGGAAGAGGGGGGGAGAGAGTAGGATCATCGGTACACTAACTCACTCGGTGAAACGCAACACTGCCGGTTTTCTGTGAGGCCGTGGTATCACTCCGGTCGAGCCGGCCCATAGGTGCCGAAGCATGGCTCTCCCACGACTAACTATTTAACTATGTTCATCCGTGTTCCAAAGCCCATAGTACAAGCTCTGCTTAGTCTGGGTCTAGATAGACAGCGCTGTGTTATATGTCTCAAAATATTGTTCCAACATGTTGGCCAGTTGATATTCCTGTCCTAGTGGCCTTTCCAATCACAGGACAGACATACAGGTACGGGACTCCGGCCTCTTCGAGCCATTGCAGTCTCATCCCCGTTTCTCCATCAAAGACTTGTGGTATCCCTTACCCTAGCACCCTCGCCCTATCCATTTTCCTTACCCCAATTTACCTTCTTCCCTTCGTCCCGTCTGAAAACGACTACATACCCAAAGAGGGATGGGGTCATGCAGGCGACCGGCCATTAAAAAAAATAAGCCAAAACACTTTGCTATGTTGAAAATAGTATCTGTACTACCTACATATTGCGCCGACCCCAAATAAAATTGGGAACAGGACAGGAAGATACATGTAATCTAATCACAAATACACAAAATAGTAAAAATAATAATAAGAAAAACGTCCAGCTTACATTGAGTTGCAAAAAAATGCAAATGACTAAAAAAGCGTTTTAATAATTTACAAGAGGATGTTGCAAATAGCCAGGCGAAATTGTAGGGGGTGGACACGCCACTTACACTTCAAAGAGACGGTGGGTAGGGATGACTTAAGATAATTTGAGCCAAACGCCTCTTTGAGTTAAGAAATTTGTTGGTTATGGAACTAAAATTGTTGGCATGTTTGTGGTGACTGGGTGTTTTATTTAATACTAGCTGCACCAAGCAGTTTCACCCGCGCAATTTCCGATGCTGTGGGAATATTGGGATAAAAAGTAGCTTATGTGTTAATCCGTCAACTGTCAAACGACTGACAGTTATACATTTATGACAGACAGTTATACAATTACATTATAAAAGTTAAAATGGTCGTTAAGTTTTCTAATTTTCCGCGTAATAATTTTTTTCAACATGACACGACAATAACGAGCACAAAAAAAAGAATTAGCGGAATCGGTCCAGCCGTTCACGCGTGATGCCGTGACCAAGGGAAACATTGATTCATATTTATATATATAGATTACGGAAGTACAGGTAAGTTTGACGTTGAAATATAACAGAAATAAAAATAATTTATATAAATTTGGAGAATTTAACGTATTTACGGTGATTTGACTCAGCGCTATCGATCGAAAGACAAACAGAACTAATTAAATACAATTCGAGCTAGTTTAAAATTCAATTGATATCATATCCAGTAAGAATATATCAACCCCATCGTACCTTAATCCAAAGAGAACGAACACACATAACTTAAAATTACTTATAACATAATTACATCATTGTTGTACTACTGTAATGAGATAACATAACCTCTTGGCTGCTTCAGACCTAGAGCAGCTCATCACACTATGAATTAAACCTACTTCTCACAAAGATAATTGAGGTTCTTGCAACAAAGCCTCGCGTTCAGTTTAAAGCATTCATATTAACAATAAACTATTTGTTTTTTTTTAAAGAACTCTATCAACGTGGGTCACACATTACTAGTATTCTTGTTAACCCCTTCAGCTAAGCTAAATGCTTGTGTTAGGAGTACACAGGGTGGGGTTTGAACCCGCAACCACTTGATCGCAAGTCCGACGCCTTAGCCATTACGCTATCGCTGCTTAAAGAGTACTAAGCCAGTTGTTGTTCCTGTTCTAGCGGCCTTACCAGTCACAGGAAATACAGGGCAATCAGATAAATGGATGGACGATCCCGGTACCCAGTCTCAGTCCCCGGTTCCCAATCCAACACGTGCGGTATCCCTTACCTTAGGTTCCTCTCCCTACCCATTTTCCCTTATTCAAATTTATCTTCTTTCCCGTCTTAAAATGACTACATTCCCAAGCAGGGTTGGCGTCATGCAGGCGGCCGGCTATAAAACCACTGAAAACCACTTGCAATGTTACAGATTGCGTTGACCCTAATGAAAATTAGGAAAAGGATATTAAGATAATGATGATAGAAGAGTACTAAATTAAACTAAGTTAACAATCAAATTAATCAATCAATCAGGCTATCACAGTCCACTGCTGGACATAGGCCTCTCCCAATGTGCGCCACAGCACCCGGTCCTAAGTTTTCCGCATCCAGTCCATCCCTGCTACCTTCTTCAGGTCGTCGGTCCATATGGCTGGGGGGCGTCCTATCTTCCGTTTACCGATTCGCGGTCTCCACTCTAGGACCCGTCTGCTCCAACGGTCATCGGTCCTTCGGCATACGTGGCCAGCCCATTGCCACTTCAGCATGCTTATCCATCGAGCTATGTCGGTAACTTTCATTCTTTTTCGGATGATCTCATTGCATATGCATTACGTCTGTGATAACACATTTTGTTATCGCTATAGAACCGTAACCGTAAAGATTGTGTATGTGTGATCATGTATCAGAATGTCAACCGACAAAAAATATGAAGAATGATGATGGTAAGGTTTATAATCGTGGGAGAGCCGCCTCGACCAGAGTAATACCACGGCCTCACAGAAAACTGGCAGTGAAGCAATGCAGGTTATCGGAGGCCCTAACCCTTCCTTCCCCCCTCCCCCTTTTCCAGCCTTCCCCTAGTCCCACGTTTCACAAGTTTTTTTTTCTTTCTACTTCTCTGATCGTGCACTCAAGTGCTAAAAGACAAATGTGCACCAAAACTACCTGTACGTAGTATAGTCCATCTAAAGGTTGCCTGTAAGAGATTGCAGACTGCGATAAGGCCGCCTATTGTAGGTACTACTGTTTCTAATGTATTCCTTTTTAATTGTATCCTATTTATGGTGTGCAATAAAGAGTATCTATCTATCTATACCCAAATATAATCATATATGTATATCATATAATCATATCATAATCATGTATACTCATATGATTATGATTACGATTCGATTCAAGAATTTAGCTGCTATGCACTGTCTCAAAGCAAAAGCAATCGCAAAAATCTCTTTATCTATTCACTGTTAACAAAAATGTATACATTACTATAAAAATTCAACCTTTGTCTCCTAAATTCATCCCTTTAAGCAAATACACACCTTATTTTAATATACGTGAAACACAGTATCCAGTTATCCAATAATTAAAGTAAAGGTACTGTATAATAAGGGAAAAAACTGCACGAAAAATTGATAAGGGGTGGTAGTGATAAGGGGTGAAATACCCCCCGTTATCGACCGGTGAACCACCCGGGGTGTATAAGTATAAAAAGCGTAACAAATTTTCGTCTTAAGAAAAGGAAAAGAAAAAATGTATACAGCCACCCTAGGGGGTTAGTGGGATGAAGTGGGGTGTGGGGATGCATTTTTCTCGCGGTCCCTCTCTCTCTTCGGACGTAAGATGTTACAAAGCTTTCTTTGTTAGATGCTGGTTAATTAGATTTTTGGTCGAAGTGGTTTTTCTCTATGATTGTTGATATTAATATTAAATTGTTTTGTCTGCATGTTAATTGGGAGGGGTGGGTGGTGAGATAACCGCCGAATATATAATTAGAACTGAAAACATTTTTTTAATATTTTTTAGATATCTACACCGATGTTCACAATTACGTTTGATAGCCTGGTATTGGGGTAGGTACTAGGTGATAAAATCAATATGATAATATGTGTTTTGCTTGTTAAAATAAAAACGTTTGTGTGATAATCATATTTATTAACAATACTAACGTGAACGAAAAGGTGACCCGTCTGCTCGTTTGCCCCCTATAACATAAAAAAGCGACTAACTGTGACGGTGTCAGGTGCCATACTCTTTGTTTGACGAGAACAAAGTTGCTTCTTCAACGTAACAGTAGATACCATTGTTATACCACTAAGCTGGCAAACAAGCACATGGGTGATGAGATAATAAGTGTTTACCTGTGCTTGTCACTACTCGCCACTCCAGTGATATCACTTGTATCTTGCCAACGGTATCACTCTTTTACTCTCCCCTCTCTTCCTCCTCTGATATCATATACACTAGCAGACAGAACAGTCTTCTTTATTTCAGCACAAGTTTGCTGTACTCCAGATTTTTTAAATACTGAAGATATTTTCTTGAATTATAGTTAAGAAGACTCGATCAAGTCACTTTTCAAACAAAAAAACCAAATCAAAATCGGTTCATCTGTTTAGGAGCTAAAATGCCACAGACAGACACACAGACACTCAGATGTACATGTTAAATTTATAACACCCCTTCTTTTTGCGTCGGGGGTTAAAAACAGACCTCAATGCACTGAAATAATGCCACTAAAATCCATTAGCCTTTTCTCCTCTGTAGAGTATTTGTTTATTTTTTACGGCAGTATCCCATTTAAAATATTAATATATAGAGCAAAGAATTTATGTGGGAGAGCCATGCTTCGGCACGTATGGACCGGCTCGACTACGCTCGTAACCACGGCCTCACAGAAAACCGGCCGTGAAGCAATGCTTACATTACATTTCGCCGCGTGAGTAAGGTTACCGGAGGCCCTAACCCTTTCCTCTCCCTTATTCCCGTCCTTTCCCTCTCCCCCCTCTTCCCACTCTTCCCCCCCTCCCCCTCTTCTCCTACTCCCACCTTAAAGGGTGACTACGCACTTGTGACTCTCGAGTTGCAGGTGCCCATGGGCGGCGGTAGTCATTTACCATCAGGTGACCCGTCTGCTCATTTCCTATTCCATAAAAAAAAATAAAGAGCATTTCGTAGATCAACATATTGCAAGTTGTTAACAGGTTCCGATAACCATTTACCATTAACCGGATTGTGTCCTTATTTGCCACCTTATGACTAAAAATTACAGTCAAAAATTGAAATAAAAATAGGCTAATGAAATTATCATTATGTTTATAAAACCTGTGTCCGACGGTTTCATCAACTTTAAATTAAAATTATAATTACCCCGATGGCGGAGCGGTTTAACTGGACACCTCATCAACTGGCACTACCTCAAGCAGGTTCGATCGAGATAATTGTACGAGAACGGTACGGAGAACGGAGTACGGAACGCAATAAATGTATTGAGTATTGAGTATTGAGTATTGAGTAATTTTTCTAAATCTCGATGTTGTCTAAAGACTCTCAAATGAAAACTCAGCAGGTTGGTTATGGTTATCACATCGCTACGATCGTAGCTTGATAGTCTATAGTTTTTTTTAGACTGTGGAAATATCAACGGGTCATCACCATAACCAAGGTTTTCTTTCGTGTGCCATGTTGCAGCTATAAATATAAGTCTCTAGCCCCTGGGAACAGAAGCTGGAACTTTACTTATCGTTCTTGAACTTGCTCGCAGTAGAGACTTGCACTGTCTGTGTTGTAGCATTTAACCTACTTCAATAAACGGACGATTACTTGTTCGTGGGAGACCCATGCTTTGGCACGTATGGGCCGGCTCGACCGGAGTATACCATAGACCATAGCACGCCCTCACAGAAAACCGGGAGTGAAGCAATGTTTGCATTTCTTTTTGCCGCGTGAGTGAGGTTACCGGAGGCCCTCTTCCCCTACTACCTTAAAGGGCGGCAACGCACTTGTGACTCTTGAGTTACAGGTGCCCGTGGGCGGCGGTAGTCATTTACCATCAGATGACGTCTTCTCGTTTGCCCCCTATACCATAAAAAGAAAAATTTATCTAACGTATTATTTAAATCATACAGGTATATATTTGTATACTGAAACAGACCTGTCGTAACGAACAAATCTTTCTGTAAAGTTATCATAATCGCCCAACTATAGGATTTACCATAAATTAATACACACACAGATCTCTAACATCAAGCGTTTATCTTCCAAACAATTAACTGGCTTACCTTGAAATGCTAATAGTCAATTACACTAGCTATAAGGACATAACTAATTTGAAGCCTCAGAATGCAATTGCAGTATAATCTCATAATAGGTTCTTCTCTGTAATTGAATACTATCTATTAGCAAATTATTGTATATGGACAGTATCAAATCTGACACAAAAGAAAGATCTTCCAACTTAGCTCGGTAATGCCAAGAAGTTATAAATACTAATATGTGAAAACTTACATTGCGTGATACAGGAATTACAGTAATTACTACGTAGTTCGGTTGCTCTTCGCTAGATGGCGCTAAAGTATGGTTTGTTCTATGTGGATGTCACTACACGGTTATCATCTTATTACAAATAAAAAGTTCGTGAAGATGTTTCTCAACCAATCACGTCTTAACCTATAATTTTCATAACACGTAGCACAGTAATTGTATTCTTGACTAACGAAATATATTCGGTATCATTATTGGTAGAAATTAAAACAATGAAAATTAACAAATTTACTCTGGAATTAATAGAAAACATTGAACTTTAAGACAAAACGATTCACATAAAACAATTGAACACTCAAGTTCGTATAAACAAACGCTCTAAAACGCATTCACAGAGAATCTATTCGGAATGTTTAAAGCCGAAATCCTCCAAAATTGTCACCATACCGGCTGGTCGTTACAGTAACCTATATTGAACGCCATACTGCCCCATAAAGAGTACAGATCCAGCCACCCATTACAATATAACATTAGCTGTATAGGCTCGGGCTTTTGGGGAGTTTATAGGGAATGTTTTGGACTCGATGTACGTGAAACATAAATTGAATAGTTTGAATGAAATCAGAGTGTGTTTTTCTGCCGGCACGGGTCTTGAATACAAATGTACCTTTATTTAGTTATATTTCTTTAATGTTTTTTTATTGTTTCATTCTTTAAATAAAAAGTCATTTTTAACATTTAAGAGATTCATAGAAGAATTCTTTTATTGTTTTAAAATGGTTAATATTAAAACTGTTTTACAAACTTTTTATTAACTTTGGCTAAATTTACCTTTGTGTAATTGATATAGAATCGATTTAGTTCAGTAAAAAGTTTCCAATAAAATTAGCAAGTAATCTTAAAAGTTGATCTTGAAAAAAAGTAAGGTTGTTCTATCAGGCACTCTGTGTGCTCCGTTGCCTCTTTTATAGTTTAAAAACTATAGTAAAAAAATATCAATCTGCTAGACACAGATCCTCCATACAATAAAAAAGGATGAAGGCCGTATATGACAACACTGGTGCCTTCATACTGTATGAATCATACACCAAAATAAAAAAAAAAACAAACGAAAATATGAAGTACGCATCATCTAACGAAGGTTACGAGAGTAACAAATGTTATGATCACAGTTGGATAAGCATCGCATTCGATTCCTGTTCCCGGCACTTTGCCAAACGGGTCAAGAGTAAAGTATATCGCTAGGTATGTAGTACATTTGTTCGTAGTTCGAGATCAAAACGAGACGAGGAAACAAAACTGGATACTGTATGAATCATATTACTTTATATTGAATATATAGTTACATGTTTTTAGGAGCTTGCTTTTCTGGTGCAATACATTTACTCTCACTATTTTCGTAATAATAAAAAAAAACAATGTTGGTTATTGACAATAACAACATCACTGATGACATTCGCGCTGTACTAAAACGCATTCTGACGACCCTTTGTTACATTATCTTTATTTTTAACTTTACGACTTGTATATCGCTAGTTTTTAATTAAGGCTTTTTAATTTAATGGAGCAAATCACGGGGTCCTATTGCCGGGGCCTCAGGTGTACCGTAGAAAGAAAATTCCTGTGAACCCTGGCCGGCTTTGACGACCCTATGTTCCAGTAAACTTACAACAGTATGCCTATAGTTGTTATATGTATAGGTAACTGGAACTCCATCGGTGGCTTCAGGAGAAATCTGATGTTCCTTACGTCCAATGTCTCTCATAGTACTCAAGAATAGTACTAATTTAATTATTACTAGCGATTTGTGCCGGGTTAATCTCGAATAATGAACTTTTCAAATGATAAAAGATTGTTTTAATGAAGGGGTCGTTCTAGAGATAACTCGCCTCATACACATTCATTTACAGACACAATTTTTTATTAAAAATTAGTGGCCGTTGGGTTCTTGCTATTGCATTACGAAGTTTAGTAAAAACAATTTAAGAACAGTAAAATATAGACTTAATAGTTTTGACATTTATTACTTATGACGTCAGTTAATTGACAGCATCGAGGGGTATTTAATTACAAATAGGTTCCATATATCCGTCCACCTAAAAATGCCATAGTTACTTTAGTACATTTTTTCCCTCAGAATATCCCAATACATTACGACTCAGAGCCAATACTTTTCTACAAATAAAATAATGAAACAAATAAATACAAACACATTCAGAAAGGGGGGGTGAAACCACTTAATATCCTAGCACACGCTAAAATATTCACAAGAAACCACAAAATTCAATTTGTAGTCAGAAACGCTCGTAGTCTAACTGAACAGAATGAGAACGCTTCTAGAGAATAAAAAAATAGGGGTAAAGTTGGGTGTTTTGTACGAGGAATTAAATACGGGAGGTTTTGGGGGGAGCAAGAAAAGTAGGAAGACGCCAGATGATTAATTATTAGTTTGTGTGTGTTCGAAGATAGCCCACCCATCGCAGCGCCTGTGTGTCCGATAGGGTGAGCGGGTGTGGGACTGAAGGGTGGCGCGATATATTTTTATTAATTACATTGATTCATTATGTGTGTTTAGGTCGCAAATAAATCTTGTGTGACGGGTAGTCTATCTTACTATTTATGACCATCTTAAAAGGTGTCATTAAAAGTATTTTAACATAGTATATTTACGATTTTAACATATTTCAAGAAAGGAGGACTTCCTAATTAAATTCCTTCTCAAACCAGAATTAACTGATTGTGTATGGAACTATTATTATTGTATGTGTTGGAACCTCATATTATGTCAAACCGGAGTATTGTTCTGTACAGACTGTAATGGTTTTGGTTATTGTACCTTACAGAGTACAAAAATAAAAGTTTAAAATATCCCCGACTCAAAAATTCCTTCGTAGATTAGAAAAGAGCTGATGATGTGCAAACGGTTGAACAGATTGTCTTGAACTATAGCTATAGAACACTCTAGATCAAGGTACCTTTCAAACGATAAAAAATCGGTTCATCCGTTAGGAGCTATATTACCACAGATAGACACATATACCTACACACGTTAAACTTATAACACCCCTATTTTTTCGTGGGGCGTTAAAAATAATACTAATTTAGGGCCATTAAAATTAATTATATATAGGAATACGAAAATTGTGGAGTCGGTGATACTTTTTTAAAAAGTAAATTTTGCTTATCTAAAACAATTACTTATAAACTTATACTTGTTGGTCTAGTGGCCCTGGTTCGATTCCCACCCAGGACCAATAATGGTGCGATGAGCATAATCATTTTGTTCTGTGTCTGGGTGTAATTTATCCATAATATGTATGTATTTAGAAATATATAAGTATATTTATCAGCAGTCTGGGTACCATAGTACAGGCTCTGCCGAGTTTGGGTTCAGACGGCCGTGTGTGAAATGTGTGAAATTATTATTATTATACCAGAAAAAAATATAAATATAATTATTATTATATTAAATAAAAAAAAACGTGGCAAATGATGATACTGGCGGCTACTGTCTCTAAGTACAGTTTGAATGCTACTACTAAAACTCATATGATCCACAAGATTAAAAAAACATCCACAGCATCTCTATAACAGCTGTTTAGATACGTTATTTCACCATGCGAAAACCATCCAATGTCCCTGTTCCTCCCCTAGACTGTGTTATTCAATTATTTACAACCTTCGAGCCCTTATAAACCCCGTGACCTTGTCCGGGAAGACAAGCTTTATTTGGTTGTGTTAGGTCAGTACCGCGACCTCCCTTTTTCGGCGAGACGTCCTTGATTTTACGATTACAAGGGCAATGCCTTTTGTTCTGGATTTCAATCCCTATTCGCAATCTTTCAGAAGAAAATAGACTTAATTTCTTACCGACGACGATCCGACGCAAAAGGAGCGGTGTTATAAGTTTCACGTGTCTGTGTGTCTATGTGTCTGTGTGTCTGTCTGTGGCATCGTAACTCCCAAACGTATGAACCGATTTGAGTGCGGTTTTTTTTGTTTGTAAGGTGACTTGCTCGAGAGTGTTCTTAGATATAATTCAAGAAAATCTGTTCAGCCGTTTGAAGATCATCAGCTCTTTTGTAATCGTTGAAGGGATTTTCGAGTCGGGGTATTAAAATTTTTAATTTATGGTTATATGATTAAAGATATTTGTAATGCATTTACTGTTTTCTTTATAATGTTGCT
The DNA here is from genome assembly GCA_963859945.1 of Euplagia quadripunctaria. Classification (NCBI taxonomy): domain Eukaryota; kingdom Metazoa; phylum Arthropoda; class Insecta; order Lepidoptera; family Erebidae; genus Euplagia; species Euplagia quadripunctaria. The sequence continues at coordinate 12,835,517 of OY982582.1, read as the reverse complement.
ATCGGTGTACGTCCAATATAATTGCTAACGTTACGTTTTTTTTTGGGATGATGTTTTGAAGTTACGCCGAAGACGAGCGAAGGAAAGCTGGATGGTGTGCTTACCCAGGAAAATGACGTATGATAGAGTAGAATGCTGGAAGAAAATATATTGGGCTGATTATTTTAACTTCTGCTATTTACGATAGTTTAACTTCCCATGGTCCTATTTACGAATATTTACGTATTCAAATTGATTTCTCTGGATAATTTAATTACTTCTATCACGAGTAGAGATTATAAAGGTGAAATTTTGTAACGATGGATGTATGTTTGTTACTCTTTCCCCCTCTTTCCCACCCTTTCCCCACTTCCATCTTAAAGGGGCGGCAACGCACTTGTGACTCTTGAGTTGCAGGTGCCCATAGGCGGCGGTAGGATCGCTTATTATCGCCATTAGGTGACCCGTCTGCTCGTCTGCCCCATTTACCATAAAAAATAATTGCTTTGTATTTTTTATTTTGTATTATATTTCATTTTTCAATTGTTAAATTTAAGATTTTCCCGTCGCATTAAGATCTTTCTTTCTTTCCTCTTCTTTCCAAATATAATAATTAAAGTACAGGTACAGTCGAGTTGGATCGTTTCTGATTCGAGATGCAATTTCTTTCGAATACTGTTTTCTATATTATAGAACGATAAGAACATCAGCAGTAGTTCGTCTTCGATTTGTAGCGAAAAATCCACTTGTAGAATCTGTTGTAGGTAACGAAATTGCATTAGAATTGCAAATAGTGACAGTTGAGAACATAAATCCTACTAATATTATAAATGTGAAAATTTGGATGGATGGATGGATGGATGTTTGTAATTAACAAAAATGAATATACCACAAAAACCATCAAGAGTTTATCAGTGGTTATCGGACACATCATCTCTGTTCATACATGGTTAGACACTGTTTTAGTAATTCTCTAATAAATGTTTGTCGAGTACAGCTTTACAATTTTTAGTATTAATCGCACTGCACGCCATCGGACGTTAAGCCATTCAATAATTTGGGCAGCAAATATTCCCACGTCCGAGTACCATAGACATTTGTATGTTTAGGCAACCTGTAAGTAGGAGTAGTAGTGTGTGCACAGTTTATAAAAAGTAGTTAAATTTCTAGCTTAGATTCTAATCTAGACCGAACCGACCTTCGGTAACAAGGTAAGTATGTACTAACAGATCGCTATTTCGTCCTCTATGCAAGGTAATATGATTAAACTAGCAGGGCCCCGCGGTTTTACCCGCGTAAGGCCCGATCCCGTGGGAATATTGGGATAAAAAATAGCCTATGCGTTAATCCAGGTCTCCAGCTATCTACATACCAAGTTTCATCGCAATCGGTTCAGTGGTTTTTGCGTGAAAGAGTAACAAACATCCATCCATCCATCCAAACTTTCACATTTATAATATTAGTATAGATAAGAAAGGAATAGTTTAAGACAGTTATTTTTCATTAGCTAAGCACTTACTGACCACCTTTGACCACCAGGTGTTTTCAGAACTAGTCACCCTATTTATTATTCTAGCATGTAGCAGGATAATTACTTACAAACTTATTAACATTTAAGTTATTGCCAAGTTTATGGAGTCCATTTCTTATCGTATGTCTATCAATTCTTTGTACATAGTAATTGCTACTAAGGTCAAAATTCCACATATAATATTTCGTGGGAGAAAAATGCTTTGGCACGTATGGTCCGGCTCGACCGGAGTGATACCACGGCCTCACAGAATACTGGCAGTGAAGTAATGATTGCATTGATTTTCGCCGCGTGAGTGAGGTTACCGGAGGCCCTAATCCTTCCCTCTTCCCCCCTGTCCCCCCTCTTACCCCACTCCCACCTTAAAGGGCGGCAACGCACTTGTGAGTCTTGAGAAATATAATTTAAACATTTGAAATATCTCCGACTCAAAAATTCCTTCAATGATTAGAAAAGAGCTGATGATATATATATGTATAGCTAAGAACACTCTCGATAAAGTCAGATTTCAAACAAAAAAAGTAAATCAATATAGGTATATTCGTTTAGAAGCTATGATGATACAGACAACCTTTTTGCACCGAGGGTTAAAACAAAACTTATGTAGCTGTCGCTCGTGTGTCACAAGTATGCGAAGATCAGCAACTTTTACCAGTGATACCTAGTGGTGGTGTGATTGTATGACAACCCCTTGCCATCAAACAGGTCGTGTGTTCATTTGTCATGTTAGTTTGTATAAGTCTACTAACTTCCAATATCTCTTCAATACTTTGAAATCAATACATCTACTTTAAAGTATTTTCCATTATGACCAAAGCGAAGGAATGCAATTAAGTTCCAATTTCGTGCGAATAAAGATTATGTATATTAAATAGCACATACATAGTAAATTCACTGAATCATTTTCTCTGTAGACGCAGTTCATTTCTTATAAGGGCTGGGCTGCAGCAAGCGACGGAAGACTTTATTTGAATTTGATGATTGGATGAAAAAATAAACAACGAAATTTATATATACATATATAGATATAATATAATTACGCTTTTTAAAACTTTCTGCCAGTCTTTTTACACGTGCAGTCTTTGGACCAGTTTTACGCAGAGGACATACAGAGATCTGCGTGTCCAATATAATAACGCGTTCAGGATACTGTTGGGGCTGTCGTGGCGTTGTAGTGCGTCCGGTATGTTTGCGGAGGCGCTCACAGACGACATTATAAGAAAGAGGACGGCATCCATGGTCGGCCGGTTGCGCACCGATCTATGAACTTCTTCAGGAGACTGTTAGTACGACTAAAAGTCTCCTGAAGGTGTTCATAGACCGGTGAGACTCCCCTTTGCTGCGCCACTGGGCAAAGATCCACACCAGCTAAGGACATAGCCTTATAAAAATAAAAATTATGTATTACTAACACTAGCCTTTAAGTTATTTTGTTTATACTAACCGTATAAACTCATGTCTGAAATAAAGGATTTGAATTTGCATATTATACTCGTAAATGCCAAAGTAATTCTCGTCTGTCTGTTACAACTTTACGCCTTAACTACTCAAACGATCAGCACGAAATTTTGCTTTGACATTGTCAGGTATACAGAAAAAAAAGTAAGTTTGACTCAAACAAAAACGCGAGCAAATCTAGTAATGTCATAAATAAGAAGATGTTAAGACGTTTGTTACGGTTGAGAAAGTTGTCAATCACACGTTGGATTTGTAAAACATGATGAGTAAAATTCAATCAAATCATCCATCGGAATAAATTTTAATATAGTTTAACTTTTATTTCGGTAACTTTTTATATTTGTAGTATGGACTGAATATTTGGTCAGTAATTGGTTGTTATTTCAACATTTAAATAGTATTTTTGTTATAAAATATATTCAAATGCAATGTTTGGTAATTCTCTTTGTTATGTGAGCACCAAAATGATCTTATTTTTTGGAACGAAGTTCCTTATGGGAGGGCGTTGTAGAGGGGTACCCTAGCCGGCAAAAAACGTCCGTAATGTTAAAAAAAAGCGTAAGATTTTTATGTGTAGTCTATGTATGATGGCTATACGGTGTCTAATGTATAGTCTACGTGATGACTGTTATTGTGAATTTGCGTGTGTGAGGTTATGTGTGTGCGTGTGTGTGATAATGTGTGTGAGGATGTGTGTGAGGATGTGTGTGAGGATGTGTGTGAGGATGTGTGTGAGGATGTGTGGGAGGACGTGTGTGAGGTTGTGTGGGAGGATGTGTGGGAGGATGTGTGTGAGGATGTGTGTGAGGATGTGTGGGAGGATGTGTGTGAGGATGTGTGTGAGGATATGTGTGAGGATGTGTGTGAGGATATGTGTGAGGATGTGTCTGAGGATGTGTGTGAGGATATGTGTGAGGATGTGTGGGAGGATGTGTGAGAGGATGTGTGGGAGGATGTGTAGGAGGATGTGTGGGAGGATGTGTGGGAGGGTGTGTGGGAGGATGTGTGTGAGGATGTGTGTGAGGATGTGTGTGAGGATGTGTGGGAGGATGTGTGTGAGGATGTGTGTGAGGATGTGTGGGAGGATGTGTGGGAGGATGTGTGTGAGGATGTGAATGAGTATATGGTATAGTATCATCATGTTTAAGCTTTTTGGATCGAAGTTCCTTATGGCACGTTACACTTCAAACAATAAGCGGATGGGGAAAAATGTGTTAGCGCAACGAAAAATGCTGACCGCGAGTTAATTTATTTTATTTACGCTATCTGTGGATTCCGCGCGATACTACTGTTGTATACTAATTATCCATATATTAGTTCGAGCAATATTGACTAAATTTTGATACATTTTATTCAATCCATTAAATATATTTTATAGCGAAAGGAACTTCGTTCCAACCGGGTGTCCGAAGAAACCTCACGCGTTTTTTTGTAATTCTAGACCTAGACACTAGGATTTACCAATAATTGAATTTATTTTTAACCCGTTGCGTGTTTCGTGAACATACGTATGTGCATCGATTGCAGGTGCACCACGTGTCACGTGTACATAGGGTGTACAAATTAACTTTGTGACGATTTATGAAGGTATTTCTAACTGAAATATTTTTTTATATAATGGTGGTATACTTGTCTACGCATTTTAACTTTTTTTTTTAATGGTACCCTTGAAATAAATATGAAATAAAATGATTTGTTGATTTTTCAACAGTCCGCCATTTTTGCGTCGTCAGCTAAAATTTTGTGTAGTTTGAAAAGTATTTTAAATCACGAAACGGTTAGTGTTTTTACTTTATTCTTATATCTAATTACTGATAAATATATGAAGAATAATTGTAAAACTACATAATTATGTATAATTACAAATAACAAGCAAAAAAAACTGATATACTTTTGAAAACAAAAAAAAAACTTCTTCAAGCGCGAATATTTTTACTGTTTTATATTGGAAAATAAAATCAAAAGTATCTAAAATATATATAAGTTTTTTGGTAATGTATATACAAATATATTTTCATAAGTAGTTAAATGTGTGTACGCTTATATAAATCGTAATTTTGTTTCCAATATCATGTTCTTCAAATTTCGGCGGTCGAGGTGCCGGCGGCGGGACGCCATTATGTGACGTCACATAAGTACAGTCATTTACAGTTTACTTTTGAAATTACTATGCAATATTGCACGCAATAGCGTCTTATTATATGTCTTAATTTATATGACTATTAGTATAATAGTAATAATTATGTCAAATAATACATTTAACATGGTTTAATGTTCCGAAACAAAAGAAATAATTTTTACGGAATATTATGTTGATTATGTTATAATATATATCTATCCTAATATTATAAAGCCAATGAGTTTGTTTGTTTGGTAGAACGCGCTAATATCAGGAATTACTCGTTCTAATTGAAAAATTATTTTAATATTGGATAGCCGATTTATCGAGGATCGCTATTTATCACCAATAAGAGCGGAGCATCAATGAAAAATATTGCAAAAATGGGGAAAATTTACAATCGCAGACGAAGTTGCGCGGGACAGCTAGTTAAGTATAATATATAGATTTTACAAAACTAAACTTTAGGGCTAGTTCAATGCAATGGCGACCTTTATATTTAAAATCTCACTAGCAGTGCCACTACACAAGAATCATTAAAATGAAATAAAAATGCTTTTTTTTTTTATACCACATCGGTGGCAAACAAGCATACGGCCCGCCTGATGGTAAGCAGTTATCATAATCAATGTATTTGTTTATAAAAATTATACATATCATATATAATTTTCATTTGGATAATATGATAAAAACAACTTTTAACAATATTTACAGTAATTTATCATCAATACATATGATTACTTGTCCTGATTGACTGATTAATTAATGCAGAGTCTAAACCGTTACAAGTTACAAACTTGAAATTTTGGCCCTTGATGTTACTTTGATTGCACTTTTATGTTGTAAGCATCCACTAAGAAAGAATTTTTGAAAATTTTACCCCTAAGGGGGTAAGAAAAGAATGAACGGTTGTTTGGAAATCCGACCGTTTCATTTTTTTTTGTCTGGTGTCTCGTATTTCACACTCGTCTGTTAACTTTTCAGGTCGTCAGTCCACCTGGGAGGCGCGAGTGTCCTACCTTCCATTTACATATGCTTCTTTTCCGATCTATGGCTCTATGCCCAGTAGTTACCCTGCAATAGGCTGATTAATTGATATAACTTATTGATATAAATAGGAATACAGGAGGAAGGATATAAAGAAACATGTGATTGTGACTTGCATATAATTCGCAAGTAAAACAGACGGCGCCACCTATATTTTATATTTTAAAATAAAAAGAACTTCCGACTAACTGTGTTAGATTAATTACCCCAAAATATCAATTTTACGCATATTCCTTGTTTTGTACAAGGAATATGAGTAAATTTGTTATTTGGCTTACGAATTTAGTAGCTTTCTTTCAATATAAAATGAGCAGGTAAGTTTAACATGTATATAGTGTTGTTTATTTCATTATTATCATTTATTTTACTTGAGTTACATATCAGAAGAGTGTTTATTTAATAAAAAATCTAATTTTTTTATCTCGGGGTAAAAATACTTCCAAGTCGTTAAACTTAGATATTTGGCCTCCATACCACTGAAATTTGATACCAACACAAACATAGTCTTATTTAGCGAGTAGATTGCCATGTAATAACGTATCCTACTTTCTTTTTAATAACTATACTTAATACAGTACATAAAATAATACCCTTAAATATACATCTATGAACTAAATATAATATACGATTACGAAATGAACATTAATTAATCAAATGATTGGCGTCAGATGTGACAGATAATATCTATCACTATTGATGAAATTGAAAATTGTATGTTGTTTGATTTTGTTTGAAGAGCCCACATTTTATTTCTTCTTTACTCCCTGTTCCCGCCTCTTCAGCTTTCATTGAACGTTTTGATAATTAATCTGAAGCGGCATAAAAAGAGAAACAGATTGTCTATAATTTTGATAAAAAACGAATTGCTATTTTATATTATTTCTATTTTAAAACCAGTTATGAAATCCAGTAATACATCAAAATATTAACATGACGTGCTAGAAGTTACTTCAATCAAAAATATTATTTAATACAATGTAAATGTACAGGGCAAATACATTTAAAAAAAAAATAAAGTGACGAAATTGATTGTGTAAAAATGAACTAATAAATACCTAATGCATTATATACTAACACATTTTTTGGTTTTTATTTGTCTAATGCTTTTAAAACAAATCGCAGACATACAAACATAAATACATAAGTACAAATCGAATAGATAACCTCCTTTTCTGAAGTCAGTTAAAAAAAAGACAGACATACAACCATACACACATAGATACAGATCGAATACAGAACCACCAAATCGGTTAAAAAGTACTTTATTTTCTCCTAAACCTTAGTAGCGGGACGAGGATTTGGTAGTGTGGACATTAGGTACTTGGAACTACCACATAAAGTCTGTCATACCAATCGCTGTCTTATAAAAAAATGCGATTATGTTCCTTAAGATTAGAAGAGAAGGGTTCAATGTACCTATATATGCAAGTATTTCTTCCAACACATGAAATTAACATGTGACAGTTTGAATTCGTTATGTTTGCAGGGAAAAAAACTTCGAAGTGTTTTGAATCCTGAATTTTAAATCAGCGCTCGAATGAAATCACTAATTTTCTTACGTAGGTACTTAATATTTATAACTCGTTGGATCACACTCGCATCACACTCGAATCACACTGCAGGTACTTAAGGTTAACGTCAGCGTAAGCGCTCGGACTGCATGCATTTCACTGATTAGACAATATATGTATAAAAACATACAGTTGTATAGGTGGGTAAGAACAAACAAAAATAAACATAAAACCATACGCTAAATTTTCAGGTGGCACAAACATAAATATGAACATTTAAAAAATATTTAGGTAGATCGTGTGCTTATTTGTTTAGAAGTGTAAAAAAGTATATGTATACCTCTATATAACTTGGTAACTTAACAGCAACTCATTAATGTTCATAGGCCACACTAACTGCTTAGCATCAGGTTGACGGTGTTTTTGTTTGCCTTATTAGTATCAAAACCAGAATAATTATGTTACTAAATTTAACATTTTAATTTTTTTTTATATTACATATAATACATACATGTATAAAAAAGTACATATCTATTTTAAAAATATACTCCGTACTATAATCATATTATTATATCATAATAATATTATTGTTCGCTGTAAGAACACACATTTATTACACACAGTAAATAAAAACTTCTCTGAACGCTCTTGAAATAGTAACCTTAAACCATACGAACTTCAATACCACAAGTCTTTTTATGGTCACCTGTACTTTGGTGTGCACCTACGTCACAGGATTGGCCGTTTGGCGCGAATTTGTAACCAAGGTCATAAGTCGCGTCGCCTCGGTAAATAATGGCGGACCGAATTTTCGATCGCGATGTTTTTTTGTTTTATTTGTGTAAACAATGAGTTTGAAAGTTAAGCAGTGATCGTTGTGTATGTGTTTACATGTAATCTAAGAAGTTATGGTGGTATTAGAGTGAATGTGATATTAGTTTGGTTTTTATAAGTGAAAATATTGGTGGTGTTAGCTGAAAAAAGTTAAAAATAAAATATATTGGATTGTTTCGCCAACTGGTATGTAATTATAATTGTTATAAATATATAATTCTAGTAGCCCATGTAACTGGGATTAAAATGAGATATGGTGTATTTCGCTAACATAATGCAATAATACGTAATCATTGTTTTTTTGAAGTGTTATGCCGTTAAAAGTCGTTATCGCGAATTTCAAATCATTTTACGTATTTTGCCTAAAAATCACGCGAACACGTAAAAGGTTAAGCAGGCCCACTAACTAATATTCTTGGTTTATTTTATACCCACCACACGACCTGCCTAGGAGGTCCAGGGAGGTCAGAGGTTGAAGGAGGAGGACCTAGTTGGTGAGGAGGATCCTATAAAGATCTATGTCATGACTATTTTGTTCATATTTTTTTTCTGTCCTGCGCTTTACTTATCTTTGAAGGAATAAATGAAACGCTGGTCACGTAATGGATAAAGCATCTTACTTGCGATTTGAGTGGTTGGGGATTTGAAACCCATCCGATGTAAACCCACTTCTAGCACAAATATTTAGCTTAATTGAAGGGGTTGCCAAAATTACTAGTACCTATCGTGCAAATAGTCGTTCAAAAAAAATACCTATCTATTCTAATATAAAGATGAAAAGTTTGTTTGGTTGAACGCTTTAATCTCAGGAACTATTGGATCTAATTGAAAAAATATTTTAATGTTGGATAGCCTATTTATCGAGGAAGGCTAGGTATAGGTAGGGCTGCCATCCGTCCGGGTTTCCCCGGATTTGTCCTAGTTTAGAGGCCGTCCGGCGAGCGTCCGGGTGGAGTTTTCAAAAAGTGTCCGCGTAAAACCACTCTGTGCCAGGGAACAATTATAATTGTTAGATAAACCGTTAACAAGCTAAAAATTTAAATGGAATCGGCGTTTTTTTTAAGCTGTCCGGAAAAGAATCTCGATTTCACCCATGTGTCCGGATTTTTTTAAGTTTTTGTCCGGAGTCGGCAATTTAAGTGATTGCAGGCCTAGGTATAGGTTATATAACATCACACTACAACCAATAGGAACGGAGCATCAACGAAAAATGTTGCAGAAACGGGGAAAATTTACAAACGCGGACGAAGTTGCGCGTTTCAGCTAGTTAATAATATCTGTGGTGAATGAGACTTTTATGCAACATCAGAAAATTGGTATTGAATTATCAGCCAATGATAGAACATCATACAACTTTCTGCATACTATAAATTGTATCTAATATAAAAATATTGAACCAAGTGTGCCCCCACCCTAAGTCTCCCGGTCCCAACATTTTTGTCTTTTCCACGGCTTCAATTTAAAATTTTATTTCCCCGCTTGACCCAAAGGGGAAGGTGGGGAGAAACTGGGGGAGAGCAGGGGCCAGAAGACACTCATTATGACCAATTTCACCCGCCTGTTTTTCCTACCATTGTTGCAGTACTGATGGCTCATTTCTACCCTTTATTTCAAGTTTTTGTTAAGATTTTTTCGCTCTGCGGAAAGAAAACTTGAAGGTTATTTTTTTCCCATCGTCCCCGTGACAATTAAGTACTAAGAAATGGGTCGTTGTTCCATGACATTTTTTGTTTACTTAATTTTTATTGCGTCTATATAATTAGCAGTTTATGTGATAACTAGCCTTCAAAACTTTCTATTGAAGTTAATAGTACACAACTTTGAAAAGGTTTGTAATAATAATATAACTGTCATCCCACTATTCAATGTTCTTTAACAGCTCTATAAACCCTATACAGCTATAAAGACCCTACCCGTACACAAAAAAAGCAAGATACCACGGCCTCACAGAAAACCGGCAGTGAAGCAATACAAGCATTGCTTTTCGCCGAGTGAGTTAAGTAACCGGAGGTCCTAACCCTTCCCTCTTCCTCTCTCCCCTCATGGTTCACTATTTCCCCTTCCTCTATTCCCACCTTAAAGGCCGGCAAAGCACTTGTGACTCTTGAGTTGGGCGGCGGTAGTCATTTACCATGAAGTGAATCGTCTGCTCAAAAAAAAAAAAAAGATTAACCATAATTTTACTTTTGCATACTTCGAGATTTCTTCATATTACACGTTCCTAAACATAAAACGTTTCTAGACGAAAGTTTTTATATTGAAGACTATATATATGAGAAGGTGAACGCAACAGGCTTCTGCGGAAGGCGCCTGTCTATGGTAAACAAAGACTCGCTGTACTTGTAGAAAATATAGCTTGACAATTTGTGTACGTAGGTCTGTATAAATAGGCCATTTAATTATTTGATATCAATAATTATAATTATTTAAAAAAAAAGTGTGTGTGTACTTATGTACGCACGTAAGAAGTTATACTTTTATCTGGTTAAATAAAGTTTATTTAAAAATCATAATAAATAATACATACAATTACAGTCAACTAACCTCAAATTCTACAAACGTACTCAAAGAAATATGTAAAAACCATTTTTATCTCTTATATTCACAGTAAATAATCATAAATAATACATACCGTCAACTAGCCTCAAATTCTACAAACGTACTCAAAGTAATATGTAAAAACCATTTTTATCTCTTATATTCACAGTAAATTATCATAAATAATACATACCGTCAACTAGCCTCAAATTCTACAAACGTACTAAAAGTAATATGTAAAAAACCATTTTTATCCCTATCGTGAAGTTGGTACCTTTTTTTGAAAAACTAAAATGTTGACCAGCTAACTTCAGTGTTGGTTTCTCGTGACAGTCGTAAAAATTTACTCTCATCATTTTTCCATAACACGCCAAAAGAAGTATAAATTAAAAAAAAAACGACCGATGTTAATGCCTCTAAATGATGTCACTAGCCACTTTTATAAGCTGTTTACAATTTACGAAGATATCTCATACTCACGAAATATGTAAAGAAATTGAGAACCTATCTTATTTTTGGCAGTGCGTTAATTACCGTGAAATATGATTGGTTGGTTAAATTCATGATTTTTTGTTTAAATCATCATAAAACTGGTCGTTTTACGTTTGGTTAAGAAACGGAAACATTCAGCACATCAGGAGTATAACAAACGCGTGGCGACACTACAATATTAAATTCGGTGTGTAATTATTGGCAAGAAAAAAAGACAGTTCTCCATTGAGAGTACAGGCTCTTTGAAATCTTTTCATAAAGCATTAGAATACCCCAAAGCTATTAAAACCGCCATCTCAGGTACGAAGGAAACACTTTCTTCGTCTATCAGCTACGGTTTAAGCTTGACTTCTACTTTACCCTATCGTTCCAACAAAAGAGCTCTAATAGGTACTCAAAGCAGCGTGACCATGATCGGTGCAATTCGATCGAAACGTCGGGTAAGCAAAATGGTATTGTACCTTATAAATATTATCGCAATTAAATCCCGAGTTACACGTCTAAAAAGCAGACAAGGTTCAAAAATACTGATTGCTATGACGTACTTATATATTTTTTGTTGTTCAAGTGCCTTATACAAGACATATTTCCCTTATAAAGTAATGTAAAAGTAACAAGCTTAAAATGAAATGTTCCTAGAAAACAACGTCTATTTTTTAAATAAAAACAAGCCATTTTGATTAAAAAATGTATTCCCTAGAGTTCTAGACAAGCATTAACATAAAATGCAGCCAGACTCATCTAAAAATTACCGAAAAAAATTGACGAAGGGGTGGGTACTACCCTCACCCTGGCCAATTTAATGTGCACCGCTGTATTGATTCCCCGGCATTCTTTCACACAGGCGCGGAGGAGCCACCCCCACTCGCCACCCCTTGCTTCCGACACCCCCACGAACTTGGGATAAACTCGGATAAGACTTTTCGGGACATGGTCACTACGTGTAGATTTTTGAGATGTTCATACATATTTGTGTATTGAATTCGAATAGTACACAGAATTGAACAGCGTAGTCTAGTTCAGGAAATCGAAATTCGAATGTTTCATTTATTCAAAATGGTCTTATCTACACTCTTGTTTTATGGTTTTACTTTTTTAAATTGTTAGCGAAGAATTTTTTCGAATTTCGACCTGCTTACAATCACCTATTTTCAGTTTTTTTTAATAATTTAAATTAGGAATGTGTTTTTCAACGTCGTCATTAACTGTTCTTCATTACTTATTAAAAAAAGAACTAATCATATTACATTCTAAAACAGAATGAGCACTTTAATTTCATTGCGGGGTATATATATATATGAACAGAGTTAGCAATGTCACCAAATAAATCTATTCGGCGAATGCAACAGGTCTCGACGAACAGCCTACTGTAAACTTCTACTTATTGCCGAGTCTTGCAAACTGTTGTACATGAAGGTCTTGAACTTTGTAATTGGCTTTGATGAAGAGTAAGATTTTGATATCTAGAACTTAGGATTACATTTACAGTGATAGATAATCAAAATAAGAATGTATGTTAGACGTACTTTTTCACTGTTTTCTTTTTAATTAAAAAGTAAAAAAAGAGCGATTTACAGAATTTTATGATTTATTTATGATTATCTATAAAAATATTACTCTAGAATCCGTTAGTCTGTACTCTAAGTAGCAGAATTAAAACACATTATGTAACAATAGGTAGGTACACTAATTCATATTTGCATTCAAGCAACGTAAATCTCACTTTTGAAGCAAGCGTCTATAAAATAAAATTCACACCGCACAAACCAAGCGTTCCAAATTCTAATAAAAAATATGAGCGTAAGCCTTTCCCGGGTTCATGATAAACTCGTATCAAACGGCGGCCAAAACTAGCGATCAACAAAAACAAAAGCGTTGCGCAACAGGTACAGCCAACTATGTACAGCCTAACAAACTTCTATAGAAGACCACTCCAAAGTTTTCGGTAGGACAAACTCACTATTCTGTATTTATACACTCTGTGGAAAGGTCGAAAGTTGACACAGAAACACACTACTTTATATAGCTGAACCATTTCACACAGGCTAAACAAACTCCATACGAAATAGTTATAAAATCAACAGTATAAAAATCCCACTTTTGAATAAATCTTATTCTGTAACAAATTCCAAACTTACTATAGAAGGAGTAAAGGCAATACGGACTGGGTAGTTAACTAGCAGTTGGCAAATGTTTATGCGCTCTCCAAGTTATACTGTGACAACGAAAGCATTCCATACATTCGAAATTTAAATTCAAACAGGTGTATTTGGTGGCGAGATTTGAATTTAAAATAGAAATTCATCGTATGGATTTATAAACTAAGAATTTTTTTAAATGAATTTTATTCTTGTTTTTTTTTCTTGGTTTGTATAAGTAGGCCACATCCTATTAGTATCTAGGTCCCTTTCTAACCAATATCTATACAGGGACTTGTATCATTCCATTATCATAAATAATTATTTTTTATCAGTCTGAACAACAATGAGTCAATGTTTTGATACAGGTAAGGGTTTTATTTCTTATTACGTCATCACTTTTATTAGTATCTTCTTAATTTCCGTTAACCCGTCCAATAGCGGGCGGTTAACACTGGCGCGACCAAACTTCCCGCCTATTGAATTTTCGCCTACAAAGGAAAGTTTTCAGGAAATGTACCGGGTTACCGGCTACACTCCGGTTTTATATTTTAGTTTCACTTTACGAAAATGTTAAACGGATAGCGTGTTGAGTTAAAGTTGCCCTTTAGCCATGGAAGCAGTGAATCAGTATCGTTTCGTTTTGTTTTTAAATCTGTTGTAAATTTTAATTAATTTAATAAATAGTAATAAAATCTTGCGCTACAGGCCACCAACGAAAACCGTTGGAAACTAATTAAAAACATCAATTCCCCGCGCCACGGTACGGGGGAATATTTCAAACGCACGCACACACACACACCCCCCACCCCCATGCACACACACTCTGATACACACACTTGCAAGACGCACACAACAGTTAAAAATAAGTCCCGGGCCATATCCGCGTGAGAGAATGGTCCCGCTACTACCCTGCAATAGAATACGGTATCTAATACTGATAGGGTGGTTATTTACTAGGGGTTGACTTGCAAACGATTTTTTTATAATAAGGGGTTACATACGGTGAATATAACAAACATTATTATTCATTATTCGATAACGCTGTAATAAATCATAACTCTTGAAAATGAAACGGCAAAGTAATCGTTTAGGCTCAATTAAAAAAAACGAAACAAAAATAATTCACTTGTTCCACTCTCCCAATTTAGCGTAAAATCTTAGTATTATCTGAAAAGAGAAAGACATATCCGGAATTATGTCACGAAAATTCAATTTTCAACAGAAAGCGATAGCCAGTTATCGCGTGTTTCATTTCAACAGTTGCCCAGTTCTAGAAGTTATCCGCGGGGAGACGGGGATAGCAGTGCGTCTTAAGGCCGAGCAGGACGGAGCTCAAACCGAGTTATCGTAAATTGATCTGGGCCGGGGTGGCGGGTGGCGCGGCCCCAAATTTGACAGCCATGGAAATTGGCGGGAAACATTATTGGTCGTCGATTCGGTTTTTTTTATGTTCGAATTTTGAATTGTGGGCTCGGAATTGTTAACTGGTTAGATCACCAACTTTATAGCTTGATTCTAAGCTGTTTCGTATGTAGTGTCTAGTGAAACTCAAAGTGTATCAAATCTTAGGAATTCATTACAATTATATTTGTAATTAGTTTTAGACGTCTGTTGGCAAGATGTTATACGGATAGTAGGTATGGGTACATAGAAGAAGTAGGTACCTTTCTTCTTTCATTATCACTTATGAGTGACATTTGAATATTTTGTCCGTACTGTGTAGGTAAGTGGGGTACAAAATGTATGAGCTTCATGCACAAGCCAAAATTCATGACTAATATTTGAATTGCCAATCGCCTACGCGCACTTCGTTATGCGAAATTAGGAATTACAATTTATGTGAATTGAGAATCAGCGCATAACTCGCAACTGGGGCATGTAGGTCAGGGATGCAGAATGGAGATTTTATATTTATTTTCGCAATTTATTATTATTTTATCGTGACTAGAACGACAACGGTCCTCGATGCGGACGACCTATAACAATGTTTGGTTTTAGCGAAATACCTTTTCGTGTCTTAGATGATCCTCGGTCACGTATAAGCGGACTCATAAAAGCTTGCACACACCAACATCTTAATAACAGAATCGGAACGCTTCGAGCGATTTTTAAAATAAGAATATCATAACTGGCCGCCGAGGGGCCCCGGGGGAGGCGGGGACGGTGGATTTCGGAAGAACGTTCGCACCCCCCTCAAGTTTTTAAAATAAGAAAATTTCGGTGGAGCGTGATATTTTTAAAATAAGAACCTCTTTCGTGGCATATTCCGTGGAGAGAGATTTTAAAATAAGAATAGTTTCGCGATACCCCCCGGCCCCGGCCCCTTCGTCTGGAGTTTGAAATAAGAATTTGGGGGGCCAGATTCGGGTGGGTCGGGCATATTCGGTGGGTGTCGGGTGTTCTTGATGAGGATCGGAGGTTTTTCGTAGAATTTCGTTAGCTCCTTTCGGGGCCGTTGACCGGCGGAGTCGATACTTCGATGAATGTTATAGTAATTGGATCGAGTTCAGTGTTTTTATTTTGTTAGAGACGCCGTCTACTTTGATATTCGAAGATAGCTTGGCTCGTTCAGGAAATAGGAGTTAATGAAATTTCGGTTTGTGCACCGTCTCGTTGATCGCAGCGAACTAATTGAATTAAGTTTTGATTTACACAAAAATGTACTCTTTTTTAAGGGAACTTATACAATTACAAGTATGTACACTTAGTTATAATTGTACCCCGATCTTTTAATATTAAATACTTCAATTTAAAATGCTGATATGGATTGTCCCATATCTCATGCTATCTCAAATGTATAAGATAATATAATATGTGAGTGTTTTAGAAGGTGCTGTATTTTTATGAATAGGAGCACTATGAACACGTGTGGGTGAACTCGGGCTTCAAATGAAGATATCTATGCAACTAAGTTAGAAAACAAAACTACGACTCCTCTAATGGCAAGCGGGTACCACAACTTGTGGCGTTGTCAAACCTATCTTTCCCCTCCATGGAGCTTGCTCCTAGTCACAGAAGATAGCACCATGATGGTAGCACTATCTAAGCACATTTTTCAGTAGGGTAAAGGTACTAGACCAGTTAGGCAGAAATCCGCTGTAAGCAACTCCTAAAGTACACTAAAAGTTATTTTCCTTCGGCAAAAAGTAGAATGATGCTCTAGTCACAAAGAAGTCAGAAGGCTTCTCCGAAAGCTGAGCAATCAAAAGTAGTGATTAGACTAGGTTTCATTTTCATAGCTTATATACCCGTAGTTGTCATTTCATTTGAAAATAATACGTGAATACGGAAAACTGTAATGTCGCTTGGAAGCCTTAGAAATGAGTTTAATTTTGATCATGTGATAGTTTCTTGATGCCAGTTTAACTCGATAGGTTGTCGCCATTTTTAACTCTAGTAGTTAAGCGATACGACTGACAGCATCGTTAGGAAATGTTTGAAAAGATAAAGTTAAAGATACTTTAAGCTTTAGAAATTATGTCAACTGTTACCTATTTATATTCTCATCATCACCGACGGGCCTGTTGGTCTAGTGGTTAGTGATGCTAACCTTGAACCAGAGGTTGTGGGTTCGGTTCCCACCCATTGTGTTACGAGTAGATCCGATCATTTATTTTGTATCTGGGTGTAATTTATTTATAATATGTATGTATTTATATAAGTATGTTTATCAGCAGCATGGTTACCATAGTACAGGCTCTGCCTAGTTTGGGATCAGACGGCCGTGTGTGATATGTGTCAAGTTATTATTTGTTTTCTATCTGGGTGTAATTTACCTATAATATGTACGTATATAGTAATTACAAGTATGTTTACTAGCAGTATGGTAACCATAGTACAGGCTCTGCCTAGTTTGGGATCAGACGGCCGTGTGTGATATGTGTCAAGTTATTATTTGTTTTCTATCTGGGTGTAATTTACCTATAATATGTACGTATATAGTAATTACAAGTATGTTTACTAGCAGTGTGGTTACCATAGTACAGGCTCTGCCTAGTTTGGGATGTGTCTCAAGTTATTATTATTATTACCTTCTTGCCCTTTTTCCACAATTTTCTTCTTCCACTCTATAATTCTAGATATATCCTCTTTCACGCATTCCATCCATGTTTTCTTTGGTCGTCCTCTACTCTTGTATTTTTTTTTTTTTTTTTTTTTTTTGTAACGAGGTGGAAGATCCTCATGGATGTCCTCCGCCCTTGGGGGGGGGCTGAAGGGGTCTGTCGGACTCTTACCGACTAAAAACCACCCCGGTGTTCCACTGCTTGCCCATGATCGGGGGAGCGAGAATCGCCATTGCATTCTTCCGCAACCCCCGACAGGCATTGACCCGTCTCACCCAAAACGGGTCCCGTCACCCGGTGCGACCGCCACCCCTCGGTCGCACTCCTCTGAGAAGCGCGCGCGGAACACTGCGCTCTGCCTCTCGGGCCTGTATCTGTTCGGACGACGACTTCCCCAAAAGTTCGTCGACCGCAGGCCGGTTCCTACGGTGGCCGGAGATCATTGAATGCCCTTCGGCGCCCGGTGCGTCTACTGCGGGCAGGGAGAGCTGTACTTCGCTCTCTCTCCCGTTCGGCCGCCTCCTTTGCGGACATCACCTCCTCGCAGAAGGCGGCGACGGCGTTCCATGCACTCTCGCTCCGGACCATGGACAGAACCACGACCGGCAACGAGAGACTACCCGCAGAACCAACTGCCGCGACGAGTTCACGACGCTGGCTAGCCCAGGCTGAGCATTCCGCCAGTGTGTGAAGCGCCGTGTCGTCGGGGCAGTCACCACAATGATGGCACCGTGACGTCGGTTCCCGGCCGATCCGACACAGGTACTTGCCGAAACAACCGTGTCCGGAAAGTACCTGCGTCATCCGGAAGGTGAGGGCTCCATGCCCTCTCTCCAGCCACTCTCGAAGGACGGGTCTTACCGCTGCTATAGCGGCGTGCCCTGCACTTGGTCGCGCAAGTCGCTGCTCCCATTCCGCCACCAAAATCTGGCGGAGCTCACCTCGGTGTGCCTCTATTTCTCGAGGTGCTGAGAGGTCACCCCGATCTAGCGCATCCTTGCGCCACCGATACTGTAACGCAAGGAGCACAGCGTCTAAATCCCAGGGCACGGATCCGGCAAATAAACTGGCCGCCTCAAAGGAGATCGTACGGTACCCCCTTATCATTCTGACGGCCATCGCGCGTTGCGGCCTTCGCAGAATCGCGATATTCCGGGCCGTCAGAGTGCCCGCCCACACTGGCGCCCCGTAGAGCGCCATAGACCGTACGATCCCCGTATACAACTTTCGGCAGGCTGTGTTGGGTCCCCCTAAGTTGGGCAAGAGCCGCGAGAGTGCCGCGGTGGCGCCCAACAGTCTGGGGGCTAGCTGCCGAAAGTGTGGCCCAAAATCCCATCGGCTATCGAGGACGAGCCCCAGGTACTTCATCGTACGCTCGATGCCGATGCGGATACCTCCCACCACGATATGGGACTACTCTTGTATCCGTCAACTTTCGTCAACTCAAACTTAAGTCCACATAAGTTGTTTTACTTAATAGCAATTAACCAGTCATACAATGCGAATCTTATCTAATAATAAGTAACATAGTGGTGGATACTAGATATGGCCTGGTGGTCGAACTTCGACCATAGGTTAATTAATGTTTTGTTTTATTTTATTTACCTATTTACAACGCTTTACTGTCATTGTATAGATCTTCCGTACCATGACCGGTCAATATACGGTTTCACTGGCAGATAGTTAATGTTACAAGGACTAATTTAGGCAACTTTTTTTTAAACATTTAAATATAAACGCGAGCGAAGCCGCCGGCACAGGAAATAAATATTAAGATCAAAAAATGTTGTAGTCAACTTAAAAAAAAAATGTTCTAATTTTAAATTTGATTTTGTTCCAGGGTTGACGCACGTGTGCCATGGCGGAGTGCTCGTTCGCGCGCTGCCAGCAGGAACGACGCGCGATTCGTAAGGAGCTGCAGCGCTGGACTAAAAACATGGTCTACATATTGGGTGAGTGTCAACCCTAGAATTATATTACTTATGTATTTATTTTATTACAGTTGTTATTGCGAGTTGCGTAACTTCATATAGAAATTAAATAATAATAAATATATTTCCATGAAAAGTTTAAAATAGAAATAGTACTTGCCTATTGCCTTGCCGTCTTATAACAAAAATTCTAATTGTAGCAAATGATGGTTTAAAGTTTTAAACTTTTAATTTCTTCTATAAGTCGAAATTTATACACAGATAATAACGAAGTATAGTCATTTATCTATTTTAATTTTAAATAAACGTGTTGTCGTTAAATTCCTACAGAGTGCAGTGTCAAGGGTCAAGAGCCCAATGCCGTACAATATAAACACAGTACCTACTACTTACCTGGTTAGGTAGGAAACCTTGATATACATAACTTAGTTTGTCGTACTTTTTAACCCCCGACGCAAAAAGAGGGATGTTATAAGTTTGAAGTCGACGTCTCTGTGTGTGTGTGTCTGTCTGTTGCATCGTAGCTCTCAAACAGATGAACCGATTTCAATTCGGTTTTTTTCATTTGAAAGCCAGTTTCCTTGCGGTGGTTTCTTAGCTATGTTTGGTTAATATCGGTCCAGCTGTGTAAGAATATCAGCTCTTTTCCAAAATGATGTAAGGCATTTTGTAATTGTTGAAGGAATTTTGGAGTCGGGGGTGTTTTAAATTTATAGTTATGTTAGAAAGGGGTTCATTGAACCAAAACTGTCAAAATTGTCATGTTAATTATGTTAGAAAGGGAATGAGCCTCAACATACGGCTCACGCTGGTTTGGGAATGAGGGCTTCCACAGTCATTGTAAACATTCCTGTTCGTTGGAAATAAATAAAAAAAACTTTGATCCAACAGGCACTAGCGTATCTAGTACTAGCTATCGCCTGTAGGATCGTAGTGCTATTACTCTTTTCAAAAGTAGAGTGGAGTAGAATAGAGTAGAGAACTCATTTAGGACGTTATTTGAGGGGGGAAAGGTACTAGGTATATGGGGAAAGGTAAAGATCAAGTATTGCGAGTTTTTATGAGCATCGATAACCACTTACCATCTCTTATACACAAAAATTAATGCTTGTTTGCTCGTATTTTAAGCGCTGTCATATGACAGCGTATCGGATCGGATGTATATACATCCGATCATCATTTTTACGTGGGAGAGCCATGCTTCGGCACGTTTGGGCCGGCTCGACTCCGCTCGATACCACAGCCTCACAGAAAACCGGCCGTGAAACAATGCTTGCATTGCTTTTCGCCGCGGGAGTGAGGTTACCGGAGACCCTAACCCTGCCCTCTCCCCTATTCCCGTCCTTCCCCTCTCCTCCCCTCTAATCCCCCTCTCCCGTCTTCCCGTTCTTTCCCTATTCCCACCTTAAAGGGCGGCAACGCACTTGTGACTCTTGAGTTATAGGTGCCCATGGGCGGCGGTAGTCATTTACCATCAGGTGATCCGTCTGCTCGTTTGCCCCCTATACCATAAAAAAAAAAAAACATAAAAATTTTCATACAAGTCGCCAGTGATACACCAAAAGACGTAGGGTACATTTTATCGAGAAAAACTGTACTGTTCACAAGGGCCAAGCCACGTTCAAAAGCTAGTAGCCTAACAAAAGGTTTTTTCTAACTGAAACAATATATATAGTAATATATAGACCTCCTCTAAAAAACGATAACTTTCAACAGTAAAAAGCAGTCCATACAAACATTTCGTTATTTACTTTCAAACTTCAAATGCCAATGCAGAGTTGTTTCGAAGTTTGAGGTACCAAAAATAAAATTTCCTGACAAATGTATTTTGTCTCATGCCCGCGTCATATATTAAATTTGATTTGAATTTAGAATGCTTTGTGGAATTTTTGTTTTTAAAATAAGAACATCGGATTATGAGTTTGGTGCACAGTTTAAACCACTCTGTAAGAATTGATTAATCCAAGTCACTTTAATAGCTTACATAAGTTGTTTCATGAAATAAGATAATTCATTTACATTATTTTTTAATGATAAAGTGGAAAGTAATCCTCACCTGATGGAAAGTTACGATGAAGACGAAGCTGGTACACGCCTATCCAAAAGAAACCGCACCTCATCTCATCATGTGTCAAGACCAAACTACAAGCATTTAGCAGTAGCTATTGCTTTAGTTTTCTTTGTGATATTTCTTCTTTTTGACGTGACAACGTCTTATAAATTGGTTTGCCGGGTGACACTTCAAGAAACTGCGTTACGCTCCGCTCACGTTATGCGCTCACAATGAGAGCGAGTGAGAGGCACGCGTCCCTTCCACTCGGGCATGGTTATTATTTTACCACTCAAAGTCGTTGTCACGTAAAACTTTCGCCCGTATACCGACTTTACAGGCAACCAATTTTTTTATCATAATAAAGCCTCAAAATATCCCCAGATGAGCCTTTGTCGCCATTCTCTTATTTTATATTATTAATTTCTATCAGGAAGACATAAAAACTACCACTTTTTGGAAAAAAAATACCGATTTTCCAACAATGTAGCAAGAAAAATGTGTTAGGCCTTCCAGTTGTGCGTAGTAAATGTAAAAAGAAACATATGCTCAAAAGATACTCAATAAATACTTCAAGAAGAGGTGTGTATAATTTTGGATACATATTCCTCCAGACACAGTGTGACACAAAGATGCACACACAGCGCCGAGGGTGTAGAACACATTCCCAATAAATTTCCCAACAGACCGGTAATTTTTTTTGCTCTGGTATTCACAGTTACACGTAATACATATGTGTGTGTGTGTACCTATGTCCAACTGTGTGCACTCTCTGAAATTTTGTGCAAGTTGTATGTATTCTGTTTGTTTGTTCGGGCCTTATTGCAATACTAGTTTAGTTTAGGATCCACAACTTTACTAAATATTTGAGTTGGAGGTTATGAGTGTGTACTTGCTACGTTTATTTGGCCGACAGGAAAGTAGAAGGCTCTATACATATACTACTGTTATATCGCATCGGCGAGATTCGCTGATTCGATTCCTGCTCGGTATAAATCCCACTAATATTATAAATGTGAAAGTTTGGATGGATGGATGGATGTTTGTTACTCTTTCACGCAAAAACCACTGAACCGATTGCGATGAAACTTGGTATGTAGATGACTGGAGACCTGGATTAACGCATACGCTACTTTTTATCCCGATATTCCCACGGGATCGGGACTTACGCGGGTGAAGCCGCGGGGCGCTGCTAGTATCTAAATATTTCGATGTTTACTTGTTTGCAATGCTTAGTTTATTAGGTCTAGATAGCGCTGTGTAAGTAAGTGTAAGTTCAAACATTAACAAAATTACAAAAAAAAACTATGTCAGTCGTAGGACTGCACGTCAGAAGTGAAAACACATACACACACGTATGTATATATACATATACGGGTACACACACCCATCCGTAATATACGTCATCTGAGCGTGGCGGTCACGCGAGTTCAGTGCTTTTTCCCCATACCAAAAGTGTCCAACGTGCCTACAGAAGTTTTCATTTCAAAAAATTATGCCTAATATTTTTTTGCGTACTTATAAACATACCACTAATTGTTGGCCTAGTGGCAACATCTATAGGGACACTAATCTAAGACTATGGTAGAAAATGCTAGTGATATTATATTTCGGCGCGTAAGAGATAAGACTAGTGCTCAGTACCTAATTCTACACGTGCGTATAGGAACTAAGTGCGGTGCAATGTGCCTTCTACATTGGTGCCAAGCGCTAGAGGAAGTGTACAGGCATTTACGTTTTGTTGTTGATAAGAAGAAGTTTGTTCGAAAAGGGGGAGAAAGGACTGGATTTTGGGGGAGTCATGGATGGTATATATGTGATGGATTTGGAAGTGATTTAAATTTGGTTTGTTAATAGAATATTTATGAATTTTATGTTTTTTTACGGATAAGAATGAGGGTTTGATGTGTGTTGATACTATTAAAAAAGAAATATGAGTAGTATGTAATTTGTATGTTTATTTTGTAATATTTATTGAACTATGTATGTAGCAAAACGCTACGTAGTTTCAGGTGAATAATAAGTGTTATCATTTATATATCGTATATATAAAAAGTATGACAAAAATTAAACAATATTATTAGTGATAGCGGTCGAGACCATTGTGGACGGGTGCATCGTCGACAGAAGCGCGCATGCGCCCTTCTGCCTCTCCGCCAAACAACCTGTTGCAACTGGGCCGGCGTGCACTAATGCAACTTCTCTCCCGCAATCACCAGCTAAATTATTCAATACTAAGTCTCTAACAACTGTTAACGTACCATAAACTTTAAAAGAACAATTCAATAATCGAACTCCAAGTGCATACAATATTAAAAATTAAAAAACGAACTGCCGAATCCCAAAATTTAAATTTAGAACGACCGTCTTGTAAGTGCGTCGCGTCTTGAGACTAAGACGTCGTAGTGAAGTGCTGTGTGAATTGATAAATCTATAGGTGCTTTTTATTAATGATAATATATTATTCAAGCGTTATATAGCTTGCCAGTTTAGTAAATAATATTGTTAATCGTGTAGAGTTTTAAAAAAATTGTAAAGTTCGTCGGAAAGTTCATCAAAGTCAATTTTGAACATTGAATTTCGGTTTCGGAATTCTAATTCGGTTGTGTGGAGTAATTGCAACGGCTGGCCAAAGTTTTGCGGCGTCTGAAAACGTGAAGTTGGCATTCGCAAGCAACAAGTGTTCGTCTGATGCCTTCCCCGGTAAATGTGCCACTGTTAAGAGTTTGCATGCCCGCTGTGCCGGGATTACGTTGCGTGCACTACCAGTCCCGTGAATTCGGGATTTTCGTTGTTCTTATTTGTTGATTTGCAGCTCGTGTTGATTGAAACAACACGGTGTATGTTCACGCTTTATCGTAGATTTTTGTAGCAGTTAAATGTTGCTTTTTTTTCGTTATTTTTTTTTTTTGCGTAAGAGGGTGGGGCGTTCTTTTGTTTTAGACGGCTGCCTACGTCACACGCCATCTTAGGTCGACAAAAAAGTGTCATGGCGTCTGGAACAGAAGTTTTTTGTTCTACTTTCCGAGATCCGTGTCTTTCGGTTACGTAATTATTTGAACGGTTTTCTTTTCTTTAAAATATATTTTGCTAGACAAGAGGTTTATTAAATGTCAACTGTGTATTTGTTAAGTTCTTGATGGCAATTAGAAGTACTTTTCGTTGTTTGAAATTTTCCTCGTGACGTGTAGGTCCTTGTATTAAACGTTATGTCTAAATAGGGATATAACAGCCAACTAGTTCGTGTCTATGATGGCGATACAACTTAATTACACGTTTTATATGTAGCTATGTTTACGGCTATTTATTGTTTCATTAAAAGACATGACCATCACGGTTCTATTAGGCAAAATATTTTTACGACAGTTTTCTATAAAATTTATAGCCTAATCTTCTGAAATATATTTTTTAAATGTTATTGAATTCCGTAAAGTTCCTAAAGCATGAGGTTTATGTAACGATCAGGCCACAATTAATTAATAATAGTTATTAATTATACTTTACCGAGAATTTTCCGCCTAGTTCGGAATACCCATTAAACAAATAACAAAAGCGCTGCCATATCTCGTAAATAATAATAATTACTTTGAGTTTTAAGCGTATAAAATATACCTACCTTGTCTACTAGTTAGTGATCCTGATTGCTGAGCCAGAGGGCGCGGGTTCGATTCCCACCCAGGACCAATAATTGTGGGATGAGCCAGCATGATCAATTGGTCTGTCTGTCTGGGTGTAATTTATCTAAAACTAGCAGCGCTCCGCGGTTCCACCCACGTAAGTCCCGGTCCCGTGGGAATATCGGGATAAAAATATAGCCTATGTGTTAATCCAGGTATCCAGCTATCTACATACCAAGTTTCATCGCAATAGGTTCAGTGGTTTTTGCGTGAAAGAGTAACAAACATCCATCCATTCATTCATCCAAACTTTCACATTTATAATATTAGTGTGATATGTATGTATTTAGAAATATACAGGCTCTGCCTAGTTTCGGATCAAACGGCCGATCGGCGATCACATTTATATAGAAGTAGTGCTGAAAGCTAAAATTTTTAAACAATACATCCTACAACTTTAAAAATTACGTGAAAACGGCTTAATGAAATTACACGCGTCCAGTATATGTAACTAAATGCGGCGGTAGCGTAATGGCTAAGGCGTCGGACTTGCGATCAAGTGGTTGCGGGTTCGAACACCACCCAGTGCACTACCGGCGTGAACCCACTCCTAACACAAGCGTTAAGCTTAGCTGGAGAGGTTAGCAAGAATACTAGTAATGTGTGACCCACGTTATTAACAGGTACTTATACTTTATAAAAAAAAAAAACTGTCATAGTAAGTAAGTGTATACAATGACAGCTCAAGTTATACTGGCCAATGAAAAAAACCATGGTCGAAATTCGACCACCACGCGATCTCTAGTAATACTAAATAATTGATTTATAACTTCTCATTCTTATTCTTATTAAATGTGTATTAAAAACCGGCCAAGTGCGAGTCGGACTCGTGCATAAAGGGTTCCGCACCATCGTACAAGCTTTAATACGTACCTACGTACTTTCTTATAATTTGTTGCTATAGCGGCAACAGAAATATACATTCTGTGAAAATTTCAACTGTCTACCTATTACGGTTCATGAGATACAGCCTGGTGACAGACAGATAGATGGACAGTGGAGTCTTAGTAATCCGGGCTCCGATTTGACCCTATGGGTAACCCTAAAAACTAGCTGTTCACAGCAGTTTCATCCGCGTTTATGGCCACTGCTTCACTCTAAACAGTCGTATCGTAGCTTATACGATTCCTCATGAAACTGGCTATCATATACAAAAAGAATTTTTCGAATCCGACTGGTAGTTCCAGAGATTAGTGCCTTTAAACTAACAAACAAACAAAAAAACTCATCAGCTGTATTATATTAGTATAGATACGTATTATTATCATTACGTCATCTCATTTTTGTTTTTAACTTTCATTTCGTTGGACAGATTTAGGTTGGGACTGACAACCACACGGTTCAGTTGTTAAAACACGTGGGTTTTGGCTGCTTGCGACAGACGTGGGTTCGAATTGAGGAAAAAGTATAATTTGTTTTTGAAAGATTGGCATGTTGACAATATATTAAATTGGAATGTTTTATTGTTATATAAACAGGATTTTTTTTATATCAATTTCTTTGAGACACGTTAGAACTAATTATGTATTTACGAAATATGTCACGAAAAGGTGTTACATACCTCTGAATTGCCTGACCGAAAATGTGCGGATGGATGAAGAACCTTTTACCTCACGATCTCGATGACGAAGAGCGTGCACCGCTGAGCCAGTCAGCCTGAGACCACGGCCAGTGCAACCTGGTCGAAACGTCAGGCAATTCAGAGGTTAACCGACATCTCTCAGAAATTCTGAGCTATCTCCTCCTTCAATCAATCAGCCCACTGCCGTCCACTGCTGGACATATGCCTCTCTCAATGTGCACCACAGCATCCGGTCATACGCCATCCTATCCATCACAGCTGCAGTTATTGCTTAATTTCTACGTAATAATGTTTGTACGAAGGGTTGATGGGATTATGCGCATTTACGAAGGGCCTTCAACGTCTTATCATCATTGAAACTACATTGCTAAAAATTAACTTTTAATAAAGTATCGCCAACTTTTTAATTTTTTTTTTATAAGCAGTACTAGCAACGTGGGTCACACATTACTAGTATTCTTGTTAACCTCTCCAGCTAAGCTAAATGCTTGTGTTAGGAGTGGGTTCACGTCGGTAGTGCATTGGGTGGGGTTCGAACCCGAAACCACTTGGTCGCAAGTCCGACGCCTAAGCCATTACGCTACCGCCGCTTATAAAATGATACATTTTAATAAGCTGTATCTTACTAATGTTATAGAGGCTAAAGTTTGTGTGAATGGATGGGTGGATGTTTGTTTGGTACTCTTTCACCCAAAACGGCTAAATGGATCTGGATCAAATTTGGCATAGAGATAGATTATAGTCTGGAAAAGTACATAGGTTACTTTTTATCCCAGAAAATGTACGGTTCTTGTGGAATATATTTCACCAAAATTTCGTGGGCGCATTCGCGTGCCACAGCTAGTCCTTCATCCATTCAAGTCGGGGGTACTTAAAAAACAATGTAACTCAGTGCCTATTGACCTATCATAGTGGTATAATTATCATATTTTCGTTATTACAATGTCCTTTTCTTGTGGTACAAAAACTGGTTCGCGAGAGCACGCAAAATAATTATCGCATAATCGCCTGCACTCCGCGAACTGCCTCCTTTTATCAACTTTACCCGCATTTTTGTACATAGAATCAGATTCACTAGATGTGACTCTCTTTTTAATGGTCATACATTGTTTTTAACATGAAAGCGATTAAATTCATCTTCATGTTAGACTAAGTTAATTTTATTTGCCACTTCATTTTTGTAAGAAAATATCTATCTAATTAAATTAGAAGAAAAGAAACAAAAAGCTTACATTCGCATTTATAATATTAGTTAGAATTAGTGTACTAAGTCCCTACTGGTGGGTAAAATTGCCAAGGCATCTGTTGCTATAAATCTTTCACTATCATCATAATCTAAGCCATATGTCGACGGAAAAACTGTCTTCTTCATCCCATATTTCAATTTAAAAAGAATTATTAACATCAGTTTACAAATTGCGAAGATATCGCGTAACATACCCAAAAAAAGAAAAAAAAATGTGAGCCGTCACGGGACGCCTGGCAGATGTGAAACATCGACATTATTCGGATCAAGTGGGAGAGAATTGCACAGTCGATTGCGCATGGCGACGCGTCGCCACGGCATGCGTCGTTTAATTGGGATAATGATGCAGTGTTGCTTCTCATTGAACAATTTCACGAAAATGATGTTTTGTGGAACCCTCGTAATTCCCAAAATAACGACAATATTTGACATAGACTAAAATGAAATTGAGAGGAAGTTAAACCCACCTCTCTTTAGCAGGTATTCTCTGCAACCAGTATTTTTTTGTGATGTACACTTCGGTAGATACTATTCAGCAAAAATTCAAAATCTGCGTATCTATGTATTTCTTAAAAACCCAAAGAACATACTGTTGCTCCAATGTCGATACTCCACATCATCTGTTTTATAATTTTCTTTAATTACTGTACCGTTTTGCCATTTTCTATATTTTAAACTTGGGCGCATCCAAAACCTTCTTCTTCTTTTAATTTTTTATATATTAAAATAATAGCTACAGCTGCGATGGCAATGTTAACGACTTCGTTGTTCATCGTAATCGATAACCAACCACAAAATGTGCACCTCACTAGCGTTCTATACGACTGTCACAACTGGATTGATGCTCGGCGGCTTTGTGCAAGTTTCTGCGGCACGTGTAAGCGGCACAGACGCCCGGGAAAAGCCGGCGGCACGTGTCGCTCGGCACAAACCGGCGGTCTGTGCCACCGGCGTTGTATGTAGGAGCCTTTAGATTTTAACAAATTTGAACATTTCGCAGGTAAATCAAAACCTATAAGGTACATCCCATTAACCTTGAATCATGAAATTTTGTTAGAAGCAAGGTCTGATAGCACAAGTAAAGGCAAAAATCCGAAAATTGTTAATTTGTTACATAAAAAAATAGTTTTTTGTTATTACAAACTTATATTTTGAGGTTGGATTGTTGACTTTGTCTTACATCGCAACCGTAAACATAAATTTGTCTTTCGAAAAAGACGGGCAAAAGTCTTCGAAAATTGTTTGCCGAGATGGACGTACTATCTACATACAAGTTTGTTTGCTAACGGAACCATCGGTTCGCGAATCAGACTCGCACTTGTCCACTTTTTTTTTAATAATTTTACATTTGAAAAAGCAACTTATTTTTGCGGTGACGGTTATTAATAAATTTAAAAAACGCAAAGAATTTTGGAAATGGCGCCGTACAGCCACAAATTGATTAGTGTAAAAAAATAGGCTGTATCACTCTGGATGATGTAATGATTCTAACGATACACGATAAATTATGGCGGAATAAAGAAACTCATTTACATACATACATGAACCCTGAAAACAATAGGTACACTCCTTTTTTGAGCAGTCGAGTAAAAATATCTTGAAACTTTAATCATTAAAATGAATAAAAACCTACTTAAAGACAGGTTGTTAGCAGAAGTCACCACAAAGAAGAAATAAAGAAGTCGTGCCGAAATAAATATTTTTCCTTTCTTTCTTCTTCTGTCAAATAGCAGGGGTACTTAAGCATGCCTTACAAACCGACCCCTATCATTAATATTCATTCATTGTTGACCCCCAATCACCTTTAATTTTTTGGTAAATTCTATTTTTTCATGGTTTAGGGGGCAACCGCGTAGACATGTCACCTGATGGTAATTACTACCGCCGCCCATGAGCATCTGAAATTTAAGAATCACAAGTGCGTTGCCGGCCTTTAAGGTGGGAGTAGGGAAAGGGTGGAAGAGCAGGAGAGGGGGGAGGGAAGTGTTAGGGCCTCCGGTAACCTCACTCACTCGGTGAAAGGCAATGCAACCATTGCTTCATTGTCGGTTTTCTGTGAGACCGTGGTATCACTCCGGTCGAGCCGGTCCATACGTACCGAAGCATGGCTCTCCCACGAGAATTCTCATAAAACTTTCAATAAATATTGTGCAATAACATCTCTATAGAATATGTTTATAACAAAAAAAACCCATGACGTCACTGTTGTTTCATGACGTCATATATTTTTGTTCTTACAATCGAGTTATTCTTTTAAAAGACCTCCATAAAAGCTTCCTTTGTGTTTGATCTATTTAGATCCATTGTGTATGTTTCATGGTAAATAATGGGGAATATATTGTTTAGTTTATTTCAAACAAGTTATAAATCATTAATTAAAACACGGAAAAATATATCAAGGGCTAGTTTACCTACCTACCTACAACCTTGGCTAAAAGTTATACTTAATGGTATAATTAATCGTGGGAGAGCCATGGCTCGGCACGCTCCGGCACGTATGGGCCGGCTCGACCGGAGTGATAACCACGGCCTCATAGAAAACCGGCAGTGAAGCAATGCTTGTATTGCTTCACTGCCTTGCCACCTTTACCCCAACTCCTACCTTAAAGGCCGGCAACGCACTTGTGACTCTAGAGTTGCAGGTGCCCATGGGCGACGGTAGTCAGGTGACGCTTCTGCTCGATTGCAACCTCATAAAAAATCATTTCTAAAAGTTGCAGTTCTACCCGTCGAGAACGATAGGTACTCTTATTCTAGATAAAAAGGTTCTTTTCTGTACCCCTGACGAGGGTGACGATGTTCGTCATGCTCCGCGCCTTTTCCTAACTAAGTTGGGGTCGGCTTTCAGTCTAACTTCGATATTTCACGTGGAGCGGCCAGTTTGTCGGACTTTTTAGGGCTCCAGCTACCCGTAACGAATGCTACACATTTTATGTTTTATGGCAACCGGAACTGATGGCTTAATGTGCTCTCCGAGGCACGGAGGGGTCTCAATGTGCTAAGAATGGTCACCCATCCAAAGACTGACCCTGTGTCCCTAAGAACACTTTTGCAAAATTTCGTAATGATCGGTTGAGTACTTAAGGCTTGAAAACTTAACAAAGAAACAAACTGACTGGCCTGTTGGTCTAGTGGTTAGCGAACCTGAATGTTAAGCCAGAGGTCGTGGATTCGATTCCCACCCTGCCGCCCAAGGGCACCTGCAACTCAAGAGTCACAAGTGTGTTGACGGCCTATAAGGTGGGAGTAGGGGAAGGGGAAGGATTAGGGCCTCCGGTAACCTCACTCACTCGGCGAAAAGCAATGTAGGCATTGCTTCACTGCCGGTTTTCTGTGAGGCCGTGGTATCACTCCGGTCGAGCCGGCCCATACGTGCCGAAGCATGGCTCTCCCACGATTGTATGTACATATATAAAAACCAACCTACTGAATGCGTCTTAAGCATGGCGCGTGAAACTTTAATTATTTACTTACCGGAAAGATTTCCGTCCTCACCTTTAGAATAGAATAAACTTTATTGTACACTAGTAAATATTGCTTAAAGTAAGTTTACAAAAATTGAAATGTACAAAGGGCGGCCTTATCGCTAAAAGCAATTTCTTCCAGGCAACCAGTGGCGTAACAAAAGGGTTTCAGAGCGGGCAAAATGTCAAAGACCCATGGCCTTAGGGGGCCCCCGGCCAAGACCCCAAAGCCCTAAGTGAACTTGTGCCCCATCCGATGAATTAGCCACGGACCTTAGATGGTATAGTTACGCCACTGCAGGCAACCTTGGGATGGAAAAATAATGACCAGAAACATAATAATCTAATTGGTAGTTTTGGTGTGGGAATCAAAACATGTTAGGCCTAAAACCAGTAAATGATACCTATAAACATATGTAACATAATTATTTCGGAACGAATTTAATTTCACTTACATTACGCGGAATTTCGTTCAGTATCTAATGGGGGGATGAGCATCTTTGTCACGATATTCTCTACTTACGTAATTGCTTAACACCAGGCTGTATGATTCTTTGCTTCCTTAATTAGTATAAAAATATTAATACATCTTATACTGCCATAACTTTAGCGTTTATTAAGTTATTGTATTTTCATCATTATTACAAAACGTGATTTGACAAAGGTGTAGTAAAAAAACCGACTTCAAAAAAAAAACTATTCCATAAAGGACATATGGTTTTCTCATGGATGCCATTGTCAGAACTGCACCAAATTATTATGAAAACACACGGAAAGCACCAGCTTTCAAATATAAAAAGAATCATCGAAATCGGTTCACCCAGTCGAAAGTTCTGAGGTAACAAATATAAAAAAAAATACAGTCGAATTGAGAACCTCCTCATTTTTTGAAGGCGGTTAAAAAATAATGGTTTAATATAGAGTCTCGTTTGTTCGTTCAAAAGATCGTTAAACTTTAAATGATTAGGTATATATTATTACATATCATTGTTAGTTTACAATACAGTTCGTTATAAAATTATTACCTATTATTATTAAAATAGATTAGTATAATAATATAATTGGGAATTTTACAAATACAAAAGCAGGGATATGAATATTAAGGTAAATGATCAATTACATTGTAAGGTTGTATCTAAAGTAATCGTTTAAATAAACAACACTAATTAATTTCTTCATAACGAGAAATACAGTCGAAGCGTCATCAAAAAGTATTT
Organism: Euplagia quadripunctaria; assembly: GCA_963859945.1. NCBI lineage: Eukaryota > Metazoa > Arthropoda > Insecta > Lepidoptera > Erebidae > Euplagia > Euplagia quadripunctaria. Next base: position 12,802,636 of record OY982582.1, on the reverse strand, counting down.
TATTAATGTCGTATATATATAAAAGTATTAAAAAGTCCTTTCTATAATATGAAAACCACTGTAACTATTATCGGAAAGTTTAATACGTATAACCACCAATAACAGCTCGTTTTCAAGTATTTTAAAATAGTTGTAAATGTTCTAATATTATTATCTATGATTACCTAACGCTTGCCATAAAACTCATCATAAACGAAATTTTACAAAGCATTTACTAGAACCCACTCAAATTTCAACCTTATCATGAAAGAAGTAACTTCAAAAATCGAAATAATCCCCGTAACTAATTTTTTGAAGCTACGTTCATCATGGTAACAGCGCCATCTCTACGGATTCCAACAAAATTTTTCACTGAACCATTTTCTTATAAGAACTACACACACAAATGCATTTTCTATGCACCGAACGCACACTAATGCAACGGTCTGTACAATCGAACGCACCCACACGCTGAAGAAAAAAACGATAAAAAAGTGCACACAATCACAACTTTCGTATACACACACTAGACAAGGATAGGTGATGCTGTCTAGAAAAAAAACAAAATTTAATTTTAGGACAGTCATTTTATATTTTAATTACGTTTCTATAACGTTTAAAAGTTATACGAATTGATACAAAGAGTAGACAACTAAAGTTAACTAAAATCTACAAGGTTCATACAAGCGTGGGCAATCACACAGAGACGAGTGTACGGACGGACTACACTGCAATCTGTCAGTGTAGTGGTGGATTATACTGCGACCGAACAGTCTTGAATTGAGCTCTATTTCTGAATGAGGGCAGACGTACTTTTAAAGTTTTTCTATGTGACATACGGTTCGTTAAAACAAGTGAATACAAAGACTTAAAATACTTCAGATTACAACAGTACTAAGTTTCAAATAAGAATACGAGATTTTAAGTGTATAATGTGGTTTAGATTTAACTTAAAACAAAAACGATATATCATAACATATAAGTAATCCGGTTTATTAGTGTTCAATTTAAATTTAAACAAAGCAATGTAGATTTTGTAATATTTATCCTTTTAGTGGTTGACAGCGCACCAAGTATCTAAACTGTGTGAGCGTTCGGTGGCAGTAAATACAAGGTAATGGCTAAGTACGCACGCCGTCTAGTACGGTGTGCGCGCTCGGTGCAGTCCCGCCTTTGCACAATCCGTGGAGCGTCGCATTTCCGTTCCCGACACACTACAGACCCAGAACACGCGGCATAACCACTAAAAACCTCCAAAATATAAACAACAACCAAAATTTAACAAATAAAATATTTTGACCACAGACTTTATTAAATTTTATAAAAAAAATATTCATATCATTCGCGTAGTGGTTTACATTAAGAAAAATATTTTGGGATTTAGTGAGTTTTTTCCGAATATTAACTTCGTATATTGGTGCGGTTATCTTTGCGCTGCGATGCAAGACACATATCAAATGGAAACTTAGGACCCGAACTATATTTTTTATTTAATATTAAATAAATAAAAGGAATATTTTTGTGTACAGTGACTGTCGTGATGTGTTACAATATATTATGCAGTGACAGTGTCATCGCTGTGAAATACGGCTGAATGGATTTGTGATTCTATGTCGAGGTGACGCCGATTTGTTATTGCAACTTTTTTCTTTTTTTTTACAAAAATTACTACCGAAGTGTCAAACTGGACGGAAGAGGAACCGGCCACCTCTGACGCATGTGAGTACCTATAACTGATAAGTGTTTAGAGGAAACAAAGAACTTATTAATTTTCCAAAGTCAATAATGTGCCCTTAATCTTGCGTTCTCCTTGACTTAGGGACACGAGTGTGTGCGTGCGATGCATATGTAAAAGCACGCGTAACGGTTGTGGTGTGCGTAGGGTTCACGCACATTTTTTTGTGTTTTCTTATGAGCCCCCCACCACTCGCCCCACCTTTACTCGTTATCGTTTATCTGTCCCACTCTTTTTCTATGACTACGCCGCTTCACATTGCAACGGTGTACGTATGTGCGTGAGCCACGGGTGTGTGCGTTAATAAATTGCAACCTATATTTTGATCGAAGGCCAATGACGGAATAGAGAAAACGATTCTATTTTCAAATTTTGTTTTTGATTTCCACTTTCAAATGCTATACAAAGAACTTACTTAAACGGATTTGCCTAATTTGGATAAGGAACTTTTTTTGGAAAATATTTTTGGCAAATAAAAAAAAAATTTAGTTAGTTATTATATTTGTTTAATTATTCTAAAAATAATAATAACTATTATTACTTAAATGACTTATAGTGATTATTAGGATTTAAATTAATTTATTACCGGTGCTACGAGGTTCTACGCCGAATCGTAGGCTAAAATAAAGCCGTCGGAACTTATGACACGCGCATCAATACTTTTTAATTTTTTATAACCAAACGAACAAAGACCTACTGATAACTTTAAATATAGTTAATCCGAAGTACATATTAATATATTTGTTGTCTGTCTGTATATATTTTATATACAGCACTTTACTATTTTTAACGGGCTTAGAAGGACAAAGTGTAGTTTAATTACATTGTTTTGTTCATGATTATAACGTCATCAGTTAGATTCTTTCAGCGATATTATTACGTAAATTTTACCGTATATTATCCTCAAATTTTACCGAAAATAATCACTGACCAACTAATTAGCGGCACCAACCAGTCACGAAACATGACATGTGAGATAAGTATTAAATCACGAATGCAGTCAGGAAGCGATATAAGTATGTAATAAAATATACCCCTTATAAATGACCTATTTAATTTATCATAATGTAATGATACCAATATTTTTAACTTATTATAATAATAATTAATCATTCAGTTTAAAGGGCTTTAAGGAAATAACAATGTTTATGTGAACAACGGGGTTTTCGATAATGTAATCGAATATGTACAGAATTAATTGTAGGTATGTACAATACAACTTTATTTATCAGCTAAGAACGAATGTATAATTAAAATCAATTAAACATTTATTAATTTGAGTACGTGTTCATTAAGTATTCTAGAAACTCATATCGATCGATGATTTTACAAAACTCGTGTTTAGAACTTTGTAAAATAAAAGCAAACAAACATTTTAACAAATACATACAAATTCATGGTGAAAACAATTATTTAAGTTAGATTTTTACATTCCAATGAGATAGACATGTTTTGTGTCTACCGTTGAGCTGACGCTTAAAAATATAAAAAATTCAAAATAGGAATCAAAAAGTTCAAGTTCGCGCCCTTCAATTGGCAGCGCCGAGTCCTTGCGCGCGCGCTCGGCCAAGGCGATCGGCGCCGGCGACTGTCAATGTTACTACACAGCGTAACTAGTTGATCGCCGCCATATTGGATCGTTTGAAGGCTACGCATGGCTGATGTCTTAGTTCATTTTGCTGAGTTGACTTGTTAAATGTATTTGTTTATTGATCCTTGGCTATAGACTGTTTATATAAGTAATGTTTGTGTGTTGATCTTTACAATCATTTGGAATTAAAAATTTGTGGGTTGTGTTTCCTTATTATATGTAACATACTTATTTAATGTACGAAATTCAGATATTTTAAGTTATTTATTAATAAGTATATTACCAAAAGTCTTTTGATATAAATAATATTATCTTTCTTCTTAATTAATTGTTATAATAAAAATAGATAGGCAAGGAATAGACAGATATTTATCTATCTAATAAACTATTGTACAGCACAGAAAGAAATAAATACAAATTTATACACATATAATATAAGTATTCTTACCAAACTAAAGTCATGTACAATTAGCAACCTTATCGCGAAATATAATACTTAAACAAAATATACCGTTTCCTTTTTTTTTTGTTGACGAGGTGGAAGATCCTACATACATGTAGATACATGTCCTCCGCCCTGGGAGATGAAGATGTCTGTCCGACTCTTACCGACTAAAAACCACCCCAGTCTTCCACTACTTGCCAATGATCCAGGGAGCGAAAATCGCTATTGCATTCTTCTGCAATAATTGAACATTCATTCAACATTCAATTTAACATACCAAAACGCTGTTTATAGATTTAAAAACCAAAGTAACCATATTTGTAAAATCTTAAAGAAAACCGAAAAAAAATAAACAAAACGTGGTAAAGGTTTTATTTAAGTGTTTACAAATAAAGTTATGCAAGCTGTTGGTCGAGGACGTGGCACCTAGTGCTAAGGTGCGCTCGCGCCGCGGCCAAGGCGAAAGTCGCACGATCTATGCAAGAACTTTGAACGAGTAATTTATAGATGGCGTTGTATTTTAATTATAGTCATTCAAAATTTCATATTTTCGAAGAAATTCGTATATTTCAATTTAAGTATAAAAAACCTAAGCCGTTTTAACTAAAAAGATTCCTCGGTGAAGACATTGTAATATCCAAAGAGACAAAACATCTATTAGTGTCTCATTCTTCATAACTGTGCCATTAGCAACGTGTTTTTGAATGCCTTCCCTGAACACTTAAAGCCGAACCAAATTTACAGTAGCCATATAAAATTTTATGCACAAATTAATATTTTTCGTGTAAATATCGCGTAACTATTTACGTCATACCCATCAAAATAAGTGCCTATAAAATAAACTAATTATCACTTTAACCTAAAATCAGTTGAATAGATTATAAGTTCATATAATAATCGTAATAAAACATTTTATCATTTTGCTGTGCACCAAACGTTCAATGTCACAAACTGGTCTATGTTAGCCGCCATTTTGAATTTATTCCCGCCTAACGCTCAGATTAATAACAGTCGCTTGCGCACGAACTAGATATTAATATAGACAGCTTTTTATTTGTGTTGCAGTTCGGTAATGTATTTTACTAGATTTTATAAGACATTTCAACAGTGGAAGCAAAACCCGTATTACGCGGACTCCCAATAATTTTCATTAAAATAACAAGATGGTTACCACAGGCTGTCCAAATGTCAAGTCAAAAATAGGTCTAAGAACATAAAAAGTAAAAATATATCAATGAGTAACCATAGAGCTATACTTGCGCCCCCTGTCAATGTCATCCACGCGCCAAAAGATCTTGTCGCAATATATTATCATACTGTTGACAAGTTGCATTTCTATGCCTACGGCATACAACTGCGGGTTTCACACTTAGGTAAAACATTAAATCCGCCATTTTAAGATGCAAACTTCACATAAACGTACCCTTAAAACGCTACTTCATCGATTATGAAATGTCAGTTAGTTGCGTTCTGTTGCTAAAATTTACTTTAAATGACAGTAGCGGCAAAAGATTGAATTATATTATAAATAGCAGCGCCCCGCGGTTTCACCCGCGTAAGTCCTGATCCTGTGGGAATATCGGGATAAAAAGTAGCCTATATGTTAATCCAGGTCTCCTTCTATCTTCATACCAAGTTTCAATGCAATCGGTTCAGTAGTTTTGGCGTGAAAGATTAACAAACATCCATCCAAACTTTCACATTTATAATATTAGTGGGATATAAATAAGATTTTCCAATATTTTATATTGATTTCTCGCATTTCAAATCAAAATCTATGTGGGTGTCTGAGCTTTAGGGAACACAGAAACTAATACTTATTGTAAAATATGCTCTTAATAATCTATCAAATCCAGATCCAAGCGAACTTTTAGGTATCTGTGCACTCTTCCTGAATATATAACTTCTAATACATGAATGTCTAACTAACTCTGACTCCTTCAACTTAAAATAAAGATGAAAAGGAGAGATTTACCTTAACGAACCAGGATAAATAAAAAAGGAATAAGAATGACCTTAGATACACATTGTTATATACATATATATACAGCCCAAGATGTAGGTACTTACGTATTTCAGGTAATAACGATGAATTTACGTCAATGCACCACTTAATCTACGAATTAGTATCGTTAAACACATTTATTATCAAACTAACTGATAACTGACAGTTTAAAGTGGTTTAATGTTTTTTTAACGAACATATTGATTGCGTGATACGGTATAGTAATAACTTAGTAACTAGGATAAACAAATGCATACTTAATATTATTATAGCCTCTACTTCATAAGAGTTTTTTTTTTAATTGAACTAAGGCGACAAAACAGTATTCGGCCTATTAGTATCTAAGGAAGAAGTTTACATAAATATTGTTCGATAAGGATTATCACAATTGCTAAACTTCGCATACAGTTCAGTTAAAATATGTTTTAAGTAATGGGCAACACAAAACAAGAAATAATTCCAGACGTGAGAAAAGAGACATTGTCTGTCAAAAAACAACTAAATCAAAATGGAGGTCATTCAGCCGACACTCGGAGAGCGAAAGCTGTGTAATGCGTTTTTTTTCATTTGGTTCATTTCATTACGTCTGGGCAAGTCATTGTTTTACCAACAGATGTTCGGCGAGTTTTAATTACATCACAGTTTTGGGGTTTCGGTGCCATTTTGGAACTTAAAACTGAAGTTTATACTTGTGAATTGTAAAATTATTTTTATATTTCTTAACTTTAATGGAAAGAGTTCGGTTTCATTTATTTGAATTTAGAAGTACACTTGGGTTTTGGTCTCAATTTAATGTTGCAAGTATAAAAATATTTCTATTTTAATACACGAATTGATTAAGCAGTTGTTGTTGAAACTAATGAAATAGGTATTCATGTTTATTAGAAACTATACGGTTTTACTCATGTTTGTATTTCGGGGATGCCGGATAGGTACATATACTATAATTATATCGGCCTGATATTTATATATACAAATATAGAGACTCGACTCTTAAAAACTCTTAAAAACAGTTTTGTGGACTTTTTTACTAGAATAAAGCTTAAAAAAATTGTCACAATAAATAAAAAATCTCTTATGGTTAATAAAGTTTTTAGAGAGATTTTTGAAATTTATTCTAATATTCTAATTTATTCAAATAGAATAAATTACAAATCGAACGAATACATTTTTTTTATGGCCACATACGGCTAATGCTTATGATTACGCGGGTCTTATTAGAAAAAAAATAAAGGAAATATTTGTTTGAACTTCGAATTCAGTTTAAGAACGAACCGATTTGGGAATTGAATTAGTCTGTCCAGTACAGTGTGCACTGTACACCTGTCTAGTTTGGCCTAGTGTCTGCAACCTGGATATTTGTATTTGTAGCTGCTGCGAATAGTTTAGATTTATTTAATTGCATTGCTGGTTGACCTTGTTTCGAGAATAAACTTGAATGTAAGCATTTGGTTTTATTCACCGAATATTAAACTTTATGTCTTTAATAATATGTAACACAACTAATAGTGTTAGCTATTATTTACAGCTTACTAAAATAACTATTGTTAAATAGCATCGACTAAGAAGTTTTTACAGTAAATTAAAAAAGTTATCTTATAAAATTGAACAAAGTGCTTTTTCAATCAAGTCAATTAATAATACAAATACCTAAATAAAATTGAAGTCTCTGTTTGGAATGTCAAAATAATAGTTTTTTTTTCAAGCTCATACAGTTATTTGCCTAAAAATCTGTTTTTAAAATTTTAATCTGTCTGCCTGTTTATTGCGGCTAATCTCCGGAACGGGTAGACCGATTTCCACAGGACTTTCACTGGTATATAGCTGGTGTAATAAGGAGTAACTTTGGCTACTTTTATTCTAGAAAAAGAATTACAATTCCTCACAAAATATATAAATATGTACACGCAATCGAAGACGCGCGGGAACTGCTAGTAATAAAATATAATAAATAAATACGGTATTAGATTGTCAAGTGTAATTAAGTCCTATCAAAAGTATGCCACTTGTATGAAATAACCTGTGACGTTAAATTCTGCTTACATCAAATCGTTTATTTTTTTAAATAATAACAAAATTGTCAATAACGAATCAAATTTTTCAAAGTCTTACAACAAATCATTTGACTCATCAACTCTTCCTGATACGTCTGTACGATCATAAACAAAAATGCATGTTTGTAAACAAGTTGAAAACTACTGTTTACTATACAGTTACGGGTTATGAACATATTTTGTAACGAAATTTAAACAAACCAAATGATTAACTGAATTTTTGCGTGACTAACTTTCTTATTCACATTTTATGACTAGTTTTGCCGAGGCAATGGCGACTGACCGATAAAACAATAAAGTGTGCCAAATTTGAACTTTCTACGTCAATGGTAGAGAAAATTGCTTTTGACAGACAGACGAACGATGCGCAAGTAATTCTCGGTTTCTCAATATTGATAAAATAAAATATATCATAAGGCTTTTCGGATACAGTTTTCGAAAGTTTATGACCATAATAATAATATAGGAGCAGATTTAATAATGTTATAATATCTAGTTTTAACACAGGAAGAGGATAGACACGTTTAAATGCTTTCTATATCGTAAAGATGCTTGTGAATTCGGCTGTATGCTTTTATAAAAAAAAAATAGGCAGTCATGTAGGTACACACACGTAAATATAAGAAACTCGCCTCCGTCTTACGAATTTTCGATCTCGTCATAAAATTATTTTTTTAATTATATGACACTCAGACAAATTTTCGATAGATTTTCGAGCAGGGTCACGTGTCCTGACACGAGTTTAACATTGTTTACCCATCCCAAAAAAGTGCTCAACGCTGCTAAAGAAGTTTTCACTTAACTTGATCCTTTTTTTTTATCGTGTGGAAACCCCCACGGGTCATCACTTCACCGGGGCTAGCGGTGAAGTGGTATGTCGGAATCGAACCGACTAAAACCACACGGTGTTCCAACATAAGTGGGTCTATTGCAAGGGACTCGGGTATACCCTAGGAAGGAAGTCCCCGAGAACCCCGGCAGACTTTGGCTGCCTATTAAATAATAGGCAGACACACCAAAACGTACGGGGGGCCTCGCCCCCCTTCCATCAGAGGCGCGCACGGAACACATCGCGCCACCATCTCAGGCCTGCTTCTGCTAGGGTAACGAGCAGCCTCACCCGTCACCCCCAGGCCAGCGCTCATGGAGGTCGGAGATCATTTTGCGATCTCCGTCGCCTGGTGCCTCTTCTGCGGGACGGGAGAGTACTAGCTCTATCCCGTTCCCTTTCCGCCGCCTCTTTAGCGGACATCACTCCCTCGCAAAACGAGGCGGCAGAATCCCAAGCACTCTCACTTTGGACCATGGACAGAACCATGGCCTCTAGCGAGAGGCTTCCCACACCAATAGCAGTCGCGAGGTCGCACCGCTGCTGCACCCACGCTGAGCACTCTACTAGAGTGTGGAGTGCAGTGTCCTCGCAACCGCCTCCGCAGTGATGGCACACAGACGTTGGCTCTCGGCCTATTCGACACAGGTACTTTCCGAAGCAGCCGTGTCCGGTCAGCACCTGTGTCAGCCGGTAGGAGAGGCTGCCGTGTCGCCTCTCAAGCCAATCCTCCATGATGGGCCTTACCGCCGCAATGGTGGCGTGCCCTGCGCTCTAGTCTAGTGAGCCATGGACCGTACGATTCCAACGTAAAGTCTCCTACAGGAGGCGTCGGGCCCCCCTAAGTTCGGCAGCAGTTGTGAAAGAGCAGCCGCCGTCCTCGTAAGTTTGGGGGCCAGATTCCGGAAGTGATAACCGAAATCCCATCGAATATCGAGTACGAGCCCTAGATATCTCTCGATGCCGATGCGAACGCCTCCCACGATAAGGCTAGATCCCGCTGGTGGCCTCTTCCGAGGCCCGTGACTTGATCCTACGGCAACAGTAGATAAACCACCAGAAAAATTTAATAAAATTTTATTCAATCGAAGAGTGGCATTAAAATGCATTTCAATTTTCCATTTTAAATTTCCGCACATAATTTTTGATGAATACGCTAGACCGCCATGTTGCTTATTAGTCATGACGTCTGTGGGAAGGAAAAGTTCAACTTATTGCATTGTTGCCAAATTTGAAATGAGTTACTATTCTTATGATTGGTGACGGAGGTAGAACAATGCATCCTGTACCGAAGTTTAAAAAAATCCATAATTTGGCGTAACAACATCATATGATAGCTTATTCTGGCCAGATTTGTGCTTTCTTCTTTTACAAAAACTTTTGTTCATGATAATATTTAAAGAGGTATTACTTGGTAAGTTAAGTGGTATTAATTTTATATTTACTGACGTGATGACGTAATGCAACAGATAAAAGAGCTGAAAACTTTAAATCGAATTATTAAAAGAAAAATAAATCATAGGTAATGTTTTTAAATCATTACATTCATAGAGTAAAAATGCTCTATTGTATATAATCTGTAACATGAAAAACATCTAACGCTTAATAATTTCAAGTACCTACCCACAGTAAAATTTATATTTTAGTGTCGCTACTTGAAAAGAAAATAGCGATCGGCACGAATCAGACTACGATAGCTATCTATCATTAAATAAATTGTAACTTAAAATGATACTTCTCATCCATCCACTGCTTAAAACAAGAAACAAGACTTGGACAAAAAGCCCTTGCGCCCGGTTCTAAGGCATACTCGTTTGTTGCCTTTGCCTTCTTATTTTATCTATCACATTTGAATTTTTTTTTTATTTTTTTATTACCATAATATCGTTTGAATAGAGAATTATAAATCGGAAAAAAGCCAAAAGCCTAAAGCTATAACTCGAGTCCCAATTACTTATATATTCTATTTATATTAGTCTGGACACTCAACATTTTTCTTAGATTTACAAAACGTGTCTTCCAAAAATATGTACCTATGTTATAACTTGTCATCACACAAACGGCTCCTTTCCACCTGTTGTTTTACAAAAGGCTTTCACTGAAATGTGGCGTTAACCCGTTTTGGCCAAGAGTTCGATTGAGAACCGGTTGGCATGACCTACCCCACTGCTTTATTCCTCTACCGGCAGCCATACTGGCCGAATTGCTGCGAAGCAAGATTTTGATTTTAAGGTTAAGGTTTTAAGGTTCATTTCATATCCTGATGCCGCATTTGGGTATAACACTGCGTACTTTTTTGGTTTCTTCTACAATTTTTTGACTATATATTATACCTACTTGTACAAATCGCCCCTATTGAGAAATTTTTTGATGATAATTTCTGATTTGTGGTAATTCATTTGTGATATTTTAAATATATTACTAATATTAGGTAAACCTATTATGTAAACCAGATAGTCATAATATATTAGGATAAATTATCGAAGTTCAAGATACACATGATGATATATGTACAATATGTGTATAGCCATATATATGTTTCTAATAGCGTTGGTACATCAAGTCGCATAATGTTCAGTTCACATTTGGATATAATAATAAATAAAGATAAACCATCCTACGTTTATCCCAATTATTATTTAAAGTCTGCGCATATTATGCCGTTATCTGGTACACTTTTCCGTTTACACAACTTTTTCAGCACAATATAACGTTGCTTTTAACAACGATGAGCTCGTTTTGCACAATATAGCAAACAAAAGCAAAAATATTCTTGTCACACTATGTATAGTAAAATAATAATTTACTTTTTTGTAAGAAATCTAGGCGAGCTTTAAGAAATTATTAAAAAAAAACAAAAACTTTATGAATTGGACAGTCGGTCGGCAAAGGTCACAATGCAGTTGGTCCTAAGAATATCATGAACAAAGTAAGCCAAGTTAACTCTGATACGATTAAGAGCATAACAGTGTGTGAAATAATATTAAAGAAATCTTGGCTTGGTACGAAAATATATACTAAGAAGTTATAATATGTATTAATTAATAAAGTAGGTAGCGAACTAAATCGCGGCAATAGTTCGAGCTATAGGAACTTTTTAATTTTGTTAGTACAGTTTATTACGTAAGTGGTAAAATTGCTTTTCATTTTTTTACCTTATTTTAGGGCTGCCACCACCGGAATCCTTTGATAAGACTTAAATTAAGGGTGTCTGGGTAGCATCCGCTCGATGTTTAAAAGTTTTGTCCCAACCAATTTCGGAGACTAATTAAAAGTAAACAAGACGTTGATGCTTCCCTGTTAGTATTTAGGTTTTTTTACAGGTTACATTATTTTCTTATGCTTAGACAGTTATTACAAAAGTATTTTCGACGTTACTTAACTACAACAAAGTTGAAATGAAATACCTTTGGTAATCTGATAATGTCAGTGCTTCCACAATCGGCAACCCTCGATCAGTTGGCGTCCAAAAGTTATTATATTTTTTTGGGTATTATCAGTTTTGGCCAGCCCTTACAGTTTCATCTCACAGTACATACAGTATGGTTATAGATAATCGTTACGCCCAAAGCTACCGAAGCCTCCGCGGATCCCGCCAGTGAACCAGTCCGCTTCACGCGAGTTATGCTTTATATTTTTATCGCTGTTATTACTAGGGTGAAAAATACAGTTGTCGTCCACCTAGATAATATTGGATAAAACTTTTTAGTATTATGATCATGTCAAGTATTTATTCACAGAATGGATGTAAATGGATTTAAACTTATGATGGCATCCATAATTGGATCCATAACTGACTTGATTGCATTGCTGCACACATGACCATGCCATTAAGAGGATAAACAACGGTCAACCACCTCTCCTTAGTTCATTACTGTTCCTGTAGATATTATTGCAGCTTTTAACATTTTGTCTAGTTAATGCGGAATCAAATAAGGTTTAAATAAAGGCATAGATCTTAAAATAATATTTGACAAGGGAACCAAAACTCAGCTTTATATATATATATATATATATATATATATATATATAAAACAAAAAACAAATATATATTATATCTAAAACAAAGTCCCCCGCCGCTTCTGTCTGTCTGTTCACGATAAACTCAAAAACTACTGAACGGATTTTCATGCGGTTCACTAATAGGTAGAACGATTCATGAGGAAGGTTTAGGCATATAAGTTGTTAAGGCTTTGTAAGTCTCTGCTACCCGTGCGAAGCCGGGCGGGTTGCTAGTATATTATATTTTAGTGTACGAAATATTATGTCAATTATTATTCTATCTCATTTGGCACCATTTATTAACTAAAAATTTTAAAACTTTTAACTTAGTGTAAAATAAAAATACTAGGATAATTCCAAATAAAAATTCATAGTAAAAAATCTTTTTAACACATTAATTTAAAACATTTAGTCAGATTACATTGTAAAACGTCAAACAGAAACGATGTCCTTGGTATTAAATGTTGAGCACAGTCATGTTTAAACTCAATTTCAATGAACTTTAGCAATTAAATGCCATTAAGTACTTTAACTCACGAAATCTCCGTTTTTAAAGTACCTACTCGTGTTGCCGGATCTGAGAACGAAGGGACATCGTCATGTTTCGGTTTTTATTAAGGAACAAAACTTGTGACGTTATTTACACTTTACAAAAATATAACTGCCCTGCTTTAGATTTACTCACCTTACAACCACCATGTTGTTTTTCTTTTTATTTATAACCTGTGTCATTCGAGATGATGTATGTAATGATTCTAACGATGCCCCATACATCTATATCTGTTGAGGAATTTAGAAGTTATAGTGGAATAAAGAAATTACATACATAGAACCCTGAAAACATTACATTCCTTTTTTGGGCAATCTTGTAAAAATTTCTAAAAAACCTGAGTGGGAAATGTAAGAAATAGAACACTATAGAAGCAGCTCTTGATTTTCTTTGTAAGTCCGCTCTACTAAATGACCTGCGTTCTATTTAAAAATACTCTAATCGTTGGTCATCCTTATACATGTTAAGTATTCTTTACTGTTTTTTTATTAGTGGTAATCTTATCTAATATAAAAAAAGTATTTTTAGTTCTTGAATGTTTTTTTGAATTAGTGTCCTTTTAATGTGACGCCTGTTAGGAAAGAAAGATAGACGAAAACTGAGCTTACTTTGAATAAACACTCGAATGACGATGATATATAAAAAAGTCGACATTGTTTGTTTAAACGCGCTTATCTCTAAAACTGCCAGTTGGATTTGAAAAATCTTTTTGTGTATGATAGCCAGATTCATGAGAAATAGTAAAGAGTACATAACATCACGCTACGACCCTTAAAAGAGGAACAGTGACCATAAACGTAGGTGAAACTGCAGGGAACGGCTAGTAAGTAATATAATCATCAACGAATGGTGTCTATCATCTGTTGTAGAAGTGCTAAATAGTAAATTTTATTAGGTGTCTAAGAATTAACGTGTCCGAAAATATTTATTCATAAAATCGTAATTTCCTACTATCCAGGTAGTAAATCTTACATCTTTCTTCGTTCAATTTTTCAACACTGTGTAAACCACCCCATTTACTCATACCACAACCACATGACTTTTTATCATAAACAGCATTTAATTTTGGGTAAAGTAAAAAATATCTGAATTCGTGGCAAGTTAATTGATTTTTTAGTTTATTATAAACATTTGTCATATTAAGTTGAAATGTAGCACAAATATGAATAAAGCTATGAGACACGACCGAGAACAGTCACCACTACCCGACGTACGTCCAGTGCGTTGTGTATGCGGGACAAAAAACAAAATAACGTACCGGTGAACGGCCGCTCGCTACAAGCCTAGGGCTCTCACCATAGACTTACACCAAAACGCCCTGCAACGATTTGAAGCTCCTGTTGAGATCATAATCATAACCTGAATAGTATTAAATTACAGACTTAAGAAATAGTGGCCATCTTTTCATTTTGAAATGTGTTCTATTTTCGAAAGTAATGTAAAATTAACGACGGATGTTTTATTTTGATGCCAGTGCCTAGTTCTTAAAAAAATATGTTTCGTATACTCATTTCTGATGGACAGTGACCTTAAGGGTTGCCACATACATAAGCGGGTCGGCCGATATTCACTTCGGCAATACTTGTTAAACGACAAAGCCGATCCGAAGTTATAGGTACACATATTCGGCTTTCCCCGGGTTTTATTACGGCAGTTGATTTTTATCACCCGGCTTGGTTTATTTTATTCAATCGATAAGTAGCATTAAGTGCATTTCAATTTTATATTTTAAATTGCAGCGTAAATTGATGAAAACGCTAGACGGCATGTTACTCATTCGTCATATTGGCGGAGAAAACGTAATTATTACAATTTTGCCTAATTTAAAATCAGTTACTATCCTTATGATCGGTGGTGGAGATAGAACAACACATCTAACATCAATGTTTAAACATTCCTTCATTAGGCAGAACAAAAATGTGGATTTGTAGCAAAATAATTTCCTATCACGAAAGAGCTTATTCTGGGAAGATTCGTATTTTCTCTACCTTTACAAAAATTACAACTAAATTTAGAATTTACTTTTTACTGACGTGATGACGTAATGTCATGGCAACTTATTTGCATTTGGCATATTTGTAGAACAGATAAAAACCTGAAAACTTTGAAATGAATTATAAAATTTAATCTCTAAATTTAGGAACTGAAACTAGATTTCAGTTCAAGTGTGAGATTGCCTTGACTATCTTACTTTTACATTTTTTAATCAATTCCTTTATGGAGCAAAATACCCTATTTAAGTTCTGGTCCGACTCCTAATGACGTATACGCCTATGTATATATATATATGTGTACGAAGTTCATAAACATAAAAGAAATCAATTATCACTTGTTCAATAAAGTATTATTATTATTAATTATGAATAACATCATCCTAAGTACGCTTGGATAAGTACCTGAGAGTTCTGTATAACAATACTTATTGAGGGTTAATGAAGTGTACAAATCCGCACAATCCCAAAAAGTAGCCTTTCATTTAATGCCCTCTTAGTTTTGTCGAATTCATGTAGATATTGACCAATACTTCAGGTATCCCTCAAGAGTAGTACCTACTCTTTTTCTGGATAAAAGATACATCCAAAGATGACGAAATGTGATAGTGATGATGATGAAAGATGGATGAAAGACGTGGAAACGTGTATGCAAACTTTCATGATGATCGGTTGAGTTAGCGAAGACGGGAAGGTGACGTGGCGTAATAAACATACAAACAAACAAACACACATTCGCATTTATAGTATTAGCGAGGATTTAGTTATTTAGTTTCTTGTGGCCTTTTAAATGTTTCAAATGCAAAATACGTATATCCACTTATAACTGGAAAATCGAAAGTTAATAAATATGTAGGTATAGTGGTGTCAAGTTTCCATAACAGTTTTAAATACCTAAAATACAAGTAACTTATGATTATCATCTGAAAAACAATCTGTAATTTTGTCTCCTCACTTTTTCCCTCTTAGATATTCTCGGATTTCGAATGGCGATCGTGTGGTTATCCTTAAACTTGGTACCGTGTCTTTGTCCTAAAATTATGTCCAGCTTTTAAAATATTTAGGCTACCGTGATAAAAAAGTTATCTTCATTTCAATCACGAAGATGATAAAGAAGTAAGTACCGTCTGAACGCAATTAATTACCGGTATCACGAGTGGTGTCACTTGTATGTTAGCAACCCTATCTCTCTAGTGGTCCCATTGTCTATTTTAGCCTAAGTAGATAGATTTTAACAAATCATTGTATTTCAAATTAAAAAGAAAATTACCATCCAAAAACAAAATGGCTGGATTTTACATTAAATTATTAGAAGTTTCCGAGCGCAAGAAAACACTTACTGTGATGTAAGATCTTAAAAAATATTTCAATCTTAAATAGGCAGCATTAAGCTCATCAAGATTGAAGACAAGACCAAACTCGCTATCCATACATATTGGTTTCGACACAAATCCTATGGCCCTTCGGCTTCATTACCAGATAACCGGCTTATGATATTATTCTAGAGTCTACCCAGAAATCTGGTTATACCAGCAACGGAATCTCGCCGTACAAACATGTCGATAAAAATTTAACTTTTTGTTTTGTTGTTGTGGTTTACGTAGCGTATCGTCAACTACAATAAATAAAACTTCATAATAACCAAAAAAAATAATGTGTTGCCAATTAAATAAAATAAAAATCACATTTATTATGACTATTGATATATTTAACAATCACTTCAAACAGGAACAGATATATATAAATAAATAATGGTTAAATTACTGTGACTGTAACATAATAAAGTCATTTAACTATAAAAAGCTGTTTCAGAACGAGTTAATTTACTCAAAAAACATATTGTTTTTATATCCTACCAGATTTAAAGTGGTTATGTTCAAAGACCAGACAATCAGATTAAACTATATCGGTAAAATCTTTCAAAATTGTATTGCTCTTGGTCATATTTTTAAATTTTCAAACAATTGTTTGAACATTGGTTTTAATTGCTTTTGTGCTCTTGCAAAAAGAATCGGAGCGGTACCTACTTATTTTTAATTGATATGCAATTTCCTTTCGGTCACGAGTTATATCAAAAAGATAACATCCTCAGTTTATGTATATCACTCCTGGCTGTGATTTAAAAGTTAGGAAAAAGTATACTTAAATATATATTTATATTATTTATTATATAGATCTATTCCTCGCCATCTTGCATATATTTTCTTTTTGACAACTGGCAACCCTGCGCTCACGCGTCAGCGCGGGCAGTTTGACAGCTTTTGAGTCTTTCACTTTTTGAGTTGTGGGCGTCGAGTATCTTTTTTGATTCGATTGGCTTAGGTTGCCAGTCATTCTGCCTATATTTTTTTTATTATCTGGCTCAGTTCATTAGGCTTTATGGAACCGGTATGTGGTCTTTATGTGATAACAATGGCGGATGATGTTGAGTAATGTATGTTCATTTAGAAGGAATGAATAGACAATAATGGTTATGTTTATGTATTAATATGGTACTATATACATATAATGGCTTTTTTAATATACACATATAAGGATACTATTTGAGGAGCTTCTTCCTACTACTAGAAAAATAAAAATACATATGTATGAAATTTAACTTACATACATGCACTGTTTACACATTATGTCGGTAAACGCCTGCAGATATAATGCATATCCTTAAACTCCTTAAATATGGGGAATGTGTAAATAAAGTCATACGTTTACTTACGAGTTTCTAAACTTTCTTATGTTTCCTATGTATGGGACAAAAATCTAAGATGAAAATTTATCCGCATAATTTACTGCTCTAGATGTCACCTTTAAACTATTAAGCACTGTAATACGTCCATTTTTCTCAAGACTATTTTCTCAAAGGTAGTGAAACAATCCACCAGTTTCTGTAAGACAGAGTTACTACCGCATTCGATCGTGTAATGCCTTTAGAGTTTGTTTTCTATACTTACGCTATTATTTATGAAAACTACACTTTACAGGTAGCACACACACACCACTCTTCAATTTCCGCATATAAAATCATTTCTACATATATTATAGCAAATAAAATGGAAGCTGTATTTCAAACAATACCCAATTTAATATAAACAAAATAATAAATAAGTTATAGCTTTGATAAGCATCTCTCCTTCCCATTTTGTATTTGCTAAAGGCACTTCGAATTTGAAGTAAAGGCACGTACAACTCACTCCTAAACGAGAGAGAGTACCTATGGGATATTTTTGCTTGGATAGATGCCCATCTGATCCAATACCTCTCAGAAGACCGTGGTTGAAATGCAACACTATCATGAGCTGTCCTTTCTGCTGGTTAGAAGTGTCGAATAAGCTCTATGAGAGGGATGTAGTTGGTGTTATACGTATTTATAAGCATCGGTTGCCATGCGGTTGTTGCATGGAAACAAGCACATCTCAAGCCTGATTATAAGCACTTACAAACACTCACATATTGCCAGCTAAAATTTATTGCCGTCTATCGGGCGTTTTGGGAATTTAAGGTGGGCAAATTGGGAGTATCAGAAATGGAAGGTAGGAAGGAAAGGCACTCTAGCAAGTCAGGATCACATACCTGTAACTCGAACAGGCTGTGGTCGGGAAGTACGAGTCTTCTAACATTTATCGCTATTACTCCTTAGACAAGATGGAGGGATGTAGTGCTGAGAGATATGAGAGAGTGTCAGATTTCCGAAGACGATATATTGGATAGAGCAAAGTGGAGTAGAAAGACGAGGAAAGCTGACCCCACCACCATGTGGGATGAATAGCTTGGAAAAGAGAGAGACTACTATTTTATAATTATTTTTTCTCGCCTTTTATTATAATTTTTTTATGGTATAGGGGGCACACGAGCAGATGGGTCACCTGATGGTAAATGACTACCGCTGCCCAACTCCTGAGGAAGGTTATAGGTAATGTACGTCACGTACATCACGCTACGACCTTAAGGGACGGAACAGTGACTATAAACGCGCGTGAAACTGCGGAGAACAGCTAGTGTTGTGTATGGGAAAGGATTGCAATTAATCATTTTACGAATTTAAGACAAAGCTTTTCATTTTAAGTTCAAATTGTAAGAAACTTGTGTAAACCTACCTAAATGTAAAAACTTCAAAGCTAGAGGTACAAAGGAATCTGTGAATAATACATTATTTTAACAATAAATAATTTATATTGTCGTCAATATCGCTAAAGGTTACAACTTTATCAGTTCAACATACTTTTTATGAACCATTTTATATTATATGTTGGTATTATTGTAATACTCGCCTATTATACGAGGTTACTGCACTTTTGTGAATATATATTAAACGTTTATATGTTGGTTTTCAAGTTTCCACAGTAAAAACATTTGTTCTTGTTACTTTTTTGACCGTTATTTGGTGGTATTTATAAATTTTACTGACTCGAGTACAAAAAATCAATGTTTCTCTTAATACTTTTATGCTTAACCTTGCAAAAACACAGAAAAATAGACATAAGATAATGGTCAAAAACCCAGAAGGTAAAACAGGGTAAACAGGGTCCCCTGTTACTAAGACTCCGCTGTCCGTCCGTCTGTATGTCCATCTGTCACCAGGCTGTATCTTAGGATTCGTAATAGGTAGACAGTTGAAATTTTCACAGAATGTATATATCTGTTACCGCTATGACAACAAATAATAAAAATAAAAATAAAAGGGAGCTCCCCCTACTAGAGACGTATTTTTTTGGCTTATAGTATTAAATCTCGTACGACGGTGCGGAACCTTTCATGCGCGACTCCGACTCACACTTGGCCGGTTTTTTCTTAACCTGTATAGGTAGGTAAGAATTAGTTGATCTGTCTGACTATCCTACGTCTGCATATAATATTTTATCATTTAATACATCACCTTTAAGTTTTATATCCGCTATAAAAGATAATACCTAGGCCCCTCTATTTCTGTATCAAAAACTAGCAACCTGCCCCGGCTTCGCACGGGTACAAATTATATACCAAAACCTTCCTCATGAATCACTCTGTCTATTAGTGAAAACCGCATGAAAATCCGTTTAGTAGTTTTTCAGTTTATTGCGAACAAACAGACAGATAGACAGACGCGGTGGAGGACTTTGTTTTATAATATGTAGTGATTATCTAAACTTAGTTTAGCGGTTTTTTTTCTTTATATATTGTAGGGGGCAAACGAGCAGACGGGTCACCTGATGGTCAGTGACTATCGCCGCCTATGGACAGCTCAAGAGTAACAAGTGCGATGCCGACCTTTGAAAGTTGAGACGTAAAAACTTTGTACAGACAGTTACTTTCATATTTTTTTATAATATTAGTGTAGATTATACAAGACGTTAATTATTATTATTAAATTATTGTATTTTTATAGAATTGTTGTCTTCTGTTGCTTTTTTTTTATACCACGTCTGACCACTGGTGGTATGCTATTACCGTAGCCTATGGACGCTTGCAATTACAGTGACACCGTCCGTGTACTCAACAAGATTGTATAATAAAACACGCATAAGAAGGTATAGGATTTCGTTCTATATTACATATGCTGATCTATACTAATATTTATATATTTTTGTTTCAACGGGCTGATCTCGAAAACTACCAGCCGGCTTCAAAACAACCTTTTTACATCTGATAGCCCATTTCGTAAGGATACTTATAAGCTATTTAACATAACTCTTCAATTCTTAAGATCGGAGCAGTGACCATAAACTCGCATGAAGGTCCGAGGAACGAGAGAGGTTCATCTTCTCTTGAGAAATCCGTCTGCCATCAGCCGAAGTCTACGTTTGTTTTTTTACGTGGGCCACATATTACTAGTATTCTTGTTAACCCCTCCAGCTAACGCCACTGGGTGGGGTTCGATCTCGCAACCACTTGATCGCAAGTCCGACGCGTTAGCCATTACGCTACCGCCTCTTGATTATTCTTAAAAAAATAACTACGATAACCAGTTACTCACGACAGTGATTTAACATGCGGAATTCCGTCTTCGTATGTTTGTCAACAACACAGAAATATTCGATTACTAATTATTTTAGTTAGTCGTTGTATTTGCCAATCTGTGTTTTATTTGGAATTGTTCAGTTGCTGTTTGGAATTTTTTTGATGAGAGTTTTGAAAACAAAATGTTATTTTTTTAAATTAGGTTAGACACAGGACACAACATTGTCAATCAGGCACAGTCAACGTCTTTTAGAGTATATAAGTAGCTTCCGTGACTGGGCCCAATAAGGTTTTAGTTGGACCATCCTTGGCATAAATACTCCATCTCACTAGGGTTTCTAAGACGTATATATGATTAAAATCTTAATTGATATTCTGCTCTTTACTTTAAATTTAATTTAAACTTAAAACATACTTTATCTTGCCATCTAAATTATTTCTAAAAAATTGTGACTGATTTTGTAAAGCGAATACCTAGTCATGTGCACGATGATCCGGAGCAGTAATCATCTAAAAACAAGGTCTTGGCAAGACAGACAAGAAGTTAACCTCGTTATACGCGCGCCTCTCTCATCGGAAGTAGGGGAAGGCCTCCCATACAGCACGGTGTGGTCCCCTGCTGATCAGACTAGAAGGCGGCTTAAGTCTGCAGGGGTTCTCGGAGGCTTCTTTCCTAGGGTATCCCGGGTCCCCTGCAATAGACTCACTTGTGACGGAACACCGTGTGGTCTTAGTCGGTTTGAGTCCGACATACCACTTCACACGGTGTGGTGATGACCCGTGGGAGTTTCCAAACGACAAAAAAGTCAAAGTTAACCTGTTCTAAAACCCATAAAAGACAGTTTAGATTATAGTTCGATTAGAAGTCTTCCGGTCTTAGCAGAATATCAGCGCCACCTCTTAACTTAGAAGTGGCCCAATGCTGAGCTAAGAACCATTTTTGTATCCTGTTAGTTTTAAGTCACTATGTCATAATCATAGAACAGTATTGTAATGTATTTTTATTCTGTTCAATTTACTGTTTTAACAGTCACTATGTTTACTCATGTTAAACAGGAGTATAAAATAAATTCATTTCTTTCTTTCTAGAAGTAAGTTGGAGTAGTTGGAATCACAGTAAAAAAAAAAAAAGAAACCCAATTCTCTTCATACTCAGTTCATTCTTAAGAATTCTAACTTCAACTTATAATTGTTTAGTGCGGGCGTTGTATTTTTTTTACTAAAAGGCATTTTTCAACGATTTAAAACACAGTGCACAGTCAAAAACAGATTCCTCGGTACAAAGTGATACGGTGCTCACAATATGAGTGTCACCCGATACGCGAAGTTTTTATTAGCTCACATCGACTGTCTGGGTCGGGCAGTGGTGCCCAAACGGGGCGACGACCTCGGTCGAAATATTTTATCTGCATAATGTTATGATCCTCGTGCATAAAACATTTATGTGTTGAAAAAATTAAAACTAACTAATTAATCACTACATATTATAAAACGAAGTCCCCCGCCGCGTCTGTCTGTCTATTCGCGATAAACTGAACAACTACTTTTCATGCGGTTTTCACTAATAGACAGAGTGATTCATGAGGAAGGTTTAGGTGTATAATTTGTTAAGATTTTGTGTAAATTGATTGAAATATGTAGGTGATTGTTGAAGATGTCTCTGGTACCCGTGCGAAGCCAGGGCGAGTTGTTAGTTTAAAATAAAAAGCCTTATCGCCGACTTCAATGCGCCTTGCATTGCGTTCCCTTAATTTTCCTATAGAATATTTTCTTACTTACTTATTTGAATGGGATCTAATTTGAGTACAACCAATAAAATAAAAAATAGAGTTATTAAAATCCGTTCACAAATGGCGAAGATATCGTGTAACACGCATACAAAAAAAAACAGTCGAATTAAGAACTTCTTTCTTTTTGAAGTCGGTTGAAAAAGAAATAAAAATAAAAATGAATCCGGCAGAAAGCTGGTCGTTTAGTCGTTCTTCTGGTATAAAGATACTAAATTGTGATACGAAGTTAAATGCTATTCTAACCTAGAAATAGATAATCCCATTGTAGATACAATTTTATTAAATACTCGCCGTCCCCGTAGTTTCATATGCGTTTATGGTCACTGCTCCGCTATTATTCTTTTTCTTTTTTTTTCTTTTAAAAAGACAACTCCCGCATTAGGAATGACTCCTATGTCGCGGGGCACTTTACAAACATACAAACAACTGACACAAAGAACACCCAGACTCGGGTGGGAATCGAACCCACGAACTATGGCTTAGCAGTGAGGTTCACTAACCACTAGGCCGTAGCGTGATGTTATATAGCCTATAGCCAAGGATATAAATGGGCTATATAACAGTAAAAAAAATTTTCAATTTGAAGCTGTAGGTCCTGAGATTAGCGCGTTCAACCAAACAAACAAATAAACTCTTCAACTTTATAACATTAGTACCTATAGATATTACATTTTTAAATCAAATTTGTTAATTCCCAGTTCACTGCTACTAATAGTCCAGGTTCGATCCCCACACAGGTAAATTTATTTAGGAATGTCTTTAACATATAGTCCTCAGTTTGGTGTTCAAAGTTTGAAAAGAATTGCTTTGCCTATTTCAGTAGGCAGTATAAACCATGTTTGAGAAAAATACGGCTTATAAGTAATATTATTTGAGTACCTAATTTATTTTTCACGTATATAGCAGCTACTTGTCATGGTTTGCAAAAAAGGGGGTTCGCAAGCCATATTTGACATAATAATTGCCTTACAAAAAACAATGTTTCCATATAAGAAAAATAAAACAATTTGTAAGTTCAGAAATTTATTGAACATTTTTTTAAGAGTGTTATTATCTACGACGTATATAACATTTAGATATATGGAGTGTTAAATTAAAAACCGGCCAAGTGCGAGTCGGACTCGCGCATGAAGGGTTCCGCACAAGACATCGTACAAGATTTGATACTATAAGCCAAAAAAAAACACGTCTCTAGTACGGGCCTCCTTTAATTTTTAATTTTTTTTTTTTAATTATTTGCTGTTATAGCGGCAACAGTTAAACACATTCTGATCATGAGATACAACCTGGTGACAGACGGACAGACAGACGGACGGACAACGGAGTCTTCGTAATAGGTCCCGTTTTACCCTTTGGGTAACCCTAAAAACGATAACTAACCAATTGCCATATTATTCTGTCCTACTGTAAACACTGACTTTCGCAGAAGATCTTTATCTCACTGTACCTATTCATATCTATCCAAACAGAAGTTACAACAACAGCCAACTCATATTTCCATCGCTACGTTCCAAACGCCGAAATATGACGTGAAATATTAACAAAGAGTTGGGGGTTGGGGAAGATCGATATTGGTCGAGTGGACGATTCAACACGACCTATAAAACTGCTAAGATGCTGGGGCAAGGGGTGTACCACGGAGCATCAAAGATGTTACATGGATAAGGCGTTATTATAAGTAAGACTCTGCTTGCTTGTAACGCTTTTCGCCTTTACTACTAAACGAAATAACATGAAATTTTGCAGATACACACAGGAACAGAAAGACACATAGGATTCTTTTCATCCAGAAAACTGTACTGCTCATAAGAGACAGACAGACAAAATATATATTGACGAAGGCGAAGCTGCGGGCAAAGGTTTCTAATACATTTTTATTTGTTTGGCTAAGTTGGCAGTAAGCACGTGGTTCTACTCAGTCTTAAACTATTACCGGTACCAAGAAACGCTCGCGCCGGTACCAATGTTATCTATTGAGTCCTGATCATAAATTCACCAACAAATATACTAAGCTAGAAACCCTGGCTCCCCTGGAGAGAGGAGAACCTGGCTCTGGCTAATGATTAATGCTGTAACAGAGAGCTGGTGAATCGATCTTGCTTTAAATAAACATTTCTATTTTTAACACGCTCTTATTAGCTTCATTTGTAAATAACTGACTAACAATATAAATCAAAACTTGTAAGTCAAATTTCACCTACTTCTAATTGTCATATCGAAATGCAACTTTGTATGTAGGTATAGGTTACATACCTATACCAGGAGGTGGATAGCGGAACTCTTCAGTGGCTACCAGTAAACCCCTCGAGTTTGGGCACATAAAATTCGTTTTGCGCGTTTAAAGCGTATTTTTTTTTTATGGTATAGGGGGTAAACGACAGACGGGTCACCTGATGGTAAATGACTACCGCCGCCCATGGGCACCTGCAACTCAAGAGTCACAAGTGCATTGCCGGCCTTTAAGGTGGGAGTAGGGGAAAGGAGAGAGGTGAGGAAATGGTTAGGGCCTCCGGTAACCTCATTCACTCGGCGAAAAGCAATGCAAGCAATGCTTCACTGCCGGTTTTCTGTGAGGCCGTGCACGATCAAAATATTTTTAGTTTAACTTTTTTTTTAGTTTTACCAAACTATAATTATTATGTTGGCATATATTATCTATGTTAAAGTTCTTCCGACACTTTTTATTGTTATTATGATACGGAATTAATAAAAAACAGTAAAAATTATTGTTGACATTGGTACTTACTACATCGTAGATAAAAACCAACTTAGGCTCTTTGTTTCGAGGGCAGATGTTTTGTAGCTATGTGTACGCTGACCCTACACCACATTTTACTTGCTAGGCATTATGCAGACACCTGCCTAATGCATTTAGTAGTTATTTCAGAATACACATTCCAGGGGACACGTTTTTACATTTTATTTACAGGAAATTTAAGTTAACTAATATTATGGCATGGTAACTAATATTATAAGTGCGAAAGTGTTTTTTTTTTTATAAGGGGCAAACGAGCAGATAGTACCTCATGGTAAGTGACAACCCTCGCCCATTGACACCTGCAACTCAAGAGTCACAAGTGCGTTACCGGCCTTTGAGATGGGAGTACGCTCTTTATACATTCTTTTTATTATATTTCTTTGCCGCATCCACACAATTCCATAATCCGTGTACTAAGGGTCAAAGATCTAAGCAGGCGTGTCTTACATAGTTTTTAGTCCAAAACTGAGACAATAACCCAGACGGTTTTTTTTGTTTATGGACAGATAAAAGTTGGTAACGTTGAGTGAGGTTAGGGAAAAGGTGAATGCCCTTTTGACAGCCTGTCATAGTTTCTGTTTTAGAAATGTTAAGCACGGGAGTAGATGTTTTCTCTGTGGCTTTACTCGTGTTTAAGTTCGGATTAGTACTTTTTTCTGGAAGAATCGTATCCAATGCCCTTTTTTATATGCCCATGACAAAGTGTGTGGAAAATTGGGTAGATGCCTATGCTCAAAATAAATTATTTCGCCAAGTGTCGCAATAAAATAACTTAAAATACCGTGAAAATTGTCATTCAGTTTTAATTTAACGTTTTTAATTTAGATTATAATTGTTTCATTAATTTAAAAAGTAAATGATTTTACAATACTAAGACGTGACGTCACGCCGCCATCTAGTAGTGACATCTATCAAACTGACGTACGTTCGGACGAAATTTTAAATAAAGGTTTTCTCTATTGAGCACTATAGGCGTTATCAATTTTCATCTTAATTACAATTAAGTTTTGGTTTATTTTACCGTGTGAATTGCGCACACAATAATCACTTTATTGAACTAATTATATTTTTAAAGAGTAATTAATAGGGAGCTGACAGAACTCAATGTTTAGATTAGCGCCGTCTAGTGGGTCTATATATATATTAATGGCGTGACGGTGCGAGTTCAGTGCTTTTTCTCCATAGCAAAAGTGCACAACGTACCTAAGGAAGTTTTCACTTCAAAAATTGACTTTACATTTAAACTTAAATTACTATGCTTTGCCAGTATTCTTCTCATAAAACTCTACGCATTTTGGAAACTGGAAGTTATAGATCGACACAAGCAGGCAGTAGATTTTGGTGTTTTCACCTAATTTACCTCGACAATCCAGTACATGCTGTGGCGTCTATTTGCGTCGATCTATGATTTTTAACAGTAGCTTCAATTTAACGTTCATAAATGTCACTTAGTGTCTTAATTGAATAAATGATTTTGAATTTTGAATTTTTTGAATTTATGTAAGCATACAAAGTCAGTGGAGCAGCTGCCCTCCCCTGCTATCTTGGTTACGCAGTTTAACCGCTATCTTCTATAGGGATGAGGTAATAAAAAAAAAATGCAGACAGTGCTGGTCCTGTCCCCTTCAAAAGCTTGAATTAAACACAATGTCATTTTCAATTTCTTCAGTTACAGTATTCGTTACACAAATACTTGTGTGACAAACAGACAGATGCTATTGTCAACAAATTAGCTGTAGATAACACTTGGCACCGTGCCACGGAAGCTGTGGAGAGTGAATCTGTATTCCTTACTACTTTAGAGACGGACATTCTTGTATCATCTGTAAAACAATAGGTTATAATAGAACAGACATTTTAATCTTTTTTAACTTTGTTTCTTTTCGTAGGTTTAATTTTTTGTTAAAAAGATTTTTATGTTGTTTAAATTTCAGCTTTAATATTAGATAAGAAAAATAACTTTATATACTTACAACTTGTCTATAATTATCATCCCTACATATTATAAAACAAAGTCCCCTGCCGCGTCTGTCTGTCTGTTCGTGATAAACTGAAAAACTACTGAACGGATTTTCACGCGGTTTTCACTAATAGACAGAGTGAGCCATGAGGAAGGTTTAGGTGTATAATTTGTACCCGTGCGAAGCCGGGGCGGGTTGCTAGTCTTTAATATAACAAAGCTGAAGAGTTTTTTGTTTGATTGTTTGTTTAAACGCGCTAATCTCTAAAACTATCAGTCAGATTTAAATAATTAATTTTTGTATTGGATAGAGTATTCATTGACGAAGGTTTTGGGCTATGAAACATCACACTATGACCCATAGGAGCAGAGCAATTCTTATCTTTAGAACTACTGGTCGGATTTGAAAAACTCTTATTGCATATGATGGCCTTATTCTTGAAGAAGGTTATAAGCTATTTAACATCACGCTACGACCGTTAGAAGCGGAGCAGTGTCCATAAACGTGGAGGAAATTAGAGGAGGGCTGCTGATAAACAAACACGTGGAAAACACGTGAAGAGATTGTAGACATAGATGCTTACGTAAGTGTTAATGTCAAGTATAACGTTGCATTTGTACTTGAGTCCATTACGGTGATGCTGATACGTATATACCTACGTTGTTACCTTTGGGTAAATATGTAGATAAAGGTACAGCCAAGTTACCATTCAAATCTAAACTTACTAACTTAGAAACTACAGAAGACCTGTATCTAATGTGTTAATGGAGTCTCCTCATATCGTCGTCATCGTAGAAAAACGACGGATTTGATTTTTGGTAACTTTACACGTAGCACTTAAAGTTTTCAAATGATGTTTTACGTAATTTTGAAAACGGCTGTTTCTGTTAATGAAATCTGAAAATGTTTTTTGATAAAGTAAATTTTGTTTGTTTGTTTTATGATAAAGTATATCTAATGTTTTCAGTAGGTTTATGTCAAAAACAAAAATCGTCACAAAATCATATCCGCCGTTTTTCTACGACTGCGACGATATATATACACACACTCCTGTATCCCCGAAGGGTTAGGTAGAGTCGCATTACCACTCACATTTTGCCTACTGTAATTTGTTCCCAGTCACGTAAGGACAAGCCTATAGCTAGTCTTTGTGTACTCTTTGCCTATTGCCGTTAACCGGGCACTTAGGGAATTTAAGATTGGAAAATAGGAAGGTAGGAAAAGCTATGGAAGGAAATCGGTATTGCTTTTATGGATGAATAGGGCAGTGTAAGCAATAGCTAGAGCAGCTCAGGGTCGTATCTATATCTGGACTCGAACTGGCTGTTACCAGGAAGTTCGACCCTCTTACCAACTATGGAGTTTAAGTAATAAAAGAGCCGTAAGGTAGACATTGGGAGTCTTTCAACATGTCCGTGTGAGAGCCATGCTTCGGCACGTATGGGCCGGCTCGACCGGAGTGATACCACGGTCTCAGAGAAAACCGGCAGTAAAGCAATGATTCATTGCTTTTCGCCGAGTGAGTGAGGTTACCGGAGGCCCTAATCCTTCCCCCCTCCTCTCCCCCCCCCCCCTTCCCCTACTCCCACATTAAAGGCCGGCAACGCACTTGTGACTCTTGAGTTGTATGCGCCCATGGGCGGTATAGGCATATCTGAAGGTATAGCCAGAAAGCCTTGGTCGCATCTACTTCTAAGCATGTTTTTCTTTTTAATAATTTTTCAAT
Organism: Euplagia quadripunctaria; assembly: GCA_963859945.1. Lineage (NCBI taxonomy): Eukaryota > Metazoa > Arthropoda > Insecta > Lepidoptera > Erebidae > Euplagia > Euplagia quadripunctaria. Next base: position 12,773,289 of record OY982582.1, on the reverse strand, counting down.
AGAATTACTAGGTCTTCAGTATTAATTATAAACTTTAGTTTTAGAAGGAAAACGACTGATTTATTTCTTATCTGTAAGCTGAGAAACCTTATTGTTTTAATTGTGAGAACTTCATTTGTAGAGAAATTAATGTTCTATCTCTAGATAAGATTATCATGTTACTTACTTTTGCGAATTACTGGGTGAATTGAGAACTATATAAAAATGGTTTCTAAACCTTTTGCTTGCATGTACTTAGAACAATGTCGCATCATATTAAAAATAATAATTTTAACTTAAGTTGTCATGGATTGTTCTTCTTCCGCGCAGCATTTAAGTGTTAAAACTAAACGATACTTCAATACTAAAAGGTTACTAGTATCTAGATATTACTCCGTAACAAAAACAGAAAATCGTACAACACTATCTGCATAGTTAGTAAGCAATTACATCACTATTACAAATAAAAACAGCACGTAAACGAAAAGCGTTAAGCGTCTATCTCGAAAGTAAATCTCTATAAAACAGTTTAATCACTATCCAAATAGTGGCCCGCCATTTTGGACGGGAGCGGATAAAAAAACATTTTAGAAGGCGGAACTAGGCTGAGGGGTTTTGTTAAAATTCCAATGTGCGTCGCGTCGGCGGCCCAATGGCGTGCGCGGGCGGAGCCAGTCAATGCGCTGACTTTTCGACAATGACTCTTTTTGTTCGATGATTCGAATTCCGAATAAGTCGTGTTCTTTTTTTGAACTTGTGTTTTGTTTTTAGGATTGGAATTAGACTGTAGGTGTGTTTGTAAGATGGGAATTGTTTTCGTTTGTTAGAATTGTTAGTGTGTGTAGTTTTTTTTTTTTTGGGATTTACGTTGCTTTGACGACAATTTTTATGGTCGGATCGATAGATTAGATGTTATAAGTGTTAAAATAATAAACTTCTTAAGACATTATTTTGAAACTGAAAAAAATCCAAATACCAAATACTAACTATTTTTGAAGTGAAAACTTCTTTAGCGGCGTGTGCACTTTTAGGGGTGGATAAAAAATGTTAAACTCGCGCCCGGACACGTGATGTGATCGAAAATTCATAAGACGGAGCCGAGTTTCTTATATTTAAAAAAATATAACATTCGAAATTCAAACATTTATGAGGGGCCAGGAGCGCAGAACTTCTAGCCTACCCTATGTATACATTTAGATATGTTATTCCCTACTTTTTATTTTTAACCTAATTATATATATATCTACAGATGTGTGTGTGTATGTATATGCAAATACATTGTGAAGTTATGTTTTCACTTCTGACGTGCAGTCCTACGACTGACAGTTTTTTTTTTTGCTTTACTTCAGTGAGATCGACTTCCTATACCTAGGTAAATAACGCGAATATTCGAAAGGTCAAAAAAAAAAATGAACTAGTATAGTCATCACATACAAATTACGTGAATTCACAGCGATACTTAAACATTTCTTAAAAAAATCATTGGATGATGACGGGCCGATTAAACTAATTACTAACCGTTGTAAAAATTACTAACGAGAACCAGCGGGAAGTTATTACAGGCTTTTACTTTTGCGTTTCACCAACTATCGCCAGAATGTTAATATGTCTATGGACTTTTACATGTTTAAATAACTTTAGATTAAGTCTTCGGTATGTACTTACGTACGTTGAATTGTATGACGTTACTTGACCTAACAAAGAACCAACAAACCAACCAAACTGACGTTTTGACAACCAATTTAGCAGAACTTTACATCTCAGTAGTATCTCATCAGTTTACTCGCAATACATGGGAAAATCTGAACAAAGGTTGAAAGGGCACGTAGGTACTTGGTTCAAAATTAAAAATTACCATAATTTTTTTTTTGACGCGACCTTCTTTTGTACCTTCCTACTTTGACACTGATTCTACTCGTTGAGCCTAGTTTGTACTAATTAGCCAAATTTTAGACATCCGAGCCCAAGTTAACTATAGGTAATGGGACACATACCATAAAGTTGTACAAAAATATTTTTTCTCCGTTTTTGGTTTTATTTATTGAATAAACATACCTACGTAGTTGCTAATCCTTTAATCTAATACTTATTTTATTGTAACTTACCGTACCAATTCTTATATGGGCAGTAGGTACGGTGTTTCCATCACCATAATAAATATCTACATAGGTACATTCCTTTCTAAGTAGGTGCGTTTATTCTAAATTATGAAACATGTTTCATACTACGCATCAGTTAAGAACGATTGATTTTTAAATTAAGAACGATACGAAACTAGTTAATCGTAGCAAGGGCATTTGAATTAAGAACATTCGACAGCAAGACATTTGAATTACGAATCAATATGGAGTTCATTGGCTAAGGCCTTAGACATACCAAGGTTCAAGATAAATAGATTCGTAGGTTGAATGTGAATTTTATTACAGATTACCTAACGCTTGTAGTACACCTCCTCTGCAAAACCATAGCAGCGAGATTGCAGTAGTTTCGCAATGACTTGTATTATACACTATGCGAAACAGAAGCGAAATCCTGTTCAAAGGTATAGATTTTATTATGAATATATTTTCGCCCTCGGTCCACGATTTTCTTGCGGTTCACTTCACAGCGGAATTCATTTATCGGTTTCGCTGCTATGGTTTCCATTTTAAATTTCGAACAAGTGTTAGATTCGATACTAAATATTAAATTGATAGTAATTTTTTAAATAATTGGCTGTTCAGCAATTAACAAATGTATTGATACATAGCTTTGCAGGCCATCGTAGGATATAAGTATCTACTATTTAACTAAAAAATAATATAGGTAACCTCTTACTGCAAATAGTTTCGTTAGTTCAGTTTACCTAAAGCTAACTTAGTTTTAGCCTAAAAGTTTTAAGTAACTCAATCATTAGCACATTTAGAATGTACCTATCTATGTTTTTTTTGCAAGTCTAAGTTCTAGACACAAAAGGAGCCCTTTGTCAAATAATAAAGAGTACTGTGGAATTTTAGTTGACGCTGTACCTACACGCAATGCAGTAAATGTACCTAATGACGATTAAATTAAAAAAAATACTAAACTTTTTAATGTAATAATAAAAATTCAAGGTTCTTTTTTAAAGACTGATAACATAAATAACACTTTCAACTGCAGCTCAAAACAGATGTACTAAACAATTTACATAAATATTTAACTGTGTCCCTGGTTCAAAATATGATCTAGGACATTCCATGAATGTTTTAGACATTGACCAAAGAAACACGAAATACTTTCACTTACATTTATAAAACCCACATATGACATACCTGTCACTACGCATTGTTCAATAAAAATAATCTTAGATAGACTTCAATGTAACTATTAACATACACACACATATATATATAGGAACAAATATACACACTCACTCACACGCACATATATTATATCACTAACTCAATATCTTAGCCCGTGGACTGAGGACGTAAAGTGTGACGCACAACGAGAGCTTTTACTTTAATTAGATTGGGACGGTCTTGTCTGGGTGTGTCGTTGATTCAGTACCGTTGCATACGACCTTGCTTAAATTACACCTACTAAAGTTGGTTGTTATAACACTTAAAGTTTTATCGTATTTAAATTATATGTGTACTGTATAAATTATATTATTTCCGTATATATTCGAATTGTAGAATGTCTTTTCGGATATTTTTTTGCGAACTATGGAGTGGTGTTCCGTCATAGATCAGAAATATCCTAAAGTCATAAGTCAAAAATTACATGGATATTTATTTGTGATTTCTTTTAGAAACTTATGATACGAGTCGGTAGCAGAACAAAATAATAATTATCTCTGATTTCAGAAACTTGTATGTTATAGCATGTGACCACTAAAGGTATTTGTTTACTATCTCAATAGTAGATATATATAAAAAGCTGGCTAAGCTCTAGCATACAATAAAACTTAAAAATGAATTGTGATTCAATTTTTTTTGGTACTCTTAACTTCTGTTAAAACATGATAAAACTAAAATATTTGTTTTAACTAGGTACTAGTACTCAAATTAACAAAATCGTTAACACCCAAGTAAAATTTCAACACGAAATTTTCAAAGAAGCTTAAATGACAATTGTAGTGTTCCTAGAGCCAAGCCTCAAATTACGGCTGCTTATTAATATTAAATGATATATTTTTACATTATCACAAAACCGCACACACAAATAGCATTACTTGCAAACATTTACTAATTACATCATGTGGCATTGCAAGTACTTTTTGCATCGACCAGAAGCCATTTTAATAATGCATGGGTCCAAAGTTTCCTGTTTTCAACTTATGCGTAATTTTCTAATTAATGTTAATGTTTTATGTAACCTATTTCGATAATATATTATTCATGCCACTTATGTACTTCGTTACCGTCATATTGTAATTTTAATTTTGCATGGTTACAAAAATTATCATTTAAGTTTTAAATTAAAAATTAAGTTTAAATTACATCTATGTGTTATCTTAAAAAAACTCATTTATTTCGTTGATGTTATGAGATGCCTACAGATTAAGCTTAATAAATCTAGAACTTTTGAATTGCTTAAACGCAATGTAGCAACCTAAAAAATCATTGAAAATTTTAATATTAATGATTACGTTTATACACCATATTTGTTCTCTTATTCTTTGCCAAAAGCACTGATTCATAAGCTTAAAAAAACAATTAGTCTTTGAATAACAAAGTAGCAGGTGTAGTGGCCCAATCTGCAATGAGATCATTAGATTCAAGTTAAATGAAACAGTTGAGTCTAACAGAAGTTTCAGTCAGTCCTATCATACAATCTGTCTATCTCAATCAAACCTAATAGAAGAAAATTACTACTCAATTCAAAATAGTTACTATTACGTGTTTTTCTAGTTGGCGTGTAAGAACCTAATTTTAGATGGATAGTGATTGAATAGTACGTATCTGATGACCTACAAAGTGTATTATTTTTACTCCTACGTCTACCCACAACAAATTTGTCACGTATCACGAGTCAGAAAGATCAAATTAATGAGCATAGTTCCCTGCAAGTGTTTTTGAGATCATCATTCAGATTTCATGCTTCAACCCTTGACTAAACCGCTGTGTGTAAAGAAAAACTTCTATTTATGAATTAAATAAACTAAATCAGTGTGTATCAAAATGGATATACTTTGCAAATGAAAAGATTTTCGAAATAATTCAAATGACTGCTGTAGCTCACATAAGTATTCCTTAAGTTACGGGAAGACACATACCTACTTATTCTATTTTTGTGCGCAAACCGCACTTATACGTTAATTGAATGCAATATGGTCGTGATTGTAACGCATGCAAGTCGAGTCGACCTATAAACGACGCTGCACCGCACCCATGCATTATCGTGTGAACCAGCCTTTATTTGCGAATTATGTTTGCGCTCGGTATGCTCCAAGCTTTATTCTAATTGAACTTTAGTTTGCTTTAGTTAGGTTTTTATATTTCTATGTCCAGTTTTTTTGGAATTTATAGGTGAAAAGTTTATTTTTTATTAGAAACATATGCAATTATTCCTTCGTCCGCCGGAATCAAAGAAGAAAAACAGTCGTATCTAAGCTAATATTGAAATATTATATGCTTATTTTTTTTATTTTTATCTTATAATTATAAGAGGTGTAGGTGTAGGTGTGGTAGGTGTTTTATGAGAAATTTCTCGTTTTATTGTTTGCCTGAAACTTTACATTTTATACCCCTATGGTATCAGACAAGAACAAGCAGCTACAATGCCAGGAGTATTTCTCAGACACGCTTTGTTAACTTACACAAAACCATTAATTTAAAAATATATGAAACTAGCTGTTGCCCGCGACTTCGCGCGATGAAAGTTTTTTTAGTAAGAACCTTCTACAAAGTATTAGAAAACATTAAAAAAAAGATGAATGAAATCGGTTAAGTCGTTCTCAAGTTATGTCGTGACCAAGGGAAATAGCGATTCATTGGGGGAATGCCAAATACATTAAAAAAAGATCTAGTTATTACATCTTCAACTACAAAATACAATAAAATTAAGCATAAACTGAATATGAGAAAAATAATATCAATTTATCAAATTTAAAAAAGGACTACAATGACATGTTTCCAGTCAGTGTTATTTAGCGTAATAACAGATTCACGCAAAAAATTGCGTGCGAAGGCAATTTGGTCCACAATGTAACGAGTAGCGTTCTAATGACAAAATTAAGAGGCCGCGCGCACTGGCCCGCTGCACGCAACGCAACTAAAAGGACAAACGCACATTGATATTCAGTAAATAGAGCATTGTATGCATATACATTAAAAATAAAGTATTTTTTTATTGATAATAATATTGGAGCTCGTTCATAGACACTAAAGAGAAAGGAGGAAGAAGAAGTAAACAGTTTTGTCTTTGCTACATACCCTGAATCTGTTTCTATAATTTCATTTTGTGTGTTACGTAGGTAATATATTCGCCAATTCTGAACCGAATCGAATGAAGCGATTTTATTGGACCAATCGAAACTTTTGGAAATCTTCTTCACCACTCGAAAGAGTGAGTGAAGGTAAAATAAACTTCACCCTAAAGATTCAAAAAAACGTATTACAGTCAATTGTACTATGTTGAATTATAATTATTCTAAACTAGCAGCGCGGTTTCACTCGTGTAAGTCCCGATCCCGATGGAATATCGGGATAAAAAGTAGCCCATATGTTAATCCAGGTCTCCAGCTATCTACATACCAAGTTTCATCGTAATCGGTTGATTAGTTTTGGCGTGAAAGAGTAACAAACATTCGTCCATCCATCCATTTATCTATCCATCCATTCAAACTTTCACATTTATAATATTAGTGGGATTTACTTATACTTAATTACATTACTGAAATTCCTATAAAAGGAAAATTACGGAAATCTATGATTTTTTAGTTGAAATTGGCTCCCCATATAGACAAAACTTAGATTTGTATATATTTAAATTCAGTACATTATAACTAGAATTTTAATTACTCATCTTCACATTCGATGAACGCACTCATCCAAAATCAAACAGGTACAAGATCTCAGCTCATAATATCTGAACTCAGCTGAGTACAAAACTCGTTTTCAGGTTTGCTTACATTATTATTGCTTTAATTTTAATTCACTATTAACATCAAGTTCAGCCGTAACCTACCGCAAGTACATCGGGATGCGTCGCGGTGTGCGTCCGTCCTAACGCACGCTTTTTTGCGTGCGTCCAACGTGTTAACGCACTCAAAAGCATCCGCGTTACGCACACTAGCGAATTGTGTGCGGACGAAAAATGCGAGCCTGTTGTAGTGTGCGTGTCACCGCACGCACACACACACGAGAGCGCGAAGGACACGCCGCGAGGGCAACGACCCCGCTTTTTTGCTAGAGAGCGCGTATTCCACTACCGCCGACGAGCATTGGCCGTTGTACAATTTTTTCCTTTTTTGAAACACCCAAAGATCGTTCACTCCGTCAGTTGATACTGAGAGCTATTTTTATGTGCTTGGGAATAGGGATATGATGTCAATGTTATTTTGTTTTATACATCGCACCGGTTTCTATATCCCGTTTGTTTCGATTGCCCATTTAATTATTGTTCGATGGCTCGATGGCTCGCTTGACATTCTGTTTTACTTAGCGATGTTTTTAAATAAAATAATATTTTGAAATGTAATTTGCATATACACATGTTTTACGATAATTTAATAATGAGTCAGCGATTCAAGGGCTCTTGATATCCTTGTATTTTAAACACAACAACAAAGGTTTAAAACCTACATTGTTTAAGGCAAAATGTAAAGAAAACTTGTGGATCAAATCAGTTTAACAGGCAGTATAAAATAAGAAGAATACATTATGCTATGAGGTATTGTAGGAGTCAATACGTCAACTCAATCGATGAACGCTGTCAGTGCCATGAATGTTACATGACAAGTCATTCCGCGGTATGCGAGGAGTTTGTCAACCTGCACGAGAAAGCACTCTGAGGACAATTTCAATATTAATACGAATAAAAAAGGGATAGACGTCGAGAGATTATTTTGAGTAGGCACTTATTAAGACTTAGATATATTAAAACAGGTTGGAATTCCAGTTCAGCAGGATAAGGTTGGAGATTGCTTGATTTTATCAAAAGGCTCCTGTATCAAGTTTTATTGCAGAAATCTGAGTTTGTGTATTAATTTAACTACTATTGTTTATTACTTAATTTTACATTAATATTAAATACGCAAAACTTGAAGGAGTTTACTGGATTTTTGCAAGTAACGTTAGTGACGTCCTCAGTGAACTTTAAGCTATGGTGATCGCTTACCATAGGGCAAAAGTTAAGGTCTCAAGGTTTTGTACGGAAATTTCACTACAATCGTAGTGTTTGTCACAAAATAGTGTTGTTTAGCTTTTTAGCTAAGAAGCTAACAATATTGAGGCCATAGACAATTTGCATTGCGTTTAAACACCTCCATTACCATAACGACGACTTTAGTAGTTTTATGGAAACCTAAATTAGGATCTACGCATATAATATATTCACCGTGTGTCAATATTTCACTTTTAAATGCCTATTATCAAATATTAATGCCAACAACGGTTTAATGGTCGAAACTTGTCCTGCAAGAAACGGACTTTCTCAGGAAGAGACGGTTTTTAGCCGTTAAACACGACATTTGAATTTAGAATACACACCTAACTCAAACACGGCAGGTGAATCATGTCAGTTAAATTAACGATATTTTATAAAAGTAACTACTTCGCAGGTTAAATAGCAAAACACTGTAATATAATATCTACCTGAGAAGTTTGAATCGATACCAGAGGGCTCAAAGGGCGTATAGGATATGTAATTGTTTGTGCTATACGCCTTGTGGGCTCTGGATATCGATATCTTCAGTGATTCTGCTTACTTTACAACTCTCAAGCACTCGCTCACGTTACATGGAATTTTAAACTGGTCAAATTGAGAGGACTGTCTTTAAGGGCAAGGGCAGCCAAGGGCCTACCCCTTGAATTGCATAGTGAATTTTGACTCTCGAGTTTGGATTTATTCCTAAACGTGTGACGTCAGCCAACATATTATACTCGAGAACATTTTATATTAAAGTCGTATTACGTCGTTGTAGGTGTATGTTACAATAACTATATTTGACATCGAAGAAGAAGAAATAATTGAAATTGAATTGAATAATTATATATATTTTTAATTGTATTTTTATTCATTTTGAAAAACTGTGAAATGAAAAATGTTTTCTATGAATTAAATAGTCGGTAGGTATTGAGTGATGATTCTTAGTCGTTGATTGCATTTCGTTACTACAGAGTTTCGAATTTCTCAACAGTTCGCGTATCTTCTTTAAAAGCCATGGCTTTGATTCTTTTATTTAAATGTAGGTATGTAAAATATCAAAAGTATGTAATTGTCTAATACTTGTATGAATAAGTAGTTATTTTCTTATTTTGAAAATGTACCTAGTGTCTTTAGTAATAAAGTTCAATTATAAATATAAAGTATGTAAGGCATTTTTAGGGCAATACAAACCTTCCCAACAATATCATAAACAACGCTGTTGAACATTCGGCGCAGGGCCCACCCCAATTCCGTCCCTAACCTACCCCAAGCGGACGCAGTGTGTCCGTGTGCGTCAAACGCACACGGACACACTGAACACCTTGCGAAGTTATGACGACACAAAATTTGAACGCTGTGTTCTTTTTTTTAATTACAACTTGTTTTTGTTTTCAATTTTAGGATGTTATTTTACTTCAAGTGAAACATACAACAATACGTTATGTTATAACTTAGCTTTTCTTTAATCTATGGTATCTATGTATAGTCTACCTACGAGAATGTCTTTCCAATTATAAGTTTATAGTTACTGACCCTGTAAAAAAGGTATATTATTATGTATATTCGGATTACATTATGTATGCGATGCGGTATCAGTTCGTTAACTTTATGAATGTCAAGTTCCAAACAGCCTTCACTAGTTTATTACCGTACACGAAATCCTGCATTTCCTGACGAATATCAGACGGAATGTTTCCGCAGACGTCAGCGGTATCTAAAAGATTAGGAAATAGTTAACTGATCATGTTGCCCTATGCTATGTTCGCCTATTTGTTTATATTCTTGTTATCAAAGTAACAAGTAAAGTAAACCAACAGAATGATAAATACCGTAAGAAACTTATTTATGTTGAGTTATAGTGAAGTCACTTTGACTCCGTTCATAAGGTCTAATTTTGATAGTTGTAAACTACAGGTTTAATCCCTTATAAACAAACAATAATTCATTTAAATACCGTCTTATATGACTCGTCGAAAACATTTCATTGTGTTTGTGTGCCGACCCATATAACTCGCGTGTGTGTGCGTGGCCTACATAAATACAAATTAAACCCGCCCAATTTGTGTGCGTGCGGTAAGCCTGTGTGCGTAGCTTCTTCGCTCGGAATTCCAAGTTTGAAATTGGAATGAATGACGGTTAGGTTACTGACCTATGCCAATGGCAAGCGTAGCTTTATGAAAAATAAGATTTTTTCTGTTATTTTTTTACGTTTCCTTTTTTAAATTTTATTTTAAAATGTAGTTTCAGTATTTCTAAATTAAGTTAGTGGTTTAATTTCAAAGTTAAGAGATAAAAATGTGGGACCCGCATATTCTCGTCAGCAAACTTACATAGGTAAAGGGAAATACTAAATGGTGTCAATACGTATGCCGAAGGGTAATTATGCGTGTTAAACCAGGTGTTTCTCTGAGTTGTTCTTTCACATTGCGTAGATGTGACAATTTCAACTGAAATGTGTTCAGCAGTACGTAGGTGCGTTATTGAGTAAGAACCATCTCCACTCCCTTTAAATAGAGCACTTTCAATTTTCCCGAGTTTTCCCATTTATCAGGGAACTTTTCCATTATGTTTTTCTTAAAAATCTTATTCGGTCTATTACACACATATAGAAAATTAGGTTGAATCAGTCCAACTATTCTCAAACTTAAAAACATACAGTATTTAGTTTAATTTATTTATACATAGAGATTACACTAGCAGCACCCCGCGGTTTCACCTGCGTAAGTTCCGATTCCGTGGGAATATCGTGATAAAAAGTAGCCTATGCGTTAATCTAGGTCTCCAACTATCTACATACCAAGTTTCATCGCAATCGGTTTAGTGGTTTTTGAGTGAAAGAGTAACAAACATCCATCCATCGATCCATTCATCCAAACTTTCAAATTTTTAATATTACTTACAGATTACAGTTCAATGATATACTTAATGATTTCGTAAAAAATCTTTGTCTAGTCTGCAAACAGTTAAGCCAATTTGGCGTCCACAATTAGGTAGTTACATGTGACAAACTTGGCTGGACCAGGTTTCTGGAAACGACACTAAGGTACATTGCGAGGAGACAGGTCTAGGTTAGGTACACGTGTATTCTTAGCATAATTTAGCTGGACGTCAGAATTACTCTAGTTTCAAGAATCACCATTTTAAGAAAGTAGCCATAAAATGGCCAACACCTGTCTGGTTATGGTCTGTACTACACGCATTACGTGACCAAACCAGCGCAGTCGGTTTTCTTGCATTTTTTGCGAGAACAAACAACGGACACAAAGAACACCCAAACTCGGGACAACTATTTGTGGATCATACAAATTTTTGTCCCGTGTGGGATTTGAACCCACAACATTCGGCGCGGCGAAGTGATCACTTAAACCATTGCGCCATCCGTACTGTCTATTAACTAATTAAAAGTTCCAAAACTAGGCCAATATTTTTAAAGATCTGTGATGGTGATTATACCTAAGCGTGAACAACTTAATATGTAACTAGTAAATGGAGAATTTGGGATTATGTTACCTTTTTAATCCCACTAATATTATAAATGTGAAAGTTTGGATGGATGGATGGATGGATGTATGGATGGATGGATGGATGTTTGTTATTCTTTCACGCAAAAACCACTGAACCGATTGCGATGAAACTTGGTATGTAGATAGCTGAAGACCTGGATTAACGCATAGGCTACTTTTTAATCCCGATATTCCCACGGGATCGAGACTTACGCGGGTGAAACCGCGGGGCGCTGCTAGTTCTTAATATTTTAATGGTGTACCAAACATGACGCCTATTTACGCGATAAAGAGTAGGTAGAGGCGAAAAATATGTACGAGTTTTCACTTTATCTCATTTAATATGCACAGGCACTTAATAGGCACAGGACCTACCGTGTATCCAGCTAAATTTAAAACTCCGGGAATACAATTGGGAATTTTTTGGGATACAAACCCAAAAAATCAAGAATTGTTTTTTTTTTTCATTCATACATTGAAAAGCCGAAAAAGTCCTCAACTTGAGATCCTGGTATATTTTACCCCTGTTTCTGTATAGATATATCCTCATCCAGACATTACCGAAATCCGAACTTCCGGTATAAAAAACCTCTTCCGCCCATGGTCCTGTAGGTCGTATTTCCCGATGAGTGTACGAAAGAGAGAGGTAATATTAACACTATGATGGTTGAATGAGACAGCTTGAGGGCGACGACCTTTAAAACAAATCGCTGGTAGAAAGGGTTCGGTTTCAGTAGCGTCCGCAAATTAGGCTGTAATTATGTTTATTTATTAGCATATAATTTTTATGAATTAAAATTTTGTTTATGTAAACTAACTTAGATATTAAAGTAGGTAGGGTAACGTCATACGGCTTTATCCAGCATATATCCAGCATTGACTGGGCAGTTGGTTTAGTTGGTCCAGCAGGACAAATAATTGTGTGATGAGCATGATTATTTGTTCTGTGTCTGGGTGTAATTTATCTATAATATGTATGTATTTAGAAATATATAAGTATGTTTATCAGCAGTCTGGTTACCATAGTACAGGCTCTGCCTAGTTTGGGATCAGACGACTGAGTGTGTGTGTCAAGTCGTTATTATTATTATTACATAAAAAAATAAAAAATCTAACCTAAACCCAAGTATGATTGCTGAATCCCACTAATATTATAAATGTGAAAGTTTGGATGGATGGATGTATGGATGGATGGATGGATGTTTGTTACTCTTTCACGCAAAAACCACTGAACCGATTACGACGAAACTTGGTATGTAGATAGCTGAAGACCTGGATTAACGCATAGGCTACTTTTAATCCCGATATTCCCACGGGGTCGAGACTTACGCGGGTGAAACCGCAGCTAGTTGAATAATAATCCTGACTAAGTATTGTGTTCTTGTTTTTACATTTAATGTACAAAAATTGTATTGGGCAAAATTTGTTTTAATGTAACAAATAATCCCACTAATAATATAAAATATTATAAATGTGAAAGTTTGGATGGATGGATGGATGTTTGTATATCTTTCACGCAAAGGCTACTTTTTATTCCGATAATATCACGGGATCGGGACTTACGTGGGTGAAACCGTGGGGCGTTCAAATTCAAATGCGATTTCTTTGATCCTACAAGGTTGACAGGCAGAACTGGGTATTAAATGCAACAAAACATGCAACAAGTAAATAAATAAATTGTACTTTCTCGGGGACTTCTTTCTAAGGTCTACCTATATCTGAGCCTTCAATGGATCTTCCTGTGATAGAATACCGAGTCCTTTTTTTTTAATTATACTTTGAAAATAATTACTCGCATATAATTACTATTATTAAATAATATTAAAAAGATTTTTCTGTTGTCCGTACATTTATCTAGGTGCACCCTATTCCCTAGCCTCGTTACGGGCTAGACAGGGACCTAGGCTAAAAATTATTAGGGTGCCACACATATGAGCACTATTACGTCTTGTTATACGTTTGTGTGCGTGTTTGCTAGTGTGTTCGTTGGGCAGATGTTTCTTCATGCCTAAGTAGTTAAAGGTATTACGGTTTCAAAATAAATTAATAATAGTATGTAATTAACTTAATTTTAGTAGTGGCATAACCTGGTATAGCCGAGTGGTTTACACATTAGCTTGTCATGCTAGCGGTTCGAGTTCGATTCCCGAAATTTTTTCAAAGTTAATTTGCGTATTAGAAATAAGGATTATTCGCTTTAACAGTGATAGAAAACACAATAAAAAAAACCTACATAATAAATGTATATACTTATATACCTGAAGATTTTCCGTAGATAATGTTCACAAAATATAATGTTATTGTTCGAGAACATTATGGCACATTTTACCTACCTAAACAAAATAATAAACGAAAACCGCATTCAAATCTATTTAGTTGTTTCGAAGATTACCCCGAACATACATAAATACAGTCACTAAAACTTAAAGCATACTAGCAATTCGCCAAGGCTTCGCAGGGGTAGCAGAGACATCTTCAACAATCATTATCATATTTCAATCAATTTACACAACATTTTAACAAATTATACACCTAAACCTTCCTCATGAATCACTCTATTAGTGAAAAAGGTATGAAAATCAGAAATAGTTTTTCAGTTTATCGCGAACAGACAGACAGACAAACGTGGCGGGTCACTTTGCTTTATAACATGTAGTGATACATATGTTTAGTAATGTTCTTTGACCAATAAAGTATATCTATCTACCTATGTAAAGAAAAAAAAGTGAAAACATAACTTCACAATGTATTTGCATATACATACATACACACACACACACATCTGTACTTATATATAATTAGGTTAAAAATAAAGTAGGTACTAACATATCTAAATGTATACATAGGGTACACTGGAAGTTCTGCGCTCCTGGCCGCTCATAAATGTTTGAATTTCGAATGTTAATTTTTCTTAAATATAAGAAACTCGGCTCCGTCTTACCAGGTCACGTGTCCTGACGCGAGTTTAACATTTTTTACCCATCTTAAAAAAGTGCACAGCGCCGCTAAAGAAGTTTTTACTTAAAAAATTAACAACAACAAATGACTGGCCTGTTGATCTAGTGGTTAGTGACCCTGACCGCTATGCTTATAGATTATGGGTTCGATTCCCACCTGAGTCTAGGTGTTCTTTGTGTCCGTTGTTTCTATGTTTGTAAAGTTCCCCGCGACACAGGAGTAATTCCTAATGCAGGAGTTGTCTTTTAAAAAACGAAAGGAAATTGGCTGCAGATTTCTCAGCAACTTCTAAATGACTTTATGTTCATAAAGCATTGTCTATGACAATTATTTTGTACTCCAATAATCTACTAACCTAGTTTATTCATAACGAAAATTTCATTCGCATTTGGGCCGCTGATAAGCGCTTGATCCCACAAAAATATTGTATCAAAATTCGTGTGAGGTCATAATCCACATACGAAGCGTACGAACACGTTCATCTCACGTTGTGATTTTAGCAGATCAACATTCGTTGTAAACACGAGTATATATATATATATATCTATAGAAGTAACTAACACACACAGCCCTGTTGGTCTACTGGTCAGTGATTCTGTCTGCTGAGCCAGAGATCGTGGATACGATTCCTACCCAGGACAAATAATTGTGTGATGAACACGATTATTTGTTCTGTGTCTGGGTGTAATTTATCTATAATATGTATGCATTTATTCTGGATTAGTTTTTTTTTTGTGGCATAGGGGGTAAACGAGCAGACGGGTCACCTGATGGTAAATGACTACCGCCGCCCGTGGGCACCTGTAACTTAAGAGTCACAAGTGTGTAGGTGGCCTAAAAGGGGATAGATGGAAGAGGGGGGGGGGGGAAGGGTTAGGATTTCCGGTAACCTCACTCACTCGGCGAAAAGCAATGCTTGCTTCACTGACGGTTTTCTGTAAGGTCGTGGTATAACTTCCCCATGCGTGCCGAAGCATGGTTCTCCCACGACAAACGATGTGAAGTTTATCTATAATTTGTATGTATTTAGTAACTTTCTCGTTCCATGTTGTATATCTAATTATTTAAACGGAAACTAAAGCGGAATAGAGGCACATCGGTTTGTTTACAGGACACTGTTAGTGTGGTATGTAAAACAAAAATTTAAAAAAATAACGAAAATGTGCGGGTAGACGAAGAATCTTCTACCTCACGGACTCGACATCGGCTTCAGCGCTGAGCCAGTCAGCCTGTGACCACGGCAAGTGCAACCTGGTTGAAATGTCAGGCAATTCAAAGGTAATACCTATTGGTCACGTTAATTCTCGATTAAATAATTATATATGTATTTAGTAATACATATATAAGTATGTTTATCAGGCTGCCTCGTTTGGAAGCAGACCAGTGTTTAAGGTGTCTCACCGGAGTCTCAACGGCACCACCCACACTTGATTTTAGGGTGATCTTCTGTAATCTGGAGACGCTTTTCCAGTCGGTCAGCTAAGATTTAAGCAATTCTGCACTGTCATACCTTTGATAATATAAAAAAGGTAGCACTTTCAAATCGACTGCCAGAAAGCTTAGACATCATCAAAATCTTGGTGATCATAATCGGTGTGTGTGATTACCTGAATATTGTTTCCAATAAACAAATAGGCATATTTAATGCAGCACAACTGTCTCTCAATATAACCAATTATATCGACTTCTCGCTATTATTGTAGAACAGCGAAATGTATGGAGTGTCTGTCTATTCTTAGGGCAAAAGCACTCAAAGGCTAATTTTACTGACACTATAGACATTTAAAAAAATACTTTTTGTTAAAATTTTGGTTATCCCGCAGTTCAATGATTACCAGTTAGGTAATCATAACGATTGCTAAAACACAAATGGTATGTATTTATTCGTCTGTATTAAGTAACAATGAGGTTTTCAATAAATCTTTTGTATATTTTGAGTTGTTGAAATATTTCGTAAATTTAAATATCTATTCCATATTACAATGATATACAGCTTTATAATTTGTTATTCTTTAAGTATATTTTATCTTACTTTATAGATAATTGTGAACAGTAATAAACTCAACTCAATATAGGAGTGAGAGAGACATAAAATAAAAAACATTCCGTTCCTCTCTTCGTATGTCTCTGTTCCAATTCAGTCCACTAAATTGGCATTTGTTAATTAGATCAGAACGGTTTAATAATTGAACTCGAATCGAAATGAGAGCGAGAGAGACAAAACATAATTAGGCCACACTACATACCTATGACAAAGAAACACTTATGTTGATAAAAATACGTTTTAAAAAACTACCTTGAAAAGGCTTTTCTTGTTTGCTCAATTATCTCGCTAAATATAGAGGGTAGTTAGAGATAGATAAACTTGTTTTTAAAAATAGACTATGCGGATAAATGTTTCCATGGTAGCTTTCTATGGTATGGTTAGCTAAATCTATATCTACTAATATAATAAGGCTGAATAGTTTGTTTATTCGTAATCTCTGAAACTGCCAGTCTGATTTTGAAAATCCTTTTTGCATTTGATAGCACACTTTTTTAAGAAAGGTGTTACGCTATTTATCATCACGCTACGACACTTAGAAGCGGAGCATAAACATATACGCTGTGTCCAAATAAATAATAAATAATTTTTCTATTAAAACCCCCCGACTTGAAAATCCCTTCAACGGTTAGAAAAGAGCTGACGATCTTCGAACGGCTGAACAGATTTCTTGAATTATATCTAAGAACACTCCGACTAATTCACCTTTCAAACAAAAAAAATAAAATCATAATCGGGTCATCCGTTCGAGAGCTACGATGCCACAGACAGACACACACACACAGACACGTCAAACTTATAACACCCCGTCGTTTTTGCGTCGGGGGTCAAAAACTAAGAAATGAGATTATCGTTACGCGCATAAGTACTTAGTAAGTAAAAGTGAGACGCTTTTTTCTCTAAACTGACTGTTCTAAAAGTATTATGTGTAAATATGTCTCAAATATTAACTTTACGCTGTTCCTAACAAAAATATTAAACGTGTTCAAAATATAATCAGCAATTGCACCTACGACCCCATATTCGATGGTCGCCAGACTTAAAACTACAATGGAACCGGGATTAGAATACAAAGCTCGCATCTAAATAATACTCATTACATTACAATAGAAACTGTTTCGATTCGATACTGATGCATATTAGAATAGCATGCAAATATGTTCCTAAACAGATTTTGAGAAAATTGTTCCAACGTATCTATAAGCTTGGATCTCCTTGGTAAGTTCGACTGAGATCGTTTTTTTGGAGTGAATACTTCTTTATGGGCACTTTTGGTTTAGGAAAAAAGCATCCAACTTGCGTGTCCGTCACGCTCAGATGCATATATACAAATGTATGTTTGAATATAATAAAAATATTTTACGGAACCCTCGGTGCGCCAGTCCGACTCGCAGTTGGCCGGTTTTCTTTTTAGGTATTCTTATTCATTAACGAGCGCGAGCATGTTCGGTTTCGTGTACTATTTTTGAAATAAATAAAGATTATTATTTTATCTTTAAAATCTTTAAAACGTTTTTAAATCACATTTGCGTAAAGAAAATATATTTAAAAATATAAAAACGTGCTCCAACGGTAGGTATCGGGAATAGGGACCAAGCTACGGGTGGTTATTGTTCCAGAGACAGAAACCTCCTCACTATGCGTGCAGTATCGTAACGACTACCTTCTACCTCATGCCCTGAATATTATTAAGTATTATTATGTTCCATTTGTCTCGCATTCATAAAAAATATCGACCCAATTTTAATATTATTCCTGTTTCATCCCACTCTCTTCAAAGTGTAGCTAGAGAAACAAATTTGCATTAAACATTGCTCAGTCTCATTTATTAGTTAGATAATATGTATTTGTAGTGATAATTGCTTATGGGAGGATAAACCGCTTCGTTACGTAACGCGTTACGGCGCCAGTCTGTCTGGCTTCCCTTTCTCTCACGCATACGGCAGCGGTAGGCAGGCTCCTCCTCTCACTCTAACTCATAGAACAATTTCAATATTAAATAGTTCAACTTAGATTAGTTTAAATTATCACTTCTGTCGGGCGTCCCGGGACGCACACGTTTTTATTTTTATTTTAGAAGTATTTCTCTTAAAAAAACAATGAGAGATATGGATCACGTTTTGCTTTGGTAACACAAGGGCAAAAACAATGATGGTCGTGGACACCGTCTCGCTACAAGGTTTGAAAAACATGCACACAGTAGGAAATAAGTATTAAGTTACGTTGAGTGCGGTCTTCGTAAGAGTAGGTACTTTCTAAGTCATGTACTCTCTACTGTAATGTTATTTTTTTTATTGTTATCAGTTCAAAAACATCTGTTTCGTTTCATGTTCTACGAACAGATAGCGCCATCTATCGTATAACATGAGAGTTATAATAGGTGTTAAGAAAAGATGAACACTTACATTATGAACTTGAGTTTGTTTGTTTGTTATGCTTTAACGGCTAAACTACTCAACTGATTATCATGAATTTTTGCATACATGTTGTCAGGGATACAGAAAATGACATAGTAAGGTTTCATCCTAATTTTTTTTTTTAATTTTTTTTTTATAATAATTGTTCCAGAGGGAGAGATACAATTTTTTATGCTAGCGAAACCGTAGTCAAACGCTAGTTTATTATATGTACGTATATAGTTCAATAAATGTATGTATGTTTATAAATTAATAATCAAAGAATATTGAAGATCACGCTATTCACATTTTAAGTGTATATTGTGTGTGTGTTTCGTCTGTGTGTATACAACGTTTATTTATCTATTGTATACTAACAGCATACACACATTTTGTACACTTGCAGTTATAATAAAAAATATATACCTATGGTATGTATGCCCATTACAGGTAAGTACTTAAGTACACACAGCCTTTACCAACACGTGATAGGTGAATGATATGGTCTTATATTGCCGCGTTCCAATAAACAAGAAACGATTCGTTTTGCTTACGGACGGTGAAATTTCGTTGAATGTTCAACGAAAATTTTACCGTCCGTAAGCAAAACGAATCGTTTCTTGTTTGTTGGAACGCGGCATTATAGGTTTTACTTATAGGTGTTTGATATGTAAATGACACGTTCCAATAATCAAGAAACGATTCGTTTTGCTTACGGACGGTAAAATTTTCGTTGAAAATTCAACGAAATTTTACCGTCCGTAACACGGCATTAATCAATTAAACAATAACATAAAATTAGTAGATACAGATCGCTATACCTACGTATATAAACACTACCTACATGTGATACAGAAGACACCGTCAACAAAATCTTTCTTTATGAAAATTTTTAAAAGCAAAGCGTTACCACTTCTTGAAATACGATACAACATGTCTTACCTATCACTATCAATAGACGAAAAGGTGATAAAGAATTATTTTATTGGAAATAAGTACCTACTTAAGATATCTAACGGTACTTACATTCATGAAATTAAATTGTAATTTGTATATCTAGGTACTTCTGTCACTATTTGCGGAAGAATGCAATAGCGATTCTCGCTCCCCTGATCATAGGCAAGTAGTGAAACACCGGGGTGGTTTTTAGTCGGTAAGAGTCCGACAGACCCCTTCGCCTCCCCAAGGCGGAGGACATCCATGTAGGATCTTCCACCTCGTCAACAAAAAAAAAAAAAAAAAAAAGGTACTTCTGTCACTATAAGTAGTTAAGTGTCATTATTTAGTACCTAACGGTGAAACAGATCCAGATTTTCTCACTATCACCGTGAATGTTGCAATCGGACTTATTCGATTCACACTTGGTACGAATTTCTGAAAGATTTATGCCGCGTTCCTATAATCAAGAAACGATTCGTTTTGCTTACGGACGGTAAAATTGTCGTTGAAAATTAAATTAAACGAAATTTTACCGTCTGTAAGCAAAACGAATCGTTTCTTGAATATAGGAACGCTGCATTAGAGTGTGTTCCGATATTACTGGGAGCACTGTAAGGTGTGACGTCAGTTCAGTATACTGCGAAGCCGTTCCTTTATAGTTAGCTAAACTGGTTACTGTTTAAAACGGAACGCAGTCCAGTATATCTACTGTCAGTTGTCGATTCATTGTCAAATCGCATAATAAAAGTGACAGTGTTGTTCCATGTGACAGCACTGAGAGCACCTTACCTCGAAAACTTCAGTGGTCACATTACAAAAATTGCGACGTTTATGACGTAATAGTCTAATTCGAAAACCTTATTTTTCGCAGTCATCATAATTTACTTAACGCCGTAGTTTGAAATATCTATAATTTTTCTTTTTAACTCAACTCCAGCCGTCATCTCTATTCACACGTAAGCAGTTAGCAGTTTAGCCTTCAAATTAACATACCAGACCGAAAAACTTTAATACCCTGCATTATTTGAATACAAAAGTGCGAAAAAAAAATCGATTATTCCTTTGTGTTAGCCACAAAAGCGTTTAAATATTCGTGAAGTTCGATTCCTTCATTTTGGAATAGTTTAGAACGTTCATTTCAATCGATTGAGCGGGTAACCGGCACAAGAAAGAAGTCACTTTACAAAACAAAAGGTTAAAGTCCAAAGAAAAAGTCCCAATTACGCTCCCTGTACTCTCCACCTCCCCTCTCGCCCCTCTGACCGCTCTTCTCATTCCTATTGCTACCCTTATTCGCCCCCTAAATGCGGGGTGCCACTGACAGCGGGTTTTATTTATATATACAATATTAATTTAATTTAAGCACAAAATAAGAAAATAGCACACGTAATTTTAACTGCACAAATTTCATTTATACAGACAGGAAAATGTTATTTAAAACATAATTATTGTCAATTACTACAAATACTACGGCTTAAAGACTTTACCAGATATTTCAGTTTAAATAGGGCCCTAGCCCAAATATACAGATATTAATGATGTAATAACATCATTAATATCTGATATACCTAGATACCTCATCACGATTAATGCAAATGTAACCATACTCTAACCAATAAACTACACTATTTCCAACTAGAGCTGTTTACAGTAGTTACCTTGGTCATATCGTGAAGCTATATATCACAAAACCTACTTCAATAAAAGCGCTATCTAACACACCAATTTTTTATCAGAATAGATTCTTATTAATTAGGATATACGGTTTTACTCACGTGTATATTTCGGGGATACCCGACTACCGCGTCGGTTGCAGGTGCCAGACTCGACTGACGCGGTAGGACGCCTCACTCTTTGATAAAGGGCCCTCGTCGAGTCGGAAACTAGTCGGGCATCCCCGAAATATACACGTGAGTAAAACCTATCCTAATAAATATGAATACCAATCACGAAAGTTTTTATTCGAATATAATAGATTCTATGAACGACACAAGACCATACAAACTCTTCGGCTTTACAATATTAACTAACTTGTATACTTTTGCCAAATCTCAAAAGAGAACGACACACGAATAGTTTGTTTGTGTGTGCAAGCATTGAGAGAAGTTAAATAAAATAAAATTAATTGTTATAATGAAAAAGACATCTTGAAGGACTATGCCGGCGGTAATTACTAACAATGTATACATTAGTTATTAAAGATTTTATTAGCGGTACGTCGGGTGGATGCACGTCTACTAAGTAATGTCCATAAATCTCCAGTATTCATAATATTCATTAGAGGCTCTCGTAAATTTTGTTATTCACGTGAACAACGTTTTAGAGTACATAATAACATGTTCAGTATTACGTCCAAATGCTATGAGGTTTAAAACTTTTTTTAGTACGTGATATAATAGAAAGTGATGTGCCTAGAGTTCTAAAATGCTAATAGTTATTTCGATATCTATTTCGTGCCTTATTTAAAGTACAAGACCATTAAAGTCTTAATTATGATAATATGATTATATATATATATATATATATATTTATAATCACCATCATAGGTAATGATATTAATAATCATAATCTCTGTACTCACTCAATTTCTGGCAGTCATTTTTGATAGAATATCATATCTTATTGATTTTTTTCTTATTTTCCAGTTATCTTAGCTATTTATTGGAAGTATGGAGACAAAACTTGGTGGTCGTACTCGTTCAGCTACTTCAATCATGCCAGAAGCAGCAGAATGTTGCTGAATTCTGCTGCTTCTGGCATAATTTTTATTACTAAACTTTCGTACTATGCATACGTTTAAAATTAATACCAGTGTATTAGGTATACCCTTGATCAGGATTAATGTAATTTTATGGTAATTTTTGAGTAATATATCATATAAAATATCTCATATAATGTTTCTTTTTATATCAATTATTTATTTGGCTTTTAAAGCTTAAATACATATATTATTATTGCTTATTAGCTTAAATACATATATTATATGATTCAAATAATATTTTTGAAGTAA
This sequence comes from Euplagia quadripunctaria, assembly GCA_963859945.1. Lineage (NCBI taxonomy): Eukaryota > Metazoa > Arthropoda > Insecta > Lepidoptera > Erebidae > Euplagia > Euplagia quadripunctaria. Next base: position 12,750,126 of record OY982582.1, on the reverse strand, counting down.
TAACTTCTTTTGAGAGGGTAACCCACTTCGTTACGTAACGCGTTACGGCGTCAGCCTGTCTGGCTTTAACTTAGATTAGTTTAAGTTATCACTTCTGTCGGACGTCCCGAAACGCACCCTTTTTTTTCTGGTACATACTATCATAACAAAGAAATTGAACAGCCTTGCGATTTTTTATCAGTTTTCCCGATACAAGCATCTACTTGGTTATGCCAAATTATCTTTGGAATAACTCGTTTAGCAATATAATTTTTTAGTATAAAAAATTGCTAGCAGCTTTTTAAGTATTCAGCGATCCCCGCTCGCAATCGCACCTCGCTTTTACCCCAAAGAGTTTTATTGCACTGTCCGACGGAAGTAATTTCGTAGGTCAGACTTTTAGTTTTTAAGAAAGTTCATTTTCTTTAGCTAGACATTTTTCTAGCAATATACAGGCGAAGCAGGGTGTTGGCTTCCTAACTCGAGAATTGCTTTATTCTTAGTTCTAGATTGTAATCTGAAAGTTTAAGTGACTTTTGAGAGTATTCATAAATTGTAAATTGTTGAACTTCTGTTACCAACTATTGTTGGATGCTCAAAGGTAACATTCAAGTTCTGTTACGTTTTATAACAATCTTTAAATTCACATTTAAGCTCTTTCATCAGGTATAGTGATCATAATTATGTATTTATACGGGAAATAACGCGATCACGAAAAGGTATTACATACCTCTGAATTGCCTGACGTTTCGACCAGGTTGCACTGGCCGTGGTCACAGGCTGACTGGCTCAGCGGTGCACGTCCGTCCGCTCCGTCGTCGTCGAGATCGTGAGGTAAAAGGTTCTTCATCCACCCGCACATTTTCGATATTTTTGATATTTTGATTTCGCCATGTACCGGCCCATACTATACTAACAGTGTCCCTATTCTCTAAGCAAACCGATGTGCCCCTATTCTGGTGTTCATCCGGCTGCGCATAAAAGTGAGGTGGCATGTTTTTTATCACTGGATTCCACGCTGTTGATCATTTGAAACCATCTTCCCGACTGAAAGTTTATTCGCAGTAGTACATATTATTTTATGCGCAGTCGGGTGAACACCAGAATAGTGTGTGTGCGGGTGGATGAAGAACCTTTTACCTCACGACCTCGACGACGGAGGGCGTGCACCGCTGAGCCAGTCAGCCTGTGACCACGGCCAGTGCAACCTGGTCGAAATGTCAGGCAATTCAGAGGTATGTAATACCTATTTCATGATCGCGTTAATTCCCGTATATATACATAATTATATCATGGAACGCGAAAGTTTAAAATTTAGCTATAGTGATCACTTTTTTGTTTTTCAAACTACGAAGTCACCAACAATCGTAGGTCCCCCCTGTAAGTAACCAGTTTCCCAATGCCCCTTTGGTGTAACCATTGCATTGCTAATTCTATGACCTAGCCTATAACAAAATCTGATTGATGAATAGTCCTGAACAGTAACGAATAGACCGACAGAGTTACTTTCAGAACTTTTAAGTTATCAGTTTCAACACAAGAGCTATTATTGACCAAATCCTTGTCGCTGTTGCTGACCGTTTACATTAATGAAGATTTGGAATATGTAAAGATGACTAACAAAATAATTTTTATTGTACTCTTTTGGATCAATTAGTCATTTAATATTTGGCTTTAACGATCGTAATCATGAATTGAAAAAAATAGTCAAAATTGTATCATCATTGGTGTAGCGTCAGAATTGCAATCCAGAGGACGCGTAGTTCGACCACAAGCCGTACTAAAAATGTGAATCTTGAAATTTCTACTTTAGACTTTTACAGTCAACTTAATTCCTCATCTAAAATACCCTTTGTACTGTGTAATAAAATCGTATTAATGAAGATTTTGTTAATTAGAAATCTTTGTTAATTTGAAAATGCGTTCACCTAATCTGAATAACGAATTTGATTTGAATTTTCAATCAAGTTCGGTTAAATCACTTTTGTTTCTTCGATAACGTGCAAATAGGATTTGTGTATATCTCATTGTGTACAGTTAACAGCAAAAATCGCTTTATGCATTAAGTATTTTTGAGATTGAATATTTTCTTCAAATTCGAGTACATAACCATTTCAATTGACTGACCTAGTCTAGTGGTTAGTGACCCTGACCGCTATGCTTATAGGTCGTGGGTTCGATTCCCACCTGAGTCTGGGTGTTCTTTGTGTCCGTTGTTTCTATGTTTGTAAAGTCCCCCGCGACACAGGAGTAATTCCTAATGCGGGAGTTGTCTTTTTAAAAAATAAAAATAATTTAAACAAGAATTATTGAAATCAGCTCACAAATAGGGAAAATATAGGGTAACAAACGCTAAAATAATTTGAGTTCTTTTAAAAAGAGATCTTGCGTCGCCTTTATTAATTTTTTTAGCAGTAAGGTTGTTTTGTTTTAGGATAGCTAGTCATTGCCCTTCCAGTATTCCATATTGACCTACATTATACGTTGATTGTTGTTGAAGTGTTGATGATGATGTTGAAAGGAATCAAAGGCATTCAAGTTGTAAGGAAAAAAAACAGGAAAGGAAACAAATAAAGGATTAGGAAAATTACAGCAAAAGTCAGTTTTTTTAGGTAAAATTTGCTAAATGTCCTAGGGGAAGAACAGTTGGGCCTATTTATTATTACTATGCTATGTATTTTTTTATTCCTTTGAGTTCACTATCTTTGTTGTAGACTGTACTAAATATTTTTATAGTTGGAGCTAATATTCTGAATTTTATATTACGTCACTTTCAGTAAAATTTTCACCTGTAGCTAGTACTAAAACCATAGTTATTAGTAGTTATAAAAAGTTGATGGTCTTTCCATTAACAATCAATTGCTATTTATAAAGTTTCAGAGACCTTATGAGGAACAAATTTCTGCCACTGGTTTTACTGAATGTATAGGCAGAGGTGTATTAAAAAATCACATATTGCATTTTTTTTTTGAGATATAGGACAAACGAGCAGACGAGTCACCTGATGGTAAATGACTACCGCCGCCCATGGGCACCTGCAACTCAAGAGTCAAAAGTGCGTTGTCGGCAAAGCACAACAAATCATTGCTTCACTGCCAGTTTTCTGTGAGGCCATGGTATCACTCCGGTCGACCCGGCCATACGTGCCGAAGCATGGCTCTTTCACGATAAATTTGCTAACTAAATTTTGGTCCTGCTCATGTAATAGAGGGCAATTAAAGATGGAGTTTAGGGCACTATAATTTGTTTTGCCTGGGTGTAATTTATCTATAATATGTATGTATTTAGTAATATATAAGTATGGTTATCAGCAGTGTGCTTACCATAGTACAGGCTGTCTAGTTTGGCATCAGACGGCCGTGTGTGAGATTTGTCAAGTTATTATTATTACTAGAGATCGCGTGGTGGTCGAATTTCGACCATGGTTTATTTCATTGGCCAATATTACTTGACCTGTCATTGTATGGACTTTTGTACCATGACAGGTCGAAATATATACTGAACACTCATAGCTGTATGTACCCGTTTTTGCATTTTTTTTAACGTTGTAGCAAATATTGTTAAAAATTTTTAGCATTCGTCACTTCTTCTCTGTATAAACTATAAATGTGCGAAATTTCATACTCCTCCGTCCGCCCAATTTGCGTAAAAAGGGATCCAAAGTTTTCGTATTAATATATAGATAGGGAGTATATTTAAAGGGAAAGAGAGGTAGGAAGGAAAGGGATATGCTTTTTTGGCACTAGCGGTAACCATAGTCGCAAAATTGTTTATATTTTTTGTATTGCCAAAAAATTAATATTTTCTTTCTTTCTTTTCTTTCTTTTCTTTCTTTTCTTTCTTTTCTTTCTTTTCTTTCTTTTCTTTCTTTCTTTCTTTTCTTTCTTTCTTTCTTTTCTTTCTTTCTTTCTTTTCTTTCTTTCTTTTCTTTCTTTCTATACGGATGGATTGGGGAGTTTGGGGAGTAAGAGAGTTCTCTAACATTCTTCATGAATGTGCTGTTTAAGCCCTCTTATTTTGCATTAGAATAATTATTTTATCACATGTGTGGAGCTAAATATAGTACCTCTACATAATATTATGTTTGTATGTCTGTGAGTCAACAGCAGAATTGTGTTTATCACCGAATTGTACTTACCTATATGTCTGCCGGTGACCCAGTTCAAGCACTGTGAAGGTTCATGGTCGACGTACTTTTGTTTTTTGTAAGGCTCGTTACGTAGTTCAAAGCTATAGACATACGAAGCGAACGTGTAATGTAATGTACAAGATGTTGCAGAAAGGTGTCGTCATAGTTTAGGGTGGTATAGGGTCGTCATAAATAACGTAAATCTCTAACAGTTTTAGGAAAATTTGGGATTTTAATTACAGAAATCCTATTTTGAATCTGAAAAATTAAACTTGAAAATTGACCGATAAAGCTAATAATATTTGGTATGAGAAAGGGCTGACATGAATAAAACTTTTGTTACTTAATTCCATGTTCCATGTTGATGGAACGTCCAGATTTTTCTGAAAATGTCTGCATAAAAAAATAAAAAACAAATTTTGTGTTTTAAATGCTCAGCCGATTCGATGATAAACGATTTATAACACATACCTAAATTGGTAATAGATGTGTTACGAATCGTTTTCTTCATTTGTGCATAGTGATAAGAATGTATTAACCTCTTTGTATCCATTAAACTTCTTAGAAAACACAAAATACGCTGATAAAAGTTCAAACTTAGGAGTTCATATTCGTTGAATATCCTAAACATTTTTTTTCTACTTATATGCAATTTATTAACATAGAAAACGCAATATTTTAAACAACTACTAAGTCACTTGCTTAAAATTTTTAGAACTGCCTTAGCCTGCCTAGCAGAGAGTTTTTCCAGTATTGTTGGTAATTTTGTGATTTGCATATGCTTCTGTGCTTATTGTGAATTTGAGTAAGTTGTTTTTCTATAAATGCTGTTTTTATTTTTTATATCACGAGTACTACCTATATTATAAACAGTTACCTAAGGTACAATGCTCAACTTACAATAAATATTCATACAAACGTATTCTTTCACATTTCCTACAAGAAAACAAAACTGTTTGTTTTCCGTCCCTTCTTGTCTTTATTTTTATTTTATTTTGAATAAACCATACGATATATAAAAGCGCTTATATTCAATAAACATCTATGTCATGCCATCATTGTAGTTTGAATAATAAATGTTGAATAATAAATATTTATTTGCAAACATTTACCTTTATATACCAGTCGAAAACTGTGGTTCGTACAATCATATTATGAATATTTAAATAAGTGAAGAAATTTCTTTGTGGGGTATAAAGAAGCAAATTTCACTCACAAAGGATTGTGAAATTTGGAAAATTTTAAGTTTATATTAGAAGAAGTGCAAAAATCTATTTTTAACTTAAATCTTATATGAAATCGTCTCCAAACCACACAGTTTTAGTTACAAATAGATCAATTTTTTTATGGTATAGGTGGCAATCGAGCAGACGGGTCACCTGATGGTAAATGAATACCGCCGCAGTGCGTTGAAAAGTCACAAGTGCGCTGCCAGGCCTTTAGGCTGGGTATAGGGGAAGGGGGAAGAGGGAGGGAGGGAGGGAGGGGGGTAGGAAGAGCGGGTATGGTTAGGGCCTCCGGTAACCTCAACTACTCGTCGAAAAACAATGGAATCATTGCTTTACTGTCGGTTTTCTGTGGGACCATGGTATCACTCCGGTCGAGCCAGCCCGTGCCTGCCGAAGCCTGGCTCTCCCACGAAATGCAGCAAAATATTCAGAATTTAATGAATTAAACTCATTAATTTTCTTGTTATTCTCGACCCGTAGGCGATCTCTAGTTTATTACAAATAATATGAACATTTTCTTTCAAGTTGTTGAAACGTTTCACAGTTTAACATAGTACAGAATAATATCGCCATCGCTTCGCTTGCACACTGGATCGTCACCTCAATATCACAGCGCGCATATAACGAACGTATTATGCGTCCATTGCGCATTGTCCTTTTTTCGTTCGTCCGTTTATTTGTTTTGTTGTGGAGTTATTGAAATTATTCGCGTGAACCCCGACTGACATACATTTTATACTTGGATTTTAAATTTTAAATCGTACATGCGTTCAAGTTGTGACATGTTTTTTCTGACGCGGTTTGCTTAAGAACTTTACGTTTAAGGACACGTCACTTGGGCGGTGGCAACCCTGTCCTTCCCCTACGGAGTGGTGACCCTAGTTTTCAGCAGAAAAACAGTACTTACTATGCTAATAGTACTGTTACTATGCTAACAGTAATTTCTGTGAGGATAGCGGAGTAACCTCCTCATTTCTTAGATTGCTTAAATTTTTGTTAAATGTACTTAATTTAAATATGATATTTTACCAGAAAGTCAGTAAAACATCTTTATTTCGTCTTTAATAATTGTTTTAAAAGAATTTTTTTAACTAAGTAAAGTTTTGTTGTACACAAATAATATATTAGATACTAGAAACCCGAGATAGTCAGAATATCCTTATAACTACTTACTAAGTTACTATAAAAGTTAAGTTTTTAATATTATGGCATAGCGACGTGCAGAGCCATCTATCGATTTTTTCAAGCAACATTAAAGAACGGGGTCATTGTTATTAGATTACTGATTGAGTTTAATTTTGTGATTTTACTAGACATAATATAAAAAAAAATTCTTCGGCTATTGAATATGCAAATTTATATTTTTCTCTTGACATGCATTAACTAACATGACACGATACTTGCATATGCGTTAAATAAAAGTAGTTGCAATCACTGAAACCCGAATCCGGTCCGGTCCCAAAAACACCGATCACGAATTTGATAAGCAATATAATGAGCACGTAGTAGCAATTTAATTAGTTTATTTTATAAAATACTAGCTGACCCGACAGACGTTGTCTTGTCTTAACTATGAATATTGAATTCAAATTGGTATAATTAATAAAAAGAAAAATCTCTCGAACAAATTGTCGCCTGCGGTATTTCCGGACCGATACGACCTTCAAACCTTCAAGAAAAGAGCGTACTCCATCTCAAAGGCCGGCAACGCACTTGTGACTCTTAAGTTGCAGGTGCCCATGCGCGAAGGTAGTCACTTACCATCAGGTGACTCATCTGCTCATTTGCCCCCTTTAATATAAAAGAAACTTACAGAGCTCTGACTTTCCGGCAACAGCAAGTCCGATTTCCATTACATTTCGATTCCATTACAGCTGGCAAAATGTTGGTGTTAAAAACGCTTCTGCCTACCTCTTCAAGGATTCAGGCGTGAGTGTAGGTACTTATATTAAAATATAGTTGTTCCTAGGTATATGTTATCTATCTAATTACACATCGTTATACAACCGGCCATTTTAATTCTAATCTCTTTAATACCAAACTAGATAACTTTAAAAACAACATATATCGCGACGGTACCTACCTACAGCATGATAACATGTTAATACAGGCGTGTTATCAGCACTGATAAGCTATCACATCCAAGTGCATCAATACTAGGTACCGAAATACCGCCATTTTGAAATAAAATAACTTACATCTATCCTAATGTTATAAATGCTAATATGAGTTTGTTTGTTACGCTCTTTCACCTGAATCACTCAATCGATCAGCATGAAATTTTGCATACATGTTCTCAGGGATATAGAAAAATACATAGACTATTCAATCAAGAAAAAACTGCTGGTCAGTTGACAACATCTAAATGTAAATGTGTACAACTGGTAATGGACTCCTGGTTTTTAAATTGTTTATGGATACATTTAGTTTAAGAAATAATTAATCTGTTTTCTATATCTGTACAGTTACAATAATGGAATGATTTCGAATGTTCGTATTTAAAAAATATCCACAACCTCAAAAGTACTTAGAGTACTTCTGAGGTTGTGGATATTTTTTCGCAACAAAATTGCTTACCGAACCGTAAAAAACTTCTTTACTGTAACAGTAAATTGTCATTCTTACATAGTAGTGATAGGTATATCTACATACATGCCTGTAATTTGGCTTTTTTGTTCAACAAAAAGCTTTGACAAAGACTATAATGTGGCGCCACAATCAAAACCTGTTCTTTGTGTTCTACTTTTAGGAGAGAATGTATGTTATGATTAAAATTGTGCTTTTAAATGATAAAAAATAGACTCTGCCTATATATTTAAATATCAAATCTTTTTTAGTATTTAAATAACTATGAAAGAAGTGAAACTTTTGAGTGTATTCATTTATTAGTAGATAATTGACTGGCCTGTTGGTCTAGTGGTTAGTGACCCTGACTGCTGAGCTAGTGGTCGTGGGTTCGATTCCCACCCAGGACAAATAATTGTGTGATGAGCATGACCATTTGTTTCTGGGTGCAATTTATCTATAAAATGTTTGTGTTTAGAAATACATATGTATGTTTATCAGCAGTCTGGTTACCATAGTACAGGCTCTGCCTAGTTTGGGATTAGATGGCCGTGTGTGAGATGTGTCAAGTTATTATTATTATTATTTAACACAGTTTTATAAACTTTACTTGTAACTAATTTCCAATTGTCGTATCGAAATGAAACTTTGTATGTATATGTAGTGGCATCTTGGAGTTAATTTGATGACGACACCAGGTGGTAGATAGGGGAACCCTGGTTGCGCTCCCTGCGCAATCTTCTATTGGATAATTTACTTACCTGCACTGGGTACAGATTATATACCTAACAGATACTGAAAAGACTTTTTTATCTATTATATATTTTTTATATACTATAAAGATATTCATTTCTTTTCATTTTTTCTCTACTATTTTTGAAGATTACTGCTGTAGGTAACGTTACACAAAATTGACAATTATGTAAGCCAATTTTTTTATAACTACTTCCATTTTTTAGTTTTTGGCGATTGATAGATGCCTATTATGCATGTAGACATACATATAGATAAATTAATATTATCCATATATTTATAAACTCACGTCTATTCTACTCTATTCCCTTCAGAGAATTCAGAGACAACAATCCAACACTTGCTCTATTAATAGATACATACCTTACTAGCTTCCTCTACTGTCATTAAACATTGGTACAAGCAAAATACAAAAAATAACAGTCCGTAGAACTGCACGTCAGAAGTGAAAACATAACTTACATATCTAATATACACACACATACACATCTGTATAGGTATATCTGAGCGTGACGGCCACGCTAGTTCAGTGCTTTTCCCCCGTCCCAAAAATGCACAACATGCCTAAAGAAGTTTCCACTATAAAAAATGACGTTCGAAATGTAGCTTTAACTTTTTAAATTTATCAATCAACAATATAAACTACTTACAATAATTGTCATTTACCTATTACGAAATGTAGTTATAACGACCTATAAAAATATCTGTTCAATAATTCAAAGCCCCATATAAAAACAGTGAAACCTAAAAACAAATTAATTTAACACCATAGACGTGTAATGTGTATAATCTGTGGTAGTAAGTACCTACACAACTGTCATTACTGCAGCTAACAAGAGTGGCCAAGGTCAAAGATAAAGAGGTTTGTCTGCTTACATATTATAATTTTCAATCTTACATGTTTAACAGGGTTTATTTGACAATTGTACACTTACTTAAATCACTGAAAGGGCATGACTCTAGCATGCATTTACAATAAGAATTTATAAAAAAAAAACATCCGTTTACAAGTTATGACCGCTTGAATTTCAAGGTATTTTTGTAAGTACGTTTTTCATAAAAGTAGGTGGAATGTGTAAAATATAGCTTCTAAAAAGATGGATCAATTTTGACTTTGACTCACGTGACCGTCATGCTCAGATGACAGATGTGACAGTTACCTATGTTTTCACTTCTGACGTGCAGTCCCTACAACTGACAGTTTTTTTTTTATTTTACTTCAATTGTACCAGAGGTTACCTATAAGAAAAGTAACAAAATACGAACTAGATAGACTATAACCTACTTACTAAATTCTGTTTCATCAAGTGAATTTAGGAACAAATACACCTTTGTGTTCTAAACCCGGATATGAACTCACTATCTATCGAATCTGCGACCAATGCCGTGTTAGGACCTTGTATCAGACAAGCTCACATATATTATATCCTCCATTTATCTTATCAAATTTTATACCAATTATAAAGTGGTTATTGGAAATTTAACTATCTATACCGTGTAATGTGACTGTGACAAACACTCTGTCTTGAAATTAATTTAAATTAGGTAGGTAGGTATATTAAACTATTTTAAATTTAAATTTTACCGTAAGCCCGACGTTACTAGTAATTAATGATAGACGTTACTAGTAACCGTGATAAGCGTTACTAGTAAATCAACTGTTTTAGGCGGTAGGTACTTACAAACATTATAATCAATACTATTTATATCAACCCAGACCCGGAATACCTGTTATTGTCCTTATTCTCATTTAACTACGAAGTACTTAATCCTATCTATTATCTAACAATAAAATAAATAAATAAAATAATAATAAAATAACAAAACAAGCAGTGTTGGTTTTTATTTGTTCATAGAATTGAATGGAGGTTCACCCCTCTCAGTACGAGTAGTGGCAGTTTTAAAAACAAGTGAATTATTTCTTTTTATACCCCTAACGAGGCAAATAAACATACACTTTGTTCAAGGTAAGCGGTTACCCTAGCTAATGGACGCAAGCAATTCTTATCTTGCCCTCGCCCCACGAAACGCACAGGTATTTAGGTATGATAGGTAGGTAAGTATCTACTGTAGTCTATTGTAGATTATGCACACAAACATAAATTATTAAAAAAAAAATGTTTGCACAGGTTTACTGAGATGTGATTATAAAATCTTTTTCTTTCTTTTTTTTTTTAAAGACAACTCCCGCATTCGAAATTACTCCTGTGTCGCGGGGGACTTTACAAACACACAATGGACTGACTCAAAGAACACCCAGACTCCGGTGGGAATCGAACCCACGGCCTATGGCATAGCAGTCAGGGTCACCAACCACTAGGCCAACAGGCCAGTCCTGTTGTACCTACCAATCTACCTAAATATCATAGTTCAATTATTAATTAATTATCAACTATTGCATTGTTATTGCATATTTTATCTAGGGCAGGAAACAATGCAATCACTAATTATTATTTTCATGAAGCAAACGACGAAAACATTCTAACAAAACATTCCGCTATAGAAGCAATTAATATAATAAAACCTTCAGTTAGGCCAAACAAACTACCCAGTCAACTAGCGGACGTACGCATAAAAATATACGTGTCTCGTTCTAACGCATTTAAACCGCGCTATCTATCTCGCTCCCTCGTTCGAAATACCGTAAGCAAGAGGCACAGTGGGCGGGCGCGGTGGTTTTTTTTCACGGTTAGATAACGGCCCAAACGGTTTCGTATCTAAGCTCTTTTCCGTAACGATGTTGACTTTTGGCGACGATAAAGAACCTCTTTTTGCAACAAAATGGCGGACGATAAAATTTAAACCAGATTTTAAATCTAAAAATATTCAAGTCATCTTTAATAGTATATATATAAGAGTTTTAAATTTGTTAACTGTGATAAATGCATGATATGTTTCGTAATGTATTTTATCCATTAGTGCAAATAGCTGTTCAAAATACATGTTGATATCTAGCTATTAAAACTGTTCATTTTTTCCATTTGCATCAATAAAGTATAAATCGATCTACTTTTGTTACTGGACTATTGTATCTACATACAAAAGTTACATAATACTCTCAAGAATTTTCAATAATAAACTAATCCATTATTTTCAGAGACAATGGCAGAACACCATAATAGATCATAACATGACGTTATTACCATCAAATGAAAAACTAAAGTCTTATTGTCAACAATTCTAACCACTTCCTTAAACGCCGCCATTTTGGTTTTTTTACGATTAATAGGAATTAATCATCACTTCTACTCTGTGGTTGGCTGGTGGGCTAAACACATTACCTAATTGGTTAGTACCTATTTAGTCAGTTTTACCTAGTAATAATAGGCAAAATTCCGCTTAAGTTTACCTACTTAGGTATTTTAGTGCGCAGTTGTAATTTAATTACTGTAAATGTTACTTATGAAATAACAAGGCTGAATGACGTGTGCCATGTGCATAGATAAAAACTGAACTGAATATTAATGTTGTTTTTCCGTCTTTAACTTAAACCAGTAAATTATTTTATTTTATTCTAAATTGGTTTTAACATTTTCAAATACAGCTACAGTGTTCAAAAATAGCTAGTTATGCAACTTTTACCTACGCAATGAGGGTCATTGTAATTTAACTGCTATTTTTCGAGAGTTAAAACAGCAATTTACTTGCATTTGCACTTAAGATTTTATCTAGAACCAGAAACAAAAGCATTATTAGATAGGTGAAATCAATTTATTAGGTAGAACAAATACAATTGGTTTTGATGAACTTGATGAACAATTATTGGAAGTTGCATACTGTTCATGATTTTCCAATAATTGTTCATCCAGTGCTTGTAAAAATGTTGAGTTTAGTTAGGTATAAATAATTATGTTCATTAGGTATATTGTTATTTTAGTTCTTGGTAGTGATATTCGATTGTCGTTGTTATGATAAAGATTCTTCAATCTATAGCCGCCAGTTTTGAAATAGAAATCGAATGTCGCTCATTTCAAAAAGCGCGGTAAGTTCATAATTGGAACACAGTCAAATCAGTTTCTCTTTACTAAGCGTCAAACGGTTGGTGCGTTGTGGTAGAAATTTATATGAAATTATGAGTTATAACGGCACACCTAATTATTGCCAGATCAGTTAGGTACTTTGAATATTCGGTTTAACAATTTAAAAAATAACAAGCTTGAAAACGGTAAGGAATAAGTTTTTCAGTCTTATGTCATACTTGATCGAGGGCTATTAAACAATTTATTTAAACCATAGGAAACCATGTTTAGTTTTTTTTATATTTAGCCGAAGACATAGCTGAGTAAACCTATGCTTACTTACTCCTGTTTAACAATGACTATTATTATAAAGGCACAATAAAAACAAGCCTTTAGCTTATACTTACAATTAAACCACAATTACAAAAACTTAGTTTATTTTCCATTAGACCGGCAAAACTGCAAAATTATTAATAGTCTTAATATTTATACACAGTGTGCCTAACAGAGAAAATTCTTGAAACTTTTGCCAAGAACATCAAATATTTGAGTATTAACTGCGTATTTGTGCCACGCGAGAGCAACGTAACGCAATCTAGACACCAAGGTTGCGCCCTTGGTCCCCGACACCAATACCCTCTAATGTATGTAATTACATATTTATTTAACATTGACAACAGAATCGAGCTAAATTTAGACTACTTTAACTCGTATTGAAGGATGTCAACGATTGAAATGCATTTGATTTGACGCAACAGGCTGAATGGAGAGCTGCCGTTGCTTGTTAGTGTTGAAAGTTTTGCTCTTTCGATTGTGCTGGTATTCTTTTTTATTTATTTAAAAAATATGTGTTACGTAGTATGTAACTATCTTTGTTGAATATAATTAATATTGAATACAAAATTGTATGTAGGTTTCTATTGAAAAATTCATGTATGTTATAAAGTTTCAATATATTAATAGACTATGGACGTGGGTCTCACCGGTCTCTTCTTTCATTGACCCATTACGATATTGCTACTCATGATAAACTTTTTTTAAATAAATCTACCTTCCTAAGTAAGTTTACATTTGTTTAAACGGATTCATGGGTAACTCTGCAAAATCTTTAAATTCTATTTCATTTTCTAATGAAATTCTTAATCGTACCGTTATTTATGGGTAAATGATTTTTTCTACACAGCTATAGAGCCGAAATATATAAGTAAATCATTCTTAGTAAAATACTTTAATGTTCCAAGTACCTATACAATCACCTATCAAATCAAATCAACTATTCACATAGTACCTACGTGCTCTTAATTAACTTTAAATGAAGTTACTGTATTTAAATAGGTATTATACTTTTTTAAATTAAGATTTAAGGTTAGCTGTCAACACGCAATAAGTACAATGTGTCAAAAGTCCTAACTAAACACGCAAATAATATGAATCTGTTCAATTAAAGTTTATAATATATTTCTAATTCTTGTAAATCAAATCAATTTTTCAAGCTTCGAAATTATTCTTAAATATAATGTTTTCTTGCCGAAACATCTCTAAATTGGCGTTATCGGGCTATATTTTGTTCTCATTTGAAAATTAAATATGTTCCACTTTAGAATACATGAATACAAAATTGTTTTAAGCGATTACAATACATTAGAGAGAATTATTCAGTCGTTTAGCTGTGGACGGTGTCGCGTAGCGCCAGCACGCTCAACTCACAGCGGACCCTTCTACAACTGGTGTTGCTATTTAAAATTATCACGTAAGTGTTGCCATGTGGAAATATCTATACATTGTTTTTTCATTACCTACACTGTAGGCAGTCAGTTCTTAAAGCTCCAATCAAGAGTCATTTGATAAGTTACATTTAAAAAAAAAAAACAGTTTTCTTGATAAACACCTACATATGTGAAAATTCAGCCAAAATAATGTTTTTAAAAACCTTTTCTTTTCTATTTCAAGTATAATTTAAATTAGAAATATCCTTGTATTTTGTTTGAAGTGGTACTGATATTTAGTGTACCTACACACACTACTGCAGTTACACCCAGGTACGTAGGTAGGTGTAATCCAAATGAAACATTTTATCAGCGAGCTGCAAATGTTGTAATCCCCTTATCAGCCGTCAGTCTAGATAACACCGGTGTGTAGTCAAATGTTATGTTTTAGCCTATATTGCTCTTCTGTGAAGTACTTCGGTAACTATATAATACATCCTTTTATCTGGAAAAAAATAAATGACACTATGACAGAAACCAGCAATATCAAAAACAATCTACTTCGACTTCGGTGATTGTCAATCTGCTTATAAATTTACTATTTTTTGCCGGTATTAAGTACTTACGGCTATTCTAGAAGATTAAGTGCCCATTACACGGTAGGTTTTGCTGTCAGTTTGCCACAAACAAAACGGTGATTGACGAATAACCTATCGTCTAATGCAGGGATTGACGGTTGCATCATGAGATTTTAAGATAGATAGATAGTACTCTTTATTGTACACCAAACACACGACATATATACATATAAAAAAACAACTTAAACATAAAATGCATAATGGGCGGCCTTATCACAACAAACAATATCTTCCAGGCAACCTTTGGATGGACAGGACTGTAATGATTTAGTGTGGTTATGATGTCAAATATGCAATATACTGATTAATTTATAATGTACTGATTTGTACTAATATGTTAATGTCGATATTATTTCATCAATCACCAACGAACATCCGTCAATCATGACTTTTGGTAATGATTGACGTTTGCATGAGACTCTAATACTGCCGTGATAATCAAGATAGCAGTAAGTCAAGAAGACGCCTCTTCTGACTTACTGCTCTCTCGATTATCACGGCAGAAAAGACGCCTTACACAAAAATAGTAACGGTTAGCCCTGAGTAGCATCTCATACTTTATACACAGATACCTACCTCCTGCACTTAGGCAGTTGATAATTTTTAACCAACTTCATGCACAACGCGGCTGATTAGGTACTTTTATTTTATTGTAATAGGCACACCAACAGCATAATCACACAGATTTTGTACATAGCTTGCTTATTTCTAAAATAACAGTAATTACACAGATAATAGGTGTGCAACATTTCTTAAATTTTCTTTGCAATAGAAATGACGTACAAGCAAGCATTACTACGTCGAGTTAGATGACACCACAGAAATCTAATTACCTTATTTAGACTTCTGTCGATGACACCATCTCAAGTAGAACCAATTTCATCATATAAAACGGCGGTAGCGTAATGGCTAAGACGTCGGACTTGCGATCAAGTGGTTGCGGGTTCGAACCCCACCCAGTGCACTGCCGTCGTGAACCCACTCCTAACACAAGCGTTAAGCTTAGCTGGACGGGTTAACGAGATTACTAGTAATGTATGACCCACGTTACTAGTAATCTTTAAAAAAGAAGAAAAAAAAGATATTTTCTTTTTATAATAAACCTTAAGGGTGGTTCTATATAAGATTGAAATTTCATACACCAAAGCATGTGGCATTTGATTAATAAAAATTGATTGATACGATTATGTACATTACGGGAATTAACGCGATCACGAAAAGGTATTACATACCTTTGAATTGCCTGACGTTTCGACCAGGTTGCACTGGCGGTGGTCACAGGCTGACTGTCAGGCATTCCCGTATATATACATAAGCAAAAGTTTTAATGTTAATAAAAATTGAAGGATATTTTCTTTCTATTAACACTTGTTAGGATTTTCAAACTAAATAATTTAATATGAATAATTTTCTTTTTGATAAAGTCTATCTTATAGTTTTAGATGTTTACGACCACAAACATTATTCTAAATAAAACCGTGGAGTGGGTTTAGAACGGAAATGTTTTTACACGTGAACATATCATTAATGGCATTAAAGCCACAAGGTGATTTAAGCAGTTTCATTATCTTAAATCAAGTGATTTTATTATGTTCAAATATTGTGATTGGTTGCAGAAGTGACCAATTACAATATTTGTATATAGTCAGAAGAATAAAGTCATTTGATAAGTTACATTAATAAAATACCTATATACCTATCTACGTAAAATACCTAGTTGTTCAGCAAAGACCTCATACAATTACCTAGATAATTGAAATGATAGATGATAGACATAAATATAGGTTCCTATTATTTTAACATTGCAATCCCTGTAGGCTCTTTGGACAAGTGACATTGTATTTTTGAAATTAATCTCACTAATCCCAGTAAATATTATAAATGTGTAAGTTTAGATGGATGGATGGATGGATGGATGGATGGATGGATGGATGGATGGATGGATGTTTGTTACTTTTTAACGCAAAAACTTGGTATAGATACCTGGAAACCTGGATTAACGCATAGGCTACTTTTTATCCCGATATTACCACGGGATCGGGACTTACGCAGGTGAAACCGCAGGGCGCTGCTATTAGCCAATAAAAGAAGATTGAATCAGCAAATTTCCGCTCGAGTTGGAGTCATCCGACTACCGAAGAACCGAGGTATGCTTAACCGTGACCTGGGCTGGATACCTCACTAAGGACAGTGGTTTACCGGCATAACTACAGCATAAGGTTACGTTTATACTTTGAAGTATGGTTTAGAGTAGCTTTGAACTAGAAGATGGGTAACCCAAGCGCTAGTGAAACCACCATTGTTGTGAGAGAATATACCGATAACTGCTAAATTGGTTGTTAAAAACAACTTCGATTTCTAGAAATACCGGCAAATCTAAACAATGAACGCAAATAAATGAGCCTAAATCATGATAAATAATAGTATTATACTATATTCTTCATCCCTTAATTTTCCACCCTTAGAGGTAGAATATTTTCTCTATATTTAAATGGGACCAACCTTGCGTACAAGAAATTCAATTAAAAAAATGTTTTTTGAAATCGGTTCACAAACGGCGAAGATATCGCGTTACATGACGAAGACGAAGACTGAATATAGTTTTTTGTGTGTATACCTGTAAATAAAATACATGTACCATTTAATATCTTTAACTGTACACATTCCACCTACTTTTATGAAAAATACCTGGAAATTCAAACGGTCATATTCTGTATCTAAACGGATAGGTTTTTTCAAAAAATCGCTTTGTAGCTTGATGCCCTTTCAGTGATTTAAGTAAGTGTTATATTTTCAAATACACCCTAAATACATAACATTTCGTAGTGATGAAAAGTTACTGCTTTCAACTTCACATAACATAGTGTATGTAATTGCACTTTTGACTTTTATACTAATATACAATTCTACAACAATAGGTATAACAAAGTGAAGTCAGTCAAATCAAATTGCAGATATAGGTAGGTATGTAATAAAAACAGGTAGGTATCAACAGATATATGACGCTTATCCACAAACAAAGATATCAATCATTTAAAAGTAAAATAACATCCAAGCAATAAAAGTTACAAAGCAAAGATTAATAAATCCTATTAAAACACAATGAAATCATCAAGCGTATAAAATGATTAAACTTTATGACATAAAGTTAAATGAGTCAAGTCGCGAGAAATCTATGGGTATGGATCCATCGAAGAAGGCACGGTGAGGTGATTAAGGTCCGATTAAACTTTCTTTTACGAAGAAATTCTCCAAGCCCTCCTACCTCTACACCTATCTCTGGATAGATATTTCATTTACCTATATAAAACAGAGCAAATCCTGCTTTCTCTGCTACACAAGAGAACGGGCTACTATTATTGCCCCTCTGGGTATTTTTCAAAGAGGTTTTATTCCTCGCAGATCCAAAGAGAAAAGGTTTCTGGCTGATGCCGATCAAGCTCACACGCTTTGCCAAGTCTAGCCGTTTTAAATACCCCTGATAGAATTCACAGTCACCGAAGTTCCCTTGATAATTATTTCAGGGATTTTTTTTCGCGCAGATCCAAAATAGACCTATTAATATCCGTTGCGTTACTATCACGGTTATTTTTTTGACTATTGTCTCTTATATCCACTACCTATAGGTTGTATTTAGTACCTATATATTGCTTTTAGTTATAAGACCAATTTTTTTATGCTTTATGCAAAATATATTTAGTGCACTATAAAGATTATTGTATATAGTCTTTCTATAAACTTAAAGTTTTATAGCAGAACGAAGATAGAAATGTTTTCATTCTGTCATGGAATTTTCCGAGTATCCAGATATCAGATATGGAACCAACGTTCAGTAGCATCATCTCCAATGTAAATCTCTTCCGGCTTATACGACATCTTAATTCAATCGTCCTTGTGAAAATTATTCCACGATCGTCACGATGTTCAGGAAAATATTGTGAAATCTAGAATTCTAACAGCATCCAAGGCAACAACAAGGCGATCTGCCTTATTTCCGCACTTCTCTTGAATTATTAGATTCTGAATAGACTTTACGACAGGAAAATTTTGATGTCATTGAAAACTTCTCTAAAGAAAACAATTTTACAAACATAAATTCCAATTCCTGGTTTACCTAAATACATTTTTTTGCCTGTTACAAAAAATAATTCCTATTTCTGGTGATTTCTTTTCTTTTTTGTTTTTTTGTTGTGCTTATTACAAATTAGATACTCCCATTACACCATAACCGGTGAAGTTTAAAACTTGTCTGCGAATACCTAATAGATATTTAAAAGAAACGAATTACCCCTTTTATGGCATAATGACACCATAACCTTATGGTTTGATGTGACCCGAAACTCTCGGGACCTAAGAAAACTAAATCTACAAAAAGTCCCGGAATTCGAGACACGAGAGGTCCCTAATTGACGGGTGAGATTATAAAACGGATTAGCGATAAAATGTTTCTAAACTAGAAATATACTACTATAAATTATGGAGATTCTTACAGTAGGTACGGTCAGATAAATTAGCTACTTAATGTGATAGAAGTTTAAAGCGTGCCTATAAGTATTGCAACACTGACTATTTTAAAACAACAACGAAGGCACAAGGCCATCCTAGGATGTCCTACAGAGGTTCCATGTTAACAAACTGTTAGCACCAGTATATCATGTGACTAACTGTGTCAAGGTGCTACTCGGTAGGCTGTGAATAGTGTACCTACCTATTTTGTCAAAGATAATATATTATAGCTACAGCTTTTTGTAGTTTTGAAAAGAAATGCTGTTTTCTGTCATAAACAATACAGGGAAGTCTTTGTAAGAAAAACATATAAAGACATAGGTAGAAGTAGGTATAAAGGTTTGGTTATGACCAGAAAGAGTTTTAGAATTAGGTATGTGTATCCATATCCACATAAAAGAGAAGAAAAAGAAATGAATTCTATAATTATTGCGTAAAATAAAGAGTTAAATAATAAAAAATAAGTAAGTTATTTTTATAGGAATGACACCGATGATACCGACTGATATCAATCACTACATATTATAAAAAATCCCGTGCCGCGTCTGTATGTATATCTGAACGGATTGTCATATGGGTTTCACCAATAGACGGAGTGTTTCATGAGGAAGGTTTAGGTGTATAATTCATTAAGGTTTTGTGTAAAATAACTGAAATATGACGATGATTGTTGAAGATGTCGAAAAAAATCAATAGGTATATGCTTTGCTACCCGTGCGAAGCCCACGTATAACGCCCCGGGCGTTATACATGGGCTAGTTATCAATAAATATAGTGAAAGATTACACACAGAATGATACTGTGAGTCCTAAAGAAAAAAATACACTTAGTCCTTGAATTCGTTAAAAAAAAGTAAACGTGGAGTTTCTCGAAGTACCTAATGCTACACAACTGTATCGAATGTGGGTGATTACTTTAATGTATTTAAACAAATCTTGGATATCTTATTTTGAATAGTATCAAAAAGTAATGAAGGGTCAAAAGAACCATTTAAAAATATAATAAGCAATAGTATAAAGCAAAACAAAGTAGAATAACCAAATATTAGCCAAGCCACAAACGAGTTGTCGCAGCTATTTTAACAACCAACCATAGACAATTAGCAGTCGTTTATCACAATGACAGATAAAGCTCGTTAGGTCGGCTTCACTCAACAATCCAGGTCATTTCTCACCCAACACTCATACTTCAACGTCACACGAAAAAAGATCAAAGATAATACTAATGTAATTGGATTATTGTACGATTACTAGGCGACCGTAATTTTTAGAGACCGTTCTTATTTTTTTAAATTATTCAGCTGAATTAAGGTGCCATTATTTGATGTTCATATAACCATCATGAACAAACGTGATGTTTCTTAACAGTAGGTAGGGCTTGAAATTTAGTGAATACTCGTAAGCAACTTCAAGCACACTGTTAAGGATCATGTTACAGAGTGATAACACTTGTTTCCCTGTATTACCTATCTAATTATATTGTATATATTATAGGTATCATTTACTGGTTTTACGTCTAACATATTTTAATTCCCACACCAAAACTACCCATTAAATTATTTAGTCATTATTTTTCCATTCCAAGGTTGCCTGGAAGAAATTGCTTTTAGCGATAAGGCCGCCCTTTGTACATTTCAATTTTGTAAACTTACTTTAAGCAATATTTACTGGTGTACAACAAAGTTTATTATTATTATTATCTTGAACTGACCATCGAGAATAATACAATTAAATTTTCAATCAATATCAGAAAGAACCATCTTCACTCTACAGAAGGCAAATAAATTCTAGTTCTTTCGAAACGTTTGGAGCGATGTCAGTTGATATTTTTATAAGATGCTTGCAGAATATTCAACGTTGAGTGATTGATTTGTTATCATTTCAATAATTGTACCCCGGCCATGGCATAATCCATATTAATAGAAATCAAAGTAATCGTAAATTAGATACATATATACATTCACGCCTGTATTCGTGAAGAGGTAGGTTAATCACTAACATTATGCCAACTATAAATATGTTGGAGGACTCGTAATTCCCGGCAACAGCCATTTCGCGTTACAGGTATGCGACCCTGGCCTGCTCAAACTATTGCTTCCACTCCTCAATTCATCCTTATAAGCAAATATCCTTCCATTTCTTGCTTAACTTTCCCTTTCAATATACCTACACCCAATTTTCCCATTTCTAATTCCCAAAGTTCCCATTGCCGGCAATAGGCTTACCCCTTATTATGTGAGCGGAACCAAATTAAAGTTGAAAAAATATGGATCGTATTTTGCTGTGATTAACAACTTACATGTTTGTAATTGTAGCATCAGTTCTATTCTTTATCTAGTGTTAATATCTACAACATTTAGCATGTCTAAGTAGCCGTAATGATATGTCATACAAAACTAAGCAATAATTATATTTAAAGCACACATGGACACTAATTAGTTTCACAATCAATTTGCGCGCGCGCCGTTCAACTGTTTTATGACCAGTTAACCGACAATAACTTTGCTTTAACCTGTAAACCTTAAGGAATATTTGTTCTGCTATACGAGGAACACTTTATGTCACAAATTTACATAATAGTGAAGAGATGAATGAAATTATTTGAATGTTATGCAAAAGTATGAAATTTTATATGTTGGCTGTTATTTATTCCATGTGTGGTGTGATTTCTTGTTACGAATAGATTTTAATATTTCTTGTCCCTTTTTAATTATGATCAAAAGAAAGAAAGGGTAGACAATTATGGTATTACTATCACACTTTGACTGGCCTGTTGGCCTAGTGGTCAGTGACCCTGACTGCTATGCCATAAGTCAAGGATTCGATTCCCACCCGAGTCTGGGTGTTCTTTGTGTCCGTTGTTTGTATGTTTGTAGTTTCCTAATGTGGGAGTTGTCTTTTTTAAAAAGAAAAAAAGAAAGAAAACTTTTTAAACAACCATTATTGACGTAAAACGCGGATTCAATAGCGAAAATTATGCGACATACCTATGTAGGTACTCAAACAGTATCGAAAATATGATGGTGATGATGATAGTGCGGTGGTAGTGAATTTGACTGTAATAGAGATCGCTAGTTCGATTTCCGGTCAGCGCAATTATTGGTATGCATTGTCTATATGCATACATCTGTGTGTTTCTGTATAGGTAGGTATATACCTAGGTAATATAAATGTTTTCATGAAAAAAGCGTCTTAGTAACATGGTTTGCACGTCTTATCTATTCGTATTCCAGCTGTGCTGTGAGCAGGTCTAGATAAGAATACTCGTATTTATTATGTTCTAGAATATTACAGGATAGTATAAAATTTAATTAAAATGTCCTTTCGGTTACGACGATAACGCATCGGTTAGCTTTTCGGAAACCAAAAATTAATTTTTAATCATCGTCATCGGTCTTTTTTTTAGGTGGGAGTAGGGGAAAGGGTGGGAGGGAAGGGTTAGGGCCTTCGGTAACCTCACTCACTGGGCAAAAGCAATGTAAAAATTGGTTCACTGCCGTTTTTCGGTGAGGCCGTGGTATCACTCCGGTCGAGCCGGCCCATACGTGCCGAAGCATGGCTCTCCCATGAACAAAACGGCCTTTAAATTTATTCCAAATGCAAATAATTTAATTAAAATATGTAAATCGATATACAATGTGCCTATTGCGTAACAATTTCAAACCAAGCATTTTCAGTTCTCCATGTCTTAACGAAATTATTAATCATTACCGAATATATCATTCCATAATATCATTCCAAGATCTCCTACTCCTAAAGTTCAACATAATACACTCCTGCTTACCCCACAATCAATTAATAACAATCTCCAACTCCCATACACAGCGTCAGTTATAGATCTAAATGTTGAGCGTACACTTGTACACGATGCGCGGGAGTCGACAAATAAATAAAGCTGCGCCGGTCTAGGCCGCACCGCTCCACACCAAGGTCACTATAGTATAACCACGACGTGAGACTTACGTGGACTGTCCTGAGAAAAGTATTCAATACATATAGCTGTCTCTTATTAGGGTTTTTACTTAACGTGGAATATTAAGTTTAGTTAATTTCACATTTAAATACCTATGTTTATAAATACTAGTTACAACAGTGGTGTAGCAGTAGCGTTTCTATTTGCCAGGTGAGCACAACACTACGTTAGGTACGGCACTTAGGCGCCCATTACACGGTAGGTTTTGCTGTCAGATTTGCCACGATCAAAACAGTGATTGACGAATAACCTATCGTCTAATGCAGTGATTGACTATTGCATGATGAGATTTTAATATTATTTCTTCAATCACCAACGAACATCCGTCAATCATGACTTTTGGTAATGATTGACGTTTGCATGAGGGTTTAATGGACGCCATATATTGGAATTACATTCCAATTCTCGGGTTTCAATTCAACCAGATATCTTCTGTGTCCTACCACCACCTGTTACTGTTGTTGTTAGATATGTTTACGTTCGTGTCGTAAAAAAACAAATAAATTAATAGACAATCGTATTACAGTCAGACAGTTTATTATGTATTCCTCATAATTTTTCTCACCCAAACTGTGTGGTAAAAAAGTATTATGACTCAGCTTTTGTTAAGTAGCTATTTTTTATTTTCATTTTACATTTTCAGGTTAACTGTCAATTTTAATTAACTGTGAGTTAGCTCAATATATGAATATAGGAACTCTTGAATAAAATAATTGTATAAATCCTTGATTTCAAAACTATTTAGTTGTAACCTGTATGGATTGAAACGTAGTAAGATTATAAAAGGATATTAAAAAGTTTATCCACAAGTTTATAGTTTTTTAGGTTCTCGATATTTATATATTAATACACGATGAGAATTATTTGTATGTGTACTTTTAGTTTATATGTAGAGGAAGTGGCGAAAGCAAAGTATTGTACATAAAATTTTTAAACAACTGTGTTATAAATTTAAAAATAATTTGAAAAAATTTACACATTACGTCATTTACAGGGGTCTGGACCCCTACATAATGAACTTCAACCCTTGAAATAAATTAATATTTAAAACAATCTTATAAGTTAAGAGAAGGAAGTATATTGAAAAATTTAATTAAATATAAATTAATTGAAATAATGTTAACAAAAAGTTACAAGTCATTATTAAAGCCCCAATGAAACATGCATCTAAAATGTAGGTTCGAACACACACATAAACAAAACTTATACAAGGAAAACCCAACTCATGGTCACTGGTGCGCTCGCGCAGGCCTAACCTAGAAACTAGCTGGATTTCGTGACATTCGAGGCGCGTGAGTGTGTGCGTGCCCCATTCAGTATTACGTTTGTGTGCATCATAGAACTAACACGTTATCTAAACAACTCTGTTAAGGAATTTTAAACTTTAAGGCAATGAGAATATGGGCGAAGCGGGTAGAGGTGTGACAGCAAATCATTTGTAATACCCGTTGACATGGCATTGGTCGGTTTTGGTATGATAAAATGGGCGTACCTATATTAGTTTGTACATTTATAGAATAGTTTGTGTTCAGTCTTTAGTACATTTGTGTCATTTTTGTGAGTACGTGGCTAAATGTAAGTACTTGATGATATTTACAACGATTTTATAAATATTTGACAGGACATTCATTTAATATTTTAATGCTATACGTTATGAGGAAAAGTTGTTTTTTTATTTAGAATGTTAACGAATTATTATCTACCTATGTAATATATGTGTCAAAATCCACTTATTAAAAGTTCCTTTTAAAGCCTACCTACGTATGTTCATGTAATAATAACTTGAAAACTACTCACCCCAATCTACGTGATATTTTTTTTTTATTGTTAGCCATTGGCAAATGCTCGTTTAAACGGGTGGGCGCAATGTTTAAAGTGATCGCCTCGTTATATGGCAATAAACTTATTTGCCAAATTACAAAAACTGTCAGACATAGTAAATTACAAAACAAAAGTTTTATTTAAAAAGAATATTCATGTTTTTCGAACTTCATAATGTTATCAAAAGCCTTTTGTAGTGCGGCAAGGATCTCTTGGCGCGTAAATGACATTGACAAGAGGGCGCCAGCGTGATTTTCTGTTTACTAGTTGAATAATGTTTATAGAAAACATCAAGGATTAAGTAAGAATTTTGGCTAAAAAGCCTGAAATGTGAATGTTTGTCTCAATTGTAAATAGTTATACAAAACAATAATGGTAAAAAGCGAAGACATGAAAGCTAAAATGACATTTGACAATATAGCGACAGTTCTTCCGATTTCAAAAATTTGCAAAAGATTTAATCTGCACTATACTTTTTTCACCAGCATTTGTTTTTAATTCCTTCGTTTGAAACTTAGAGTAATAAAAGACAACCATGATACGTCATCACATCGCTGGAGAGATAGATATATCTATAATATCTGAAGCTAAAGAAGACAAAGTAATCGTTTTTTGTCTCAGTCAGCATGCCGTTTTTTACTTATAAAGTTCCTTGGTAATTGAAGTGAGTACCTACTCTACGTACTTCATTTACCAAATAATTTTTTTATCTTATAATTAGTACAAAAAAGTCTTCCAAGCTACTCCTTTATTGTTTTGTTTTTTGATTTCTAATTTTAATGGCCACTGTTTTAGGTTATCCATTTGTTGTTTGGTAACAGGCCACGCTGATTTTGTCTCTAAGTACCTATATACCTACTCTGAGTCTTAAACAGGGTTTTGTCAACCTTATTTTAGATACAAGGACTTATTAAGTTTGTTCTTGTATCATATTTACTTTTAAATTAATGGTTTCTTGAGAGTGAGTCTAAGTACTTCAATAAAAATTTAATGGGTAGATACTTTAGAGGAATCCAAAGAGGCTCTCTCTGTACGTAAACAATATTTAAAAAAAGAATTTAGTTTTTCTTAAAATCGCTAATAGCCTAAACATTATTTCAGATTTCTTTCTTTTTTTGGTTTAATTTAAAAACCAAAGTACGACAACATTATTTCTTTATAGGCACTATCAATCATCTTGAACATAAAACTCATTTTATTTTGGTATTTCTTTAATAAAATTTGTAGATATATATTGTTATGTACCTATACGTATATATACAGATAAAAATCAGTATATTTAAATAATATACAAACGAAATGCTCATACTATCCTCAATCTTACATTTAGACTTACGCTGAAGAAATGTGCCATCATTTCTAACCATAAACTACGTTAGTATATTAAGTTTATGCTTCTAACCCTTTCGGGAATATAAGAGCGTGGGTCATTTATGACAAAAGAGCGTGGGTACATTTATTGCCACAAAGGTTACAAATACGCTCACGTGTTTTTAAAAGGTTACTCTCTTCTGTTCTCTCTCTTCCTTTCCCACTTGCAATTCCCAAGCAAGTACTCTCCATTCTTCGACACGTTCTTTCGCAAGTACAAAAACAAAATTCGTTGTAAATTTTCGTCAGCGCGTCTATCAGCTGCCTGCCTTGTCAACGAGCTCAACTGGCGGCCATGACATACAATGTACTAGTGAATATAACATAACATAAAAGTACATATATTGTATGTATATTAGGAACTACATGTTTTATCTACCTATAAACATATGTACATGTTTGTACACTTGTATTAAACAAGGTTATTCAATGGTTTCGTTTGTATTAGATACAATGTCGATTAAAATTATTTATTGTAACTAGATTGAATGCGCGACGTCGCCTGCGTGGGTTTTAGTAGGCATCATTCAGGAATGTAACTTATAAGTACCAAATTCAATTCAAATCCTTTGAGCAGTAAGGCTTGAATGCTTGACAAATATTTAAGACATTTAACTGGGTCTAATTTATCTATAACTAACTGCGCCCTGTGGTTTCACCCGCGTAAGTCCCGGTGCCATGGGAATATCGAGATAAAAAATAACCTGTGTTAATTCAGGTCTCCAGCTATCTACATACCAAGTTTCATTGCAATCGGTTCTGTAGTTTTTCCGTGAAAGAGTAACAAACATCCATACATTCGTACATCCACACATCCTCACAAACTTTCACGTTTATAATATTAGTAGGATATGTATGTATTTAAAAATATATAAGTATGTTTATCAGCAGTCTGGTTACCATAGTACAGGCTTTGCCTAGTTTGGGATCAAACGGCAGTGTGTGAGGTCTTTTACACCGTTGGTCCGTGTTCATTGCTCTTTCCCAAATGCCTCATTTTAGTACCTACCTAAGTAAGAAGAATCAACCCGAACTATTTTAGTAAGTGAGTTCACCTAGACTCACAAGGTGCTTGAACCCCTTGTCAATAGCATCTAAGATAGATAATTATGATGATTCCACAGACATAGCAACGAATGGAAGATTATAATCACATTGTAATAAGTAATTCGACTACACATAATATGTAATTTGAGTTACATTTATTAATTGATAGTATGTTTTGCGATTGTTATTACATAGTGACTAAACACATTGGTGGCTACGTAATTAAAACGGACGTATTGCTCACATGGTTACAAAGTTGCGAGAGTTGGAACTGAGGGTCGTAGATACATTTTAGGCTTATCATTTTATTGAAGGACTTATATATAATATTCTTTATGTTCAACGCATTATATACAGAATGGATTATAAGTAAATAGGATGTATCGATTGGTGCAGTGGCGATTGATTGATAACGCAGGCAATTTCACTGATCAGAGAAAGGAAGGTAGATCGTGTTTAAAATCCTGAACAATTATTTACAATGTTTTTTTTATAGGTATACTAGCAACCCGCCCCGGCTTCGCACGGGTACAAATTATA
Source organism: Euplagia quadripunctaria (assembly GCA_963859945.1). Taxonomy (NCBI): domain Eukaryota; kingdom Metazoa; phylum Arthropoda; class Insecta; order Lepidoptera; family Erebidae; genus Euplagia; species Euplagia quadripunctaria. Next base: position 12,721,911 of record OY982582.1, on the reverse strand, counting down.
CACCAAAACCTTCCTCATAAATCAGTCTAGCCATTAGTGAAAACCGCATGAAAATCGGTTCAGTAGTTTTTCAGTTTATCGCGAACAGACAGACAGACAGACGCGGCGGGGGACTTTGTTTTATAATATGTAGTGATAATCAGGGTAGGTATGGTGTGTAAGGCCTTGCAAACAGAGTTCTTGTCTGTAGGCTACACACCACAATTCACTTGCATTTACGATATGAATAAAAATAATGAAACTTATGGAGTTTAAGTAGAGGAAAGATTCAGGAAGAATTCCTTAAGAAAATAGTTAGGAGCAGACAGATCGACGGTCCCTACGTACTCTTATATAAAATCAAAATTATTTGTTTCAAGTAAACCCATTGTAGGTATGATTGAATTGTCAGGAGGAGTCAGTCAGTATAAGTAGGTCGTGAAGCTAGTTGCCTGTTCCAATACGTAGATTCTATGGAGAAGAACAGGCAATAGTTAATAGTTACTTAGGTATAGGCATCCAAAATTGCGTTTTTATTATTATTTAATAAATTAGTTACATTACAATTATTACATTTTTGTTGGTGTACAATAAAGTTTATTTCTATTCTATTCTATTCTAGTTTCGGTTTCCCTATAGCCATGTACCTAACCATATATTTAGTTTTCTCAAATAATGAACACTTGAATCTTAAATCTTCTTTTTCAGAGTAGGTATAGAAACTCTGGCAATTTTTAAAGGAAAATTATATATATCATTATTCTCGTCTTGTAAACTTAAGTTAGGTACATCTCCTAAAACTCAGCTCTATGTTTAGAATTTGATAATTAAGTATTACACTCTGTTAGCGTCTCGTTTAGTTGTACCAGAATAAACGTATTTTCTTTGTTTCTTCTTTCTTTCTTCTTTCTTTCTTCTTTCTTTCTTCATATATTAATAAAACTGTAACACCATTACAAATTACCTACATTAAGTAGGTATATAAGGCAAAATCATTTTAAGCGCCTTTAATGCAACAACTTATGCTCAAAAAGTTAAACTGAAAAGCCCCTTCAATTTTTAACAGACAAAATCCCACTAATATTATAAATGTGAAAGTTTGGGTGGATGTTTGTTACTCTTTGACGCAAAAACCACTGAACCAATTGCAATGAAAGTTGGTATGTAGATAGATGAAGACCTGGATTGCCGCATAGGCTACTTTTTATCACGATATTCCCACGGGATCAGGACTTACGCGGGTAAAACCGCGGGGCGCTGCAAGTTTAATGATAAATAATGAAGACTTCTCAAAGCACATTTTAGTTCCCACCAAGGTTTTACAATAACTCGTTAATAGCTTCTAATGATAAATTTCACTCTGACACATCATCCTCTAATGTCCCCCCAGTTCTCGTACAACTTACTATTTAGGCTGTAGAAAGCGATGATCTTTGATCCGTAATCTTTAGTTGACGTATCATTATTACTTGCCTCAGGGATTAAAGATAGTAGTAGGTATCTATTTGAAGTGTGTGTTTAATTTCTTGTAATTTTTTAACGTGAATAAGGATCCTTTTTTGTCTTGTTAGACCGTTCCTTACAGAACTTAGATGCAAGGCAACAGCATACTATGCAAGATAATTTGCTTGAACATAATAAATTATTCTTGAATAAGTAAAAAAAAAAGAAATAACCACCACATGTCGCCCCGTCAGGAATGCGATTTTTACAGATTAATAAAGAAATAAGATGTTTGTGAAGTACGTATTGTCAATGTTTTCTAAACTTGTTTTAAATATTACTTAAGTACTTATAAATTTACTCATTTATTGTCATTTTTAATTTCTTTTACTTATAGATCTAAGTTACATAATTACTATCGCGTCAGTAGAAATAATGTGGGACGTGATGGTTTTGCAATAAAAACATAAATTTTTCTTCATTTCATCTTAAAAAAAATGCTATAAGCGGCTTTTAATGCTGCTGCGGTTACTTAGGATAGGAACCAACATTCGTAGACAAATGAAATTATAATTTAACTTTGCTTTAATATGTGCCTACTATGTTATCATCGATTCGAGAAAAATAATCCGATACCTTTTTAATATTCTCGTACATTTTATAATCAAAATATAACTTAGTTGCAACACCACCCCTTTTCCCATGACTAGGGTTCTAGAGTGAGAAAGCTCCTCCCTATACATGCCATGTCGAGGAGAACTGCCTTCAACATCAGGCTCTTATTCCAGACTCGATTCAACACCTTTAGAGACTTGCTTAAAGTAGCAAGTCTCTAAAGGTGTTGAATCGAGTCTATCGGCTTCTAGTCTTCTTGATCTCTTCTACTAAGGATTCGCAAACATTTAGTAAGAGTAAGAGAAGTAATATTGTTTACACTGCTGTAGACTTTAAAACACAAAAGAAATCTTTCAAAACCCGAGTTCAATCGTAAACAGCAATATCCAAGAGTAATAAACTAGCCATTATTTCATGTATTTTAGTTAACAAGCATGTATTTTAACCCGGAAAAAATGTCCTACACCTAATTGTGTAAAGTTATATTACATCTAAATATTTCCCCTCGAACATGTTTACTAAAGGTTTCTGCTATATTTTGCCTATTATAATTTAAAACGTATAACTCTTGCATTAATTGGCTCCGCATTGCAACTGTGGGGTTTCCCTATGCATAGTTTAGTGCCTACTGAAATAGTCATAGCTCGATAATAGTTTTATCACTAGCCTTTGTGCAAAATGAAGACACTGACATAAAAAAGGTCATTTATGAACTACATTCAGACTGTAATAGGTAACACTCAAACTTGGTTGGTACGTATTTTATTTTTAATTTTGATCTTTAGAAGTGGCAAGTGTCTCTGTGTGTCTCTATGTTCGACAAAAGTCAAAAACTTCGAGAGTTTAAACACATTTACATTGCCTTCCGTGTTTATCTCGTTTCCGACAAATTCATCGTTCATGGCGTCCATCACTACTTATACAGTACAAAAAGCCCAAATTTGTAGATACGACAGTAAATCGGGAAGGTAACGATTTTGCCGACAATATCTTAAACTCAAACCAGCTTTTGATAAATATGATTGTCCACGTTTTTGTAAGTCCACTTCTTATATTGAGAATAATCTAATTCGTATGAGTAAAGGCCAAAATTGAAGCCTATGTAGTAAAATTTTGTCAATAATGATGAGCAAGTCACTATTGGTTTGAAGATGGACGCTGACAAGAACCTTGTTCATTATAATATAACCATTGGTCACAATTATAGTTTTCTAAGGTGGTTTGGCGTCAGGCAAGTGAAAAAATGTAGAAAACGAAGACCAACATTTTTGGGCAATATGATTAAAGTAGACATACTCCGCCGACCCCAAGTAGGTGCCTAATTGGATAAAGGCAAGAAGGCATTGAATTATAAATTGATGACTTTAATCATATCTATCAAAGCCGTGAAATTCTAGACAAATAAAATGTGATTTGCAGATGTATCTATACAAAATAATCTGTACAAAAAATAAACATATTACCCGTGTAGAGAAAATGAATAACACATTAACGTACCCTGTATAACATATATCTGTATTAGTAGTTGTTTTTCTAAAGCCTTGACTTCTTCGAATCGTGCGTCACTAAATAGGTATTCAATGATTTTACGATTTATTTGTCTTAATAAGTAATTTTCCTCGTACACGGAAACAAAGATTTCCACTCCATCTCAAGTTCAAGTTAACAAAAGAAGTTGATTTGGTATGATTCGAAACGCCATTTTCTTTCTTTATTGCAACGGCCATTTGAGAATTTGCGCGCGCTTCCAACTGTCATTAGGCAGTGATGCCAACATTCTAAAATTACGAGTTGTGTTCGCGTTCAACTATTAAATTACGGGTTCTTAGCCCGTTGTTGTGTGAGGCGTGCTTAATTTTGTACCGGTTATAAAGTAATTTAAGACACATTATGAGATGGTTTTGGATTGTAACTAAAATAATAAATGAAAGAGAATGAATAAGAGTTTATAATGCAGTTAGGACCATTAAATTTTATGCCTGTCACAATGATTTATTAATGACATATTTTATGACAATCTGCAACATTCGCATTTGTCGGGATACTTATCCTGAATGTTGTATGGAAAAAAAATACGTTCTATTTTTAAAGGGTAAGTAAGTCTAAATATGGGCGTACAAATACTGTTCGTCCTTCATATAGGAAATAAATTAAGTAGGTAGACAATATGGCTCCTTCATTGCACAAATATGTAGTAATCTAGTGTTATTTAAACATTTTTTTTCCCTATTTTTCGTAAAATGCATATCTATGCGTGAAACGCCTATTTTGCAGGAATTTGTTTTTTCATAAATTTTTCCCAGTAAGTATCTCAGTGACCACCTTGAACAAGGCAAATTAAAAAAAAAAACAAAATTTCAGACAAAGTCCATAATTTACAATGGTTTTGGGATTAAGTTTTATATAAAACAATGTTACTTAATATTATAACGGCCAAAGTTTGTGAGGATATTATAGTCTGGAATAGCACACATGCTACTTTTTATTCTGAATAAAGTAACGGATCCCAAATTCCCATTCTCCAAATTTTCCACGCGAACGAAGTCAGCAACAGCTAGCATTAGATAAAACAATAATGGCGAGCGGGGCGACTTCAAAGTTCAGCTGGAAAAATCTAATATTGATGCATGTTCGATTGCACGTCCTATGAATTGTAACACACATGATAATTTCAGGGAAAAGTTTAATGACAAAAGTTTTCAACTACCTAGATTTATCGATGTACTGATAAGCTATACAGCCCTATGAATTTCTATTGGAACTTTGCTATTTACGAAGTTTCTTGAATTGTCCATATAATATTGCAACCGCGAATAAAATCAATAACCGTGTAGGTTAAACACCAAAACAATTTCAATGAAAATAGTTTCGATAGAGTTTTGTTGTCAATGGCCGGCGTACTAGCCCGTAAAGTTGGCAACACTGCCACAATGAATGCTTATATTAAAATAGTTGCGTTCATGTTTTAATTATTGCATAACTAACACCTGTGGCCTAGTCATCCATTCAATAGATTTTTTATGATTAAGCTTGTTTTACATAATATTATGAAACTATTTAGCAGACTTGATATGAATTTCCCAATGGCTTTGTTAAATTTTTTGTAATTGAATTTGTTGAAAGGTTGGCAATACTTACCTATTGTTTTAAAATAAATCTATGGAAAAGAGTTTTCTGTTATGTTTAAATTTTGATTGGGTGAGTTTTATAAACTAAGTTTGTATATTTAACAAATCTAACTAATTGGTAGATATGTAGGTATATGTATATGTTAGAACGGTTGGTAATATTAACGGTTATTGAGGTTGGGCGCGTCGTCAAGCTCTCATAACTAAACACGTAGGTAGGTAATCGGTGCAATTTGATCTATACTACTACTATCTATAATACTATAATAAATACGAAAGTTTGGGTGTTACTCAATCATGCATGAACGCAAAAGGATCTGGATGAAATTTGGCACAGTGAATACTTGTAATAATAAAAATAGTTTATTGTTTCTCTCTCACATAGCTACAAAATACAAAATTGCACAAAAGAAACTTAATCAAGACATGTATTTGCTACTATGTGAGAGACTGGTGTCTGTACTAGGAGACCTGTATGACAGATTATCAGCCTCTCAAAGCACTGGACTCGTGCAGTACCAGTATGTCAGGTAAGTGTCTTGGTGGGCCAAAATAAACATTGCTACGTAATATGCGTAAGCTTTTTAAATGAGAGTGTGTGTGTGTGCGCGCGCGAGTGCGTTCGCAAATGGAATGTGTGTGCGTGTGTGTGTGTGTGCGTGTGGTAGTGTGTGTGTTAGAGTATGTGTGTGTCTTTAGAGTGTGTGTGTGCGTGTCAATTCAGGAAATGATGTGTAAAAGTTTTTTTTGTCTTGTCGTAACTAAGGGATTTCAGCCAAGTTGTGACCTATAGTGACTTATAATCTGGTATATCACAAAGGCTACTTTTTGATATCCATGCGAACGAAGTCGCAGTAATAGTATATAGGTAGAAAAATAAAGTCGCCATTTTTATATTGTTTGAATTTGAATTCTCATATCTAATTCCTTTAATCGACAATACCGATTGCTGTTACGTTAAACCCCCTCGTACCGTCACCCCACCGGGGTTTTCGGTGTGCGGTGTGTCGGAATCGAACTGACTAAAATCTCACGTTGTGCGTACTGCGCCTAAAGCAGGAGGGATCCGGGAACAGCTTTTATTAAGACATCCGAGTTATGGAAGCGCCCTGCCGTGACCGATCTTCGGGTGGTTATTCTTTTTAGTAAAAAAAATACAATTTCAATAAGTGCTTTTAAAAACACCCAATCACACAGGGTTTAACGGATTTCGACAAATTTACATTCTCAAATTTAAATTATACAGCATTTCATTCATTTCATTTCTAGTATGTAGATAGTAGTATCTAACGCTTTTATGTAATTGTATATTTAAAAATATCGTAATACGTTGTACGAACTCATAAACTAGTCTACCGATTTGAATGAGATTTTGCACTGTGTGCAGTTTGGTACAACTTGAGATAGGATAGTTTTTATCTCGATTTATAGCCAAATAATATTTTTTTATTGCAAATTACTTATGCCCGGTTCCTATAATCAAGAAACGATTCGTTAAAATTTTTAACGAAATTTTACCGTCCGTAAGCAAAACGAATCGTTTCTTAATTATAGGAACCGGGCATTAGTCACAGTAACGCGAGGCCGGGTACCTAGTTTACATTAAAAAAATATTTAAGTAAGCAAATAGTTTTTTTATACTGCTTCAAAGACTTGTCTAATCAATACAATATTATTCAACAGCTACAAAAGGTATTTTAAGCAAAAACTACTTCATATATCTTCAAGTACTAACATAAGGTGGCGATCACGTTACGCTTCGGTTAGCGGAGGACGCACTCATACCGTGAGAAATATTTTCTAATCATAGTGTTGGTTTTGAAAGTCCGCGTATGACTACGTCATTGAATATCCGGCTAATTGATTGTAGTGTGCCTTTCCCCCTTTGGGAAGAATATTCGAGATTAAATTTAGGCAGTGATGACATTGTGTCCTGCAAAACAACTTGACTGTCGTGAAATAACTTGAATGATTTTTTAATGTTTGGATACGTAAGGAGTTAGTAGGTATTACTGGTTGATTAATGTAAATATTTAAATACAGTTTAGAAGATATAGATGTCTTTTTTAATGTTATGTCACACAATTTGCGGGAAAATTATAATTTAAATGTATTGTTTTTCGTTGTTAATTTAATTTTAAGTTACGTTAATTTTTAAATGTTAATATCTCAATGACCGTTTGAGGTGTATTTATGAAATTTGCGACTCTAGTTAGTCTAAGGGGTTTTAATAAATAAACCAAATTTTATGCATTAATGTCAAATAGATTTTGAGTCATGAAGTTTTCAAAAGTGGCTCCAAATGGTTCGTGTAATATAACATACGGCTGCCGCATTTCGCCGGTTTTTTTCTTGAACTTGTCTTGACACGCTGCCGCATGTCATGATGTGAGGAGAATGTTACATATTGTTCTAAATTATAAACAGACGCACAAATTACTACTACATTTAAGTAATAGCAGTTCGGAGATGACCGATTTTTTTTTGTGCTTGTGCAAACCGCTCGGGCCGTCACCCAACCGGGGTTTTCGGTGGGCGGTGAAATGACCAGCCTCGACCAACACAGCGAAATTCAAATAGTGGAAGCTAATAAATAATATAGTTTAATATCAGATAAGATTATCTGACATCAATTTATAACGTTTGAAATATTCATTAAAGTGTTCTCTTATTATTTATATCCGAATGTAAATAAAACTTGCAACGCATAATTTAATTAAGAAAATAATAAGCGTTTTAATGAACTGGAAAGAGAAATAAGCATAAATGGTTGTGGCTTAATTTCGTACGTAGAGCGCGGAGAGCGCATTTTATATCACTCTTCTATAGGCCATGAGGTAGCACAGAGGATAACAGCTGCAATTAAACCGTCGATCGAACCGATAGAGACCACAGTTAGATTATGATAGTAGTAGATATGAATAATAATAATAATAACTTGACACACCTCACACACAGCCGTCTGATCCCAAACTAGGCAGAGCCTGTACTATGGTAACCAGACTGCTGATAAACATACTTATATATATATTTCTAAATACATACATATCACTACATATTAAAAAACAAAGTCCCCCGCCGCTTCTGTCTGTCTGTTCGCGATAAACTGAAAAACTACTGAACGGATTTTCATGCGGTTTTCACGAATAGACAGGGTCATTCATGAGGAAGGTTTATGTATATAATTTGTACCCGTGCAAAGCCGGGGCGGGTTGCTAGTTATAGATAAATTACACCCAGACACAGATTAAATGATCATGCTCATCAAACAATTATTTGTCCCCGGTGGGAATCGAACAGACGATCTCTAGCCCAGCAGTTAGGGTCACTAACCACTAGACCAACAGGCTAGTCGTTAATAGTCGTATTGTTAATATGATTGGTTATAACATCACCAGAGTTGACCGAAATAGCGGGCTTAGGTTGGCAACACACAAATAACACTCATTACCACCGGCAACCGCCATATCCTGTTCATATCCAGTTATTTTATATTTCATAGAACACTGATAAAATGTCACCGTGATAAAAGTCAAAGTAATTTTTTTATGGTATAGTGGGCATGCGAGCAGACGGGTCACCTGGTGGTAAATGACTGCCGCCGCCCATGGGCACCTGCAACTCAAGAGTCACAAGTGCGTTGCCGACCTTTAAGGTGGGAGTAGGGGAAGGGTGGAAGAGGGGGAGGGAAGGATTAGGACCTCCAGTAACCTCACAAACTCAGCGAAAAGCAATGCAATCATTGCTTCACTGCCGGTTTTCTGTGAGGCCGTGGTATCACTCCGGTCGAGCCGGCCCATACGTGCCGAAGCATGGTTATCCCACGATAAAATTAATTAATTAATTAAGTTTTTTGAAACAATTTTCTTAAAAATGCTATGTCGATAGTTAATAGTGATGTAACACTTCTCAGATTTTTAATATACCTATTACCTGATTCTAATCGGTTTCGATGCGGTAAATTTAAGACCAGTCAACATCGGTAGCGGTTATCGTTATAACAATATCGATTTCTTACAAGTCTTGTAGCTAATTCAACTTAAGCACATACTAAATCAATACGTATGTAATACGCGTGCAATTAATAGTAAGTACTAATAATACATAAATGCCGTGAAATTATAGATGTATAAGTCACAACCGTTTCGCTTAACGGAAGCTTTTAAATCAATCTTGTGACGTCATGACCGCCATTTTGTTCACTAATAACGTGTTGTTAATATAGGTAGTTAATGTGTTTTAATCACACTTTTGTATGTAACTTTATAATGTTATAAAAATTTAAGACTTTTATATATTTAGCGGTTTTAAGCGTCTAATCGTGGTGTTAAACTTAAGTATTTTAGAAGATTGTCACATTCCTATTTACCCGGCATTCGGTAATATTTAAACAAATGAATTTCAGAGATCAAGTGATTTCTTGGAATATAATCCATATAAAATGCAAGTTTCATCAGGTTTGACGCTAGAATGGGTTTCCCGAGACAAAAGGTGTCGATCGGTATTGAGTAGAAACTGTAAAATCCGACAAAGCTATTTATCGGTAATTTTGTAACGGTTATTTAACGGTCTTTTCTAAACGTGTTGTATATCGCTTAAACCTGTTATAATAATTTACCATATTACAATAAAAAAGTCTGTCTATCTATTTATGCCCTTATCCACTGGTATCTTAAACTCGCATCGCAATGTGAACATTTCCTTAAAACATGTGCGCTCAACATTTTACAAAAACAACAATTTTATTTATTCGTCTATAAACTGTTTGTCGATATATCGACAAACTATTTTGTCGATAAATTATTCTTTATACGTAGTTGAGCGACGTAGTTGGCAGTCAACTAATTGGTTTAAGTTTTGTTGTATTTGCTTATATTTCTCTTCTTTAATGTAGTTTGAATAATAATTTACCAGAAGAAATGGCCATGGATGTGGATTTATGTGATAGATATGTCTGCTTTGAAAGATATTGCACATAAAAATAGTAGTTTAGTGGGTTAACTTAAATATTTCTTACCTTGAAGAATTCACTTATATTTATAAGTACCTATACCTACATTGTCTTACAAAACATGTCATTGAATAAATTAGAGAAGTTTGTAATATTTTGTTCTTTCAATAATATATGTCGGTATTAATATAAATAAAAGTTATGTTCAAAATTATCAATATCTAATGATTATAACTATAGTCTTCACAAAATAAGAAGCCATTTTGACGTTTTTCGTCGACGACGTTAAACTAACTTTTAATGAACTCATTAACATGTTGTCGAAATCAACTCAAATACGTTTGAACAAATATGTAGTTATTTGTTTAGTGTAGTTAAACCAGGGCTGTTAATGTAATTAATAAACCACGAAAACCATTTTATTTTAACTAAAATCACTTCAAAAAGTAATTTACGTACATTGAACTAATACCACACAGTTGGGATAGTTTAAAACCAACATAACCCTACCAAAATTGAAACATTATATCGATATTTATTTAAAAATATTTAAAAAGATAGGGAGGTAATTATTATAATATAGGTAAATATTACCATCACCAACATTTTGTAAAATTCACACGAACATTAAAAAAATTACCTATTTTATTATTTAAATATTTCACCGTATTTTTTTAAGTCGTATATCGCGACGCGTTCTTGACATGTCAACGATGTAACCAAAACTGACCTATTGCAGTCCACTGGTAGTTGTTAAAATATACCTATGAAAATTCAAAAAAACGTTCCGGTCTATTGTGCCAGTACTATCTTCCTCTTTTTTGAATGAGTTTGGATTGCTGGATTGATAGAGCTAAGATTAATTAACAAACATATTGCTACACGTCAACTAATAAATAACAAAAAGTCTTCATATCATAACTGAATGTCCGTCGGTCTTAATAAAGGGTACATCATAATAGCTATACCTACCACTAAATAATTATATAATTAAAAATTGAGCATCGTAGCATTAACTACTGGCCAATTATTTTAATAACTGGTTATTAAAAAAACGAATGTGCAGTAATGTCAGCTATTTTAATAGTTTATTATTGTGCAATTAATATTATTGAGTTATATATTTCCTTGTTATTTTAAAGAATACTCATTGTTTATTCTATGTAATGTGGGTATTGATCTGTAAACATGTTTTTGAAACTTGTCTGTTTCAGCTGCAATATATTATTATACAAAACTTATTGATATATATTGGATCTGATTTATCACACAATCCCACTAATATTATAACTGTGAAAGTTTGGATGGATGGATGGATGGATGTTTGTTACTCTTTCACGCAAAAACCACTGAATCGATTGCGATGAAACTTGATATGTAGATTAGCTGGAGACCTGGATTAACGCATAGGCTACTTTTTATCCCGATATTCCCACGGGATCGGGACTCACGTGGGTGAAACCGCGGGGCGCTGCTAGTGTAGTGTTTATATGTGATAATTTATCTAATACTTTTAATATGTAGTTTATTTACCGAAAAAATGTCATTATGTTTTCAATAACACCAGTGACGTTGACTAGAACTGCTGTATCGCTATTGTAACTGTTATCGCTAGAAGTAGCGTTATCTTTTAGTTCATCAAAACGGTATCTTCGTATTATAATTCTTTCTCATAAATTATTGCAACAATATTTTTTTATTATGAAAACATAAGAATACATACACACAAAATTAACATACCTAGGTATTAAAATTAAATACCCACGATCAGGTTAGATCAATCGAAATGTAAATATTTGTGGTACTAATTTACCATAAATAAGACCTATCTTCCTACTAGAAAACTATCCACAACAAAGTAAGTATATTTAAAATGAAATAAAAACTTGCCAATGAGACCTATTCATTATTTAAATGACTCCTTATACAACTTGAGACGGCAAACGATAACTTTAGTTCATTTTGCAATAAACAGCACACTACAATCAAACAACTTCTACTTCACTCATAAATAAAATTCCTTATAATCGCACATTTGAACTAAAATTATGTACAAAAAAGCATCCATCGGGCCATCACTAACTGCCCATCTGCCAACCAATAGGTGACCAGCAAAAAAATAATTATAATTTAAAAACATAGTGGGCCTTTTTTTCAACAAACGATGACCTTAAAAGGAACCCATTCGATGGGAGATGTATTAAAAATTGAAATAACAACTTGCGTGCAACGACCGCGCGATAGATAACTGCGAAAAAGCAACATAAGATGCCACGCGGGAATTGCAAATGAGATCTTATTACTATAAATTTAAAGAACTATTTCGAATAAACATTAGTGTAGCAGATGTTGTTCGAAATGAAGATTAGGGGAACTAAGGCATAAAAAGCGGTCAGCCAATCGCGTCCCATGCTCGTCTGCCGTCCCACTCTAGCACCCGTCGCACCGCTCTTTCTAATGCTTATATTTTTTGCCATCTTATTCTAATTCCTCATTCAAATGGCCTGCGTTCGATTCCAGGGGTCCGTAACCTTTTATGTCATAGACTGTTTCATTGTTATTTCTTGTTGTTTGTCAAGTTTTTACTTGAATTCATCACATAAAATTTTATTTTATTCTTTTTTACAATTATAATTTTTATCATAGATTATGATCAATGGGTTTTATTTTTTTCATGGCTACGCGTGGTTGCGTGTGCCGCGGGCGTGATGGAAATATAGATAAACAATGTTTCATGGTAATAACGTTTTTATTATTTTTTTTCGACAATCCTTGTTGTTTATTACTAATTTATTTGAATAATAAAGATTTCGTGACTAAGTAATTATTAATTTAAGGAGTGGTTGTCGTATACTGGGATTATAATACATTATATTTTTTATTTAAATTAAGTTTATGTAGGAATTAACATAAATACATAGGTAATCAGAATTTATATTTAAATTACTTTGTTAAAAACTTGAAAAACTGGTCCAACCCTATTCTTTCTACGTAATTAGAAAGGGAGTAAGCAGTGGAATAACGAATGGTGGAGTAGAGTGGAAGAACAAAACCTGTAACACCAACTCCTTATAAATTTTGGAAAAGGATAGGCTGATGATGATGAGAGAAACCAATTTTAATTTAACAAAAAAAATAAATTAATTACACCTGATCGTGTACCTACTTTCTATATCTATGTGTCTACAGTTTTCAAACAAAATGGATAAATCACAGGCAGTCATGAGGACTGTCGACATAAGAGAAAACTTAAAACTTTGGAAAAATAACTGAGATTTTTTAACGACGCTGATGCATCAGCATGTCTCTGACGCGAACCCATAAGTTTTGCCCCTAACAAAAATCGCTCAACGTGGCTAAAGAAGTTCTCACTTCAAAAATCTTTAAACATGTTAGCAATAAAGTAGATATCCCATAAAATGAATAAAGTTATAGCGTAATAGTTACCAAGATCAAGTACTTCGAGGTCGAACAAGATGCATTACATCCGGTGAGCGATTGTCTATACGGAGATTCAAACCTGTTTCCTTGGCATATGTCTGGGGAGACCTTTTGTTTTTGTATTAACATCGGCTGCTCATGTATAATGTTTGAAGTAACTGGTGTTGAGGATTTCTTAGGTGTCAAAAACATTTAAAAATCGAAATATTAATCCGTGAAGAGAATTTTTACCACACATTTATAGGAAAATTTCCCGAACCGAGAAAATTGAATTTGGAATACTTACATTTATGTATAGTAGAAGTGTAAAAAGCTACAATATTGAAACAATATGTGTTACAAATTAAAAAATTGCGTGCAAACGGTGATACCTGACCTGTCACGGGACGTGAGTCTATGCAATGATAGTTCAAGTTATACTGGCCAACGATAGAAAACAAAAATATTTAAGTTAATGAATTGTAGTCGAAATTAATAATAAATATCTTACATAATAAAGCTTTTTGTTTGATCGCCCTAATCTCTGTAACTACCACTCTACAACCCTTAGGAGCGAAACAGTGACCGTCAACTCAACTTCGAACTGCAGGAAACGGGTAGTCATTACCATTATGATATGATATTTTTCCCGTAGAATTCTAATATCACCACACCCAATATACCCAATATACTTACAAATACACTGTAATTAAAAATAGTATTTTTTTTTAAACAACTCCCGCATTAGGAATATTCATGGTTCACAAACATTCAAACAACGGACACAAAGAACACCCAGACTCAGGAGAACTATTTGTGGATCACACGTGCGCCATCCATTAGTACACTATACATTATATTTTTAATTAAATAAAATACCTAGACGTCCTTAGAATCCATTTATGGCAAAATCAACAACACAATAAAGTTAGAAAAAAACTTAGAACTAATGTAGCATAATCCAGAGAAGGACTTTGTTTAATAAAGATAATTAAAAGCGAATAATATGTGCAATTCCACGCGCATATTCGCGATGTTCCAAACAAGGACATGGGTTGTTTCCGTGTTGAATCACTGATGGTGCAGTACAAGTGACAAACAAACAGCGAGATGATTTATCTACTAAACAGTGTTAACTCAATTGGTTAACCAATTGAGTTAACAGAAGTGATAGATTAAACTAATCTAAGTTGAACTATTTAATATTGAAATTGTTTAACTTGAGAAAAGCTTAAGTTATTACTTAAATTTTATGTATTTATATATTTATGTATTTTATTATATGATAATGTAAGGAAAGGTTATTTATTAATAAAATCTTTTATTGATCATAAAATATATTTTATTCGTAGTTACAATTCTTGAATATGTACATTAGAACTTTGTGTATGTTATATGCTCACTGTCAACAGTATATCGACCGCACACTAAACACTGAGTAGAGAGAGGGAGAAGCGTCTGCCCGCAATACGGCTAGCGCTGTGGGTTAGAGTGAGAGAGGAGGAGCCTGCCTACCGCTGCCGTATGCTTGAGAGAAAGGGAAACCAGACAGACTGGCGCCGTAACGCGTTATGTAACGAAGCGGTTTACCCTCCCATAAGAAGTTATCACTTCAAAAACACATTTTTACAATACAAATGTCATTGCAGAATTACTTATGCAATTAAAATACTTCCGAGTAGCGTAAGGAGTAAATTATACTTGTTATTATGAGTTGACAAAAAAACTCTTTGCCTCAAAAGATTCCAAATTTTGTTAATTTTTAGTGTATCCTGAACTCTAAATCAGGACTAACATATCATTATACAATTAATTAAACCGTTATGTACTTGAAAGAAAAAACTTATTCCTTGAAATGTATAATTAGGAATTCAAATGTTGCATTTCCTATAAAAATATTTTAATACACGTGCCTTACAGCGACAGTGTTTTTAATTCAAATTACGTTAAAATCCTTGACCAATATCAGTATAAATTTTATCAGCTGCATCCTCTTCCTCTTGTGAGTTGTGCCGTTATTCAAACACGCATACACAAATGCAAACTGACTCACGTCGACCTTGAAATAGACCAGTCTAATCGTAGTTTTAGCCAATCAGTAGTCGGTTCACGATGCCCACCATCCTTTGTTTATCATCGACACGCTATGCCAAATGACCCTTTTGTTACTTTTCAACTTTAATTGAAGTTTCATTATAACTAAATTAGCTATTGTTGAAGTGCTTTTAATTTGAGTAGCGATTGATTAGCGTTAAAAAAAACACCTCAACAACCTTCGCGATTAGGAATGTCATTTTTATTAACAAGTTTTATTATTTGTTTTGGCTGTTTTATTTGACATCATATAACGTAGGTGTTAAACACAAATATCTTATACATTTTCCCTAAATATTTATAGTACTTCTTGTAGTTTTTAAACTGAAATTCGCATTTTTTTATGTAACCTACATTATCAAGAATTGCGAAATACAATTTAAGTATGTTTATATTTTAATACGTCTATCCTGAAACTGGTTTAAGACCATTTTCAGGACTATTAAACGAGTGTTTATTAAAAAAGTTGTATTAAGCTTAAGTAAATATAACATCACAATTACAAAGAACTACATTTAGGATGTCTAAATTTGAGTATTTTCATACGTTTATAGAGATAAATAGATCACGTTGTTGTGAGTTAATTGAATAATTTTATTGATACCTCTGCCCATGGCCGATACGATACTAATACAAATTATATTGCGAAATTAATCACTCAATTTAATGACCTCAATGTCTATTACCACTTAAATATTTTATTCTAATTTATAACGTCTTTTTATACGTCGTCGACGTCTTTATAAAATCTATCATTACAACAATATTTCTACAGTCAAACTTATCATAAATTTCTCTTATACATGTAACATGACAAGAAACCTTACGTTTGCAACAATTAGGCGATCGCTCGTACGGTCCGGAGATTATTCTCGCTTTCAAAACACATTAGCCCCTCCGATTTACTTGGAAGCGACTCTAATATGTAATTACTTTTTTATTATGCCATGCCATAGGAGTTCAACGATTCCATTAATTACAATATTAACATGTGAAGGTTCTGCTTCAGTGCCGCAGGTTCTGTTAACTTCAAATACTTAGGAATGAGAATTGCTATGTGTAACATTTTTATTTTACTTACCTAGGGATTCATATCGTTTTGATTTAACAAGTTTACCTATTGATTGTTTTTACATATAACGATTCAATTTTATTGTGAATAAAGAATCTGAGTACGAAATTGTTTATGTTAAAAAAAAATTATAGTTTAAAAAACTAAAAAACACGCTTTTATAGAAAATTCAACTAAAGAAAATAATTTTTTTTATCGAATTATTGCATTGTCATCGGTCTTTGACACGTGTGCAAAATTTTGAATGAAATCTGGCCGTTTAAAGTTGGTCAAAATCGCTCCCAAAGGAGTCGGTTACAAACATACAAACAAACACACAAGTGAAGCTAATATAAAGCGTGTAAAAAGCAATTTTTGCTGAATTAACTTATAGATTTGTGTTTATGATTAATTACCCAAAGATTTAAATACCGATACTACATAAAAACAGACTTACGATAGTAATTAATTGATAATACCATAAAGGCTGATTGAGATATTTTACTTTTTAATAATAGCTATCACTTCTCGCCTCGTTAACAAATCAAAAATATAATTTGTACGCATTCAAAAATAGGCTTTATAACCTAGATATTAACTTTAAAAATACGCCACTCTGCTACTAAAACGAAGCTAAGTAATGAAGTTACTTTTATCGCATCGTTAAGCGCGCATTGTTATAAAACTCACCTATGTAATATAAATTAAAAGGAGTATAAATATAAAATTGCTCATTGTAAAAGCGGAAGAATAGTGAAACTTGGATTGGAGTAACATACTCAACTGTGAAGTGCATAATACAAAGTGAAGATTGTAAAAACTACGTGCTTCTTAGATAACTGTTAAAAAATAAATAATGTAAAACAAATATGTATAGTATGCGAAAAATAAAACGATTATGTTCATATGTATAAAGATACCTTAAGCATTATTCGAAAAAGAGAAATTAAAAATATTTTGCTGCCATTTTTAACTTTAGCGTTGCAGTTTTCTTGGAACAGTTTTCCGTGTGGAAGCTTCCACTGCCCCGTCAACGATGTAATTATTCTCGTCCAAATTAACTTAAACCATAATGTTTTCAACATTAGACCAATTCCTTGTAGGTATGTTACATTGCACTTATAAAATATTAGGTAGGCATAGATACAGAGCCTCTTTGAAATAATCCAAAGACCGCGTATTCCACTGTTACCTTTTCTAATATTAGCTAACAGAAGTAACATGTCTCCCAAAGAAAAAAGGAATAAACGTTCTCTTCCGTTCTTTTGCATTATAATTAAATGCCGATAAATGTCAAATTAACATTACGGAATATTGATTTATTATAATGATGTCTTAAGAGACTTAATAGTAACATTTTAATCGATTGTAATTTATGACTATGATTAAATCGAATTAAACCATAGCACTATAGCAATTTGAAATGGAAGTAAACTTTCAAAAGAGAATTATTAACAGTTACCAAAGGTTGACGCCCCCGAGACGGATGTTATAGACAATGAGCAGTTCTTACACTCTATGCTAATAGGCGCCATTTTTACGTTCGCAATTCAAATGCTGACGCGTAATGATTTTTTACGATAAACTTTTACGGTACTGCGTAATGCGCTCACGGGAAAATTACGGTGAATTATATTGTATGATTTTACATAAAAGTATAGTCCTAAACAACAATTTTTCATTAAAACTACATTCTTGACTACTAATAAAACCGTTACGCAACAGCGCCATTCGCTATAAAATTGCATTTACCGTAATATAGAATTTAGGCTACAAATTCATAAAGTAAATTAATTCAATCAATGATTAGTCATTAGTAAGGGTATTCTATTAGTCACATACCTATTTGATAATCCGTTATAATATATTTGAGTCATATTTTTAACCGACATGAAAAAAGTGTGTGTGTACTTATGTACGCACGTAAGACGTTATACTTTTATCTAGTTAAATAAAGTTTAGTTAAATATCATAATTAATAATACATACCGTCAACTAACCTCAAATTCTACAAACGTACTCAAAGTAATATGTAAAAACCATTTTTATCACTTATGATCACAGTAAATGATCATAAATAACACATACCGTCAACTAACCTCAAATTCTACAAACGTACTCAAAGTAATATGTAAAAACCTTATCACTACCGTGAAGTTCGTAACTTATTGAAAAACTAAAATGTTGACTAGCTAACTTCAGGGTGTCGGTTTTTCGTGACGGTGTGCGCGCGCGTCGTAAAAATTTACTCTCATCATTTTTCCATAACGTTCCAAAAGAATAAAGTATAACTTCAAAAAAAATTGTGTCTATATTTTTTCTTTTTTTTTATATGAAATGGTATAGGCGTTTGTCTTCGCGGTTTTCAGGTAAGTTGACCTGATGGAAAGTGACGTTGGAGACGAAGATGGTACACGCCTATCCAAGAGAAACCTATTCATTCTACACTAGAACGTGTTAGGATTATAATTAACTGAAAAAATAGACGTAGGCAGCTCATTCCACATTTGTATTAGATTTGTAAACCGATTTAAACAATTTATTTTAAATGAATTGTTTGTACTCAAGGTTAGACCCATTTAAATTTGAAGAAAATATTCTACCTCTAAGGGTGAAACATTAAGGTTGTTCGTGGGAGAGCCATGCTTCAACACGTACGGGCCGGCTCGACCGGAGTGATACCACGGCCTCACAGAAAACCGGCAGTGAAGCAATGCTTGCATTGCTTTTCGCCGCGTGAGTGAGGTTACCGGGAGGCCCTAACCCTTCCCTCTCCCCGTCTTTCCCTTCTCCCACTTTAAAGGGCGGCAACGCACTTGTGACTCTTGAGTTGCAGATGCCCATGGGCGGCGGTAGTCATTTACTATCAGGTGACCCGTCTGCTCGTTTGCCCCCTATACCATAAAAAAAAAGAATGAAGAATACAGTTTATTACAATTTATACAGATTTATGCGCATTAAAGTCAGTGATAACTCTTAAAAGTTAAATATTAAGCATAGATGCCTAGATTAGCATGGATGTAATAAGCTGGCAATCCATAGACAATTTCTAAATATAAGTTTGTAGCCTTTATTTTTTTTAAATTAAAACATAGTTATTAGGCAATAAACATCATAACAGTTAGATAGTTAATTCTTTTAAAGCCTTAAATAATATTTTGATGATCAATTAAACAAAATGATTATCATATAAGTTGTCGCATACATCCTTTCCCGTACAGTTCAAACCGGATGAGTACTTGGCCATATTTCTTCTCATATAATTACTATCTACTCCTTGTTAAAAAATATTTTATATGAATATTTCTAGCGGCAGTCTTTTGACTGCACAAGTTTATTAAACATTGCTTTATTTGATCTCAGAAGTGAGAACTCACTAAACTTGGATTGAAATGATGAAAAAGACAGTATTCTAGTAATAATAAATACTAAAATATTACAAAAACCTGTTCAAGTAGCGAAGGACCGAAGCCAAAACAACAATAAACGGAACATAACCGATAAATCGGTATCACTGACCGTTCAAGTCATCAATCATCGGTACGAATCGATAAAGCGTGAAAAATACATTTAAATCGTAATTCGGCCCTTGGCCGACGGACCGTTGAGATATCGAAATCAGTTTGTATATTATATGAGGGTAAGGTCGAGTTGCTACTGTAAGCGAGGAGTACTCAAAAAATATTGTTCCGTATTAAATCCCTTAGACAAGTATCGTTGAATTTGAGCGGTTAATCCTTTAAGTATAACTGAAATAATTTTTTGAAAAAGAAACACACACTAGGTGCTACACATAGGTGTGTAGTTGCTCTCAGCCCGTTAGTTGTCTGTGAGCTTGTTTGTTTTTTACTTTGTTTTATAAATTGTCGGACTGCTTAAGATAGGTCTCTTCTCAGTGTGAGAATGGTTAAGCCATAGAGAATAAAATTAGACTAGATTTGGCAAATCTTACAAACCTTTGAAAACGTTATCCAGAACTCTCAAATGACAAGAGTAGATACAAACAATGAAAAGATCACCCGGCTATTACTTACTACTCATATTCCAATCATTCATCAGTTCTGTAAGTCTCTTTCTAAGTTTTTATGCACGAATAATTGTCACAATATTTTTGCCCTCTCCGCTCGCTCTTGAAGACCCACTTTTATTTAGCAGTGGGACCTATACTCGAATCGTTTATGTGAGTGGTGCTAACTCAAACATTTTATCGCCCGCTATAAATAAGAACATTAATTAATATATTCGATAATTATTTGCTAGAAATGAAAACACATCTATAAATCGACGACAGTTCGACGACTTTTTGGTTCTAACGAAAGCTTTGGGCGTATAGAAGTAAAAATACTGATTTATTCTATATGTAGGTACTATCTATATGTTAAAAACTTAATTTGTTAGTGTCTGGGTGTAATTTATCTAAAATATGTATGTATTTAGTAATATATAGCTATATTTATCAGCAGTCTGGTTACCATAGTACAGGCTCTGCCTAGTTTGGGATCAGACGGCCTTGTGTGAGATGTGTGAAGTTATTATTATTAGGTAAAGCACTTTAAACTTTGGATAGAGACCTCAAGTGACTTTCTTCACTTTCTGACTACTTACAAAATTAAATATCTTACATCTACGTAAAATAATTAAGTACCTAGAATTAAAACCATCAAAATCTTTTATTTCAATTGAACACATTATAGATATTTTTGAATTGTCAGGAGTCAGACTAAGTCAGTGTCAGTGAAGCTAGTTGCCTGTTCCAATACGTAGATCTTGTGAAAAACAGGCAAGAAACTCCAAGGACACTCTTTTTCAAAATTTTATAAGTCTCTGGTTACTTTGCTTATAAGCGCAAATTAATTTTAAGGACAATGTAACGCATTGTTCTAAGATATAAACAGTCGCGCAAGCACATCACCGCTTTACCAACCAACATTACCAGCACTTCTCGGAGGCTTCCTTCTTACGTGTCCTTCTTATAGGTCTAACCTTGAGTATATCTACGCGGGTCCCCCTCAAATAAACCGACTTGTGACGGAATTACCTACGTGTGGTTTTAGTCGTTACGATTTTTCCACACTGTAACAAAACATTAATAGCGTAGCGTTATTTGTGCTAAAGAGTAGAGTCGCCAGGACTCCATGAATGGAAGAAGGTTCCTAAGAAAGAGCCTCAGTAGCATAAAAAAAAAATTTCAACCCATTTTTATATCTAGTATTACCGATTTTTAAATATTTTTATTCCTGTATTTCCAGGTCTAGAACGGGTGGCGGAGGAGTTGATGGGTCGAAGAAAATGGAAACTATATCAGGACGCGTTAATTCCAAAACGGGGGGAGGGCGAACGCTCCAGCGACGAGGAATCTGTCCACACAGACCCTCCTCCCGCACTCAAAATCAAGACAATAGAACAGATCAACGAGGACGAGGCAAAGGACGAAAGATCCGAGCGGTCGGACCGTTTGGAGCGGTCAGCTGGACCCGACCGGTCAGAAATATCCGACCGCTCAGACGAGAAACCCCGTCGTCCGGAGACGATACTGGAATCGTTAATCAAAAGGCCCGCAACTCAACCCAAAGTGGAGCTGTCAGAGGAACCTTCCGACTGGAAACCCCAGGACAAGTGCTACTTCTGCACGGATGGGGAGCCTGTCGCAGAAGCGAGGCCAGGTGGCGCCACTGTAAGTACTACTTTATATGACGTAATGGTCACCTTATTTGGTCACCTTTAGAAGTACCTACTATCATGTGTGTACTCAGAGGAGGGCAGAGGAGTGCACCTGCCCTTCTCTTGCTTTAGTATGCTTCCATATTATTAGTTCCTTCATGGAATGTTTAGTCCAATTTTTGATAAACTCCCCCCTGGACCGACAAAAAAAAACTCGGGCCAAAGCTGTGTGGGCTCATGCGTACGTCTAGCCGTGAGGCGACAAAAAAAAATTGGGCCAAACCTTAGTGCGCGTGTTAATATACATATTAATATTTCGTAATTCTACGTACAGAACACATTGTTATTTATCTGTATTAATACAAAAAATACGTTTCATACATATTCCATATCAAAATATGGTCGCAAGTATTGTTGATTTAAATTAAGTCATTTGTTTTCTATTCCATTCGTTTGTCATACCAATAAATTATGATGAACTTTACAGTGACTTTACTAAATAACTAAAAACGTTTAGTTTGCCGCTTCTCGCTTGGCCGCCATTTCTAGTTAACCATATATTAAATTAGAGCTCGATTTTTAAATTAATAATTAACTTTAAAAAATGTAGGTATGCATATCCGTCTTAAAGAAACATCAGTTTCAAAAATGTTGCGAAGGATGATGAGAGAAACATTTATTTTGCAATCATACAAAGGCAAGAGATTCAAGAAAAAGCGTTACATTAACTTACATTAATAAATATAAATTAAAAGGTACCTCTGCATGACTCAAAAATGGTCTTTAGAAGCTCCGTAAGCAGCAGCGCTGTTATAATGGTCACACCTAAAGTGATATTCAAACCAATTTCAACTGCAGTATACAGGGGTGGAACGAACACCGTACCGAATATCATTCTGAGTCAAAAATCATTGGAATTTTCGGCCGGAAAATTCATAATTATTTTTTTTCTATAATTCGTTTCGTCGTGTGTCCTATAATCTAATCGTTAAAAGCGATATCACAATAAGTAAACAGAACATTTTACTGAAAAATAAACAGTAAATACCACATACGGCCAAAAACAGCAATGTAATCAATCAAACCATATTTCAACATTTTATGCAATCAGCTGGTCTGGACGGCGCCGAACGTTTAAGGTCATTCACCGTACCGCACAAAAATAATAGTTACGGTTGTTAAGCTTACATTGCGAAGCGCCAAATGAAACTAATGACTATAAATCCTTAATCTCGTATTTTTATTATGAACTGCCTTGTATTATGATAAGTATCCACAGAAATACGTTTTTTGTAAGTTTTTCGCGTAGCTTAAACTTACACGTTGTATATGTTGGTAATAAGAACAAAACTGCTAGCAACATTGAGATTACGCTAGTAATAATAACTCAGTGGCTAACAACAAGGTCGAAGGGAACACCAACAATTTGGGTTTTTGCAAACTATAGATATTGAAAGCAATTTTTTTTTAATATATAAAAAATATCGTAAGATGAGAAGAAGAGTCAGCAAAATAACCACATGCTTTTTAATATATATGTATAAATTAATAACTTTAATAAAACGTTGACAGCAATGCCATCAGCGTCATCCCAGTGACTCAGTCACCAAAAATTAGATCATAATCAAGAACAGATGTAATCTGGCCTACATATCCTGCTAACCACATTAGGACGCCTCGTACACGCGTACTGTTGTATACAATACCTAACATAAACCCATGAACTAGATTGAACACAGCTAGTGAACCAGATGTTCGGTACATTCAAACATACATGACGTAATTTAGTAGTATTACTAGTTCTTGTAACTCACTGATGCCGTGTAGTATGTAGTAAACACATACGTACACCTATGCCTGGATTAAATACGCACATTTTGCCAACTAATTAATTGCATTATAAATAATTTGGTCTCATTCTCTTAATAGGGGTAAGTCTATGGCCGTGTAATGGGCACTTTGGGAATTTAAGATGGGAAAATTAATAGTAAAATAAAAGGAAAAGGTATACCTGTAACTCGAAAAAAAAACAGTCAGTCGTAGGACTGCACGTCAGAAGTGAAAACATAACTTCACAATGTATTTGCATATACATACACACACACATACACACATCTGAATATAATATATACAGATGTGTGTGTGTGTATGTATATATACTTTTTAATTTTAACCTAATTATATTTATACTATATATATATTTAGGTTAAAAATAAAAAGTAGGTAATAACATATCTAAATGTATACATAGGGTACACTGGAAGTTCTGCGCTCCTGGCCGCTCATAAATGTTTGAATTTCGAATGTTATATTTTTTAAATATAAGAAACTCGGCTCTGTCTTATGAATTTTCGATCAGGTCACGTGTCCTGAGTTTAACGCGAGTTTAACATTTTTTACCCATCCCAAAAATTACACAACGCTGCTAAAGAAGTTTTCACTTCAACAAGCTATTAGCTTTAAGCTCTATCACATAGTCAACATGTGTCAATATGTATATTAACAAAATGTTCATATAGGTACGTAGTATGAATGTTTTGTTCAAAGAGAGAGATAGCCGCTCCTGTTCACTTGTTCAGTCTTAAAAAAAGGACAAAACTAAAGCGGCCATATATGCACCTACCTATACACCATTACGTCGTCACGTGCGCTTATCTCCGTTAATGAACATAGACTAAACTAAAATGAAAACAACAAACGTCAGTCATATTCAGTTTTGGAAGTTCGAATTTCAAAAATAATATTTAGAATTGGAATGGTTTTTGGATATTGGAATTTGCCCACAAGTTTTATAGATAAAATTCCTTTCTTTCACACATTTACCAAAAATGTTTGTCGCTTCGTCTTTTATACCAAAATATTTTATTCATCTGTAGGCAATTATGTGAAATATTGTAATATATTGTACCAATGCTACCAATACCAGCATGTTTTTGAAGTGTCATAGTGTTGTTTGCCTTATAAGTATATCAAAGCTATCATAGTTGGCTGTGACCTGCACAAGATTTAAGAGAAGTTATAATTTAGCTTGGGATATCGTCTAGCTGAAATAATGCCGAGAGAAGTATACGATGAGCCCTATTAATTGTATAATATTGTGTACAATCAACAGCCTTAACGATGACGTAATTGCCCTTTGATCTATCAATGACGCAATAATGCATCAGTGAATTCTTGAGTCAGTCAAAATGACACGAACCATGGCCTCTAGATATTTGTGAGTCACACTGCATTTGTTATTGCGATGAACTTCCTGCAATTTATAGCTTTACCTATTTATATATTTTATCTGTCCTGTTCAAAGTTACTCCGATAACTGGGTCAATGTTTACCTAACACCCGTGTTCAAAAACATTAGTTAACTGATTATGTTTTGAGTTAATTTCCAATAGTTGGCGTTCTGATAGTTGTTTAATTAGATATTACTAAATATGGGAATGATTATGATTTATTTAGTCTATGTGCAAATACAAACTGTTTGTCTTTTGGGATAAAATATGTAGGTACTAATCTAATACCTTTAAAAGACCAATTCTTGTTTAAATGTATGTATATAATCTGAATCTAGGAAACGGCTCCAACGATTTTGATAGAATTTTGTATACAGATACAGTTTTGCATTTTAAGTTCAACTGCATAGTTGTATGTATTTCCTGTAAAAATGCATTTTTACAAACCAAAAAAATATGATTTTACAAAAAGCTACTGAGCAAAGCTCGGTCTCCCATGCCTACCTGGGAAGCCGAGCTTTGCTCTGCTAGTCACAAACGTGACCAGTTATTCGTCATGTGCATTTTTTAAAATAATAATTCTAGTTACGTGGATCATATATTACTAATTCTTTATTAATCCCTCCAGCTAAGCTAAATGCCTTTGTTAGGAATAGGTTCACGTTGCGTTTAGTGTACTGAACGAGGTTCAAACCCGCAACCACTTAGCGATTACTTTAAATCACTTGAAGGTAATTTTAGACAATATGAATAACGAACAATCAAATTTACTTGGACCAAGTAACCGTCCGCAATAAATTAAAAACAAATTAAAATAGAATTTCTTTTTATATCATATTAAAGATACATTATTCTATGTGTAACTTGTGTGGAATCTATGTCCACGACCCTATCCTGATTGTACATTGCAATAAAAAGAAAGGAAAGTACCTATACTATAAATATAATAAAGACAATCAGTACCTCTTATGCCATCTGGTAAGAAAATGATAGAAATAATTATAGTGTAGTTAACTAAAATAAACACGCTTTATAGATGAACCGAATAAAAAAAAAAGAGTTCCAAGATTTTGGCTCCACCTCTTGGCTCCATAATTTTTTTTTTCTTGTATAGGATGCAAACGAGCAGACGGGTCACCTGATGGGAAATGACTACCGCCGCCCACGGGCACCTGTAACCTGTAACTCTAGAGTCACAACTGCGTTGCCGCCCTTTAAGGTGGGAATAGGGGAAAAGGGGGGAACAGCGGAAAGATGGGAGGAGAGGGGAAAGACGGGAATAGGGGAGAGGGAAGGGTTAGGGCCTCCGGTAACCTCACTCACGCCGCGAAATGCAATGCAAGCTTCACGTCCGGTTTTCTGTGAGGCTGGGGTATCGAGCGGAGTCGAGCCGGCCCATACGTGCCGAAGCATGGCTCTCATCAGATCAGCTCCAAGATGCCAAATTATTAGTATTGTCATCGGAACCGAACCGATACATACAAAGTTTCGTTTCGATACGACAATTAAAACTAGTTAAAATTAACTGCCATGATTTGCTTACACGGTTAATTACAAGTGGAATTAGCAAAAGTACTACTCATTACTACTCTACTAGATACTCATTTTCGGTGGAAAATGTTATCGTAAATGTTATTTTTATTTATTTATTAAAACTTCATGCACATATTGTACAAAGGCGAACTTAATGCCTTAGGCATTCTCTGCCAGTCAACCTTGGGGTGAAGCAGAAATAAAAAGTGATATGTGCAACGACATGGTAAATAGTACGAATTTATAAGTTCCTATAATAATAAGATATATGAAGTTATTAACTAAATATACACATTACATGGAATACATAATATACTAATACTTATACAAACATACATACATATACATACATATATATACACATATATATATATACTATGAATATTTTTGTCGAAAGTTAAGATGAAATTCAAATTGTGGTAGCTCCACAAAGCCACAAATCAAAATTTGAAGTTGAAGTTGAAGATGAAATTCGCGGTATAAGAACCAGATGAACGTATCTACATTTTCTTAATTTTACAGGAGAGCAAAAATACTCCGAGAATTCACCTGGTTCCTTGTGGTTCCTTAGATATTTTGTTATTTGTGAAATATTGCATTTACAATTACGTCGTTTTGGCATTTCATAAAGAAGCACTTTGTGACCCGTATTATGAAAAAAAAAACAATTTTTGACTTTTTTGTAGAAATGTTCATCTGGTTCTTATACCGCGAATTCACTTGTAACTCTTGAGTTGCAAGTGTCCACTGGCGACGGTAGTCACTTCCCATCAGGTGACCCGTCTGCTCATTTGCCCCTGTAAAGATATATCTATAAATTAGAAATAGATTACAAGTCAACGTATAGATACACTTTAGAGCCATAGATAGCCTATCTAGTTTTATAGCTATTTTCCGTTGTCATAATAATATATTCTCAGTGACTCTCTAATACCTAAAAAAACCGGCCAAGTGCGAGTCGGACTCGCGCACGAAAGGGTTCCGTACCATTATCTATACAACATTAGACACAATATTCTGTGAATATTTCAAGCGTTTACCTGTTGCCGTTATTAATACCGAGCAAAAAATGGCAAAAAAAAATCACGTTTGTTGTATGAGAGCCCCACTTAAATATTTATTTTATTCTGTTTTTAGTATTTGTTGTTATAGCGGCAACAGGAATACATCATCTGTGAAAATTTCAACTGTCTAGCTATCACGCTTCATGAGATACAGCCTGGTGACAGACAGACAGGCGGACAGTGGAGTCTTAGTAATAGGATCCCGTTTTTACCCTTTGAGTACGGAACCCTAAAAATATAGAATGAGGTAGGTATTTGTGACCGCACCTAGACGTACAATTTTTTTTAATAATGAACATTATAGGTATGTAATTAAGACAGTCCTGAGTCCTGACATCATGATGACTCCCCGTCAATATTATAGATGCTATAAAAACGCTTTGGTGTTGCAAAGATGATGAAAGAATGACCGAATGATGAACCGATGTATGATATACCTTCCTCGTGGCTATTAGATCATGCTAAAGTAGGTTGGAAAACATGAAACACATTTCGATGTCTGATAAGATTTCAAATCTGTTCGTAAATTTACTAAACCACACCACTACATGCATTGGTGTACCCAGCTTTTAGTCCATGGGCGGGGAGGGAATTTGTTTTTGTCATCCCAGGGGCAGGGGGTTGATTTGATCGGTCTAGGGGGGGGGGGCAAGTCAAATATTAATACATACATGCCTGAATGTATTAATATAATTTATACATTCGGGCATGTATGTTTATATATAATAGTAGCAATCCGCCCCGGCTTCGCACGGGTAGCAGAGACATCTTCAACAATCATCATCATATTTCAACCAAATTACACAAAACCTTAACAAATTATATACCTAAACCTTCCTCATAAATCGCTCTATCTAGTAGTGAAAACGGTATGAAAATCCGTTCAGCAGTTTTTAAGTTTATTGCAAACAGACAGATGCGGCGGGGGACTTTATCCCATTAATATTATAAATGTGAAAGTTTGGATGGATGGATGGATGGATGGATGTTTGTTACTCTTTCACGCGAAAACCTCTGAACCGATTGCGATGAAACTTGGTATGTAGATAGCTGGAGACCTGGATTAACACATAGGCTACTTTTTATCCCGATACTCCCACGGGATCGGGACTTACGCTGGTGAAACCGCGGGGCGCTGATAGTTTTATAATATGTAGTGATGATACGTAAAACACAAAATAAGTATACTTTTAGGCTGCAGACACATTATGTTGATGATATTATTGCAAAAATACTTTGTTATTGATCTTATTGTAGAAAGAGCTGACACAAAATTCCCGGCAAATCGGTAGCACTGATGTTTATTCTCACCAAAATCATAGACATTTCCTTTCTCTGTAAAATATACGAGATATTTTATATGTCTGCTTAAACTAATTCCGTTTTTGTAGCAAAAAAAATGTAGGTGGATTATTTATGTATATACGTATATATGTGTGTGTATGTGTTTATATATATATTTATACGTTTAAATACTTGTCTGTATTCTCAATATAGTACGCCATAAACTATTATTTAATATTTCTGTAATTATCTCCATCTAAAGGTTGTCTGGTAGAGATCGCTATTAGCGATAAGACCGCCCATTGTACTTTAAGTACAATTTTTAAGCTATGATCTGTTTCAATGAATTTCAATTAATGGTGTACAATAAAGAATATTCTATCCATCTATCTATCTAGATGCTTATTTATTTTAGGTAAGTCAGTAAAAATAATGAATGCGTTATTAAAAAAATATTTTTATCAGGAAACTTATTCATAACAATAAAACTCCATCAAAAATAGGGAACAATGAAGTATCTTTTTGTAATGTCAAAATATTAATTCTTTTTTAAGCTCGGTGTTAGATATAAGGAGTAACTTCAAAAAGAATTAGGGTTCCGCTCAAAATATATAAATATGTCCACGCGAGCGAACCTGCGCGGTAACTGCTAGTCAAAAATAGGTAAAAAAACTATTTCTTTTTTTCGTTAATAGCTACTTCCATAGCTACTAGTGGAGACAACTACATCAACAACAAGTACTGAACTGTTTTGCCTTTACCTAAAACTAAGTATTTATAAAGTATTTATTTTTACATTACTATTTATTTTACAGTTCAATTACTTTATGACTACAGAATATGGTTATATACACATATGGCCTTAATACCTTATTGTTGTACCGCCTTTCTTTCTTTACGAACTTTCTGTCGAGATGAATGACAGACAGACACACAAGAGCACAAATAAAAAGCACAGGTACCATATATAGACGCTAAGTGTGTAGTTTTCATTGTGTAAGCAATAATTTTGTTGTTATTGCCTGAGATTCTCCCAAGGGTACAATAGAACCCAATAACTAAGCACCGTTAACATAATTGTATACCAAAACCAGTTATTTTTTGTGGCCTTTGTATTATAATTTATGTTTATTGAAGTGGGTTTGGAATTGGCAGACGTCTTGTCTAACTTGTACAAGTGCTACGAACACGGGATATATAGGTATGTTCTTTTCAAGTCTCTATAGACATACAAAGTGGGAGAACCATGATTTGGCAGATATGGGCCGGCACGGCATAACATAAGACCGCCAGTGAAGCAATGTTGCATTGCTTTCGCCTTTTCGCCTTTTGCATCGCCGAGTGAGTGAGGTTACCGGAGGCCGTAACCTTTCCCTCCCCCCCCCCTCTCCCCTCTTCCACCCTTTCCCTACTCCCACCTTAAAGGCCGGCAACGCACTTGTGACTCTTTAGTTGCAGGTGCCCATGGGCGGCGGTAGTCACTTACCATCAAGTGACACATCTGCTCGTTTGCCCCCTATACCATACGACGTCTATAAGGAACACTCTTTGTTTGTATTAGTTTGTGTGTTTCTATGTGTTATATAAATTTATTTACAGAAAAGAATAAAACGCTTGAGGTGTCCTTGGGACTCCCGGTTAGAACGAAGTTCCTTCCGCTATATATAACTATATTTAATAGATTGAATAAATTGTAACAAAATGGAGTAAATATTGTAAAAATTCTAAATTAACATTATGTAAATGTAGATAATTAGTATACAACCAATTACCGCGCTAACACTTTTTCGTCTAGCCAGCATACGCCAAGCGTCTAAAGTGTAATGCGATAAGAAACTTCGTTCCAATATGTCCACGTATGTTTGTCCCTGTTCTGGAACTTGTCGTTGGAGCTATAGGTACTTATTAGATGTGTAACTCGGGACTTAATCGAGAAAATTTAAAAGCGGCTGTAGCGTAAGGCTTTGGACTTGCGATAAAGTGGTTGCGGGTTCGAACTCCGCCTAGTGCACTACAGACGTGAACCCACTAATAACTAAATACTTGTCATTTAGCTTAGCTGGAATGGTTAACAAGAATACTAGTAATGTGTGACCCACGTCACAAGTAGTCTTTCTAAAAAAAAAATCTAGACTCTAGATGCATGCAATTTCAAAAAATGAAGTAATTTTCATTTATCCAACCTGCATGCATCTAAAATCAAGTACATATTGTAGCAACGCTATTGGTTGCTTTACATTTTTAGATGTTATACAAGTGATAAGAATTGTGCGTTTGGTCATAGACACAAGGTACTATGTTAATTACTATAAGGAGTGTGTTATATATAAATATTACATACAATATAAACATAGTTTGTAACAGTTTATACAAGCGGCTAGTACAATGGGCGGTCTTATCGCTAAAAGCGATGTCTTCCAGACAACCTTTGTATTGAAACAACAGAGGCAAATAATCGGTAGCTGGTGGCCTACTAAAAATATTTAGTATAGGAACAATGAAATAATAATAAAGGAAATGGGGCGAAAAGGAATATGTGAAGTATCTACACATACATACATATACACACACACACATACACATATATAGTGAAATAGCTAAAATAATGTGTATGTATTTGTTTAAAAAAAAAGAAAAGGTAGAAAATATCTGGAAATGGTTCAGAATTAAATCTGAATATAATTTACTTAACTACACAAGCATCAATCTGATAAAAGCATTGAAACTACCTCGATCGAGTAAAACATATCCGTATTTCCAATAAAAATACGGTACCCACATATAAGCTATGTTTTTATTTAGTACACGTATTTTAATAACAGGGATTAATACTGATACCTCATACTCATACCAGTAGGTATACGTACTCATTTAAAATACTAGGAAATTGTACAGCAGACCTACTATCATAAAGCAATAATTGGACCACCTTTTGAAAACCTGAACTTTTGGACTTCGAATGCAGGCAAAGTCCGAGTATATACCACGGTTCACTAATACCTACAAACAATACACCTAGGTATTAATGTACTAGCTGTCCCGTGCAACTTCGTCCGCGTTTGTAAATTTTCCTCGTTTTTACAACATTTTTCATTGATGCTCCGCTCCTTTTTGTTGTAGCGTGATGTTATATAGCCTATAGCCTCCCTCGGTAAATGGGCTATCCAACACTTAAAACTTTTTTTCAATTCGATTAGCGCGTTCTACCAAACTTTATAAAAAAAGTACCAAAGTCAACTCTTGCCACTCTACGTGACAGCAGTTGTACTATCAACAACTATTACTGTATATAACGACCTCAAATAAAACATAGGAGGTAGGGCCTCCGACCACAGGATATATAGTACATACGTGTACGCGACCCTGGTCTCTTCGAGCTACTGCAGTTACAGTCCCGTTCCTCCCTACGGTATTCCTACTGTAGTCTACTACTACTCTCACTATCGTACATACAAATAGTTTTTACTTTTTACATATAAATAATTTTATGCACACGTTGCGACCTACTCTTGGCTGCGTGTTGTTATTATTATAAATACATTAATTAATACTTTATAAGTTAGTACGCTACCAACTATTATACCTACAAGCACTATCAAGGAAAGATTCGCTACTCTATACATTTTTGTATAACTTTACTTGGCTGTCTTTCCTGCGTACTCAATTAACTACTAACTTAACTACTTAACAACTATCTTACAGTGTACAAGCTAACTGGCCTGTACATCTACCCTACCCTAACTTCTCCCTGCCCATTTCCCCTATCCCAAAAAATATACCTTGTTCCTTTTTTCCCGGTCTTAAAACGATAATATTCCGAAAAAGAGTTGGGGTCAGGCAAGCGGCCTTCCATAAAAAGTATCAGCATGAACCTTGTGCAGTATGAGTACAACATATTGCGCCCACCCTAAATAAAATTGGGACAAGGTAGGTAGGTGATGTAGGGTACTGCTAATTAAATTTATAATAATAATAACTTGACACATCTCACACTCGGCCGTCTGATCCCAAACTAGGCAGAGTCTGTACTATGGTAACCAGACTGCTGATAAATATACTTATATATTTCTAAATACATACATGTTATAGATAAATTACACCCAGACACAGAATAAATGATCATGCTCATCACACAATTATTTGTCCTGGGTGGGAACCGAACCCACAAGCTCTGGCTCAGCAGACGGGACCACTAACCACTAGACCAACAGGCCAGTCTTGGAATTGAAACTGAAATTGGAACTTCCTGGTTAAAGAAGCACCTTCAGCTTATAAAAGACAGGCATTAGTAGCAAATGGTTGTACATCTGTTCATCCCACTATCCCACTAATATTATAAATGTGAAAGTTTGGATTGATGGATGGATGGATAAATGGATGGATGGATGGATGGATGGATGGATGGATGGATAGATGGATGTTTGTTACTTCTTCACGCAAAAGCCACTGAACCGATTGCGATGAAACTTGGTATGTAGATAGCTGGAGACATGGATTAACACATAGGCAACTTTTTTCCCGATATTCCCACGGGATCGGGACTTACGCGGGTGAAATCGCGGGGCGCTGCTAGTGAGTAATAATTAAAAGTAGAGCTCGCCTGGTGGTGGAATTTCAACCATATTTAATTAAGTTTTAACTGTTTTGTTTTATATCATTGACCACTATAACTTGAACGCTCATTCTTCTTCATTATAGACTTTCTGTAACATTTTTTTTTCGTGTGGGAACCCCCACGGGTCATCACCTCACCGGAGCTAACGGTGAAGTGGTATATTGGAATCGAACCAACTAAAACCACACCGTTCCGTCACAAGTGGGTCTATTGCAAGGGACCCGGGATACTGGTCAACATATAAACTGGACGTGTTTAATTTGATGTAGCTGTATTCACATAATTTTTAAATGTTGAAACCCATATTGTTTAAACATTTTAGCTTTCTGCACTTTCTCTAAATATAAACTATAAGTATTCCAAATTTCACGGTCCTTCGTTTGCGAAGAATTTTCGTCACGTATACAATATAAATAACTAGCTGCACCCCGCCGTTTCACCCTCGTAAGTGCCTCGTTAAGTTTTCTTAAATTTACTAATTTTCCGCACAACTTTCTTATTTTTTTCTTTTATAAAAACCTTCTCCTGACAATAACAAACAAAAAAAAAAGAATTAGCGAAATCGGTCCAGTCGTTCACGCGTGATGCCGTGACCAAGGGAAATAGGGATTCAGTTTTATATAATAAATATATAGATAATAATAATTAACTTGAGACGACACAGTAGGGTTGCCAAAGTTCTATAGGCAAGATAGGGTTGGCAAATCATAGTTACTCCTATTGCCATGATTGTTTATATTAACTGCTTACCTTCATCTGAATCGAGTCCTTGCTAGTCTCTTTTAGACATATTAAAAAAATACATTATTAAAAATTTTAATAATGGCTTTCTTTGACGCGCCTATTTCTAAAAGTACCGTGTTCATTTGAGAATAAATTCTTCCCTTAGATAGCCCATTCAATCAGAATGCTAATAGACTATAATCATAATAAAGAATGCTACGATTCTTTTAGCAATCAGTATAAATTTAAGGCAAGTCTGTGAAGGAAAGTACAGTCAAAATTTGAAATGGGTGGATATAACCGCTATTCACAGCTGGTAATAACAAATTGTCACAATAACAGGGATGGATGCATTCGTAATAATTCTAGTCACCGTCCGTAATTACACTTTATTGTAAAGCCAATACCAATTATGTAGCCTGTCTAAACCAAGCAAAATAACAACCAGCTTTCCTAGACATTCGCATTCCCATACAAGTCTCATTTTTCCTGTGATAATCAACAACAGCGGAATAGGAATGGGTCAACTTATACAAGCCGTGCAAACCATAGTTTCAATTTAGAAAACAATGGCTTATCCATTTTCTACGATTCCACGTCAAAGTAGAGTTGGTATTTTGATTAATACGCGCGAAAGAGATGGGGTGCGTAAGCGTTACTATACAGACAAAACTGGACCTTCCAGCTGTAGGTATAAAGTTGAATTCACCTTTTACGGTTGTGTTGTTACTGAAATAGTGAATGTGTAGGCGTAGAGCATGAAAAGTAGGCAGTGAAAGAACAGAGAGTTGAGTGGAGAGGACATTGTTGCTTTGTTGTCGAGTGTACTTTTTTAATGCGTTGTTTCATTGACGGTAATTAATTCTCTTCCCGTTTATTAAATTACGGAATGCAGTCGTATTTTAACCTTACAACTTTATAATGACTTGTAAAACGACGAAATATGCATTATTGACATTGAATTCAAATTAATTGAAATTGCAGTTAAACTTGAATTTATGTTATCGAATAACGAGAAACGAAATGTGGGAAAAATAATAAAAAAGAGCTATTTCGTTTTTAAGACTATTTACTATCAATGTCTGTGACCCTGTAAATTTTAACCAACATCTTTGAAAGGAATTGTACATTTAGGTACTTTAATTACATCGACTTTGTGCATGCTACATCGCCATAAAAAAATTAACACGAAAAACATTGCAAAGTATAATACAAATGGTACCTCTCACGTGCTGTATAACAATTATCGCAACCAGCAATTGTTTGGTGATTAAATACTATAAAGGTATCTTATATAATTGCACAGGAAAAGTGGTTCGTGCATGAAATAAATACGTTTCGAATGCACAAGAACTTTTAAAAGCTTGAAGGCAATTTTAATTTAACCGATAAAATGGTCAATTTTTTTGTTTGATAGAAAAGTACATTAACTTTAATAATTGTTTAGTTTGATATCTTTTTAGCTAAAAAATATACAAATATAAGATCTATTTTACAATTCTTTCATAAAAAGATAGTTTGAAAAGTTCAAATTTGCTTTTGATTTATTGTTTCAAAAATAAACTATCCTTTTTTTTGCCCAAAAAAGTAATACGAGTACAAGGCTAAAAAAGTTGGTCACTCGATGCGACTCCACACTATTTGCTATTCGATCGGTTAAACAGCATAGGCCGGACAGAAAAGCCTATAGGGGCGGTCCGCGGAGGGTGGAAACCTGGGAAAATTCACGTGCAAGGCCCACCCCTCGGCGAAACACGTGCGGCCAAATAGCCTGGCAGAACGAACGCCTTTACTAATCATTGCCGCTCGCGAAAAAAAAACATTTGACGTTTCACGTGACGTTCGAAGTTTAAAATTTTGACAATAGATTTCTTTTCACCTGTTTTTTGTTTTTTTTTTTCTCCCGTTCGCTGTGTTAAAGGCGTGTATGTGAAGTGCCGCTTTGTTCGAGTGGTTTTTATAGAGTGTGAAATGTTAAACGCAACATGAGCCGATTTCATGGTTAGTTGGCGTTATTAGTTTCAGACATGAAAATATACTATGTTTAGTTGGAATGCGTCTTTTTTTTGCTTTTTCTGTAACATGTTGGGATAAATAGAAATAGCTTATTATGATTGGTGGGGCCAGAAGTAAAATGTAATTTATCGTTTAGCGTGGCTTTTTTCTTAACACTTGTTTATTTTTTATAAATAGAATGGCATTTAGAATTAATATTTATGTAGAACATAATTTGCATTCTTGAAATATAACACTTTATTCATTGCGCTTCAATTTAAAATCCTTTTTAGTTTTTTATGAACGGAGGTAAGTCTCAGCAGATTTCTGCTCGAATAAGTGACGCCCAACTTACGAAACATCTCCCCCCTACAGAAGACCGTGCGCTACCAGGACTACTAGCTTAATATTAGTTTTCTTTTAGTAGTAGAATCGCCGGTCTTTGATTGAGCTTGGGATAGAATTGGCTTGATTGGCACCCGGTAATCGTTTACCATCAGGCGGACCATGTCTTATAATTAAAAAATACAAAGAACCACAAAATCAATGATCACGACACTAAAAGAATTGCAAACCTCATACGTTACGCTAACCGCTTTCTATAAACCGGGCCTTGTGTTTGTTTGCCACATTAGTGATAGAAAATAGTTAATTATAGTTCATTGTAACCCGTATACCTATCTAAAATTACATACTGAAAGTAGGAACACATCTTTTCTCAATCTTTTTAAGGTTTGGGGTTAAATTAAAACCATATCTAAGGTCCACTTCAACAGGGTTCTGTAGATATGTTCTTGGTTACATACTTACTATAGAAATAAATCTATACTAATATTATAAGGCTGAAGAGTTTTTTTGTTTGTTACGCGGTAATCTCAGGAACTACTAGTTCGAATTGAAAAATTATTTTAGTGTTGGATAGTCCATTTATCGAGGAAGGCTATAGGCTCTAAAACATCACGCTACGATTAATAGGAGCGGAGCAGTGACCATAATCGCAAGTGAAACTGCGGGATGGCTAGTTAAAATATAAACCAGCAAAGGCAAACACACATCACATCACCATGTTTCCTTTCATTTAATTCACGTAAAAAAATATGAATGATATCTTTAAAAACTAAAAAAGGCTTTTAAAAAAAGTCATAATTTATCACATTTTTCGTCCTTTTCAAGTTTCCGAATGACCTGGAATAGCAAAGAAGATTACGAGACTATCCCGGACTGAGAAAGGAAATTTGTGACCGAAGAAGTATTCACTTCACCCATAAAATAAGCGTCTTACTAAGTTACATCATGTTATAATCTACCAGCATGTACATATTAATATATTTTGCACGGAACCCTAATTCTTTTTCCAAAATAAAAGTAGCCTAAGTTACTCCTTATAACACCAGCTAACTGTGAGTGAAAATCCCGTGGAAATCGGTCCACCCGTTCCGGAGATTAGCCGGAACAAAAAGACAGACAAAAATTTTAAAAACAGATTTTTAGGCACAGGTTTCGTGCAAATAACTGTATCAGCTTACAAAAATATTATTTCAAAACTACAAACAGACACTTCGATGTTATTTATTTGAAGGTATGTATTGATGATGTAGATCTTAATCCTTTCGGAATTTATCTCAAGGTTGTCTCACAAATATCACTCTGTGTTTGCAATAAAACTGCCCATTATCACATTAATTTAATTAATTACTAGGAAACTGTACTGAACTGAACTGTATATTGGTGTGGAATAAACAAAATTATATCTATCTGCGTTTGTCAAATAATAACAAATGAGTTTAGAAAATACATTTAAGATAGATATATAAATAAGATACAATTAAAAAGAAATACATTAGAAACTGTAGTACAATATGCGGCCTTATCGCAGTCTGCAATCTCTTACAGGCAACCTTTAGATGGACTATACTAGGAACAGGTAATTTGTGGTGCACATTTGTCTTTTAGCACTTGAGTGTACGATCAGAAAAGTAGAAAGAAAAGCATAGACATAAGAACATTCCTACGTTATGGAATGTATTATTCATATACATACAACACCTCAAATAGTGTTCATTTTATTCTCCAATAAGCCACTAATCTCGTAATCAAAAGCATTATTTTTAAACAATTTTAATTAACCATTTAGCTACACTAAATTGTGGGAAGTTAAGACTTTGAGACGATCTAAAAAAAATATACAGACATCAATCTCTCCTTATTCAACGATCGTACGATTCCATCAAACTCGTACCTAACTTTATTTTAAGTATTTCATAGATATCAACGATAATTAGCACTCCACCACTGTGGAGTTTTCAAGAAACTTTTTGCCTCGTACAACCAATCTGTGGAACAAATTGTCGCCTATATTGTGGCACCGATACAACCTTCAAACCTTCAAGAAAAGAGCGTACTCCCATCTCAAAGGCCGGCAACGCACTTGTGACTCTTGAGTTGTAGGTGTCCATGGGCGGATAGTCACTTACCATCAAGTAGCCCGTCTGCTCGTTTGCCCTCTATACCATAAAAAAAAGATATAACGAGTATGTCATATTACTTAGTTTTATTTAAAGTCGAAACTTGTCTCCCTCTCTTCTCTATCGCAAATTGCCCGACAGAAACAGCATTTTTTTAAATTATTAATAAATAAACTTATTTTTACAGCCATTTTGTCTTTTTTTTTTCAGTTTTTCTTCAATTTGAAACTGAAAAAAAATCACTTCTTATAACCTCTCTCGCGTTACTCTTTTAAAATACAAACAATAACAAGGTACTCCAAGGAGGTTCGCGACTGTATTAGTAGTATTAGTATTGACGTCATCAATACCTAATAGTTAAAGCGACCTTGCCACAGATAGTGGGTTATCAACAGCTTAAACTATGCTAACTGATAACACGACCTCGCTTTTGTATTAGAGCGTTAATCCGTGTGATCAATCATGTATTATGTACTAACTAAAAATATGAAATTATTTACAATTTTTGAATTTCGAATGCTAACTTTTAAATTTCGAATGATAAGGAGTTAGCTTCATGAAATGAAGTCCAGAAGTCATACAAGTCAAATAATAATATACACTTCATTTTTACAATTACAGTAGACTTGATTTATTACTTTACAAGTGTCAAGTCTAGAGACGTTTTGACGTGAAATTTTAATACTTTGAACAATTTTCTTTCTGCTAAAGGAAATCCAAAATAGGATTTTGATGCACCAGAACCAGAGAATTAAAAAAGAACCCAGTATCTTGATAAGAAGTTTATTTGGACTTCAAGTATTAGCTATTTAATGATATATACTTACTGTGACTCCTCTTCAAAGGCTTTCCATTACTGTGACAAAATTAAACGCTTCTGTTAAATTATCTTTTATCAATACAACATTTAAATGGATAGCTTTAATATTATTATAATTTAATAGCTAAAGTAGGTATTCATTACATTTTATTACTCACGAAAGTGGTATGGGTAATAAAATCAGTAAAATTTTCCATTAACTTTTACCTTATACAATTTTAAATTCAAATTATACTTTCAATACTTCGAGTCTATACTAGAAATTTTATATTTGTGTACAGTCAGCAACAAAAATGGCAAAATACATTTTCAGTTCAAAAAATACAGTACAAATAATCCCAACAAGAACCAAAAGGTTCAGCACCTTCTTTCTTTGCCACACTATTAAAATTTGGAACTCATTACCAGCACACGTGTTCCCTTCGGCGGGGCGCGAAAAGACATCTCTTGGAGCCGTCAAACTGAGTAAAGTCCGTATCTATAACGGAGGCCTTCAATCTTTGGACCTCAATCTAGCCTAGTCATTCTGACGAGCTATTATAAAAAAAGGGACTTGTACTAAACTGAATCATTAAACCCTAAAAGTTTATTTAACATACCTGAGAAGACATGTTTTTTTGTGTTCGCCAAAATATCAAATTTGATTAAACTTTGATCATGATGTGTCATGGTGTATGCAGGTGATGGTGTTTATTTATTTATTGCTTTTTAGTTATTTCGTCGGTTTAATGTTTTGTTAAAAAGATTTTTATTTATATACTCTGTTTCCTATATCATAAATGCTTTTAGTGGACATTAGAATATACCTATTAATTAATGACTTTAGTTGCTGATTGTACGTGCGGTAAGTAGGGCTTCCAGTTTTTTTTTTTATTTCTTCCTTATTGGAATGCTAATTACTGTCAGCTTGTGAAATATATTTTTCCTGTCGCTATATTTCTTTTATAGATTTTAATGTATATATTATATTAATGCTAAAATGTCAGAACGCTATTTTAAAAATTGAAAATGGAATCATGTTTTGATTGGTGCGTTTAATTTTAGACATAATAGATATAGAACTTAATTACGATAGCGATTTAATAAAACACTTTTGATTTTTCAACATCGAATAGTTTTTAATTATGAATGAATACCATAGACTAAAATGTCAAGTCGCTATTTATGGAACCATGCTTTTAATTTTAGACGTCGACGCATGACGACAATATTCATATAGGGCCTAATACCGAATCGATGCGATATCTAAACTACTAGTATTAATATTAGTCTTACTATTATTAGTGCTACAAAGTATCTTTAGTAACACAGATTTGATCCGAGCAATGTTAATGAACCTGCAGTTATTTTAAATTGGCTGTAATGGTGCTTACAGTCACCGTGACCCTATTGATAAGTACATAACAACCTACAGAGTGTTTAGTCTTACATAATGAATGTTATTGTACCCTCTCATTATAACCTATTAAAGAAATTAAAAACTTTAATAGAGTGTGTATTACATGGGTAGGTATGTATTTTTTTATATTTTTTTTAAATACGCTTTAATTCGAGCTTTTAAAAGAAAAAATAATGCTACTATTAGTACTTAGTTACTTATAAAATAATGAAAATGAAAACAAAACAACGACAAAAGTTCAGAACTGCACAATATTCAGAATAATAGTAGCGTAAAAACGGTGGGGAAGTTCTGTGGAATTTTGAAAACTTGTATGAAATAAGGTTTTAAGTCATAGCGTCATACAACCTACTTGTTATTTCATACAAGTCTCGACTGTCACGAGAAACTCACAGTTTCGGAGTTTCACAAAAAAAAATTATGTAACTCTTACTCTCACTAACGTTTCGCTAAGGATTTGGACACCAACCTTGTGTTAACAATAATTAAAAACACTAGACTTAGAAAGTTAATTCTTTTAGCATAGAAACATATATTTTATTGAAATACGTTAGAAACGCATATAAATATCAATACATTATTTAAAACCATTAGCATTTATGTCAATACTCAAACAACAAAATGTATTAATATATACGCCAGACCCCTAATTCGAATAACGAATTAGAACTGAAAGAAAAAAACTATTGTTCTCGAACGTATTAATAAAAATACTATTCTAAATTCAAACGGCCCATTAACCGGTTCCCACGGCGGCCATGTTGGGTCGTCCTCGCCCGCTATTGGTAGAGGCCGCGAGTTTAGAATTAGAATGTAGACCCCACCATTTGGCGAGCGGCAAATTATGTTGCCAGTTTTTTTACGTTCCAAGTTCAAATGGGCAGCTGTTCGCTCGTCCGTTTTTTAATGGTAATCCTAGGAACCGTTAGAAAAAAAAAAGATTAGGTTTTGAAACCGTGCAATTATAGTGTCTTTTAACGCGAGTAGTTTCGTCGGCTATTAATAATAGACCAGTGAAATGGAAGGGTTCAGAACCACACAATGTACAGGATAATAATGCCTATTTATAATGAAACTGACATAGTCCGCAAGGAATTCTTTTTCTTTTAACTCAGTATAGCTTTTGTCCGCACCAATTTAGAACGGCTTCGTATAAATTAATAGCGAATGACATTGACATACAACGAGTATGCCAAAGTCGTTTGATATTTTACCATTTATGTACTAAATAGTTGCCCGTTGTCTGTATGATTCACGGAATATGTATTTTTTTATTCATCTGTAAACAAGCACGCAGTTTGCGTAATGGCCTTAACATTACGCAGACGGCTACTGGTGAATATAAACGCTATACTTTACTTTAAGTACGGTAACCGCTTACCATCAGGTGAACTGTATGCTTTTTTGCAACCAATTTGGTATAAAACCGAGACACCAGATGTTTCACTTGTATGTTCCAAATTTTTTATGCGGCGCTGATGACAATACACATAGTAATAATAATAAATAATAAGATAAAATACTACAATAAATAAAGTGGGAGAGCCATGCTTCGGCACGTATGGGCTCGACCGGACTGATACCACGGCCTCACAAAAAACCGGCAGTGAAGCAATTCTTGCATTGCTTTTCGCCAAGTGAGTGAGGTTACCAAAGTCCCTAACCCTCCCCCCTCTCCCGCTCTTCTACCTTTTCCCTACTCCTACCTTCAAGGCCGGCAACGCACTTGTAACTCTTGAGTTGCAGGTGCCCATGCGCGGCGGTAGTCATTTACCAACAGGTGACCCGTCTGCTCGTTTGCCCCCTATACCATAAACAAAATGTAAAACAATATTTGTAACAATTGTTATAGGACCCTGACCTGCTCGACCTATTGCTCACACTCCTCAATTCATCCGTGTAAGCAATAACCCTATCCTTCCATTGCTTT
The DNA here is from genome assembly GCA_963859945.1 of Euplagia quadripunctaria. NCBI lineage: Eukaryota > Metazoa > Arthropoda > Insecta > Lepidoptera > Erebidae > Euplagia > Euplagia quadripunctaria. Next base: position 12,678,511 of record OY982582.1, on the reverse strand, counting down.
CCCTTCTTAAATACTTCCCCAATTTTCCCATTTTTAATTCCCAATTCGCCCGGTTGACAGCAATAGGCTTACCCCTTAATACGTGAGTGGGACCAAATTATCGTTTGGCAAAATATAATTGCTTAATACGACTCTGCCTACCCCTTTGGCGATACAAGCGTAGATATACATGTATGTACTATTTAGAGATACTTAGCATAAATATTTACTGGTACCTTGAAGACCCACCGGTCAACATCCTCTTTTAATGACAAAATTTCGTTGAATTTTCAAGACAGAATTGCGCCGATTTCATGAAACCATCCCCTTCACCTTTGTCCAGGCCATACGCTCATTGCTGCCGAATAGCGATTCTCGCTCCCCTGATCATAGGCAAGTAGCGGTACACCGGGGTGGTTTTTAGTCGGTAACAGTCCGACAGACCCCTTCGCCTCCCCAAGGCGGAGGACATCCATGTAGGATCTTCCACCTCGTCAACAAAAAAAAAAGTGTGTTCTTATGAAAGCACGTAAGAAGTTATACTTTTATCTAGTTAAATAAAGTTTATTTAAATATCATAATAAATAATACATACCATCAACTAACCCTAAATTCTACAAACGTACTCAAAGTAATATGTAAATACCATTTTTATCACTATCGTGAAGTTGGTAACTTTTTTTGAAAAACTAAAATGTTGACTAGATAACTTCATGGTGTCGGTTTTTCGGGACGGTGTGCACGCGCATCGTAAAAATTTACTCTCATCAGTTTTCCCTAACGCATAAGTATAACTTCAAAAAAAAGGCCATACGCCCATGGGAAATACAATTGCTTAGCAGTCCATGGTCGCCACTCAAGAACCTCACTTCCTATATAGCCATTGTCGTAAGAGACATGAAGGTTCAATGGAGGTTATTATCTATTCTAATATAATCAAGTTGAAGAGTATTTTTGTTTGTTTGTTTAAACACGCTCATCTCTGGAACTGTCAGTCAGAATGGAATCTTTATTTTTTTATTGAAAAGAGTAATTGAGGAAGGTTATTGGCTTTGTAACATCACGCTACGATCATTAAGAGCGGAGCAGTGACTATAAACGCAGCTATAGGCTAGGTATCGTTTTTTTTAGTGAAGTGATGTATTTTTTTATGAACTCATCACTTCATTTAGCTGTACTAACATGATGGAGCGTGAATAATGCTAATAAAACATTGTGAATAGATGATTTTTTGAAGTGAAAACTTCTTTAGGCACGTTTGTGCACGTTTGCTATTTGGGAAAAAGCACTGAACTCTTGACCGTCACGCTAATAATACATATGGATCGACTAAAGATCCATCCGTCTTTGGCGTGGGCAGCACAGCAACTCACTTCCATACATTTATATTACATACTAGCAGCGCCCCGCGGTTTCACCCGAGTAAGTCCCGATGCCGTGGGAATATCGGGATAAAAAGTTACTATATGCCTAATATATCTGCGCCTATTGCCTATTACAAACCTATCCTCTTGATGAGAAACAGGCGAACTAGCTAAAATATAACCCTACTAGCAGCGGCCCCGCGGTTTTACCCGCTTAAGTCCTGACCCCGTGGGAATATCGGAATAAAAAAGCCTATGCGTTAATCCAGGTCTCCAGCTATCTACATACCAAGTTTCATCGCAATCGGTTCAGTGGTTTTTGCGTGAAACAGTAACAAACTTTCATCCATCCATCCATCCATACAAACTTTCATATTTATAATATTAGTGGGATAAATAGGCAAAGACAAAATAATTTAGAACTTTTTTTTAATCACGGTCAAATTTTGACTTCTGGGTGACCATTACAATAAATAAACAAACACGGCACACGCACTAGCAGAACTATCATCTACTAAATAGTGAAATATGAACAGTCTATCACTGTAGATACTCTGCATTCACACATACCTACGCATAACAACCAAAAGATAAGTATTTAAGACCTTTAGACACCAACACAACTACATAAATATTACATATATATGTATGACGCAGCGTATCTAAACAAGCTGTTAGTTAATATTCAAGGTGGACGTGATTAGCGAAACGTCAAGGTGAGCCGAACTGGTCGCGGCACTCGCGAGCGGCGCCCGCGCATGCACGTACCATAGACTAAAGAAATAGTAGACATGACACGCGTGACATAACAGTGATTGTTTTTAGTTTTTACCTAAGACGACGTGAATAGCGTAGGTTTACCGACTGAGGAACTTTTTACACATTTAGATTATCTCAGTTAGTCGACTATTATATTTACTGTTTGGCGGCGGTAGGTAGCGGCGTATCTATAAATTTGAAGTGTCTGTTTGTAATGTTAAAATAATAGTTTTTTTAAGCTCACACAATTATTTGCACGATATCTATACCTAAAAATCCGTTTTTTAAATTTTTGTCTGTCGGTCGGTCTGTCTGTCTGTTTGTTCCGGGTAATCTCCGGCACGGGTATTTCACTGTTAGATAGCTGGCGTTATAAGGAGGACTTAGGCTACTTTTGTTTTGGAAAAATAATTAGCACAACAGTATGCAGAGAAAAGAAGCGCAGGACTCTCTGTAGCTCTGTAAAGTTGCTAGTTTTTTTTTTTTTATACAGTGAACAGCGTTGAGGTTTGCAATGTATGCCCCTGATGTTGCAGAAGTCCAAGGGGTGCCTTGTTATGCTTGCTCTTGCCCCTAGCAGATGTTTTAAGCGCGGTTGTGCACTCCCCAGAGTACGAGGGGCAGCCTGGGCGTCCACGTATAGGTGCACTGTGTTCTGAGCGTGGACACCCAGAGGGAGATTCTCCATTCTCCAGCTGGTACCCCCCTTGGGGTAATGTACTTTTAAGGGAAGGATTAGGGCCTCCGGTAACCTCACTCACTCGGCGAAAAGCAAATTGCTTTACTGCCGGTTTTCCGTGAGGCCGTGGTATCACACCGGTCGAGCCGGCCCATACGTGCCGAAGCATGGCTCTCTCACGATATTTAGATGTTTTATTAGTGATATTCTATATCGTGGAATGACTTTATCAGTCTGATTACTTACTTTTATTGTAAGTAAGGATTACTGTCAATTCTTTTAAGAGCATTAGACGCTTTATTTTATTTTATTTTTTTGTTGTGGAAACCCCCACGGGTCATCACCTCACCATGGCTATTGGTGAAGTGGTATGTCGGAATCGAACCGACTAAAACCACATGGTGTTCCGTAACAAGTGAGTCTATCGTAAGGGACTCGGGTATACCCTAGGACGGGAGTCCCCGAGAGGGAAGAGCATTAGGCCCTTAAGGTACCATGTAAACAAAGAATACCTACGCATTGTGACAAAAATCTTTAATTTTAAAAAATCTTATATTATCGTTTAATTCTAAAGATAAGTTTGTAATAGTTATTCTTCGTTTTTATGGAATTAAATTCCACATTCATATATTCGTTAAGGTCACAAAGAAATACTTGTTAATGATAGGATTTACATTTACTGCCGGGTTAATATTACTTAATTATATTATAGGCATGACTCTTTTTAAATAACATTGATATTTTCATTTTACTTTTAAATTAGTTTGACATTTATACGTTATTAATGAATTATTTAAAAGCGTAGGTATCTTTGGAAACGTTGAAACGAAAATTTACCTCTAGGTAACACCTGAGGCGCCCGGCAATAGAACGCCATGACGGAACACCGTGTAGTTTTAGTCTGTTCGAGTCCGACGATTGCCGGACCTTGCCGTTAGCCAGGTGAGCTGACGACCAGTAAGGATTTCCGTACGTCCAAAATAAAAAGATTAAAAAGCAGACGTAGAAATCGGTTAAGAGAGACCGGGACGCAATGAAACATCTAGCTCACTTTTTAACCGATTTCAAAAAAGGAGGAGGTTCTCAATTGGACTGTTTTTTTTTATGTTTGTTACCTCAGAACTTTCGACTGGATGAACTGATTTTAATGATACTTTTTTTATTTCAAAGCTGGTGCTTCCCGTGTGGTCCCATTTCAATTTGGTCCAGTTCTGACAATGGCATCCATGAGAAAACCATATATAAGTCTTTCATGGAATAGTTTTTTTTGTTGAAGTCGGTTTTTTTTAAAGAATTATTGTAAAATAAAACTACGTTACCTTTTTGTAAAATTACTTTAATAGACGTTTACTTAATTTTGAATGATTTCATATTCACCGCCTTTTAGAGAAAACCATATATAAGTCTTTTATGGAATAACTTTTTTTGTTGAAGTCGGTTTTTTTTTAAAGAATTATCTAATGTAGTATACATTACGTTAAACTGAATGGAGTCTGTTGAGTTACGGACGGAGCAGGGCTCCTAAATATTGGTGAATGATCTCAACTGGTCGCGGTACGTCTAAAACCTATGCAGTCTAAGGACTTCCTTAGACTGCCAATATAAAGTGAAATATATAATCGCGTAATAATTAGATATATATTCGGAAATTAACATATTTAATTATTACGCGCTGCTACCGAAGACGGCACAGGAACAATCGCGCCCCTGCCATACATCATATTAAAATCGTATGATGACTAAAGATTTAGATATATTTGTTAATTTTTAATTTAGAAACATTGTTTTCAAACTGTAAGTATAAACTTGAAAATGTACCATAAGAGAGGCATATAAATAGAAAAATAAATACAGAGAAAAATAACAGTAAATAAATTTAAAACACCGCCGACTCGAAAATCCGTTCAACGATTAGAAAAGAGCTGATGATCTTCGAACGGCTGAACAGATTTTCTTGAATTATATCTAAGAACACTCTCGATCAAGTCACCTTGCAAAACAAAAAAAAAACGCACTTAAATCGGTCCATTCGTTTGGGGGCTACGATGCGACAGACAGACACATAGACACGTCAAATTTATTACACCCTTCTTTTTACGTTGGGAGTTAAAAAACTATTTATTATTTTTTTATACATGACGATCCGATCAGTGCCTGACAGTCTGTAAAAGCAACATTTAATCATTATAATTATTCTTAATACCTACTTTAAACGTAATTAACTCTTAATCACATCTTATATTATATTATTCTAGTCAATTTACCACCTCACAACCGTAAGAGATAAAATTAACCTCCATTATATAGGTAGGTAAATGTTCGATTCAGTTTTGCCACGTGTAATATTATTATTCCATAATTTATTGCATAATATACACACAAGCTTGGTTATAGAAATTTATTCAAACATTCTGGTGTATATTTTTACAATTATAAAGGTGTAGTATGTTGAATGAATGAACTGTCAGTCGTAAGACTGCACGTCAGAAGTGAAAACATATAGTGTGCGTTCCCATATACACTGATGAGAGCACTGTAAGGTGTGACGTCAATTCAGTATACTGCGAAGCCGTTCCTTTATAGTTAGCTATACTGGTTACTGTTTATATCGGAACGCAGTCCAGTATACTGTCAGTTGTCAGTTTAAGTCAATTGTCAAATCGCATAATAAAAGTGACAGTGTGACAGCACTGAGAGCACCTTACCTCGAAAACTCCAGTGCTCACAGTACAAAAATGGCGACGTTTATGACGTCATATATTTCTCTACGATAGATACTGCGGCAGTATACTGTCAGTCTATAACGGAACGAATTTCTCCCCAATACGAACACTGAACAGTGCTCTCAGTGTATGTGCCGCCTCGAATAACCTTCTCTTGCCATGGCGATTTATGGCGCTGCTAGTAAACTATAAAAATTAATAAAACAGATGCGACTTTAAAAATCAATAGTTATTATGAAAAAAATGTGAAAGATAACACTTTTTTTTTAAATAGAAACCTTTTTTTTAGAAATCCTATTACTAGCCTCAATTGTACGTCTGTCTGTGAGCGGGCTGTATCATATGTACCGTAATAAGAAGACAGTTGAAACTTTTGCAGTGTGTATTTCTATTGCTGCTACAACAACAAATAAAAAAAAAGAAACAGATACAAGAAGAAGACAAGAAAAGAGTTTTACTTGGCGTTGGTACGGAAGCCTTCGTGTGCGAGTCCGACTCGAACTTACGATTCGCGCTAGCAATATAAAAGGCAAATCCGTCTTTGGCGTGGGCCGCACAGCAGCTCACTTCCATACATTTATATTATATATTTTTAAATGTCCTGTCTTGTTTATCTTTGTGTCATCTCTAGAGAATAGACATAATTATATTTTTTTAGGTAACCACAGATTTACATTCCCATACGTTTTTTTAAAGACAACTTTTTTTTTTATGGTATATGGTGCAAACGAGCAGACGGGTCACCTGATGGTAAATGACTACCGCCGCCCATGGGCACCTGCAACTCGAGAGTCACAAGTGCGTTGCCGCCCTTTAAGGTGGGAGTAGGAGATTAGGGGGAGAGGAGAAGAGTGGGAAGAGGCGGAAGAGGGGAAAGACGGGTATAATGAAGAGGGAAGGGTTAGGCCTCCGGTAACCTCACTCACGCGGCGAAATGCAATGCAAGCATTGCTTCACGGTTGGTTTTCTGTGAGGCCGTGGTAACGAGCGGAGTCGAGCCGGCCTATACGTGCCGAAGCATGGCTCTCCCACAACTCCCGCATTATGAATATTCCCGTGTCGCAGGGGCTTCAAAAAAATTCAGACAATGGACACAAAGAACACCTAGACTCGGGACAACTACTTATGGATCACAACAATTTTTGTCCCGTGTGAGATTTGTAGTTAAGATCGATAAATAAAAGGCGATATTGAATCGACGAGGTAAATCTTTAAGAAACGATGAAGCGTTGGCGTCAGTGTTGTTTTATTTATTCTATTGTATCTTGCAAAACTTGGACAATACTTTTCGGATCCTGTAAAAAACAAAAAAAAGAATAATAAATTTAAAAAGGGGACAAAGACTTCTTCTTAAAGTACAGTGCCTTATTATTCTATTTTTTTAGTAGTCAACGCAAGGATGTTATAGCGTATAAACTTACTGAACTACGAAGGAACATCCCTGGCCAGTTCAGGCAACGATGCAAGTGGGGGCTAGCTGAGTCTTTCGTGTCGTTATACACCTGTTGAAAAAAAACCGCTTTATAGATTAACTTGCTACACAAGCACGTTGATTACGTTTAATTATAAATATAGTGCATTATTCATAAGGTAATCTTTGGTTAACACACAATGAATATAAATATAATAAATTCCCATTGTTAAACCATCAAGATTACGTATATTTCAAAATTATATTTTTAACTCCCGACCTTAAAACAAAACGGTGTTATAAATTTAACATATGAATCTATGTATTTGTGTGTGTCTGTCTGTTGCATCATAGCTCCTAAACGGATGGACCGATTTTGAGTTAGTTCTTTTTGTTTGAAAGGTGACTTGATCGAGAGTGTTCTTAGCTATAATTCAAGAACATCCGTTCAGCCGTTCGAAGATCATCAGCTTTTCTATTCTTTAATGTGGTTTTTGAGGTCCTCAGTCCGTTTCTGTCAAACAGCGTTAGAGATGCACATAAGCGGCCTCCATTGCTGCTCATGTACGCTGACGATATCGCGCTGGCGGATGCGGACAAGGGTAGGTTGGTGTGACGCGTGAAGGCAAGGAAGGAGTCGCTTGAGAACGGCGGTCTGAAGCTCAATGTGGCGAAGACCGAGTACTTGACCTGCAACTCTACAGACACGACTGCGACACGGTCGAGCGCACGGACCAGGTGAAATACCTGGGATCTGTATTTCACGCGTCTGGTGACATCGATTGCGACGTCAAGGCACGCATTGCTGCCGCGTGGGCCAAATGGCGTGAGGTGACTGGTGTCATTTGTGACCCCAAGATACCGGTTAAGTTGAAGGGGCAGGTCTATAAAACCATCATTAGGCCTGTCCTTTTATACGGCTGTGAAGCGTGGCCGGTGTTGGAGGGACACAAGCAGGAACAGCGTGTCACGGAAATGAATATGCTGCGGTGGATGTGTGGAGTAACGCGGACGGACCGCGTTAGCGACTCCCGCATTCGTGGCAGCCTACATGTTCGTGACATTGCGGATAAATTGCAGGAGTGTCGCCTTCCCTGGTATGGCCACATTTTACGGCAACCGGATACTTACGTGGGGAACAAATGTCTGGCCATGCCGCCTCCGCCGGGCCCCGGCAGGAGGGGCAGACCAAAAAAGTGTTGGCTTGACGTCGTAAGGGGTGATATACGTGCCAATGGACTTACTATCAGGGATGCCGAAGATCGTGCGAAGTGGAGAAGAAAAGGTAGGAAAGCGGACCCCTGGTACCGAAGCGGAAGCTTCGGTTGTAACCGGGATTCATCGCGATGATGATGATGATGAATGTGGTTTTTGAGGTCGGGGAATTTTAAAGTTATGTTGTTTTAAAGTTAATAGTAGACGTGTAGGTACAGCGTCAATTTATTTATGTTTTCCTTATAAAATATTGTATATGAAAAAAAATATGCATTAGAAACAGTATTTTCTTCTTCTACAAGTTTGGTTATACCACTGAGGGGTTTACATCTCCGGAAAACATTTTTACGTATAAAATTGCGGTGTGTGTGTGTGTGTGTTTGTACTTGGCTTACCCGCTTTTTTTAAATAAACAAATAGTGATTCGTGCGATATGAAATGATGCGATGAAAAACGATGTTAATGATTGACCGTAGTACTTAATTATATCAATTGGATCACAATTTTAAAAGAAAAAGAAGTCTTTGGTAATTTGAACCGCTTATACTTGAAAGATATTATCGTGATAGCAGGAAATAGCTCTTATCAAGGTAAATTGCATAGGAAAATACAGCCGTTTAAATACTAGCAAATGCTTTGCGGCAAAAGGTTGCGTAGAAGAAAAATATTAAAATAAAATGAAAAAAAGAACCCGGAAGTTCTTGAAAATTCCAGATAATTAATTGAAGTTTCATATATATAAATACAGGGCGTATTTGAAAAAGGAACACTTACTTAAATCACTGAAAGGGCATGACTCTAGCATGCAGTTACAATAAGAATTTTTGAAAGAAAATGTGACGTAGTAATCTCAGTAAGTATTTAAGATATGTATTATGTTGTAATGGGAACATAAATAAAGATATCTTAGAACAAGCAACATCTTTTGATTAGTGCGAGTCCCGTCCCTTCAAAAAACTATCCGTTAACAAGTTATGACCGTGCAAATTTCCAGGTATTTTTGCCTCCGTTTTTTATAAAAGTAGGTGGAATGTGTAAAGTTTAAGATTTTAAAGCGTACATATTCTTTTAATCTTATATTATCTTGTGCCGGGTTCCAATAAACAAGTTACGATTCGTTTTGCTTACGGACGGTAAAATTTTCATTGAAAATTCAACGAAATTTTACCGTCCGTAAGCAAAACGAATCGTTTCTTGTTTATAGGAACGCGGCATTAGTCCGGTTAATTAAAAATTCTGTAAATTACTCTTCTATGAGTTAGCACTTAGGAAAAATGTACGAACTGTTTCCTTATTATCAAATAGAGGCCGTCGTGTTGAAATACCGGAAAATGTACTATGATGTAAAACTCAGGGAAAATGGTTTATGATCTTAATCAACCTTGACGGAGAACGTCTGCTTGAGTATTCTAATAGAATTGAATAAAGATAATCTGATGATCAGTGCTGTGGTAACTTGAGATGCTTCCGGCATTGTTCGATAGGAAAATTATTGTCCTTTATTAGATGTTTTGTTTAATTGAGGAATGTGGAGATTATCATATTAGGTATAAATTGAGATTTCTATGTTGTACGGAACCTGTTAGTTCACCTGACGTTTCGATTAAACTGCATTTTGGTCAAGGGTTCACTGATGATAGATAATTTAATATGAGATACCTATATGAGATATGAGAATTTTGGCACAATTTCATCTCGATACTACAAGTCTTCCCAGACAGACATAAAGATGGACGAAGAAACAATCTTAAAAAGGTGCCCTTTTTTCATTTTCCGGAATCCTGGAAAATTAAATTTTAGGAAACTAATTAAATCTTGATAAAGCGCACGATAATGCTCTGTAGGATTGAGACATCCTCTTTAGACAAATTTTACAATACAATATTACCAATTATACTGCCAATTATGTCAGAAGGTAGTTTAAGGCAAAGGATATTGTTTATACAGATGGATTGAAGAGTGTAAGCTATAGTTCAAGGAGGCCAGTGTCATATTATAACGACACAGAAAATCTTCTGACACGAACTCGATGAGTAAATCGAATAATCATAATATATTAAATAGTGGTAATACATGCCCAAAGACACACAAACTCATGCACACATACATACAAACACACACACACAAAGACCGCACACACGAACACACACGCGCACACCAACACACACACAAACACCGCACACACGCTCACACGCACACGTAAGCACTCGTACGTCAACTGACCCGAACAATTCTATAACATTCTTAAAAATTCTTAATTTATTTTTATATTCAACAAGTATGTTCCATAAAAGATCTTAATTTGTAAATGTAGAACTTAATACTTACCGTTTATCTCTTGAGGTGGGCATTAATGGCTGCAACACAGTTATACGACTATAGCAGCCATTATCAACCATATGTTTTCTGTGCATTTTGTTACTTTTAGTTTCAAAAATCAACTTATAAAAATAAACTTATATACTTACCTACCTGAACTCGAACTATAGCCGGGAAGTCCGAGTCCTACTCTAACTTAATTTTTTGACTATAATTGGTCAATTGTCAAGTCTAACTGATCATCTCAATTGTTCCAGAGTCCAGCGTCGGAGTCAGACAGCAGTTCAGTGTCGGGTGCCAAATCCCCGGCCTCTGCGCCTCCACTGCTGCAACATTTGCTGCAGTTGCAGGCGCAAAACCCTCAAACCATAGCACAGGTAAACAGTATCTCATGTGACAGAGCCTGAATCTCCTGTGAAAGAAAGAGAAACGAGATATTCTGCGCAATAAGTTCTTGGTATCGTTATGAGAGCGAAAACTATTGATCAAGATTTTTAAATTCGTTCGTTTATTCGTTCATTAAAAAAAAAAAAACTTAGCTATTGGTCTAGTGGTCCTGACTGCTGAGCCAGAGGTCGTGGGTTCAATTCCCACCCAGGACAAATAATTGTGTGATGAGCATGATCATTATTTTGTTCTGTGTCTGGATGTTATTTATCTATAACATGTATGTATTTAGTAATATCATATCTGCAGTCTGGTTACCATAGTAGAGGCTCTGTCTAGTTTGGGATCAGACGGCCGTGTGTGAGGTGTCTCAAGTTATTTTTACAGTTTATTATTTACTAGCAACCCACCCCGGCTCCGCACGGGTAGCAGAGCATATACTGTTTTTTTCGGACAACAACAACCATCGTCATATTTCAGCCATTTTACATAATACCTTAACACATTATACGCCTAAACCTTCCTCATGAATCACTCTCTCTACTGGTGAAAACCGTATTAAAATCCGTTCAGTCGTTTTTCAGTTTATCGCGAACAGACAGACGGGGACTTTGTTTTATAATATGACAAGCAACCCGCCCCGGCTTCGCACGGGTACAAATTATACCCTTAAACTTTCCTCATGAATCACTCTGTCCGCATGAAAATCCGTTCAGTAGCTTTTCAGTTTATCGCGAACAGACAGACAGACAGACGCGGCGGGGGACTTTGTTTTATAATATGTAATGATTAATATTCCCTAATATGAAATGTGTGAAGCTCATATAATAATAATAATAAGTTGACACATCTCACACACGGCCGCCTGATCCCAAACTAGGCAGAGCCTGTACTACGGTAACCAGACTACTGATAAACATACTTATATATTTCTAAATACATACATATTATAGATAAATTACACCCAGACACAGTACAAATTATCGTGCTCATCACACAATTATTTGTCCTGGGTGGGAGTCGAACCCACTAACCACTAGACCAACAGGCCAGTCAAAATGAAAATGAAAGACAACATATTCTACACAAAACTTCTTTGCATTAAGATATCGAACACTTTTAATGAAGTTGTTTCAATTCGCTAGCTAGCTATTCCTATTTTCGGGTAGAAAGATTTTTTTTGAGTACCTAAGTATTTTTTCAATAGCCCGAGCACAATGACTTATCTAAGTACATCTAAATATTAATTCTTAGTATGTTCTGTTCTGTTATCAATAACATATAATGTTTAAACCATGCTTGTGTTGGTATGGATTCACAACGCTAGGTGTCTAAGGCAGTATTAAGACAGTAAGGCAGCATTTTTAGTGTGAGGTCGACATTTTGTCGACCTCATACTAAAAATTAAGTCACATTTTTCAGGCTACCGTGACTGCTGAAGATTACTTTAACTTGCTCCAAAATTACGTGAAATCGATCAGTTTTCGATTATAAAGAAATTACTTTTTGTTTGTAGTTACATCCTTTCGGTTCTGCATTCAATCTTATACACTTTGATTTTATTCGGTTTTATTTTAATTTTCATATTTCAGTTTTATTTCTCTCTCTTTAAACTGAAGAAAGAGCCTAAAGAGAGAGGAAAAAAACATATACATACACATCTGTATATATGTCATCTGAGCGTGACAGTCATTCGAGTTCAGTGCTTTTTCTCGCATACTAAAAGTGCCCAATGTGCCTAAAGAAGTTGTCACTAAAAAAATTGATGTGACAAAAATGATCCTGGCATTATCACAATTTTATCTCAACGTACTCACACATCGCATATTGTCAGACATCAAGATGGATTTATAATAATATATGCGATGACAAATTATGCCTCATTCATCAAAAACTGTCAAGCCCATTAGGCTGGCACTTGAATATTCGAAATAATATTTTATTCTCCTTTAGCCTCCTTTATTATAAAATTGTTAATTACCTAAAATTATGACCAAAATTTGTTGAGCAAATTCAAACTCTGACTGTCTGGCATTACATGTATTTAAAGCCACTGCTCCGCTTCTAAGGACCGTAGCGTAATGTTACATAGCCTATAACCTACCTCAAGAATTAGTCTATCAAATATAAAAAGTTTTTTTCAAATCCGGTTAGTAGTTTCAGAGTTTATCAAACAAAATGAAAAAAAAAGATTTCCGCTGCATTTAGTACTAGCCGTTTCCCGCAATTGCTACTACGTTCATGGTCACTGCTCCACTCTTAAGTATGGCAGCGTGATGTTACATAGCTAATAACCTTCTTCAATGAATACTCTATCCGATACAAAAAGAAGTTTTTAATTGCGACTGGTAGTTTCAGAGACTAGCGTTTACAAACAAACAGGTGTCCATGGGCGACGGTAGTCACTTACCGGTGACCCGTTTGCTCATTTGGCCCCTATTATAAAAAATAACTCTTCAGCTTTATTATTTTTAACCGACTTTAAAAAAGGAAGTTCTCAATTCGACTGTACTTTTTTTTTGTTTGTTACCTCAGAACTTTAGACTGGGTGAACCGATTTTCATGATTCTTTTTTATGTGAAAGCTGGTGCTTCCCGTGTGATTTCATTTCAATTTGGTGCAGGTCTGACAATGGCATCCCCGAGAAAACCATATAAGTCTTTTATGGAATAGTTTTTTTAATGCGGTTTTTTTAAAAGAATTGTTAATTTTACGTATTAAGTTAACTTAAGTAAAGATAGATTCAGTTCAATAGTTACTCAATGCTAGTAAGGACAATTTAAATAGCTAAATAATTCAACTAAAGAGTGTTTAAGACAACACAAAGCATTAATATTGTAATTAATAAAGTCACCTTCGGAATTCTGATCGCCTACTTTGGATAAATTTATTATAACCGTCCAATGTTCCAAGCTTACTTCAAGTAGATATCTGACAATTCTGACAGTTTTATAACTTTGTAAACCTGTAAATGGTCCTTGTAAATTTATTTGTTATTAAAGCTGGTGCATTTGTTTTATTTAGATTAGATATTGTCGTTAGAATAATATGGTGCGAAGATAGGTACAGGTATTCTCCCTACTCGTTGAACCCCTTCACTTTTTGCAAAATGTTAAACTATTTTTAATCGACTTCAAAGAAGGAGGTTCTCAATTTAGATGTTCATATTATTTATGTGTTTTCATAAAGCCGATATATAGACAGATTTGCAATATGATTATTTTTTCGAAAGAGTTTTATTCCAAAATGGTTTTATTTAAATTGCGTAAAGATCTGATAATGAGTTTCGGAGACAGACAACGGGAGTCGTTTTTTTTGATAAAAAACTTTTAATATTTATCTCTAGTTTCCCACTTTGCTAAGGAGGAAACTGTTTTTTATAACTTCGCCAGTCTACTTTGATTTAATTCGTTGAAGAATCCAAAAGATAATTTAACTTTCTCAGTGCCTTGCCGAGTGTCACAATCAGTGCTTTCCTAATTCACTGTGGTTCCTGGCTTACAGTCACAGCAGTGCGAGTGTGCCACATAATGTTTAAAACTAATTTCTCATATAAATAATGTCAGTAAATAAATCTAAAGTTTGTTTTATACATTGTACTTATTATATAATATTATATCGCGTCTGTTTATTTAAACAACAAAACCTAATGAAGTTACTACTCCAGTGTATTTAGTAGATATATAATTAATTTGACGAGCAGCGGTTGAATATTTCACCTCGCTAACTGCTACCATGTTCAAACTTATGGGATCGAGCCTTGCATGGGGTATTTTTGTTGTGTAATCTTCAAATAATTGTCCTGAATCTGGGTGTACATTGCTTTCAATAATTGTATGTGTTTAAGACTCCAGCCAATGCCTGCCTAGTGACATCCTTTTGAGTTGGAGAAGTAAATTCTAGAAATTAAAGTGTTTACGATGATACGTAGACCAGAGATGTTACGGATATGAAATTTCGGATCTGGATACGGATACGGATATATGAATAAAGTAATACCGGTTTCGGATACGGTTACGGATATCATATTATTTCGGATTATCCGATAGTTTCGGTTATGGATATTACATTTTAAAGGAATTAAAACAGGAAAATACAGATAGGTAATGATTTGGCATTATTTCTAGGTTATTGTTTGGTAGTAAAATCACTTGTACACACAATATGTATTTGCACCTTTATATATTATAGTAAATTATTTAGACTCCACCTCTATCCGAAATTATTCGAAACTTTTATATCGATTCCGGTTACGGTTTCGGATAGATTTTTATTTCGGATATCTGATAGTTTCGGTTACGGTTATGAAGTTCCATAACATCTCTGACGTAGACCCCAACAAAGATCCCACGTAATTTTAAAAAGTATAGTCTAACGAATTGTAGGATTAACATGAGTGACTAATTGTGGATGTAAGAAACTGTATCCTTGATCTTTAAGATATAAATTGTGTACATAATGATCCAGGTTTACATGTGTATCTCTGTGCAGTTCCAGCAGATGATAGCGGCGCTGGCAGCCCTGGGGAGCGGGCTGGTTCCGCCACCCTCCCTCTCTCAGGCTTGGATGATGCAGAGGATCGTGCATAGACAACAAGCGGATAGGTGAGTTAAGACATGCTATTACCATTTAGGTAATTAGACCCTTGCGGATTTGAGAGACGCTTAGTGGCGACAGCGCAGTTAAGTTGAAGTCTTCCATCGTGACTTAAGCGCTAACTACTCTTACAAAAGTGCTACACAGGTTAAAAATTAAAAAAAAAGTTGTTAGCCATTCGCTGTTTGAACCGCTTTTTTATACCTTATTGCGATCACATGGATTTAAGCATCTCGCATTTAAATAGAAAAAGGAAAAAGTAAAAAAATAAAAAGTATTTCTAGTAAAAAGTAATGAAATGTGAAATATAACTATATACGTATATAACTAACTAAATAAATTACTTATTTTTTTTTTTTAACTCTTGATTTATGACTTTCTGTGCGACACATGTAACGTCAAACAAGGAAATAAGGAATTAAATAATATAGGTACATACAGGTAAATCAGAAAATAAGTGATTAAATATGGGTTGAAACATAATTTATCACGTGACTCCTAACAACGAGACAATGTGGAACAAATCAAAACTGACTACAGTGTTTACAGTTTTCTATATATTAAATGCGATTGTATTTTCAAGATATTCTGCACTCATAAACGGCTAATTTAAAAACCTTATTTAAACTCGTGATTGATGATTTCTGATATAAGTATTCAATAGCGTTTATACTTTATGTATGGTATTGGCAGCCATTACTTATAATTTCGAGAAAATCAACGATGAATAGAAAACGCCTTAACCTCTATAAGGCGATTTGCTGTAAGCGTTTTACAAATATTAAGGCCTGAGCCACACTATCCACTCATGTTTATGGAGTGTCAGTTAAGTCTAAAACCTTTTGTCGTCTTCGCTCGTCATTACCTATTCATGAAATTGTGCCATACATAATTTAATTATGTATGTTTGTATGTATGTCAACAAAATTCTATTCTTATCTAAACTGGACGCAATAATTCGGACTACAAGTCAATCATTAATTTAAATATTTCGGAATTTAAATATAATTACTGTCAGCAGTTAGATTTCGCACAAAAGAAAATTTAGTGAACATTTAAATACATTAAAAAATATATCATATTTTTCACTATTATACACACAACCACAAACATTAATAGAATTGTAGACTGAATATAAGTGCTCTCGAATGAAAAATAAAATTGCTTCCGCCAAAGTACCGAAGAACAAACTGTACACACCTTTGAAAACTTATTGGAAATGTTCGGGCAATGCGTATAGTGTGGACCCAACCTAGTGGATGTATGACAAGGCCAACCATAGGATTTACGATGATTCCACACAAAATTATACCTGCATTGAATGGTGCCGTTCTAATGGCATTGAACCAAAGTTTAAGGCAGTTCCGAACACCACTTTCAATATTTAGTTTAACAATACACATCATAATAGCCTATTAATGATACGGTTGTGTAGCTTACGATGAATAAGGCTTTCTCGGCTCTCGTGGTACTGGAAATTCACTTTTTTTGGAAGAAGTTCCTTATTGTATCTACACAGACGCCTTTTTTTCGTGTGGAAACCCCCACGGGTCATCAGAAAAGTGTTAGCGCAACGACAAATGCTGATCACAAGTTAATTTATTATATTTACTAATTATCCATGTATTACTTCGCACAACTTTCATAGATGGCGCAATTTTACTTTCGAGTTTTTACAATTCCACTAATATTATAAATGTGAAAGTTTAGATGGTTGGATGGATGGATGGATGTTTGTTACTCTTTCGCGCCAAAACTACTGAACCGATTGCGATGAAATTTGGTATGTACATAGCTGGAGACCTGGATTAACATATAGGCTACTTTTTATCCCGATATTCCCACGGGATCGGGACTTACGCGGGTGAAACCGCGGGGCGCTGCTAGTATTTACTATATTTTGATACAATTCATTCAATCCATTAAATATATTTATATACAGCGAAAGAATCTTCCCTCTAACTCCCAAAGACACCTCACACTTTTTTTTATTATTTATTGAAACCAAGCTAGCTTTTTTACATTAAACATGAATTATCTCGATTTCCTACATTAAATTCTTAAGCCAATTACAGAGTTTCATAACTTAACGAAGCTAAAAACTCCCCACAAATTCTCATAATTAGAGTACAAATTCGTTCGAAACGTCGGATAACCAAGAAGGTATCCTACCAACTAATGTGACCAAAACACTAAGAATACAAGAATACATTTTTAAGATATAACCTGTTGTCAAGGTCCATTTATATATATATACTAGCTGACCCGACACTCGTTGTCCTGTCTTAACTATGAATATAGAATTCGAATTGGTATACTTAATAATCAAATAAAACTTTCATTAAAAAACATTTAAAAAAAAAAAAATGAAATCCGTAAGGCCGTTCTCAAGTTATAGCGTGACCAGGATAAATAGGGGTTCATTTAAATAAATACATATATATATAGATATGTCGTCGCCACATCAAAAACTATTATTTATTGAAATAAAACTATTTTTCACGGATTCTATAGCGATTTATTTGGTGTTATTTTACTATCTATACTGATCCCGACGTTTCAGTTGCTTTTCAGCAGCCATGGTCACGGGTAGACTACTATTTATTTTATTAAAAATGGCGACAAACTATAACAGATGATAACACAGTTCACTGTTTAATAAGAATAAGTTAATAGACGTTATTTTGAATGGTTATACCGGTAACGCAATGGTATTGGTCGATTGACAAATATGAATGAATAGTGGGATTATAAAAGGGTAGGAATAAGTTCAGAACGTGGTCTTGAGTGCGAAGAGTGGTACGAACAACTTGGCAGTTGCTGCTAGTTAGTGATTTTCATATTTTATATCAGTGGTTGTGAGACTGTTTCTTACAGATATATATGTATGTATACATTTCTTATTTACAATGTTAGATTCATCCTAATCATCTTTCTGCCCTTTTCTCAATTTTATTTAGAGTCGGCGCAATGTGTGTGTAATACAGATTTTTTATTATTAAAAAATGTTTTACGACCTTGCGAAGGGTTTTGGCTTGTTTATTTTATGGTCCACTTAAATCGGTCCATTCGTTTGGGAGGTACGATGCCACAGACAGACACATCACACAGACACACACGTCAAACTTATATCACCCCTCTTTTTGCGTCATTGGTTAAAAATATAGTACTGTTCACATTTTGTACTCAAGTTCTTTGTAAACAAGGCTTATCAAGAGTTAAAGCCAAACACACAATAATATCTATATTATTTCTTCTTTCATACGTAATCATTTTAACGTTACCTACCTCTATTTTTGGATATTTAAGCTATGAAATCAAAACTGGTACGGTACTGGTACCCACAAGTATTAGCTGTGTGTCAGCTACACACAGCTAATACTTGTGGGTACCAGTAGTTAGTGTAGTGTGTAGTGTTAGTGTGTATTGTAGAGAGCATCTGTAAAGTATTCGTAATCTATAACTAGACTTTCCCCGCGTTTGTGGTCACTGCTAAACTCCTAAAGGTCGTAGCGTGATTTTACATATCCTGTACTATTCCTCATGAGTCTGGCTACCATGTACAAAAAGATTTTTCCGTCCTCCTTATTAAAGTAGGTTAAAAATATAGGAAGTAATCGATTTTTTTCCAATAAGGGCCGATTGATACACATGTCATAAAATGTATTTAAAATATACCTAATTACCTTCACATAAAAGACAAACAAATTTGGCGTTTATTACTTTTTTGATTTGTGCGACTGCGACGTCGTATATCACACTTACACTTAATTAATTATACTTAATTGTCTCTTCATCTTTCTCCAAACCATCACGATCGGAGTTAAACAGACTTGATTTGAGCGCCAAAAGTCTTTCGAAAGAAAAACTCCATTACGTAACACTTGCATGCACATTACGTACCTATACCGCCTATACGTAACACAATAGATATAAACACAGCACCCAATTTTCATATGATTAACCTTGATCCCCAGTATCGACAGCCGTATCGTTAGCCCACTATGTGACTGGAATATTTAAGCGTTACAACGACATTAATCCTTGTTGCAAAGGCTTTAGTTGCATCAAGATATATGTCATTGTAAATTTTGGTTAGCTCTAGCTGCGGTGCGATCGAAGCATATTAATGCTACTAGGCATTCAAATAAAGTACCTATTCTTAATAGTATATAGTCTAAAATACAAAGTAGTTTACGAGTATTTTGTATCCTTACCAATTTAAAAATACAGGACATCGCCTGGTGGTCGAATTTCGGACATTGTTTATTGACGCGCTTGTTGGTCTAGTGGTTAGTGATCCTGACTGCTGAGCCAGAGGTCGTGGGGTCAATTCCCACCCAGGAAAAATAATTGTATTGTACTTCACTATGAAAATCATGAACAAGAAAATCATCCTTACTCTATGAAGTGTATTAATTTTTTTTAAAAACAAAATTCCTGTAAATCGCACAATAACACTTAAATTAAGATGTACACTATCAAGTGATAACAATAAAAATCTTTTTAACAAAAAATTAAACCGACGAAAATAACTAAAAAGCAAAAAATAAATAATATCTAAATAGTAAAATCTTTGTATAGATTATTAAACCATAGATAAAATAGACACAAAACCACCCAAACAATATGGCGTCTCGTCAGGTGCATGCTCAAGGCTCAACGCAATTTGTAATTTAAATGCGTTCAGTTGATTTTGCATTGTGCCGCCCGTCTTCGTGTGTGTCGTTACATCATACAGTTTGTTATATTTACTTACTAGCTGTACCCGCGACTTCGTCCGCGTGGAATAGTGTATTTATATCGAATCAACAGCCTAAAAAATAAGTTTCAGGCTTCTAGCTCTAAATATAACGATACTTCCATACAACTTTTCATCCCCACCATTCAACCCCTTACACCCCTATTTTCGCATTAAAAAGTAGCCTATGTCCTTTCTCAGGCTCTAGACTATCTGTGTATCAAATTTCATTTAAATCGGTTCCGTAGTTTTAGCGTAAAAGAGCGACAGACAGGCAGACAGACAGAGTTACTTTCACATTTATAATATTATTAAGGAGTAAGGAAGTAACAATTTGTCTTTATGCCAATGCCTATTTAAATTTAACCGAATACTGTGGGAGAGCCATGCTTCGGCACGTATGAGCCGGCTCGACCGGAGTGATACCTCGGCCTCACAGAAAACCGGCAGTGAAGGAATGCTTGTGTTGTATTTCGCTGAATGAGTGGGGTTACCGGTGGTCCTAACCCTTCCCTGTCCTCCTCTCCCTCCGCTTCCCCTACTCACAGCTTAAAAGTCGGCAATGCACTTGTAACTCTTGAGTTGCAGGTGCTCATGGGCGGCGGTAGTCACTTACCATCAGGTGACCCGTCTGCTCGTTTGCCCCCTATTACATACTTATATGAACTTATATAAGAATTTACACTAGCTTTTGCGCGTTGATGTAGATTTCGTCAATCATTTTTTTTTTCTGGGTAAAAGCTGCCCTACATCCTTTTCTGTTACCCTGGCTACGTGAATGAAAAATTTCATCACAATCGATGCAGTAGTTAAGGCGGGAAAGCGTAATTAACAAACAATCTTACATTCACGTTTAGAATACTAGCTGTTACCCGCGACTTCGTTGGCATGGAAATTTTGATGTGGAACTGTACATTTTCCCTGATAAAAAGTAGCCTATGTGCTATTCTAGACTTTTATCTATCTCTGTATCAAATTTCATCCAAATTCGTTCAGCCGTTCTGGCGTGATTGAGTGACAAATATCTCTCCATTCAAACTTTCGCATTTAAATTGATAGTGAGTCTGAAGTTAATATTGGACATTCTACACTCTCTACTACTGCTGCTTCGTTGGTGCCTTGGTGTGGAGAGTCTATGTTTGAGTGCGGTCGTGAGGTCCTGGGTTTGAGGCCTGGGTTTACCTAAATATTTTAATGTTCAGAAATTATATTATCTAATCATAAGCCTCTTCTCGAGCCAATCAAAATGACTAGAGGTGTGTATAATGCACACGGTACCGTTCGCTCCGAGTGTGGAATGAGCTCCCTGCCGAGGTTTTCCCGAAGAGTTTTTCAAGAAAGGAGTGTATAGGTTTTCAAAGGGTTTGCAACGAGCATGCGAGTCCTCTGGAATGGCAAACGTCCATAGCCTACGGTAACGGTGGGTCGTATACTTGTTTGCCACCGACGTAGTATAAATATATATATATATATATTCTTCACTTCTCCACACTTTCTTTTCTTACTTTATCCTTGTACCTCTCACGTCTAATATTGCCGTGTCATTTTTCTCATGAGTCTTTCATTTCTCGGTTTATCCCAACTACATATAATTAACGCAGGATAGGTTTCCCCACACCTTTCTTTTATACGTCATTTGTGTACTCATTCTCGTTTTAGTCATATTTCAAACCCATGTATCATTTATCGTTCCTTAGACCTTAAATGCACGAGTTTTTCGTCCTCTCATCGAGGCAAGAGCCACCAGTAAAAACGAATAGCGCAAGTAAACATAGCCAGAAATCGCCTGGTTGTCAAATTTCGACCATAGTTCACTGAAATTATTGAACTTTAAATGTTTTGTTAATTTAATTGACCAGCATAAGTTGAACCCAATTATAAAGTAAAAAAAGTGTGTGTGTACTTATGTACGCACGCAAGAAGTTATACTTCTTAGGCGTAACAAGATAAAAATCTTTCTAAAAATTTTATCCTTCGCGTTATCCTACGTTTGTAGAAAAAACGACACTAATAATAGAAAAAAAGGTATTTAATACATTAAAAGTTTTATTATAACGCATTATCTAGTTAAACAAAGTTTATTTAAATATCATAATAAATAATACAAACCGTCAACTAACCTCAAATTCTACAAACTTACTCAAAGTAATATGTAAAAACCATTTTTATCACTTAAAATCACAGTAAATTATCTTTAAATCAATAAATTGTTAATAAATATCAGTCACCACGATATATTATTTGAAAAAATATTTATGCAAATTTATATATATTTTATGCGGACTGATACAAAACACGTGTTGTAGGTTCAGAAACACTTGAATAAATATCGTGAAGTTGGTAACTTTTTTTGAAAAACTAAAATGTTGACTAGCTAACTTCAGGGTGTCGGTTTTTGGTGACGGTGTGCGCGCGCATCGTAAACATTTACTCTCATAATTTTATCCCTAACGCGCCCAAATAAGTATTACTTCAAAAAAGATTTCAACTATTCACCTTCTGGCTCCATCATCAGATCAGCTCCGAGATAACATCGTCATCCGAACTACATATACATACAAAGTTTCATTTAGATACGAAAATTAGAAGTAGGTTAAACTTACTTCTAAAATGTGTTTATATAGTTAGTTACGAGTGTAGCTAATAATACCATATTAATAACAACCTAACCTTTAATAAGAACAAATTTTATTGTAATATAGATTAAAATAGGCTTGTGAGGTAACACCATTGTCTATAAGCGTGTTAATCTCATAAACTGTTGATAAATTTATGACTTTACCAAGACTATAATTAGCAAAGCTATTGTTCTAATCAGCCGATTGACATTAGAACAGTTTATAATTTTAATAAAAACACTACACAACAACACGAAGGCAGGTAACATTTAACAATATATTTAGATGGTTCATCTTTTTGTTTGGTGAACCCACGTCACACAAACAGAGAAATTTACATTTATTCTGGTGTTAAATGGTGAAAAATAAACGAACTTATCTGAGAGTAAATATGGCGGATAACATTACTTCCAGTTTGTTTATTTTCAAGATTAAGAAAGTTTTCTGAAATCAGGTCTTCAAATGATTTTAACGTCTTCGGTTGTTAATACATTTTTAATCCGAGAACAATGCTTTCATATCTCACAATCTCATTTGTTTTCTCAAATGACATACATTGTATTATAAATGTAGTACATTAAACACAAAGAAAATCGGATATGTTACCAGCGCCACAGATTACCTAATAGTATAACAGATGGCTTACTTGTATTGACTACTAATAAATAACAATTTTCGTAAGAAATGAATAAAGTTTAATATATATCGGCACCAATGTGCTACTATGAGATGAATCACACACGCAATCTAAAATATGCCTGAGCACTACTTATTAGTATGACTTTCGTCAATAGACCAAGAATATTTTTTATGGTCTCGCACCCGTTCGCCCCTTGAAAGTCAAAGTGGTGTTATTCGCCCCTTATTACAAAACATGTAAAAGTACAGTCATGCCAATTGTTGTTAAGCTATTTAATAGAACATAAATTATTCAAAGAAACATCCCACTAATATTATAAATGCGAAAGATTGGATGGATGGATGTTTGTTACTCTTTCACACACAAACTACTGAACCGATTGCGATGAAACTTGGTATGTAGATAGCTGGAGATCTGGATTAACGCATAGGCTACTTTTTATCCTGATATTCCCACGGGATCGAGACGTACGTGGGTGAAACCGCGAGGCGCTGCTAGTACTAAATAAAGCAACGTTTCAATTAGTGTATCAGCTTTATTTAATTAATATTTAACCGTAAAAACAAAAATTATAATAATAGTTGACATATGTAATTATATATTAGAGCAAATCGCAGAAGATTAACTTTTCTAAATAGATATATTTGTATATCCTACATTATATCCTACATAATCTGTATGATAGAATGTAGGATATTTTTAAATGGTAAATTTTGTGTTCTCCGCGATTAAATCTACTTTTAGAATTTCGTTGACCACTGTACTGTTTTGACGTATCTATATATTAAGAAGGCGACCTACGGGTGGCGGTTGGGTACCATAATAAGGGGTAAAAGAACGTTTTTAGGTAGTAGGGTCAAAACTTAAGGGGCGAACGAGTGCGAGACCTCACTAACCACCGCAGTAAGCCAGGTCATTCATAAGTTACCTGGCTTAGTGTCAGGTAACTTATGAGTTACTTGGCTCGCTTTGTGGTAAGTAAAGAATACATAGATAGGTATACTTGGGTATTAATCAGCATTAATTCGGTAAATTTTGTGGCAATCATTACGACTGGCTTACTGACGAGCAGTATCGTGCAGTTGAAAACATATTTTTGTCAGGTTAAGGTCCCGTCTGGAAAACTAACCAGAAAGATTAAATAGAAAAAGACAAAAGTCTCTCAAAATCTTCTAATATATCTATAGTTAATACTCTAGAACTTCAGTTGGTTCGTCTTATAAAGCTTGTCGCGTTGAACGGATGCGGCACCGACAATCACTGTTCCGGCGGACTCGTACCGCGGCGAGATTTCGTTTCTTTGAACGAGTAAACCGATTTATGTTCTGTTTTGTGTGTTGTTTATCTGTTTGTGTACTGTTTAACTTTGGTTTTAAGAGGAAATGTTGTTGGAGGCTTTTGTAGATATTTTGTAGGTCACTTTGTTAGCATCGTGATTTTAAACAGTGATAACGGTTAAAAGTTTATAATATACATTAAATTGTGGGTCTGAATCACACTTGGAATACTACCGATAAGAAATGGTAGTAGACTGCGAAGTGAAATCAATTTCTCTTCATTAAACTACAAAACGGTACCTACGCTCTGTAGAAACTTGTATGAAATATGGGGTTATGACGTCATACCATAGCCAATGCCAAAATCATTTATTTTTAATTATTGGTTTAACAATTAAAAAGTAATAAGTAGCTTAAAGATTTTTTTTTTAACAATTTATTTTAAGCACAGGAAAACAACCTATTCCTATATGTGACATACATTACTTTACTTAAAGCAAAACCTGAAAGGCTCTAAAAAACTGACGGCAAATAGTAATATTATCTGTAGATATTTTCACATTCACATGTGGCGACTTCCACATACAGTAAAAAACATACTCCAACATCATCTAGCGAAGAGGAGATGAACTACATAGTAACTACTAATCCTGCATCGCGCAAAAAAACTTCTCGCGCCGATTAGTATAGTAATATAACTTCCCAACATCAACCGTTAGGCGGTGGCCCACCAGGCATGATCACCTCGCCTGGTCGGAGGATACTCACTCGTTCCTCCACACACATGCCTCAAATTCCCCCCTAAACAAATATACCTAAAAACTTTTGCCTTGCCACGTCAGTAACAAATACACCACATGTGCCTTGCATCTTTCAAACAAAGTAACTAACATTCAAACACGATGTGTGCCATACAAATTCGTTTAATGGAGCGATCGAACTTACACGTCTGAAGAAGCAGTCGACAATAACGTCACACTGGCCTTTTGTATGTCCCGTCACACGGTACGATTCGTTCGGGAATATCTTGAAGGACGATATTGAACCGATAATAGTTAAAACAGGTTTATCTTACGAACTGTTAATTTTTTTACATATAAAGGTATATTATTTTTAAGCAATTCTCGTCGAGATTTATTGTATAGCGGGAAAAATGCTATATTCTTATTTCATTTGGTTATACTGGTAGGTTAAGTTAGCTCTACTGCACAGTCACTTGTCCTGTGTTCCAGACAGTCTCTCTCGATCTCCAAATTTTATCTTTCGTCTGCGTAGATATGTTTATTTAATTTATTAATTTTGTCTGAGATAGTTGAATAGTTTTTAAGCTAGGTATGAATTTTACTGATCTATTAAAGCACTTGAAATAAAGTACTGCTGCTACTTTTATTTAAGTAGCAAACATTTTACATAGAGTGCTATTTAAATTCGAAATAGAACTCACCAGTTGTCTGAAGATTTCATTATGCCCCTTTTCCAGCAGTGTCGTTCATGTTTAGGTTGAGGAACGATTGAAAACGATTTGAGACAACAGTTTACAATATCACAGATAGGATAAAATAACTACGTAATAGTTTATATTTTACTGGGGGCTACCTAAGCAGAAAGGAAAATATTAAAAAATTGTACACACAAGAATTTTGTTAGTAGAAGTAGTTTATCTATCTCAATGCCTCAATTTGGGTTTCAATCCATTTGGAAAATTCCAAAACAATAGAACATTAACAAGTATTTACTATTCGCTCGTATTTATAAATTCAAAGCATTCCAATATCGTTTACGTAACTTTAGTTTTCATGTCGTTTCTATACCGTTTCACTGTCGTTTGTCAATGTAGTGCGCATCACCTGTTCAGTTCGACAATGTTACCCTATTCATTTATTATTGAGACGTTAAAATGGCCTCGAGCAGATGGAAATTCACGCCGAAGACATTGTTGCAGCCTCCCTCACAATAGAGAGCGTTTCGAATAGAACACTCAATAGATTCAGTTGGAATACTGACATGTCCAAACTTGGATAGGTGCAGTGGGACTGAGGCAAAGAGGGCAATGTGGAAAAAGTTCAAGCGTGGAATAGCAGCAAATGTGGAATAGAATTGTTGTATCCTGATTTATATGATCAGCACTTGTGACTCTTGAGTCGCAGGTATCCATGGGCGACGGTAGTCACTTACCATCAGGTGACCCGTCTACTTGTTTGCCCCAATAATAAAAAAAAATCGTCATCTGATGGGCTGCCAACAGCTTCTTAAGATCCCTTGCCCTTCTCTGAACCACTGCTATAACGCACAGGGTAAGACAGTCTATTGTCCACAGAGACCATTGGTGCCAAGACCAATATGTTTTTAAAGAGACAGCTCCCGCATTAGGAAAGATTCCTGTGTTCTAACTTTACAAACATACAAACAATGGACACAAAGAACAACCAGACTCGGGTGGGAATCGAATCCACGACCTATGGCGTAGCAATCAGGATCACCAACCACTAGGCCAACAGGCCAGTCAATATATATGTATATATGTATAGTATTTTATTTTGTCTTTACAAAGATCATGTTCCACACTACAATGACTTTCCGCAGCTCCTCTGAGAAGGAAAATGAAGTTTGATAATTTTAACAAACTCCGCTAATTCGCACATCTCTGGTGGGAGTCGCGACAACAGGCGAAAATTTACTTTAATTATAATACAAACAATAGTTAAATAGGTTTTTTTTTTATTGTATTGCAATCCCCACACTGACTGGCCTGTTGGTCTAGTGGTTAGTGACCCTGACTGCTGAGCCAGAGATCGTGGGTTCGATTCCCACCTAGGACAAATAATTGTGTGATGAGCATGATCATTTATTCTGTTTCTGGGTGTAATTTATTTATAATACTTATGTATGTATTTATAAATATATAAGTAATCAGCAGTCTGGTTACCATAGCACAGGCGGTGCCTAGTTTGGGATCAGACCGTGTGTGAAATGTGTGAAGTTATTATTATTATTATTTTCACCCCTATAGACTCATGGTGAAGTCGTATGTCTGAATCGAACTGACTAAAACCACACAGTGTTCCGTCACAATTGAGTCTATTGGTGGGGACTCGGGTATACCCTAGGAAGAAAGTCCCCTAGATCCCCGGCAGACCTTGGTCGCCTCTTAAACATTAGGCAGCCACAATTGCGTGCAGGGCCTTGCCTAAATAAATATAGCTAAATAAATGAAATGAAATGAAATGTATTTATTTATTTTTTTCATCCACAAAGGTAACTTCAATTCAATTATATTATACAACAATGATATTTTCAACAATTGTTTCCATTGTGAGAGACTGGTGTCTGTAGTACGAAGACCTGAGTTACAGATCACCAGACTCCCTCTTGGACCAAGTGGGGCGCATAACCTGTCAGAAATACATTATTAGTATTATTTTTTTAGGAAATCTAATAACTATAAAAATAACAAGTAAAAGGCCTCAATAATATTAGCCGTTCTAACTTTTAAAATTTTGTGTTCCATGATAATATAATTATGCTAACGGGAATTAACGCGATCACGTATTTAAAAAGTATTACGTACTTTTGTATTGCCTGACGTTTCGACCGTTTGTACTGGCCGTGGTCACAGGCTGACTGGCTCAGTGGTGCACGCCCTCCGTTGTCGAATTCATGAGGTATTCTTCAGAACATTTTCGATATTTTTGGTAAATTTGTTTCACCATGTACGGTACGCAATGAAAAGTGTATATCTTTTAAATACGGGATCATCTCGCGTTAATTCCCGTTAGCATAATTAGGTATATATTAGCCGTTCTCATCATAATCATCATCATTTTAAACAATAACATCTAAATACTAAATTATTATACTAAATCACACACTCAAGGAAAATGATTGTAATTCCCTATGAAAACTTGAGGACCCACAAACTAACCACAAAATATAATCACAACAAAAACCAACAAATATGTTTAATAAAAACTGTCACATAATATAGTAATTAACAATTACAATGTATTTTAAGCCCATAATCAGAATAAACAGGGCAATTGCTGTAATTAAATAAATACGTACAATCATTTACAAAAGTTTGTTAAGACTTTTTATCTTCTTCGAAAATGTTAAAATTGGTTAAAACATAAGGTTTAAATGGCAGTATCTTCTGATTGCGTCGACTTAGAAGTTTAAGTTTTTAACAACCTTAAGGGACTGCAGACAAGTATTTAATGTTAATTTAAACTTTATACATGCACGCATTCCTGAGAAAAGAGTATTTGGAGACAGATAGACAGACGGACAACGAAATGATCCTATAAAGGTTCCTGTTTCCTTTTGAGGTACGGAATCCTAAAAATCAGGTAGAAAGTCAGTAAAATGTGCTCAATATTCAAATATTGAATAATTTTCAAAACCTATGGGTAAACATAGAATTAATTGATTTCTGTATTTCATCTAACATTTGACGAAAGGTGATGTTGTTAAAATTTATTTTGGTTTATTCTGTTTGAATTTGGTTCAGGTACTTTTTGCTTATCTATATAAAAATACGTAAGGAATGTAAAAGGAATCCGTAAAGATTACAAATAGAAGAAGTGCAAAAAGCTAATTTTTATTAATAAAAAATTGTTACAAATCTAAAAATTATCATCAAGCTACACGCGTCCAGATTATAATGTTGACCTGTCATGGTACGTAAGTCTTTACAATGACAGTTCAAGTTATATTGGCCAATGAAATAAACCCAAAAAAAAAATTAAAGAATGATGGTCGGAATTCAACCACCAGGCGATTTCTAGTAATTAGTACCTAAAGTAGGTACAGTGTCAACTCTTAAATTAATCGTCCTTAATTTTTTTTTCAGTGACAGTACTATTACTCTTATTAATAATAATAAACATATCTTATTATAAATATGGTTTGACAATAGGCAGTGTGGTAACTCAAGCCTATTGTCAAACTAAACTGGTGAGTGACTCAACTTTCAACATAATAGAGGAAAACTACGTTTAATTCGACGCAAAATAATTCATGTTTAAACATGTCCTTAAAATAACGTCGTCCTTCAATGTCTACTGATAAAACTTTAGTCCTATGTATTCAAGTGTCGTGCAAAGGACAGCCGTATCCATACATTTACAGACAGGTCATTGACCAGAAATGCAGTTTATTAAGTAATTTTTTTAACCATGTGTGCATTTTGTATCATCAATTGCAACTGTGCAAATGACACGCTTACAACAAAAATGCCGTACTTAAATTTTAAAATAATTTAGTATATTTCTAGTCACAGTACGTTTAACTACTTAGCTTGAAAGTTCTTTACTCACATTAAAAATTAAAAAATAAAATAAAAAAGAAATTGGAGCTGCGTCATACGAAAATTCTGTTCCCTTTAAATTTAAATACTAAGTGCATTTAAATTCAAAGGAAACAATAGTTGTGGTGAAGTGCTATAACAAATTGTTATTCCGATTAATTAATTTGTACGAGTCATTTTCTTTGCACTTATATTTATTATTATGTTATTAATATTATTTTATATTTACTATATACAGTGCTACTGTAAAACAGTTGTCAAAAAGCAATAAAGTAAATAAGTTGTCTTGTCAATATTATTCTTTTGGACAATTATTAATAATTATTGTTTCCATGTACACTAATAAAGTTTTAAGTGACAAAAAGTAAAATGTGGAACACAGGTTTCAGAGACTTAAGTCATTTTGGTTTTTATATTAATTTTCATTGGTGAGTATTGATTTCAAATGCATTTTATTAAGTAAACACACTGAATGGAAAATTTAAAATGAAAGCTTATATTGCGTGCTATTGGACCGGGTTTGAAGTGCCGTGAAATGTCCGAAAATGAACGAAATTATTTGAGTGAAAGGTGAAATTACACACATGACAGATTTTTGATAAAAATATGAATTTCACGGTGTGATGGGATTTTGAGAGTAGGTACTGGTTTATTGAAATTTATAACATCATAATGTTTTCAATGTAAATATGATTTTTTTACTTAAAAGCCTATTTTAACTATTAAGGAAAATATTTTATTTTTTTCTATTGGTCGATAGCTAATGGATGTATCCTATACCTCAATTTAAGACCAAGAAAGGTAAAAGAAGATTTAAATGAAACCGAAAGAGGATTCCTCTCAAAATCTGTATGAAATTGTACTTCGAAATGGATACAACTTTAGATTATACTCGTAGAAGTAATTTTTGTTTCAGCTTAAATTAGTTCTACTCCGTATATACTATCTAAGACAGAAGAAGAAGAAAAATGAAAAAATACTGAGCCTAATTACTTTTTATTTATACTGTAATTGGTGCAGATAAGTTAGTTTTATTACAACACTAGCAGCGCCCCGCGGTTTCGGTTTGTGGAAATTTCGGGATAAAAAATAGCCTATGCGTTAATCCAGATTTCCAGATCTACATACCAAGTTTCATCGCAATCGGCTCAGTGGTTTTTGCGTGAAAGAGTAACAAACATCCGTCCATCCATCCAAACTTTCACATTTATAATATCACTAGCAGCGCCCCGCGGTTTCACCCGCGTAAGTTTATATCCCGTGGGAATATCTTGATATAAAGTAGCCTATGCGTTAATCCAGGTCTCCAGCTATCTACATACCAAGTTTCATCGCAATCGGTTCAGTGGATTTTGCGTGAAAGAGTAACAAACATCCATCCATTCATCCATCCATCCATCCATCCATCCATCCATCCATCCATCCATCCAAACTTTCACATTTATAATATTAGTGGAAAGAAGTGGATAAAGCCGAACAAGGATTTTTTATCCCATAAAAAAATCCTTGTTCGGCTTTAAATAAAAAATCTTTTGTCATCCTAATGGGATAAGAAAATTCTCAATAGATCTTAAGTATAGTATAAATCTTTTTGACTGACTCGCCTTCCAATCCACAGGCTACCAGAAGTGGGAGAAAAGGCGCCAGCGTCTTCGTCCCCAATCAAGCGGAACAGCCCCTGGACCTCAGCAATAAGTCCACCTCCAGCACCAGTGGGACCCCACCTCCCGATGCCAAGCTCTTTGATAACAGGTGAGGATTATTGACTATTAACACCATGACTAATAGTGGGTAAACTGTTGCTCCAAGGTGGTTATGCTTGATGGTAAGTGGTTTCCAGTGCCTATAACAACTTGCCTCTTTGATCGCCAATTTGATCCCATTATCGAAATCATAGCGCTATTAAAATAAGTGCCACGGCGCCATTTATCGAAAAATATCTAAATATATTTATTAACACGTACATGATACTGATTTGGCTTCACTTTTTTTATCTCTTGACAAGAACAGAATCATTTCATATTGCTTTGATATCATATTGAGACATATTTCACAGGCTTGCACGGTTTCTTGAAGAATATTGTTATTCTAATTTAAACGGCAACAAAAAATAACCTACTTTATAAATAGCTAAACATATTTAAAGATATAACTAGTTATTTTTTGTATTTGTTGAATGCAAGTTCCAACTTTTATAAACAATATAAAATTAGGTTGTCTACAGACATGCGACAGCAGCCAAATGCATATTTGAATTAAATTAAGGCCAGCGCTAATGTCTAATCCAATTTAGTCACGTTTAAAGCACGATAAAAGCATTTGTTAATCGGTCACTCAGATGGGGGACCT